>AP025048.1:3356149-3447310 GCA_036186865.1 Eustoma russellianum | reverse complement strand
TCTTATATTTATTATTGATGGTCAGTTTTGCTATTTAATTAGTGTTATGTAACTTACTTTAATTCGTTTAATTTGCATAATTGAATTACTTTTTGCTATAGGCTTAGTTTTTTCTATGAGAACCATCTCTACTTTCTTATCTACTTAGTTAGCATTATGGGTTATAAACTCTTCTAATCCAACGTTCATGATTGTGATATATATGTTTTCTTGTTTTTGAAAAAGAAAAAAAATGGATATTTGGATTAATGACAACTTTTATACACGGAAAAAGTGTGATATGAATCAATGCATCTTGAAATCATACGTTTTGTACTTATTTTATTTTATTGTGTTTTGACTATGTCACTATATATTTTTTCATTATTCTATGATTTTTTTCTTTGTTCAAGTATTATATGTATAGACTTTATGTCCGTGCTTTTTTTTTTCCTATGTATGTTTTGCATATTATTCTTTACCTTAGTGTTTACATATATAAAAACACTTAAGGAAAGTAGTGAATAGAAGCCAAATATAAAATAACAGAAATAATAATCCAAACATGCATAAAAGCATCCTACCTCTGAAGTAATGATATTAAGATTTGTTTGAAAAGATTTTCTTGGACACATTTATTTATCGGTTGTCAAATAATTATTCCGGTACGATTTATCGTTCCACTGAGTTAGGTAGTTAGAACTGTGTGCGTTTCTATTTCCAATAGAGTTAAAAACATACCCTTCTTTAACTTTAAAATATGATGAAATAAAGTAAAATGACTCACTAAATTGACTACGTTTATTATATTGTGAAGTAGCAGTTGATCGACATAATTTGATATAATTTTCATTATGAGTTATCGCGAAACCACCTCTGTGTGTTTTTAACAAACGGGTATCATTGAATACATCCGACCCCTATGTCTCGCGATAAGTGTGGGCCTTTAAGACAATGTGGTAATGTTGTTGTATAGTTATAACTTTGTGTCTGAAGATACTCCAAGAACTGATCAACTGTGGTGCATGCAGCGTATGCATAGAATTGAAAATTCACATAATCAATTAAATTGACATAAGTTCTCCACAATGCTTGGTAGAAGTGTTAACGAAACGAGCAAAACCGAATATTAGATTTTCAAATTCGGATTCGTTTAACTAGACGAACTATTTGGTCTGGATCGTTTAGCTAAACGAACTTTAAAATTGGTTCGAGTTCGGTTCGATAACAGTATAACTGTTTAAACGAGTCGAATAGTTCGCGGATAGTTCGGCTCGTTTTAGTAAACGAACCCAAACATTTATTCGAATTCGGGTCGTTGACAATTACCGAACGAATACGAACCAAATACAAACCGAACTCGAACAGTTCACGAACGGTTGAACATCTTGGTACTGGTTTTGCACCACAGGATCATCAAAAGGAGCAATTGAAGCCAAAGAAATGACACTGTTTGTCTATATATGTCGTCCAATATTGCATTGAGCAAAGGTTTCAATATCTAAATGGAAGTGTTCGTAGTCGACATCGATTACATCCAAGTGATGCTGTGTGATTATTTTTGTGAATGATGAGACTGCATTGGATGCCCATGAATCTATTGAGGATGGTTGAGAGAATGCGCTTTGCCCCCCCCCCCCCCCCCCCCCCACGCTGTCTCCTCCTAACCTTACAGCAATCTGTTTGCAAAACACAGACAACGATGAATTATAAAATGGTCATAGAACATGGTGTTTTAAGACAAATAAATGCGTATAGGATTGGGAAGGGGAGGGAAGTATGGATGCATAAAGGTGGTGTTGAACAGAATGCTAACGCTTATAAACATCCTTTTGGTTGTTGTTTCATTCTCCCCATATTTAGCTGTACCCTGTGATCCAGCCATTGTTATAGATAGCCATGAATGAAATTGTAACTCTAGAATGTGATTATATGCAAATAACCGAATAATGAAAAAAATGATCATTTCGTAACCAAAAATTGACAGACAAATATGAGTCAGACTCTGTTCTGGACACAACCATCTGCTAACATGGCAGATGTGTGTATATCATAATACTTTGAGTCATAG
Source organism: Eustoma russellianum (assembly GCA_036186865.1). NCBI lineage: Eukaryota > Viridiplantae > Streptophyta > Magnoliopsida > Gentianales > Gentianaceae > Eustoma > Eustoma russellianum. The sequence continues at coordinate 3,445,260 of AP025048.1, read as the reverse complement.
TTACCATTCAACCACGGTCCACTATAAGATTACACGTGATGATAAACTGGCTATGATTTATGGACAATCATCCACTTGTGGGTAAATAAAACAACTTCACAAAATTATAAGCATCCTATCTTGCTATAGTAAATAAACTTTTTTGTTTCAAATGAATGGGACTTTTCTAAAACATAACTACGATGTCAGTTTTTACTAATCTTGACTTTACTATGCTGGGCTTTGATTCCGGACACTTGAAAAGGGCTGAGATTATTGGAATCCCAGAAAACATTGAAGTTCCCATTTGTTGCAGAGGGAGAAGACGAGGTGGTGTAATCAATGGCAAAGGCAAGGATGACGTTAAACCGAACAATTGAATTTATGGGCACATAACTGAACTGGACATTCTTGAACTCTGTTCCGATGTACTCTCCAAAAAGTTCTGGTTGAGCTGAAAATATAACAAGCAAAGGTTGGAGGACGAGGAAAGATATCAAAAGCTTCGAGATTTCCATTCTTGAAAGAAATTCGTTTTGGTTTTAAACACACTGTGGCCAAAGACCGATGCAATGATATTAGCCAGGTGAAATGCATATAAGAGTTAACTTTGATGATTACAACTCGCGGATGTGATGGGCTTCAATGTATTTTGATTCTGTTTTTTGCATTAGTCAACGAACATATTTATGTTTTTGATATTTGAAATCACATAATAGATTTGCTTGTTAAAGGTGCCTTCAAATATCTAACTTGTGATTTATGTGGCAAATTGGGTAAGGACTTCCGGGGTCAAAGGTTCCCTCTTATTTCGCACGTTGAAAGTTGTAGCTTGTAGGGTGTTAATGTGAAGGCTTGAAACTGAAGGGCTGCCATGTCCGATCCCGTAATTGTTTTGGTTTCAAGCCAAATATTGTAGTTGTGTGTGTGTGTGTCTATATATATATATATATATATAGCTTTAATGTACATATTATATTTACACATATGTTTAACGAATGTGTGTGTACACACACATTTGATAATTATGTATATATGTGTGTGTGTATATATATATTCAATGAATATCAAAAAACATATATATAATACAATAATGTTTGTTCATTTCTATCCAATTTTTTTATTATATTATTTATTACGCATTGTAATTACATAGTGAATCATGTGTCTTGCTTTTAAATGAAGAAATTCGATGCATAAAAATTGACTTTTACATGTTTATTTGTTTCTAGCAACATGAAATTGAAATCGAGCTTGAATGTGTTTATAACTATTCAAGCATTATAGAGCCGAAATCAAGTATTTCTAAAATTTATTATATTCGAGCTGAACATTTTCAAGCGATCTTGAACTAAGTTTGACCATGTCTATTTTCGGTTATGTTCAACTTGAAAAAAGAACATTTAATTAGGCTATTGTTTTGGAGCCCTAATCCATAACATGGATTCAAACTCGGTTAGTGACTTAAACTTTATCCATTATGAATGTAATGAATAAAACAAGCCGGGAGGTTGTTTACAAGGACGCATTTTTCGATCTATATTTTTCATAAAACTTTAGGGGCTAGGGTATAGAAAGCTTTGAGGTTGAGGATTCTACATATATAAATCGGGATTTTTGTTCCTCTTATTTACTAGCTCTTTGATGTTAGGAAAGTATAATATTTCGCAGTAAATACTTACCATAAAAATCTGTATCAAGTATCAAATATTCTGTAGATGAGATTGTAGGGATTAATTTGTAATTGATTTGTAATTAATGACTTACCTTGTATAGAGGATAGACTAGTGTATAAACAGGGGATGTACTCTACGGTTTTATGTGTTTATAAATGAGAATTACACTCAGCCATATACTTGCAAGTCTCTTAACATGGTATCAGAGCAGGAGTGAGCCTACTCAATAATACCGTTCAGAGAAAGAGTGTGTTTTCTGGTGGAGGCTCAGAAATCACATTCATCATCGCCTTACAATTAACCGTACATACCAATCTCAGCCATTTTTTGGCTTCCAATACCCATTCTTACCCATCTCAGCCGTGTGGCCTGAGAAATACTGTTCTTGATTACCTGCAAAATTAAAGAAACCATGTCAAATCCAGAAACTAGTGAACCAAAAACACCCAATACCTCTGATTTAGCCATTCAAGTGGCCAATTTTTTGCAACACAGTGCAGCCAAACCATCAGCATCTGCAGTACAAAACTCACCCGTTCCATTATCCGCCAAAATTCTTACCATCTCTATAAAATTGAATGGCCACAACTATGCTATCTGGACACCACTGGTGCTACGGACCATCATTGGGAGGGGGAGGAGACATCACCTCACCGGTGTTCCTCCTCCACCACCACCAACGGATCCGGAGCTCCCTGTGTGGGAACAAGCAGACAACTCCGTTTTTACCTGGATCATTCAGACTATTGAGCCCTCTCTGGTGCTGAATATGACACGCTATCCCACTGCCAAGGCTCTGTGGGATGGCTTGTCTTTGACATATGGTTCCGGCACTGACTCCCTCACAGCATTTGATCTTCATAGGAGAGCCAGTCTGGTGAGACAAGGAGGCGGAAGTATTGAATCATGTTGGAATAAGTTGCAGGATTTATGGATGGCTATTGATGCTCAAGAGCCAAATCCAATTACCTGCGCTGCTGACATCAATACCCACAACAGGAAAATGGAAGCCCTCAGATTGTATCAGTTCTTGACTGCTATAGACGAAAAATACACAACAGAAAAGAATGATTTATTAAAGAGAGATCCACTACCTAGCCTGGAGACTGCGTATAGGGAAATACGCACAGCAGAGGCCAGATCTGCGATGCTACAAGGAGGAATCCCCTCATAAGAGCCTTCATCACTACGGATAGGGCAAGGCCTGGCAACAACCGCTCTGGCTGCCAAAGGCCGAGAGACTGGTCAGGGACGGGGCAGAGGCAGAGGTGCACAACCCAGATCCAACCCTTCCAAACGCACAGAGGATAAAGATGGACTGATTTGCAGTCACTGTGGCCAAAAACTATAAATAGAGGCAATGGTGAAGAAGATGAAACACACTTGAAGCTTACAAGCATTTGTTGAATTGTCTAGCTATCATCATCTTCTTCTTGTTGTTATTGTTTCATTCTTTATAGCAAATGTGTTCTTGTTATTTTTGTTGAGCTACAAGCCTCTTGAGCTTCATTTGTAAGATTGATTAGCCATTCTTATAAGGCTATCTCAATAGGTGGTAGAGGTGTTGCAACAAGTGTTGCTTAGAAGGTGATTATCCAAGTCTTGAGTAGGGTTGGTGTATAACCCAATGATCAAGCTTGGTTCTTGTTGTAAGGTGATTCATTTGATAGTAAAATCCAAGGAAAGGTGTTCCTTGGGACTGGAGTAGGTCACATTGACCGAACCAGGATAAATCCTCGGTGTTCTTGTCATGTTTCTTCATTTCTATTTTCTGCCTGTCTTTACTGCCGTTTTTACACAACTTCACACGTTTTGAAAAAATAGCTAAACACTTTCAAAATTCATGATTTTTGGTGGAGTTATACTTCAAACTGTTAGCTTTCATTTGCAACAAGAATCACCTGATTTGAGCAAGGAAAAGTTAGTCTTCCAGTCTTTGCAAGATAACTGCTCCAATCTGGCTGCAATCTGACCAATTTTGAGAAAACTTAAATTCTGTATTTATCAAGAATTGTTTAAGGTCAGATCCTTTTAGAAACTTCATCTACACATCCTAAGGAGTGTTTTGATATAAAGATCAACCTTTTTGGTTGAGTATTCAAAGAGAAACACGTTTTTCAAAATCCGCAACATTCTGTCCAATTCTGTCCAAATTGATCACCTGAATCTTTTTATTTGTTTAAAGGGCCAAACGATCTTATTTTTGTCTAATTTTTGGACAGAGTCTTGTTAAGTCATTGAAGTTTGATTCTGGAAAGTTTCATAATTTTTGGAGTTGTGTACAATTATTTTTGAATTTTTCAATAACGGGTTCTGAATCTGAAGCAGTTTTAGATTCTATTTTCAAATGGGATTATTACAAAGGGTTGTAGTGTAATTTCTGCTAACCACTATTCACCCCTCCCCCTCTAGTAGTGTTTATTGCAGGTGCACGGTTCAACAAAAACTTGATGCATGTGCTGACAAGTGTGTATTTGTCGGCTATGCCATGTCACAAAAGGGGTACCGGTGTTATAATTCATGTACACGTCGTGTTCATATCACCATGGATTGTACATTTCTTGAGCATGAGTACTTCTATTCCACCCAGTCTTGGTCTCAGGGGGAGACATCAGGTGAGACATTCGACTGGTTACATAATCATGGATTGTTAGAAGTGGTTCTAACACAGCAAGTAGGTGGCGCCGACTACGCTTTACTCGATGACACAGATATAGCCCTTTCTTCCGAGCAACCGCCGTGTGACTCATCTCCGGTGAAAATTATGCAAGATCAGGTACCTTCTGACACTTCAGATATCACTTCCTATGACCCTAGACCCACTTCTTATCCCGTTATATGTGAAACTGATGAAGAGACTGAAGGTATGTTAGCAGGACATATCAGAGTACTCCCACCTCGGCAAAACCGAGGAAAATCTCCAGCACGGTATTCTCCGAGTAAGTTATCTAAAAGAACAAAATATCCAGTCAAGGGTGCAAAAGGACTTCTGGCTTCTGTATGTGATGTTGAGATTCCTAGGACAGTAGACGAGACATTGAATCAGCCTGAGTGGTACATGGCAATGAAGGAAGAAAATTAATGCGCTTCAAAAAAATAACACCTGGGAGAAGGTTCAGTTACCAAGAGGAAAACGTCCGGTAGGACGTCGCTGGGTATACGCAGTAAAATATAAAGCAGACGGAAACATTGAAAGATACAAAGGCAGGTTAGTTGCACGAGGATATACGCAGACCGATGGCATTGACTACTTGGAGACTTTTTCCCCAATGGCAAAGCTTGATATGATCAGAATCTTATTCTCAATGGCAGTAACTAATTCGTGGCCTCTCCAGCAGTATGATGTAAAAAATGTGTTTCTCCATGGAGAACTTAAAAAAGAAGTATATATGAGTGCGCCCCCTGGATTCTCTGAAGAATTTGTAGAAAACGAAGTATGCAGACTAAGACGATCATTGTATGGGCTTAAGCAGTCTCCTAGGGCATGGTTTGAGAGGTTCACTGCATTCGTGAAGAAACAAGGGTACAAGCAGAGTAATGCTAATCATATGTTGTTCATAAAAAGGAAGGGGCCTAAAGTGACTTGCTTGATATGTAGATGATATGACTATTACAGGTGATGATAATGAATAGATGGACGGATTAAAACAACAGCTGTTCTCAAGATGAAGGATCTGGGAGACCTAAGATATTTCTTAGGAATTGAAGTACGGCGTTCTGAGGAAGGGGTCTTTATATCTCAGCAGAAGTACATCCTAGATCTGCTCGCTGAAGTAGGTATGGTGGATTGCAAACCTGCTAGAGCTCCAATGTTGGTCAACCAGAAGCTAGATTTTGAGGAAGGTGAGCCTGGTACAGATCAAGGAAGGTATCAACGACTTGTTGGAAAACTAATCTATTTGGCACATACTTGTCCGAATATCTCGTTTGCGGTAAGCCGCATGAGTCAGTTTATGCATCGTCCTCAAAATCATCATATGGAGGCTGTGATGAGGATTATTCGATACCTAAAAGGAACTTTCTGTAGCGCCCCGTACCCGGGCCTGTCCCATGTACGGTGCACCCGCCGTACCTCGCTATTGAGAGTACAAAGCGTCGATGCGATACAGTAAAATTCCATGATTCTAACACGGACTACTGAACAACACATCACAGTAGTGGCAGTAAACTGGCAGAATTTCAAAGATCCACAAAAGCCGTCAACATTTTTTCATAATACATAAGTACCACAAAACTCGTAGAGGTCCACAAAAGAACATAATACTAACAACAGAAGTTCAAGCCTAATACTGCAACTCTCACAGATACTCCTGTTGTGGTTCATCCTCGATATACCCAGTCTCGTGCTCCGGAGGCTCTGAAAAATGTAAGAGATAAAAGGGTGAGTGATCAAGATCACCCAGCAAGCATTTCCCCTGATCTACTAAGAAATATATCAGAACATTGAATAAAACTGTAAATTTGCTAACTAACATAATGTAACTGTAACTTATCTTACCTGGCGCACCACTTCATCGGACTTTTTCAGATTAGCATGATGCAACATGATGCATAATGATGCTGTATGAAATGCAATGATACCATTTGAGACTGACACGATACAATACTTTACCTTTGAAAACATTACATTCGAAAACGATACAATACGTTACTTTTCTTTTGGAAGACATTCCATACCGTACGATACTTTAGAAGCGATACCATACAATACCATACTTTAAAATAGCCATGGCATATCTTTTCTCCGTATGAACAAAAAGTCAATTATGAATGATTCCATCCATAACGATAACTGTACATTACCCCGGCAACCTACAAGAGGATGTTACGCTCGGGTCCATAACGATAACCATAATGATAACTGTACATTACCCCGGTAACCTACAAGAGGATGTTACGCTCGGGTCCATAACGATACCGGAATCAAACATAATGACAGTTTATTCGATACGAGTTTTTAAAGCACTTTCTTTCAAAGCAATACTTTTTCTTTCAATACAGTACTCCCATACTTTTCAAAAAAAAATACCATACTTAAAACGATGTTATGATATGTATGTGATGCAATGATGCCATGCACTCGGGTGCTAACCTATACCATAGCCACATTTGATGTATCAGGATGAAACGTGACATAATGTGAAATGCGATGATGTCAATCAATGCAATACTATACGTTATCCGTTTGAAACCATACTATACTGTACCATACTTTTAAAATATAGCCATGGCATACCTTTTCACCGTATGGATAAAAAGTCAATTATGAATGATTCCGTCCATAACCATAACTGTACATTACCCCGACAACCTACGAGAGGGATTACGCACGGGCCAATACAATACAATATCCCGGCAACCTACGAGAGGCATTACGCACGGGCCAATACAATACAATATCCCGGCAACCTACGAGAGGGATTACGCACGGGCCAATACAATACAATATCCCGGCAACCTACGAGAGGCATTACGCAAGGGCCAATACAATACAATATCCCGGCAACCTACGAGAGGGATTACGCACGGGCCAATACAATACAATATCCCGGCAACCTACGAGAGGGATTACGCGCGGGCCAATACAATACAATATCCCGGCAACCTACGAGAGGCATTACGCCCGGGCCAATACAATACAATATCCCGGCAACCTACGAGAGGGATTACGCACGGGCCAATACAATACAATACTGGAATCAAACATAATGACAGTTTATTCGATACGGGGTTTTTTTTTTAAATCGATATCATACTTTAAATGTTAAAACCATATAATGCTTATACTTTTAAAACAAAACCATGCAATACCTTTTTCAAAAGAATGCCATGATATGAAGTTGGTGCAAGGAAATGAACTTCGTAACCGTCAATACCTTTGTCTCTAATTTTCTTTATGTTGTTTTCCATAATTATTTCCGGGTTTCTTAAATTTGGCTATAGGCTGGAAAATCCAGCACCTTAAACGGTTTCTTTTTCCTCATTTGGACCCCAAATCGTCCCTGAAACACTACCAACACAACCCCATTCTCTCGGTACCAATTTATCATCATCTTACTCGAATTTTCAGGGCCTTTCCGGTAGTAACCAGCCTACCCGTGACTGTTTTGGGCTGCTTTACGTTTCTACAATTTTTGCATTTTTAATCAAGTTCAATTCTTGGCATAGCTCCCTTAGATCATCTTAAAATGGGTTAATATCATCATGCATCTTACAAAGACAAGAAATTCAACAAAATAACCATCTACTGCCCCTACAAAATACTGAGACATATATATCAACATTCATGAGTAGGTTTCAACTTACCATAGACCATACTCTAAATATCTCTTCATCCTCATAACCCATGGATCATCCTAAAATAATTCCTTAGCCTATGAACATAATAAAACAATCACCAAGATACGATCTAAAGTTTATTACAAACAGTCCAAAGTTTTCATTGATTACATATTCTTGTCACAATTGTAAAGTGATAAAATAGTTCCAGCTCCATCTCTTGGCTTTATTTCTTGGCTACAAAAGAGAGCTTATATTAGCAATCTTAACAATATAGTCAACAGTTTACTTATTCTAGCAATATAAGGCTCATTTGTTGTCACAATTTATACATCTATTAGATTACAAATTGCTTGAAGACCAAAACCCATCTCCCCACCCTTTTAGCCTAAGAACCGTGGGGTGTGGGTACTACAATTTCCTCCAACCTACAATATTCTTCAATTACTCCAATGATGAATTTTTTTTTTTTGTCTCCTCAGCCCCTCTCTGTTTCGCCATCCCCTACCCCCTCCAACATTCTTCCATCATAAATAAGGCTAGAAAGAAAGGAAGCCCCCCGTGAATACTTGGCCATCCTAAGAAAATTACTTCACATGCATCTCCTCAGTTTAGTGAATAAGAAAATTAGAGTAACCCATTTAATTACAAAAGTTCATTCTTCAATTGTAAAATAAAATAGTCACCAATCCCTCTTCTTCTTCTTTTTCTTTGGCTTCAAAAGAGAGTTCATATTAGTCATTTTAAACCATATATCCAAAACAGTCTATTATCTTAATAAAATGAGGTTCATTGGCCATCACAATTCATATAATTTATCCTAAAATATAAAGCTTGAAGGCCAAACTCCACTTTTTTGTTCCAGGCCGTGGGGTTCCTGCTGCCCAATAAGGAGAAAAACATCCCCTGCTACTGTCAAACGTCCCCTCTCCCTCAATATCTTTTCCAACATTTTCACAATTTTGCCAATAAAGGAAACCCAAATAAACCAATTACCAATTTCTCCTATTTCCATTAGTGAACTTTCAAAATTTGAGCCATCCTTTAACCATCAAAACCGTACCCCTGCTCCCCCCTGAAGCTCATTCCAAAAATTTCAGCAATTTCATCAAGGGAGAAAGAAACCCATATGACCATAACTTTCCCTTACTCTCATCTTCATCTACTTGTTCCTTTAATTTCCATCTTTGAGTAACCATCCCACCTAAGGCCGAACCCCCTGCCCTACGGCATCTCCCTATATATTCCCCCAACAATTCAACATTTAGGCCAACAATCAATACTAGGAGAAATTACATCTCTTATACTCTTAAGACACCAAATAATCTAGGATTTCCTTCTACAAGATAATTCAAGGTCTACTAATGGCATATTCAAGGCTCAAATACATTTCTAGATAGATAAAGAAAATACTTGCCTTTAGGTCATTGCTCTTGATGGGTTCTTGAAGAAGATCATAGTTCTTCACACTTGAAGCTTGAGGTGGCGTCTCCTTTGTTTGTCTTGAAGACTTAATCTCCAACTTGTTCTATACCTTGGCCGAGAATTGAGTGGGAGAGAGAGAGGTGTTGGCCAGCTTGCTTGGTGATGAAAAGGTTTTTTGACAACCATCTTATGTTTATCTGAGGTTGGCTTATATGGAAGGAGGTGGAAGAGTGGAGAAGCTTGAATGGAAGGAAGCAATCTTCCTCCATTGGAGAGGGGCAGCCGGCGGTCTTGGGAGGGAGAAAGAGGTAGGCTAGCTTTCTAGGTTAATAGGTTGGAATGATGGTGTAGAGAGATACTTTAGGGAAGATATTTATTTATTTATTTATTTTATTATTATTTTAAGGAATGTTCTAGATTAGGGCCTTGTTTTGGACATCCTTGGTTAGAGATTTGGGTTGAAGGTTTGAAGATGTAGGCTCTTAGGGGTGACCGGCCCTATAAAGGCTTTTGGACAATTTTCCATTTCCAAATTTAAGTCCACTTGTTATAATGTAAATCAATTTCTTAGGGGTTTATTTGATTAGATATGCTTATATATGTAATATGTGTTACATAGTACTAGTATTATTAGTATTATATCCTCCGATGAATCGTAACACACTTATTGTAAAATGTATGACCTAGCCCGGGAGCGGGATGCAACACTTTCGGGCGAGGGTTCTGATTTCGAAACAATGGACATCTGGATATTAAGGTGTTCACTGATGCTGATTGGGCAGAAAGTGTAGTGGACCGTCGGTCAACCTCTGAATACTTTGCCTTAGTTGGAGGAAACTTGGTCACATGAAAAAGTAAAAAACAAAAAGTGGTGGCTTTGTCAAGTGCAGAAGCGAGTTTCGGGGAATTGCGAAGGGGGTTATGGAGGTTTTGTGGCTAAGGAAGCTCTTGAGCGAGTTAGGTGTTAAGGATTCACTACCGGTCAAGTTGATGTGCGACAATAAGACGTCTATCGATATCTCTGGAAATCCGGTACAGCATGATCGAACAAAATATATTGAGGTAGACTGCCACTTTATCAAGGAGAATATTGAAGACAAGGTTATTGAGTTGCCGTTTGTTTCATCGGAAGATCAGTTAGCAGACATCCTAACAAAAGCTATTGCTGGAAGGGCATTTGATGACACGTTGGTCAAGTTAGGCATTGTTGATTCCCCTGCTCAACTTGAGGGGGAGTGTTAGGAAAGTATAATATTTCGCAGTAAATACTTACCATAGAAATCTGTATCAAATATTCTGTAGATGATTGAGTGATTGTAGGGATTAATTGGTGATTGATTTGTAATTAATGACTTACCTTGTATAGAGGATAGACCAGTGTATAAACAGGGGATGTACTCTACGGTTTTGTGTGTGAATAAATGAGAATTACATTTAGCCATATACTTGCAAGTCTCTTAACATTTGCCTCATTTGCATAGTTAAATTCTTTATACATATATATATGAAAAATCTTAAATCTAACGGTTGAGTAGTATTTTTTTTAGCAATAAAAAAAGTGTCTGAGTGCACCTTAACGTTTATGATCCTATCTACGTATGTACCAGTGAACCAGTTAGGGTCAAATATGTACAGTACCAATGCACAAGTCTAGTGGCTGAACACAATTCAGATTTCTATCTAATTTTACTGTTTGAATTGATTATCTAATAAAAGAAGATGTTATTTAATATTTACAAGTAAAAAAAGAAAACGACATATTAACACATTAAGGTCTATCTTTTACAACCTATCTCCTAATTCAAAAAATTAAAATTAAAAACCGCGTGATAGGGAGTGGACAAAAATCACATCATGTGGGCTTAGCAAAAAATTTTGTCTTGAACTAGGAAGAAGTTTTCCTCAAAAAAAAAAAAAAAAGAAAAGAAAAGAGGAAGAAGTCGTTGGTAAAAATGAAGTTACCTTGATAATCACGATCACTGCCGTTCCGTTCTTCCCATCCTTGCTTCCTTACATTTGCTTCCACGTGGTTGTATCTCAAAATATATCGGAAGATCAAGGTTGTCTGTATCTGTTTGGGAGATTCTCTTGTTTGAAGCTCCTAACCTTTTGCAGTCTACATATATACATTTACGCCCAGCAGTCAAATTTTAATTTTTTTAATCAATAAATATATTCTTCATCTATCATTAACAATCATAACAAATAGATGAGTTTATTATTTTGTTGAAACTTGTGATTAAATCAGATGATGATCATATCCAGTCAAAACATTAAAGCAATGAGTGGTGATATCTTATCCTCATATAACCCATGTATTGGGACAATATTTTTAACATCCGCCCTCACATGGTAACGTGACTTGACACACACACGCTCTTAGAATCCATCCTCAGTCACAAAACAGGCATGAACATGTACACTTGGGTGAAGGAAGGCAATAAATGGACAATCATAGGTGTGAGTTCACATTTTAAACCGGTTCTGATACCATGTTGAAACTTGGTCTTACATGAGATGAATATCATATCCACTCAAAACCTTAAGACAATGGGTAGTGGTACCTCATTTTCATATAATTCATGTATTTTATCTCAAAGTGTTTGATGTAGACAATATATTAACATATTTTGCATATTTACAACTGTCATAGGACAGTTATTTATTATTTTATTGGTTAATTATATCTCTAATATTTATTTATTCATTAACTACTATAAATTTTGCATTGGTATAGATTTTTTTAAAAAAGAAATTTCTTATTTCAAATCATACTTGTTCCTCAAAAAACTAATTTCATAAAGAAAAGAAAAGACATATGTACTTATGCAATCTGACATTATCGTTGACGCTTTTATTTAGGAAGACTGGCATGGCGATTCCTTCGAGGGTTGCTGGCTGCATGACTATTCATGTAAAACTTCCCCTCTATATAACGCATACCATTATTTCATCAAAATATGCCTAACTCTCTACATTCATCTTCTCCATGGAATTTTTCAAACTTCTCATATCACTCCTCACCCTCCAAGCACTCATACCATTGCCCTTCGTTCTGGGACGGGCCATAAGAAAACCTCATTTTCCAGTTCCAGCAAACTCAACAAAAACAAACGTTTTCCGAGCATACATTGGTGCAAGTTTCAACAATGTAGCATTTTCGGATGTTCCTGTCAGTTCTGATATCGAAACCCATTTCATCCTCTCATTCGCCATCGACTACACTACCACGTCGTCTTCCTCTCCAACCAATGGGAAGTTCAACATCTTTTGGGACAGTGACACTCTGAGTCCCGATGAAGTCATTGCCATAAAAAATAAGCACAAGAATGTAAAGGTCCTTGTGAGCATAGGAGGGGATTCAGTTGGAAAAGAGACTGTATATTTCAACCCCACGTCCGTAGATTCTTGGGTTCCCAATGCTGTCTCATCATTGACAAAGATCATAAAGGACTACAACTTGGACGGAATCGATATCGACTACGAACACTATCAGGCAAAGCCTAGTACATTTGCTGAATGCATTGGACAACTTGTGTCACAACTCAAGGGTAGTGGTGCAGTTTCAATTGCTTCTATTGCACCATATGATGATCCTGATGTTCAAGAACATTATCAAGCGCTTTGGAAGAGTTATGGCAATCAATTTGACTATGTTAATTTTCAATTCTACGCGTACGACAAAGGGACTACAGTTTCCCAGTTCTTGGATTATTTTGATGAGCAAAGTGAAAATTACAAGGGAGGGAATATCGTTGCTAGTTTTGCGACTGATGATATTAGTGGGGGGTTGTCCCCGGAGAGTGGGTTTTTTGACGCATGCAAAACGTTGAAGAGTAAAGGAAAGCTCGCCGGAATCTTTGTTTGGTCGGCCGATGATTCCAAGGAGACAGGTTTCACCTACGAGAAACAATCGCAAGCTCTGCTAGCTAGTAATGGGCAGCTCGATACATAACAAGAAAGGGTGAATGAGGGATGCGATTTTAAAATTAAAAATAGTTTCAGTTAGCGTCATATGAATTTAATTAAAACTTATTTAATGCAATTCAAATTGTGTAGGGAATTCATCGTGTTGTCATGTAATGACTTTTTTTAGGAACTCATGAAATGATTTTGATATTCTAATTTTTTTTGTAATCGCAAATTTCTTTTTGATTAGTTTTCAATCCAAACGTTTTTATTGTTTTATTGGATAAGTTTATTTTCGCCTGAATTTGAGGAAAAACCAAGAGATTCTACATTGGGTATGAATTTACAAGGAAAGGAGAAGATATCTAAAAGGATTTGGTCATTGATGTGTGGATATTGTTTTTATGGGGTCACTGCTAGAAAAGGGAATGTGAGGGAAAGAGTGGGATGAAGTTCTGTATGAATTGATTTGCCTGCTTCCTGTACAAGATTAAGACAAAAACGGAAGGGGAAGAAAGTGATTTTCATCTAAAAATGGTGAAATGCTTAGAGGAGGAGATAGCAATCATTCTCTATTATAGAATCGCAGAAATCACAATTTGGCATTAGGCAATTGCAAAACAAACAAAATAGAAAGTAATATTCTAACACATTCTTAGAAACTAAAATGACACGAGCCAATGAAAAAAAAAAGAGAGGTGTATTTCAAGTAAAACATAAGCACAATCAGTGGCGGAGCCAGGAATCTCTTCTTGGAGGGGCACTGACAGGCTTCGCAATAGGAATACCACCGGTCACCGTTTCGGACCGAAAAAACCGACAAAATCTTCTAGACATATTTTTGTATTATAACATAAAATACGTGAAAGAAAACACATCTATCAACCAATGAACATAAAAAATAAACAATACACAACAAACAATATGCGGATCATAATTATTAAATGAATATAGTAATATACATCAATACATGTCTTTTATTTGGAGAAGGATTTGTCAAGGGATGCAAAAAGGTTCTTCGAGATGACATTGATTGAAATCGTTGCATAACTCAGTGGTGCTAAAAATTTCATTCTCAAAGTAACACAATAAATAATCTGATAGTACGTCACCTCCCAACCAGTTGCGTAGATCAGTCTTGACGATATTCATTGCAGAAAAATTAGAAACAAACAACTGTCACAAAATCTAGTGTTTAACAATGGGCATTTGGAAAAGCATATTACCTTTTAGAGTTTACTATCTGAATGCTGAATCAATGAACCAATCATATACGGTGTACATAGTTGCCTAGAAATTATAAAATAGTTTTCACACCAGCAACAGCCGACACTAAGGATTTAAATGCAACCTAAAGGTATGTGTAGCTCTCAACTTTGAAACGACTTTAGAGCAACCAAATAAAATCATAAAAGCTGTGTAATTGTAGCATCTTCCCCAATGGAGTGGCATAACCGTATGCCGTTTTTAAATTAATATATATCAACTATCGAGCATCAGCCCTCACAGGATTCGTAAGATTAGCAACCAATTAAAAAAAAGAAACTTTCATTTTCATAAGCAAACTAATGCAAAAAAAAGTCTACTAGTTTTCAAGGATTACCTTACATGTAAAAAAGACTACTAGTTTTCCAAACCTTGATTTTTTTTAAATATATTTAAGAGACCGAACTTCCAGTAAATTTTAGACACATTTTAGTCATTTAGCAGAGAATTGTCTAACGCTAAACACTATGTGACTACGTAGCAGAAGGTTAGTGTTTTGTCAAGCAATGACACACTTTAAACTGAATAACCAAAAATACAAATACACCTACCTATCCATAGGCTTTTTCCACCAACGTTGGGGGGCACGTGCCCCCCAGGCCCCCCCTTCCCTCCGCCCCTGAGCACAATTACGATATGTTCTTTTACCGAGAATTTATCTTATTGTTAAAATTCAATGATGTATGACTAGAACTGACAACCTTCAACACGACCTATAAACACGACACAAATTCACACAAGCTTTCAATGATTTGACATTCGCGTGTACGGATCATCATTATGTTGAATCCAAAACTGACGTACGAAGCGTCAGATTCATGTCAACTCGCAAGTTGATACGGCTATTCGATAGACCCAAATAATTTAATTAAAAAAAATGTCAAACATGAACATGGTATGTCAATCTAATCCGAACATGATCCGTCAACATGAGCAGCTAGCATGACCCACCAACCTGAATATGGAATGACAACCCAACATGCTAACCTGAAATAGTTTAAAATGTTAGAATATGTTAAGTTTTGATGATTTGCACAAATTAGTACTTGGAACGACGGATTAGTCGCCTCATGTGAAGTGGTTGGAAGTCAGTACACTTCGAACGCTTACATTAGGCGCTCCATGTGCCTTGATGGAATCCAGTACACTTCGAACGCCTACCTTAGGCGTTTCATGTGAAGTGTATGGACACGTTATTCTAACATTTTAAACGTGCAATATTTCATCTCACTATAGATTAATTGATGAAAGAGATGATTTAGTGCAATAAAATGATTTTTTAGATTTAAAATATAAACGTGTCAAGAAGGAGTTTAGAGCATGTTTAAATGAATACAATGACACGTTAGAAAATCACATTGCATTACAACTTGATCATGATATATTTTTGACCATGCATATGATTGCACTTCAAGAGAAACATCATTTGATGAAATCATTTGATCAAGTCCTTGATGAAAAGTTTATTGATTCAAGGGTAAGTGATACAAAAGTAGACATTGTTAAGGATGCATCTAGGCCAAATATGAAAGCTAAAATCAAACCTAGTGTCATGTATGCATCCAAGACATTGTTAAGGATACATCTTGGTAGCTTAGGATCAAATCAATCTATACATAAGAACCCATTTTGATAGGATGATGCTTTACCTACAACTACACATGTCCATTATATTCTAATGACAGCAAAAGTTATCGTTAGAGTATAAATACGGTGAGAGGTATACAAACACTGCACATCCTTTAATCAATTAACAAATATTGGAATTTAACCGTTGGCAACTTTAGCCAAAAAGACTATAACGGACAATTAATTGAACGGGAGGGAAAAGAAAAAATAATAATTATGTTCAATACTCACACTGATTGGTCAACGGTGAACACTGACAAGTGAGAGGTCAGACTGAATCCAAATTGGTGGCGTGTGTGGATTCGAGTCTTGAAATGGGTCTCGGTTCACGGGTCAGATCAGAGGAGGTTGGAAAGGAGACAAAATATGAGGCCTCCAATCACGTCCCGCCACGTGTAAAAAATTCTTTTTTTTAAAAAAAATTTGAATGTAGTGGGACCACTGACAATGTTTTTTACACGTGACGGGACGTGATTGGAGGCCTCATATTTTGCCTCCTTTCCAAGGATCTCACCCCGGTTCATTCCGAATGGGCAAAGCCTCAACTGGGTGGAGAGCATGCTTTATATGAAATTTTTCAACCAAAAAAAAAAAATCAATTCCTCAGAAGCGCGTGGAATACACTCGCCCAGCCATATGCACTGCTGCCACACCACGTCCGTATGGGCCACGCGTCTGAAAGCTGCCCTAATTATCGGAAGCCGCCGCTTTCATTCAGAATGGGCTAGCCAAACCACCACCGGAATCTTAACCAAAACACCAAAACCAACCAATATCGGTTGAATTTAATGATGATTTAACCTTTAGAATCAAAATCAAACCTTAGCCATAGCGGCTGCCGCAGCAAGACGCCGGTAACCAAAACAAATTTTATCAAACCTTGAACCCCAAACCACCTCAATCTTAACCCAAAACCAACCAGAACAGCAACAAATTCAAAGATCGAAACACGATTATTGTAAATCCAAATACTACAATTCCAGAATCGGGACCTTAATTCCAGAATCAAATCTAATGCCGCCGCCGGCTTCATGTTTTCTTTGTTCCTTCAAACAGCGGCAACACCAAGTAATTCCAGAAACCACAAAGCAAATACACTGGATTCATAATTTGAATTTTGATTCCGCTTAAAAATAATTGCTGTAACGAAAGTACCAGGCCACCACAACCGAGAATACCATGAATAAATGAAGGTTTAACTTAATTTGGCTTACCACCCAGAAAAGTCCGACGCGGAAGCATTCTACGAATTTTAATTTCAACCAGAAATTTAAAACCCGTACTCTTTAGTCCTGATTATACCGTAACAGTTTATTCGTACGAACAACAAAAATAATTCAAGATCAAAAACCATAGTCTCAACTTGAGAGAATTTGATATCCATTGAAAGAACTGTGTGGTAAAAAAAATATGGGAACGATGTTAAATCATCAAGAATTAATGACAAAATTATTTAACAAAAGCACAGTGACATAATTAAGGCAGAAGCCTTGCAGTTGTTTTGATTGTCGGGATAGATCTTTTAAAACAACGCGTTTAAAACATTTATTTTTTCTTGCTGATAATAACAGATGAAAATTAAATGTGTGTTTGGGCAAAGAAATATTTATTTATAGTATCTAGTATTGTCTATCATAATAATAAGATATTAATCTTACGGTATCAACATTTTAAGAACCCACACTTTATGAGATAGTCAAATTTTAACTTGAACCAAATAATCAGTTTTATAAGGATTCGTTAACATAATAACGAATAATAATTAACTAAATACATATAGACCCTTAAATTAAATTATTATTAAATAATATCCTAACAGCTATTTCAAATAGCATTTCGGCCGTAGACTTGTATGTACTTTTTCTCTAAACATTCAAAGTTAATTAAGTACAGCAAAAAAAAAAGAATTAGAAAAAACACCATAATTTTCAGTAGTACATATATATATAACTTTAGTCAAAAAAAAGAGAAAAATTTTCTACATGCTCTATCGCAATTAAATAAAGAGATTACATCCTCCAACAAAACTATATAAAACTGGGATAGTATAAACTTTAGAGGCCAGATATTTATCATTTTATTCTAAAAAATAAAAAGATTAGACTCAAACTTCTTGGTGAAGTTCGTGTGGGAAGAAGAGTCACTCTTGACATTTCCTTCTTCCATAGCTTCTAAAATAATAGTTAGGACGTGCCTCAAGTTTCACAATAGAGTTCATCATAAAAAATAAAAAAAAAAATTTGTTCATTGAATTAATTTTTCTGATATTTATTTGTCCTTAAACTTTTAAAATTTTTTGTATATATTTTTCTGTGGTAACCACGTACACGCGTGCTTGTGATTCTAATCTGTACACCAGTGCCGAATGGAGATGAGATCTCCTCACCGTGCGGTGAGTCACCGCGCGGTCCAGGACGCGACACGTGGCAGCATTAGGGGGTGGTGAGGCTGGATTGGAGTTACCTTCAACCAGCCTCACCACCCCTCCTTTTTGCCACGTGTCGCGCGGTCACGCACGCGGTGAGAGGAGAGCGGTGAGGGGATCCTATCCCGTGCCGAATGGCCATCTCCAATGAGGGTTGGGATCTCTTAACCCCCATTTTTCTCATCCCTTTGTGACCACGCGACACGTGGCAGCAAGAGAGGGTGGTGAGGATAGATGAGGGTCACCTGCATCTAGCCTCACCATCCCCCTTGCTGCCACGTATCGCGCGGTCACGCGTCACCGCTCCCTCTTGCGGTGAGGGAATCCTATCCCCTCCGATGATCCATCGCAGACTTAGTCAGCTGAGAACATCAGATCGCGGAGCAGTCCGGTCTTTCTTCGGATTCTGTGCAAACGCGGAAGCCTAGTGCATCGGAACGTTCTTTTTTAAAATGCTTTCAAAGAAAATATAATTAGTTGTTTTTTTAACTAATTGAATAGGTAATGTACATATGCATCCTTTGTGATAACTAATGACTATGTCATCTTTTATGTGTATTTTCATGTAACATCATCAAAATTCCACGTGTTGTTAGATAATACGTAAAGAACGAATCCTTCCCTTCCTAACCACTTAGGTTGCGCACTTTGTATTTTGAAATGGAACCGAGAAAAATTGTCCCGTGATGTCGTTACAAAAATATGTTCCACGATCTTTTTGTGAATTCATTCAAAGAGGTGTAGCACCCAAGAAGTTTGGCAACCAATGTACAGGTATTAATGTTCCATAATGTTTTTATGGTATACTTCAAAGAGGTACAGCACCTAACTAGCTAGCTTGGCAACTAATGAGAAGATATTAGCTTAATTAACAGACTTGTCATAGACTTACTAAAGGTATATATTTTACGGCAAATAAAGAAAAATGCATTTTTTTTGAAAATACAAATATCATAAACCCAGAAAAAGCACATGG
Source organism: Eustoma russellianum (assembly GCA_036186865.1). NCBI lineage: Eukaryota > Viridiplantae > Streptophyta > Magnoliopsida > Gentianales > Gentianaceae > Eustoma > Eustoma russellianum. Next base: position 3,425,696 of record AP025048.1, on the reverse strand, counting down.
TTTAATCGATCATGGCGAATGTCAATGCATATATAGGATGCTATCTGTACAGATATTAATGTATCAAAACAAAAAGAAGACAACAATAAACTACCAAGCTAGGATAATACATCGAGATGAATGTACTAGAGGTAGCCGGACAAAATAATGATGCTTCGCAATAGAAAGGGTCAAATTTGAGAGTTGTGCAAAGGTATATGAGCAGTAGTTGGAAAAGGAAATGCAACCAACCCGACACAGAACCCCGGTGGAAGAAATCGCCATGTGTCTTATCACAGAACAACCTGCATTTAGAACTAATATCAACCATGTAATTCCAAGTACCAAGAGCATAGTGTAAATAGATTAGATGAATAAGCATCCAAGACATGCCCTTACTACCAAATCTAAGAGAGAATGATAGTAGACATACTATAGGAGATAAGTAATAAGGACGACTAAGATTTGACAAATAGTGAAGCACTATATTGTCAAAATTTAGTCATCCAAAATGAACCGCGCCTAAGTGATGTCTCCTATACTAATGTTACCTAATGGTGTGTCAAATGCGGAAATATCATGTACATTACTCTATACACATGCGTGCAGACTCGATGGATGATGTCACTGGGTGTTTGAACAATATCCTCGAACATTTTCTTATTTCTTCATTGCCAAATAGAATAAACAGTAGATGCAACAGTGGCTCTAATGGCTTTGCTTCTCAGTGTTTTTCCTCTTAGTCTATATTTAGACCATGCAAGTACTCGAGTAATAGAAAGAAGACTTTGCGGTAGTCGTAACCAATCACACTCAAAAGGGGAGAATCAGTTTTTTGAGTCTGCTTTGACCAGAGATTCTCGTTAAGTTTGTACCTATGCGACATCCATTTCACCCACAAAGTGTCATTTTTGTTGTGTATGTCTCATAAGTGCTTTACCAATACGGCATTGTTCCATGCTCTTAGTTCAAATACTCCCAAACCTCCCTCTTTTTTTGGTTTGCAGATGTTTTTCCAAGAAACCTGAGCTTTTCTGAATTCTCCGGTGGATTTTTTTCTCCACAGAAAGTGAAAACATATTTTGTTGACCTGATCTAGGACGGATGGTGGAATGAGCAAGGCACCCAACCAGAGACAATTGATCCGTTGCACAACCGACTTGAGTAGTTCCAATTTCCCTGCATATGAGAAAAATGCGTTTTTGGGTGAATGGTTCAATATTGCTTTGCAGGGGAAGAAAGAAAACTACAACTTGGTTCAACAAGATCCTAATGTCCATTTTAGAACTTCAACTTAATTAATGTCAAGACAACAATTGTGGAGTTGACAATGGGAAATCGGTCGCCAAGAAAATAACGAACAACTGTAGAATTAAATCAAATCAAATGGGAACATACCTTAGTCAACAATGTGTGAACATGTTTTTTATTTTCAAATGGTAGGTAGCAACTTCAACTTTGCTTATTTTGTTCACATAGCTTTTACCAACTTTGTTTATTTTGTTCACATAGCTTTTACATATAAACATGTGTGATATTTGCCTATAAATAGGCTAGTTCATCAACATTGTAAACATACCTCCAAACACATCTTCAAGAACAATTCTAAGACTCCAAAACAGGAGCTTTGTGTATTGAGCAAATCTTGTGTTCTTCTATTCCTCCTTCATTCAATTTCTTAGATATTTATCGATTCAAGTTCCTTCAAATTGGTATCAGAGCTTGTATTACTGAATCGATTCATTTTTCTAGATGGAAGGAGAAAGAGTTATCCAACCTTGTCCTGTTTTTATCTTTGATGGTAAAAACAACTTTGATCAATGGATTATACTTATGAGAGATTTTTTTGAAGTTCTCGGCATATGGGATGTCATAGAAAACGGATTTGATATTCCAGATGCGAGCGAAAAATTAAGTGACGAGGAGGCCAAAGCTTTGGAGATAAAGAGGAGGCAAGATCGTTTAGCTCGACATTATCTTAACAACCGAGTCGAGTTAGCTGTCTTGAACAAATTTATGAATACCAAATCTGCAAAAGAGGCTTGGAGAATTCTTGTGAATATCAATAGAGGCAGCAGCGAAGTTAAAAAGGTTCGCTTACAAGAATTCCGGAGACAATTTGAAATGGCTCAAATGAAAACAAACGAGTCTGTTGCAGATTTCATATCCAAGGTACGAGATATTGGTGGAAAAATAAACGCCAATGGTGAAGTCATCACCGAAGCCCAACTTGTCCAGAAAATTCTCAGATCTTTGATTCAAAAGTTTCACATGAAAAAAATAGTCATTGAAGCTACCAAGGATCTTGACGAAATGACTATTGATCAATTGGAAGGTGAGTTACTATCTTATGAAATCTCATTAGATCAGCAGTCTGTTGGAATTATAGAGGAAGCATTACAAGTTCAGACAATTGTTTCGAAAGATCAAGGGTTGTCTGCAAATCATGCTGAATCTAGTAAGCGGAGTCAGAATTTTCGAGGCAGAGGACGTGGCCAAAGAAGAGGTCGTGGTAGAGGTAATTTTAATTACCAGCGAAATACTCGTGTTTTTGATAGAGATAATCAAAAGAATGATTTCCAAAAGGATAAATCAAAAATCCAATGCTTTAATTGCAAAAAGTTTGGACATTTTCAAAGTAACTGTTGGTATAAGAATAGTCCAGAAACGCATGCGAAAGTGGCTGAAAATGACAACACAATTCCTGAGACTTTGTTTTTGGCTGATTTGAGTGTTGAAAACAAAACAAAAAATGAATGGATTTTGGATTCTGGTTGCAGCAATCATATGTGTGGAGATAAAGAAATGTTTACAGATTTGGATACTTCTGTGAAAACTACTGTGAAATTTGGAAATAATTCTGAGGTACCTGTTCTTGGTAAAGGGAGGATTGCCATTAGTTTGAAAGATGGTTCTTCTAACTTTATTTCTGATGTATTCTATGTACCAAGTTTACATCACAATTTACTGAGCATTGGACAGTTATCTCTGAAAGGCTATAACATAGTCTTCAATCATGGAGTTTGCACTGTAAGTGATCCGAAGAGAGGATTAATTGCAAAGGTAAACATGAATAATAGTCGTTTGTTTCCGCTGTCAATCAACTGTAGCAGTTTACCTTGCTTTAGTTCTATGACATATGATGATACGTGGCTATGGCATCTGAGATTTGGACACTTGAATTTCAGAAGTTTGAAGTTTCTTGTCAGAAATAAATCTGTTTTAGGATTGCCAGATATTGATTTTCCACAGAAAGTTTGTGAGTCATGTACACTGGGAAAGCAACACAGATTTCCGTTTCCGAAGAATAAGGCCTGGAGGGCGAGTACACCACTGGAGTTGATCCATTCAGACTTGTGCTACGTAGAAGTACCTACAAATGGTGGTTGTAAGTACTTTATAACTTTTATTGATGATTTTAGTCGGAAAGCATGGGTGTATTTTCTTAGAAACAAATCTGACGCATGTGATACGTTCAAAAGTTTCAAAGTGTACATTGAAAAACAAAGTGGTTTTGTGATCAAAACTTTGAGAACAGACAGAGGAACTGAGTATACTGTCTGTGATGATTATCTGGAGAAAAATGGCATTAAGCATCAAATGACAGCGAGATATACACCTCAACAAAACGGGGTGGCAGAAAGGAAAAATAGAACAGTTATGGACATGGTAAGATCAATGATGCATTCAAAGAATCTACCAAAATCATTTTGGGCCGAGGCTGTTGCTTGTGCTGTCTATGTCTTGAACAGGTGTCCTACAAGGAGTATTGCAGAAGGAAAGACTCCTTACGAGGTATGGACAGGTCGAAAACCAAATATCGGACATTTGAAAGTATTTGGTTGTATTGCTTATGCTCATGTTCCAGATGTTTTGAGGAAGAAGTTGGATGATAAATCTGAGAAATGTGTTTTTATTGGATATTCTCATAAAACAAAAGGATATAAACTTTATAATCCTGTTACCAGAAAAGTTGTTATCAGTCGAGATGTCATTTTTGAAGAGATGGAGACTTGGGATTGGCTAAGAAAAGAGCCTGAGAAAATAGAAAATTCTTCATTTTCTCCTATTGTTGGTTCTCGCATACAGGAACCAGAACCACCAAGAGAGGATATTGTGTCTATACCATCATCGAGTCGCCCACAACGAGAGAGGCGATTACCAGCCAGATTGCAGGATTATGAAATTGGTAATGACAATGAATTATCTGATGAAGAAGTTGTCAATTTTGCTTTATTCGCAGATTGTGATCCAGTGACATTCGAAGAAGCTTTCAGAAATGATAATTGGATTCGTGCCATGGATCAAGAGATTCATGCTATTGAGAAAAATGATACATGGGAATTGACTACTCTTCCGAGAGGAAAAAAACCTATTGGAGTCAAATGGGTGTACAAGACAAAATACAAAGCAAATGGAGAGATTGATCGCTTTAAAGCAAGACTTGTTGCAAAAGGATATAAACAAAAGGCAGGTATTGATTATTTTGAGGTCTTTGCTCCTGTTGCTAGACTTGACACAGTTCGTATGGTTATTTCTATTGCCGCACAAAGTGCATGGAAGATTTATCAAATGGATGTTAAATCTGCTTTCCTAAACGGAGTTCTGGAAGAGGAAGTTTATGTTGATCAACCAGATGGATATGTTGTCAAAGGACAAGAAAGTAAGGTATACCGGTTGAAAAGAGCTTTGTACGGTCTCAAGCAAGCTCCACGAGCATGGTATACTCGCATCGATTCTTATTTCACTGAACATGGTTTCCAAAGATGTCCGTATGAGCATACTTTATATGTGAAATATTCTGATCAAGGAGATATTGTTATCGTATGTTTATATGTCGATGACCTTATTTTCACCGGTAACAGTGCTAAAATGATTTCTGAGTTCAGGGAGGCTATGATTAGTCATTTTGAAATGACGGATCTTGGTCTAATGTCTTACTTTCTTGGTTTGGAAGTTTATCAGATGGACAGTGGAATATTCATTTCACAGAAGAAATATGCAGGTGATATTCTGAAAAAGTTTAAGATGGCATTTGCAAAACCCATCTTAACACCGGTTGAAGAAAAGTTGAAGTTAACAAAAGATGCTACAGGTGACCTAGTTGATCCTACATACTTCCGAAGACTAGTTGGAAACTTGAGATATTTGACTGCGACTAGGCCGGATATTACATATGGTGTTGGACTTATCAGTCGTTTCATGGAGTCACCACGTCAATCACACTTACAATCAGCTAAACGGATTTTGAGATATATCAGAGGTACAAAAACTCATGGTATATTCTATTCTTGTGCTAATGATATTTCTCTTCTGGGGTACACCGACAGTGATTGGGCTGGTGACACCATAGAAAGAAAAAGCACATCAGGTTATGCATTTTTCTTGGGATCCGGCGTTTTCTCATGGTCTTCAAAGAAACAACAAGTCGTGGCTTTATCTACAGCTGAAGCAGAGTATATAGCAGCATCAAACAGTGCTACACAAGCGCTATGGCTTAGACGAATTCTTGGTTTTCTACATCATGAACAAGATGAACCAACAAACATTTATTGCGATAACAAATCAGCAATTGAATTATCAAAGAATCCAGTATTTCATGGACGAAGCAAACACATTGATATCAAGTTTCACTTCATTCGTGACCTAGTTCGTGAAAAAGAGATTGCCATTGATTATTGTCCAACTGAAGAACAAGTTGCAGATATTTTTACAAAGCCATTGAAGACGGAGTCATTTTTCAAACTGAAGAAAATGCTTGGAATGATCAAGTTTGAAGATTTTGATTTAAGGGAGGCAATGTAGAATTAAATCAAATCAAATGGGAACATACCTTAGTCAACAATGTGTGAACATGTTTTTTATTTTCAAATGGTAGGTAGCAACTTCAACTTTGCTTATTTTGTTCACATAGCTTTTACCAACTTTGTTTATTTTGTTCACATAGCTTTTACATATAAACATGTGTGATATTTGCCTATAAATAGGCTAGTTCATCAACATTGTAAACATACCTCCAAACACATCTTCAAGAACAATTCTAAGACTCCAAAACAGGAGCTTTGTGTATTGAGCAAATCTTGTGTTCTTCTATTCCTCCTTCATTCAATTTCTTAGATATTTATCGATTCAAGTTCCTTCAACAACTAATGTACAAGTCAGTTGGCTGAACACCATGTTATTTTACATTTATAAAGAAGGTAAAACGACATGTTAGCAAGAGTTGCTTATATATGGTTAAAACAGGTTACATGTCTATATTTTATTATTGATTATGATTAAAAAAATGGTTGCTGTGACAAGAAAACTTTGGTTTGGCATTAAACAATAGATTTAGGAATTGGTCTCAACAGAAAATGACATCACTTGAAGTGAATATGTTATCACTTGTTATGATTTTAAAAAATCGCTCGCTGAGAAGAAAACATTAGTTTGTGATTAAACAATAAAATTAGGAAATAGTCTTGATCGAAAATGACATCACTTGAGCTGGATAAAATATGAACTATTATGATTAAAAAATCGCTTTCTGCGACAGGAAAACGTTGTTTTAGCATTAAACAATAAAAATAAGAAATGGTCTCGACAGAAAATGACAGCTGCACAGCATCCTGGACTAGAATGCAGGCGTTAAACACATAGCTCTTCTCCTTTTGTTTCATAGCAATAAAAGTATTTTACATCAGTTCAGGGAAGCAAAATATGAGGTTTTCAATCACGCACTATCACGTGTATAAACAATTCTTTTTTTATAAACAAAAAAATTTTAAACCTCTTTTCTTTTTGTACACGTAGCAGCGCTTGATTAGAGACCTCATATTTTACCTAACTTTTTGTCTCTCATGATATTAACCCATTTTACATTTGCTTCCACCTGGCTATATTTCACCAGTAATTTTACGTTGCTGTTCTGGGTGTTAAAATGCTTAATCCCAGGTTGATAGGAGGAATGATGGTATCTTATTTTCATACAAATTATCTAATTTTCTCAAATAAATCAATATGAGACAATAATATTTAAAGTTCGTTATCACCATGACAATAATATTTAGAGTTCGTTATCACATGACGACGCAAATTGATATACACACGTCTAGAATTCGTTTTTAGTGACAAACATAGAGCTAGCCGTGAATTTCAGGAGTTAGGATGAGAGGCCACCCCAATATAAGACAATATTTTCAATACCTCTTTCTCACATGACAATGAAGATTCATACACATACACTAAAAATTGCTCTCAATAAAATTTATCTAACCGCTTATGTACATGGAGATTTGGGTGAGTATGATATTTATATCAAGTGACCATCATATGTTTGACGAGGTGTGAGTCTATGACTCTAATAGTATGTTAAAATATTTAATAGTGTGCTACACAGTGTGAAACACACACCTATATAAAAACTTAATGTTCAATGCATTATGGTATTTATTGTCGTCTAAACATTTCATTTTGTTTCTAATCGTTCAATATGGGGCAGCAATTCTGAAAAGTGAGAACACCAAACTCCAATTTCTTTATGTAAATAATGTAAATAATTTATATAATAAATCGTTCAATTGGTCCTACGGCACCATGTTGGAGAGGCATTTTATCTGTTTTGGGAGATTTTTTTTTATCCCATCTCTTTGCAGTCTGCAGTCTAAATGTGCTTCCTTTTCGCTAAATGACATCATGAAAAGGACGGAGGAACGTCCTGTCTCAAATCATATGTGCATGTGCAAACTGATATTGTACTCTACAATTATATGTTCGGTTCATTTAGCTAAACGAATTTTAAAATTTGTTCGAGTTCAGCTCGATAACTTTATAACTGTTTAAACGAATTGAACAGTTCGCAAACAGTTTGGCTCGTTTAACTAAACAAATCCGAATACATGTTCAAATTCGACTCGTTAACAAATAATTACCGAACGAACACGAACTGAACTCGAACAGTTCGCAAATAGTTCCGTCCTTTCACTTTCACAAATTTTAGTATGGTCATGTCGTGTCATCTCAAATTTTACACATCCTAATATCTATTTTGACAACTACAACTGCAAATGTAACACCTTAAGAAGTTCCTTTTTTTCCTTTTTTTTTTGGTTTACTTTTGATTTTTACGTGGGTCAAGGGTGGCAGCGGACGTGAACAGTAAAAATTTCCTTCTATATAATGCATGCGATTATCCAGACATCTTCATCAAATACCTTATCAAAATCTCCCTAACTTTCTATATTGATCATCTCCATGGAATTCTCCAAACTCCTCATCGCTCTCTTCACCTTCCAAGCACTGTTACCATTGCCCTTTGTTCTGGGACGGAACATAAGAAAACCTGGATTTCCGGTTCCAGCAAACTCAAAAAAATCCAACGTTTTCCGAACATACATCGGTTCTAGTTTCAAGAATGTAGCATTTTCAGATGTTCCTATAAATTCTGATATCGAAACCCATTTCATCCTCTCATTCGCCATTGACTACACTACCACATCGTCTCCCTCTCCAACCAATGGGAAGTTCAACATCTTTTGGGACAGCGACACTCTGAGTCCCGATGAAGTCATTGCCATAAAAAATAAGCACAAGAATGTAAAGGTCCTTGTGAGCATAGGAGGGGATTCAGTTGAAAAAGAGAACGTATATTTCAACCCCACCTCGGTAGATTCTTGGGTTTCCAATGCTGTCTCATCATTGACAAAGATCATAAAGGACTACAACTTGGATGGGATCGATATCGACTACGAACACTATCAGGCAAAGCCTAATACATTTGCTGAATGCATTGGACAACTTGTGTCACAACTCAAGGGAAATGGAGTAGTTTCAATTGCTTCCATTGCACCATACGATGATCCTGATGTTCAAGAACATTATCAAGAGCTTTGGAAGCGTTATGGCAATCAATTTGACTATGTTAATTTTCAATTCTACGCGTACGACAAGGGGACTACAGTTTCCCAGTTCTTGGATTATTTTGAAGAGCAAAGTGAAAATTACAAGGGAGGGAATATCATTGCTAGTTTTGCCACTGATGGAGAGAGTGGGGGGTTGTCCCCGGAGAGTGGGTTTTTTGACGCATGCAAAACGTTGAAGAGTAAAGGAAAGCTCGCCGGAATCTTTGTTTGGTCGGCCGATGATTCCAAAGATGCAGGTTTCACCTACGAGAAACAATCGCAGGCTCTGCTAGCTAGTAGCCACAGGAAGAGAAAGGTCGATATATAAACAAGAATGCATGCAGATGGGATTTTTTTTTTAAATTTTCGATTGACTATTATTTATTATGGTATTTGCAACTTTGATTTAGTTTATGGAGCATATGGAAATGCTTCAATTCAAATTTAGATCATTACTATTCTACATTTCTATGTATTACTATCTAATTAATTTTTATACTAATGCAATTCTATATATCTATGTATTACCATCTCATCAATGGTTAGTTGTTTATTGTATCCTTATTGCGTCTTCTTCATCCGAGGATTCCATGTAAAATCAAAAGTGTTTTCTTTGATACCCAGATGGGACAATAAAAAAACTCCATGGAGAAGAGGATACTCCATGAAGTAAAAGAAAAAAGAAAAATTAATTATCAAATGATGACAAAATTTTACCCGATGCATGTCAATCTAATGAAACATTTGCGTCATGTGTAATCTAAACGGCAACTTTTGTGATGATCACCAAATAAATGTCACTACTAATAAGAAACATAATAATTGGAGAGATAGATCTCTTACTTTAATTACTCTTTATTACATCAATAATTATCTATGAGTACTCATTTACCACCATAAAACTTAACCAAAACATGTTAGAATCCGATGCTCTTCTATTTTTTGTTTCATCCTTTATCAAACTAACATGACAAATATGTAATAATATCATGTTTATTGGTTTAGTCTCATCCAATATATTTTCTCTCTAGATATTGAACCTCTTAAGAAAGACTGGCAAAATAAAATTATCGCCGGAGGAAAATGATGAAAACGCAAGAAGCTGGAAGAAAGTTAAACAGAATGGAATCCAATCCAATGGGAAGTGGAAAAAGATTAAAAGATCCAGAAATTGACAAGTGTGAATAAGAAATGGCAAAACAAATTCTGGACGATGGCCAGTCTGAGGAGCCTCATCCAGAGAACACAAGCTCACTCTCAAAGACCAACCAGATAACTCAACAAACATCAACAACAACAACATTACTCTATCGGCTTAGAAGCTTCCGTCTATAACGGAGTATGGGGTTCAGATGTACAAACACCAAAGCCATCTGTTGAGTACACTGATTGCCTACTAGATCAGGAGAATATAATCGTTATGGACCCAACCTCTGAGAAGCCATACAAACATGTAATGCTAAACTTGGCATGGGAAAAATAAAAGCACGCACACATACTCCAGTCTGGACCATGAATGTTCTTGCCATGCCTGCATCTAAGACCGACTCTAAAAGCATCTCTTCCCTCTGCAACCTCCAGAATCGTCAAACACCATACTCACAGAATATGGACCCAGACCCATATTGGCAGCAAAAGTACGGTGCTTGGATCACCGCCTAAGGTTGACACAACGCTTTCCAATGGCGAATGCCAGGGAACAAACAGAGCTCAGTCATGACAAATGTGAATGAAATGCTTGGTGTGATCTTCTTCATGCTCTTCTAGCACATGCATTTCCATGTGCATTTCTCTGATGCCCACCTTCAGAAAGATGTAAGATTAAGAACAACACTTGTTAATCTCACCATTCCCTTAAAAAATATTTTTATACAGTAGCACTGGATGTCAAAAGTAACCAGGTACTAGGTAATATACATATGTCCTAACAGGAATCCTTTGGTCTCATTTAGTTGCCAACAAACACTGTTTTGTTGGATAAAAACTTACTTGTCAGTTGTCATATAAAAAACTTACGATGTGTAATAAAACTTACATCACTTTCATGTAAGACTATATTTTAATATACCTATTGAATATTCAATATTTTATCAGCCAATCGAAATAGATAATTAAAAACCGTGTAAATCTATCCAAATGAGACTTAGATTTTTTCCACACACTTGTTTAAGATTCCAATCTCTAGACCACTGGGCATAGCGTATTTGGGTTCCCATACAGAGTTCGATTATAAAAACACATGTAGTATGGGTGTTTCACTGTTGTCTAAGCCGAAGTCCCAGTTTGCAGTGGGCTCTTTGTATATGTTCTTACCAAATTAGAAGACCGCTGAGTTTCTGATTTACACAATACACCTTGGGACTTGAGCGGTACAGACCCGAGGACCATAGATTTGACCTTTTGGTTCGAAGATTTCAATCTCTACATTTGTGCCGAATGGCCGTCTCCAATGATTTGTGGCAGAATTGGTCTCTATCAACATCCAAAGAGCTGAATGCCTAAAACTGACAGCCAAAATGACCAAGTCTTTAGTTGAACTATTCGTGCATATATGATAAATTTCAAAGACTAGTGCTCTTTTTCCCTTTAGAATTCTTTTTATCATTTTTTAGTGGCAACTTGGATGTAGGGTGACCATCAACTTGAATCATATACATTATCAAAATTTCGCGCTTTGCTAAGGGGAAAAAAAGTGTTGACTTAATAAATGACCAGCGCATAAAATTATAAGCTAATCGACCGGTGGAGCCTTATTTTTGAGCTACTGATTACTTGAATAAAAACTCGTTTGTAACGTTTAAAAATTTTACTATTTTAAGTTAATGATCTCAAGAACATTTAAATTCCGAGTACGTTTTATAATCTAAGGACGGAGAGGATTCAATTGGATCCTCCAACCTATGTACTCCAAACTATATAGTCCAAATCATAATCATATGCCGAACCCAAAATTGCTTGCCACCATAGCCACAAGGGGTTAACTTACAAGGTAATCTGTACAAATATGCGTTGGATCAACAAATAAATTAACCAGCAACCTCATACGACAAGTTCCGTCTTAGCGTCCTATGATCTAAGGAATCTAGTCGTAAATTAGAATGGCCTCACGCCAACTGTTTCATCCGATTTCTTTAAGGTAAAGAAATATCTAGCACAAATTTTACAATGGTCAATGACCAAGTATGATTAGTTGGTCATTGACTAATGAAATATGTATAAAATTTATGGCCCTTTGTTTTGGCCAATCAGCCCTTTGCTTGCATGTAGATAAAACTTATTTGTAATCATTTTATTAGATTAGTAGTTGATCAATGACAACAATAAAATTTCTTGAAAAATGCTTGGGCACAAAAAGCACTTCATAATGATCGGTCTAACCGTCGAGTTTTAAACTTGAACGGTCGAATTTTAAACTTGAAAACGTCTAAGAATTATTACACAAACGTGTAAAAATAATTTTCCGGAAAAAAAAAACAATTACACATTATTCACTCAAAGAGCACAAGGGTAGTGATACGATTTAAAGAATTTATGACCATTAGAAAACAACCTCTTTTCAATACATGGTATAGTCAGTGTACATCCGACCCTTCATATTCGTCATAGATAGGAGCCTCAAATAGGCCTGTCAAAACTTACCAGATATCCGACATCCGAATTCGAATTCGGCTGTCCGAATCGAATATGGTAAGAGCTGTACATTCGTTTCACCGTATTCGAATTCGTATCCGAATAGTATTAGAAAAACAAATACGAATATGGTATAGTCATTACCGTATCCGAATATCCGTATCCGAATAGATATTTTTAAAATTAAATAAAAATATATAATAATATATATAATAATATATAAAAAAATATGTAAAAATATTTATTTTTAAAATTTTAAAAAAATATATATGAAAATATGTATACGGCCGCTATACCACTGTTGTAAATTTGCTGATTTCGAATTCGGATATCCGGATTCGGATATTCGAACAAATTTGAAATAGATATAATACGGATTCGGATATCCGGCACCGAATTCGAATCCGAACAAATTCGAATTCGGATGACTTCCTAAATATCCGTCCGGATTCGGATACGAATTTGGATATAGTTAGACAAAAACGAATTCGAATACGGATACTGTGTTACCGTACTCGTTTTATCCGTTTGACATCCCTAGCCTCAAAGCAATGAGGTAATGTTGTATGTGTGTGGTCCAATTCCACTTTTAATTCAAAGGTGCCAAATTAGTGCCACTTCACCTACTCTTGTCAAAAAAAACCAAGTTTCACAGCCTATCATCTAAAACCATGCTAGACGTATACCAAGTAGGAAATAAAACTTAACTACGAGTTTTGTTCCAGAAAATGTAAAAGTTAACTATAGTCTCAAACCAACAAATACAATAACACTCCGACAAGCGTTCTCTTTGTTCTCTAGCCTAATGAAACCGCCTATAAATTAAAAGGACGGTCACGCAGTAAAACAAGAATAAGTACTAGTCATTCTACTAGAGTTTATATGTTTGGCTCATCAATCCAATTCAGTGTCAAATCCAACCCTGTTTGCAATTCTTATGAATGGTCAGATAAAAGACCATAAAGTATGGTGCCACGTACTTCCGCTTCCCAGTACATTATACAGGACACCCCTTCATGATACTTTACTCGACTTTGCGCTTCGGTTTTCTTGAGGTGGATGATCCATTGGTACAACGTCCGATAAGTTTAAGAACCTCGTCAATCAGGATGACAGGGAAAGAAACCACGAGTACCAACAGCCACTCGTTCAGGCTCAGAGGTACAATGCCAAACACTTGCGCAAGGAAAGGAACGTAAACAATCAGGAAATGCAAGCCAAATGATACTGACATAGCCACCAGGAGGTAAGGGTTAACCCAAGGAGGCATCGACAGCAGGCTTCCATCCTCAGAAAGTGCATTCAGGGAATTGAACATTTCAATGGCCACTAACACGGAAAGGGAGAGAGTCATGGCCTTGATTTTGCCAGTATGGAAGTAGTCACATGGGTTAGCGTCGAACTTGAATACTTGATCCCCGGCTGTGAAAGGCGCAGCTGTGAAATTTTTCCATGTGTGGCATTCACCCCAGTTGGCAAGCTGGGAATAGCTGACGAGACTGTGACCATCACCGCTTAGGTCAATGCCAAAGAATGAACTATGGGTATACCAGATTATGAAAACTCCCACAGTCGCTAAACCAACATATAGGCCAATCACCTGTATCATTTACAAGTGGCAAATTCCATATAAGCAACGCATGAAACCAGCAGAAGTTAAGACAAGTTTGAGCAGATGAAGGAAACATACCAGATAACGGAATAGAATCCAAGGACTTATTAGTGAGTCATCGCTTCTCCTAGGAGGCTTCCTCATTACATCTTTATCCGGGGGATTAAATCCCAAAGCAGTAGCTGGCGGCCCATCAGTGACCAGGTTGACCCACAGAAGCTGAACTGGGATTAGACCCTCAGGAATACCTAAAGCAGCAGTTAGAAATATAGAGGCAACCTCACCGATGTTTGAGGATATCATGTACCTGAAATAAACAAAGAATTCATCAGCTGCAAAACACTGAGGGGAACTGAAAGGAACACAAAGGAAAGAACTTCAACATCCCCGATCATAGCATAAGAACCGTCAGAGGTTCATGGAAAAAAATTCATCAGCTACATTAATGAGACTCGTATATTCTGATTTGGAAGAGGACGTTCTCAGTAAAAGCATGGACAGAAAAGAATGTGAAACTAAGAAGTAGATGATGCATACAAGTTTTGCTGATAAACATGGATCAAGTATACACAGAATGTGGAAAAATTGCACATCAAAACAAGCATAAATATTTTTGGGGGGAGGACAACAGAGAATGAAGGAGGAAGAGACAAACCTAATAAACGCTTTCATATTGTTGTATATGGATCTGCCTTCACCGACAGCAGCAACAATCGTGCTAAAATTATCATCCGCCAAAACCATGTCCGAAGCTTCTTTTGCAACCTTACATAAAAATAAGATAAAAATAATATAACTAAAAATAAAAACTAAAAGATAGATAAATCGAAGAAGCGAATCACTTTCAATGAAATCAGCAAAAACTATACAAAAGAAATTCGACCATGAGGTAAAATCACCAAAGGGAGATTATATGGTTAAGCAAGCAAGCAAGCAAACACTCGTATCAGAATGACATTTAAAAGCAATCAGTAGTTGCAACTCAGAAGTGGAAAATTTTTCCAAGTAACATTTCTTTTACATCAGATACCCCGCCATAGGCGGCAGCCTCTAAGGCAATAGAGAAAAGTTGGTGTAACATTTCTTTTACATTCCTGAATTGGTTTTGTATTGCCCTCTCCGAGGTTTAGAAGGAAAGGAAAAGATGTCTTGACAACCCTATCACCAATTAAAGTATCCAGCTGGATGGTGTCATCCATGAGATCCTGGATCTCAAAGCAACATCCTTTACAAAGTAATATCCATCCATACCACAATTTGCCAGTACCCTGCTATATTCAGCTCAGTTTGTTACAAAAATAGTCCTAAAGTTGCAAACCAACATGCTGCTATTGTTGTTCTGTAAGTCAAAGAAGAAAGCTGAGGATTTAATGGAAATTAGAAAGTGAGAGCAACAAAGACACTCACCATATTCCCAAAAATGTATAAAGCCAGTTTCTTCAGTTCCATAATCATGCTCATTGTGACAAAAGATAGAAATGTTTGAGAGGGAGCATATACAGTACCAAATCGTTGGAAAAGCTGAGAAAAAATGAAAGTTTCTAAAATGCATGCCCTTAAAACACACATATCAAGGTCTGACTGAGAATCCTCCGATAGATAAGACTCCTACTTAAATTCTTGTCAACAGCAGTTACTAGTCTAGGATCAAAGAGTAGGATCACATAAATTAGCAGAACTCTCTTTCTTTTTATCTTCTTCTTTTCATTTCTGCCGGAGTGATTGGAAAATGAAATTAACACCACAACCCACACATACGTGCACACATAAAAAATAATAATAGAGGGTGGAGGCAAAAGGGAAGGGGAGTGAGAAAATAAAAAGCAAAAAATCATTGCTAAAATATAGCACTGTTTCTTGAGCTGGAAACTACAGATAAAGGCATACCTCTGTTCCGGAAATACCCATTGCTATTCCAATATCAGCCAATTTCAAAGCAGGAGCATCGTTCACTCCATCACCTGTCATTGCAACAACTTCACCATCTTCTTTGAGCATTCTTACTATTTCTTGCTTGTGTCTTGGCTCGGCCCTAGAAAATAGAAGGCCACCATCTTGCCTTAAACAGGACTTTGGGTCTCGAAGCTCCATAAAATCTCTTCCAGTTAAGCTTCTTAAACTGATGTCCTCGTGGGATCCAAAAACACCAATTTCACGACAAATGGCTTCCGCTGTGTTCTTGTTATCCCCAGTAATAACCATAACCCTAATTCCAGCTGCTCTGCAATCTTCAATAGCTTGCCGCACCTCGTTACGAGGAGGATCCTGTGGCAATATCCATTTAAACATCAAAAAGTATCAAATGTCATGAGAATAATGAGTCAGGCAAATAGTGATAATTAAGATAACATAACATAAATTCAAACCAGCAAACGCACCCTTATCCCGGTCAACCCAACAAAAATCAGTTTGCTCTCAATTGAAGAATAATTCAAAGGATTCAGCAACAATTGATGAGCGGGATGATCCTCATCACCGTTATAGGTCTCAAAAGCTCCAATATCCTCCTTGTATGCAAAACCTAGAACGCGTAATGCCTTTGTTGACATGTCATGCAGGCTTTCTAAAATAGTATTCCTCATAGATTTATCAAGTTCTACAACAGAACCATCGGCAAGTTGCACAAAGGAGCTTCTATCCAACAAATTTTCAACCGCACCCTGTAAAAGACTAGCATCTAAGTTACCAAGTCAACAACATAGCGGCAAAAGTCAAAGCTTGCAGAAGAAACACACAGTATAAGGAAACGGGAAAAAAAGAATCAAAACTCAAGTCAGCTAATTAAAGGAAACCTCAAGCACACCACCAAAATCAAAGTTAATTCTTTCTATCTCAGACACAATATCAAGCAAAACTTTTTTACGATCTGTTGCATAAGAAAATATTCTTTGGGAAAAAGGTGCAGATAGCTACCGTTTAGAAAACATTTCTTCATTAACAGTTTTCCCAATGCTACAACAACAGTTGGACCATCTTTCGTAAACACAATCAAATTTTGTGGTGAAAAAAAAAATAACTGAGCAAAGCAGTAGAACTTTAAAGATGTTGGGAAGGAATGATGTGCCTACCTCAGAACTCAGAAGCACATCAGCCTCATTTTATCCAATCAATTACACAACTACATTTTCCCTTAGAGATGCGCAAAAGGGAGCAAAAGAAGAGAAATTTACATATCTAGTTCAATTCATTTTTAACCATCCTTTACGTAAAAGAAAATGAACAGATGCCAGGAAAAAGGAATGGAAGATGTGGACCTTGCATATTGAACCTTATTATTTGTTTCGGTTTCTTACGAAAGGAAGAAGAAAAACGGAAACAATCCCGTACAGCAGCACATTATCAAATGCTAACCAAAAAGTTCGAGAAGCTTGATCGTAGATATGAACAAGGTGAACATACCTTGACCAACAATGACTTCTTTCCAGATTTGGAACTAACAATAATTCCCATAGACTTGCGATCACGATCAAATTCAAGGGTGGCCACCCGCTTCTCATTTTTATTCCAGTAGTTGGAGCAACCTTGACCCATTTGAAGCAAGAGGATTTCAGTCAAATATAACGCATGATAAACTAAAACAGTTAACTGAAGAAAAGAAACTTACAGAGCAAATCCTTATGACCAGAAGATGACCTGGAACCTAATCCATCAGGAAGCCCCATTTTCTCAACAAGAACCTGTACAGTGTTCAACCTCGTTATAAATAAAACAATTCTTACATCAGAAAATGGCTACACGCTCAACCAACTTTTGCCACATTTTAGGAACAACAAACTTTTACACAAAATTTTATCAGCAATGCAATTACAAAACAGATATGAGGCCGCTCTAAATTGACATCCATTTTTCAAGAAGACATCATAGATGAAAGTACATGCACAAGATGAGTTTTTTTCACGTGTAGATGGAACAACGCCCAACTAATATCATTCATGCTGAGAATACGCCCACGTATTCTCCTTGAGAAGAATAAAATCAAAGCAAACTACCTTTAGTGCTGCCTCCGTGGGTAACCCATTGGCTACATAATGATGACCAGATTGCTCAACAGAAGCATCATTGCATAAAGTTGCAATCTTCGCAATCATTTGAAGGTTGCTATCAGTTCTGCCCGCCGGCCAATCTTGAATCTTTCCATCATAAGGATCGTAAGAAATTCCTTCCACGTCAAAAGTTCGAACAGAATTTGCACTGTGACCCATAGCTACGAGCTTCGCAACTGCCATCTGGTTTGTGGTCAATGTACCTGTCTTATCTGAACATATTACAGTAGTACAACCAAGAGTTTCTACACTGGGCAACTTGCGAACAAGTGCATTCTTGGCAGCCATTTTGCGAGTGCCAAGGGCCAAGCATGTTGTAATGACTGCTGGCAGACCTTCTGGTATAGCAGCTACTGCCAGAGCCACCGCAATCTCAAAGTAATAAGTGCACTTCTCAAAGGAAAACTTGAAATTCCTGGGCCAACCGTCAACGTATTCCCATGAGAGGAAATACTTCACATTAATTAGCCAAACTATTCCACAGATAATTCCTATTAGTATGGTCAACACGTTTCCAAACTCGTTCAATTTCTTCTTCAAAGGTGTATCTTCCTCATTTTGTGATGCCTCATGAATCTGTGAGTGCACCTTTCCTATCTCTGTCTTCATTCCAGTATGTGTAACTAGGCAGATACAATTTCCATTCACCACCGTTGTCCCAGCAAAGACCATGCATTTCTTTCCCTGAATGTCAACATCTTTGGCGACAGCCTTGGTGGACTTACTAACAGCCTCACTCTCTCCAGTTAATGAACCTTGCTCGACCCGAACTGTGGAGCTGATCAGAGTCAGAACCCTCATATCAGCAGGAATTCTATCCCCAACCCTCAATTCAACAATATCCCCAGGGACAAGCTCCTTCGCAGGCAAGTTAGAAATCTTTTTACCGTTACGAATCACAGAGGCTTGCTCAGACTGTATCTCCTTCAAAGCCTCTAATGCCTTCTCAGCATTGTTCTCTTGCCATACACCCACAATAGCATTCACGATCAAGATCAAAAATATCACCAGAGGCTCAACAAAAGCAGTGATCTCCTTTTCCCCTCCTTCCTCCCCATCATACCACGCCAAAACAAACGAGACCACAGCAGCCCCAAGCAAAATCCTAACTAAAGTATCATTAAACTGATCTAAAATCAAGCTAAAAATCGACGGCCCCTCATGCCTCTCCAGTTCATTCCACCCATAGATCTGCCTCCTGCTTTCAGCCTCCTCAGTCGACAATCCATGCTCTCGACTGACGTTAAACTTCTCCTCACACTCTTTGACATCATTCGACCACACAGCATACTCTTCACTTCTCGACTCCCTACTTCCACCCAACTTTTCCCCCTTCCCGTAATCTTGCCCTCCTTTTCCCATCAATTCCTCACCCAACAACACTACCCACCGAATCAGAATCTAAAAACAATTCATCTGAAAGCACAAAAAAAACAAAATCACAGCATCAGTTTCATAATTAAAGCACATTCCATCAATTAAAAATTTATCATCATAATCCCTAGCCCACATGAATAAACGAAACACCAACACCAAAAAACACAACTTTAGACAGGCCAAACATGCAGTAACAAATAAACGCAAAGCAGCATAGATCAGGGGTAGGAAATTTACCAAAATTCAGGAGAAATTGAGAAGAAACCCGGGAGAAGGATAGGGAGCGAAATAAAGTGGCGATTGTGGGTTTCTGTAGAGAAAAAAAGATTGATGCTCTTCGTTAATAGACAAAAGGAACCAAAGGGAAACGAACGCTTCAAACGCTTGGTTTCCGAGTACCTTCCGTGTTAGTTTCTTCCTGATTTTCAACTTTTTCTTCCTTCATAAAATTCTACCCTATGCCCTATTTCACCCTCCCTCTACCTCAAATATTCCTATAGTAGAATGACCTTTTCGCCCTCCCACGTCAAGTAGATTTTAGGTTGTCTATTTTATGATTGGTTCAGATAAATTATATAAATATGATTTATTATTACAGTTCTTAATATCAATGTTGACTTACTCTTTTATATTGTATTTTGTACTACACAAATTAAATATCATTTACATAAAATAATGATACCATTGATTAATTGTCTTATATCAATGATCAATTCCAAGGAAATACCATAGTAAATATTTTATACTATGTATTGTATCATAATTGTTGAGTCAAACGAATTTAAGACGACTGTAACTAAATATGATTGATATCATGAATTTTTCTTTTTAAATAATGTGAATATTTCATCTAGATTGATTAACATATAATTTACCAAATTTTAATATTCAGACTTTTGAAGATTTAAGAGATTGAGGTATTGTATAACTGTCTTTCAACCTCCCCGACTCTAGCGATATTTTGTTGTTGTTGGGATATGCGGTTACTTTTGAAGATTTAATTTCTATCTTTAATAAGGAATAGATTATTCTATTTTTTTGGTTTTGTTTTTGTTTTTTATCTTTGTCTTGCATTATATGTGCATATACACGTTCATGACCATTTGCATATCGAGAGCTTCGTATTTGTATTTACTGAATTTTTTCACTAACACAATAGCATGTCATATTCCTATTATTGTGTCATTTATGCAGGTACAGTCAGAGCAGGGTCTCACTAGAAGCAAACTCTCTATCTCTAGGGATAGAGGTATTGTTTGTCTGTCGCTCACCCTCCAGACCCTAACAATAGTTTTTCCTGTTGTTGGAATATACTGAGTATAGTGATGATGATGATGATGTATAAATGTATTTTGAGTGTACCACCTTTTTGTAGAAAAATAGAATAATGTAAAACCATCGTACTTTATTTATTATGTCAAAATACATAAATATTTTTCTGGTCAGATCTTTTGCATTTTTAATCCTAAATGTATTTTTGAGAAAAACTGATACTTTTTTCCTTTAGTATTATTTTGACTCGACTAGGGCCAGATTGGGGATTTGGACTTATCGGTAGCAAGCAATTCATGGAATGGAAAAGGATATTTTAGACATTTACCTTTTACGGTAACGGGAGCGTTACACATAAGCGGGACGAATAGGACATTGCCACGCCATGATTACGCTTCATCAGTTTTTGATTGCTGACGTGTCCTGAAATAAATGGTCCAACCCCGTACAAAACAATAGAGGCATGGGCCCCAGGTTTTTTAAATTTGGATTAGTTTTGTTTTAAAGATTTACTTGTTTAATGAAACTCCTAATCTGATAGAATAATCAAGTTATATAGGAAACTTCCTCTGCCTTACCTTTTGATTAATAAATGCTGTGGGTGATAAGTGACACCCAGATACAAGCATATTCTTTCCCCTCATACTTTTGGACTCTTATTTTTTAAAACAATATAGAAGCTTCTTGATGTTACACAATGAAATATATGTAATTATATTTGGGGAAAAAAAGTTTCCGTGTAACTTATACAAAAGGCAAATCTTTGTTATAATAAAAATATTATAAACATACCATGAGTTACTGATACGAACAAATAAATTAAGCCTATGCATTCTAAATAAATAAAATATGCCAGGTGTATATATATACATATGTGTTCGTTGGCACGCACGTACATCATGTATGTAGATATATACACATGTATAAATACCTGAATTCTATGTGTATGCGTGTGCATATGGGTGTATATATGTATATAGACAGTAATCTTTGAATAGTGAAGTCTTTTTTTTTTTTTTGGTAAAATAATTGTAAGGTCCAATTTACTGCCCAATGTTTCCGACTTTAAACAGTTTCTTGTGGGTTGATCGTTGTCAATAGAGACAAGGACACGTTCTTTTTTTATTTTAAAATATGATGAAATAAATTAAAATGACTCACTAAATTGGTTGCGCATATTATATTGTGAAGTAGTTGTTGATTTACAGATCTTGATACAATTTTCATTATGGGTTATCGGAAAACAACATTTGTACGTTTCTAACACATGGGTATGGTTGCGTACATCCGACCTCTCCTTCCATACCTATTATAGGTGGGAGTCTTTAAAGCAATAGGGTAATGTTGTTGTTGTGGGTTGATCATTTTTCAAGAGTGCTAAAATCATTTGAGTAGCTATAATGGTAAAAGGGGAAAGCAAACGCAAAAGAATTGAAAAAAATAAACTCATCATCTATAAACTCGTTTTAAATACTAGCAGCATTTTTTTACATTATTTTTAATCAGCATACAACTTGGAACATCATTTATAACGTAAAGTATTGCAGCTTTGGCACAGCCAAGTTGTAACGGATTCTGCAATTAATTGAAATATTTATTCATGAAATCAAAAATCAAAACCTGCGTGGACTAAAAGGTTATTTTTGTCATTAAAAGATATCGTTATGCCTTGACCATCCGTGCTATACCTCACCACCCTAAATTTCTTGGCCAAAGTCAACTTATCTCAATACATTGTATGGGCAGCTGCGGTTACTGACAAAATCAAGCATTATTTCTAAATAAAGAAATACAAATACATATAGAGTCGGATGTTTCATTAAAAACAACTCTTTTGAATGGAGGTATTACTAGCTCTCACTCTCCTTTGACTATAACGATAGTTTTTGTTATTGTTAGATATGGTAGGTATGGTTATTGTAGTAGTTATGATTAAGGAAGTTAACGAAATATAAGGCCTGATTAGAATTTATATAAAACACCGAGTTCACGTTTATCCTTAATACTTTTCCCCATATATAATTAATTATATTAGTCAATATCAGTAAGTATGCAGAGAAAAAGGCAGTATATGCATTTTTTGGGTATTCAGGTGATAACTAGTTTACGGTTTTCTTTTTCTTTTGAGAATAACTAGTATACCTATGGAAATCATTGACCTCTCATTTTCTTTTATATCTCATATGGAATCTATTAGTTGCTTCATTTTTATTTAAAAAGTAAAGAATAATAATTGTTTATGTGATAGAACGTCATCTTTTAGCAACATCATCAACTCACTTGTAGGCCATTTTTATATTTTGTTTTGCCCCAGCCCCCTGTTCTTAGAATATACTATAAAACCGACTAGCCTTTTTGCTCCAATAATGTATCTCTCAGTTAGTAATGTGTTGAGATTTGCTTCAAAAAGTCAACAGTTCAATTCCAAAGACACGTATAGTGTGGGCATTTAAATACTGATAGGCCGAATGTCTAGTTTGCAGGAGACAACTTGTATGAGTCACTGCATACGTCTTCACCTAACTTACGAGACCGACGGGCTCCTAATTTACATCCTTCACAATACTTCTTGGGGTTGAGACAGTGGGAATCCTCAAGACCCGAAAATGGCCTTTTTGATCTAAGAATAGACTGTAAAACCAATTCTGTCTATCCTGGAGAATTTACTTTTGGGTTACTGTCGTAGATAAACTACTAAGGTTAATCAGATCTTTGATACTAAGATGCAAAAAAATCATATTTTGACTTTAAAGTTTGTTATCGTCTCAGTTTTAAAATTTTCTTTAAAGAATGTAAATCATATCCTTGATACTTTTGATTGCATATTCAAGTTTCGAATTATAAATATACTTAATATCAATTTATATTCGGGTTTTTCCATTTTCAAGAGAAATCATATGTTTCACAAATACGTTGACATAGTGCGAAATCAATGGAATTTCCAATATAAGAATAAAACTTCTGATTAGGTGACTTGTCCAAGTAACAAAGAAAATAAGTAAGAAATACTCTTCCAATAAAAAGTAACAAAGTAAAATGATATGTGACCGATTGTTGTTTTGGAACTTCTTTCAGACGGCTTGTTGTCTTGGAACGAATTAAATTATATGTGACGCGTAACTTTTATTTTTGGCACCACACACATATGACTGATACGGACCATTTTGTCTTCAACTGTGGTAATTTTGTCATCAAACGATCTAAGTTAGCAAAAAGTTTGTTAAAATAATAATCTCTGTTGACTTTTCACTTTTTTTTGTTTGTTTTTCTATATTTCATTATTTGTCGTACATTCTCGCTGAAAACAAACTCTCTATCTTTTAGAATAGAGGTATTGTTTGCATGCCTCTCATACTTCCTAGATTCTAACGATATCTTTTGTTATTGTTGATATATGTTCGGTACGTGTCAACATGTGAAAATTATTGACTCTTTTATTTTTCTTTTTATATATAAATGGAAAAGAATTGCTGACGTCGGGAGCACAATAAAGTCAGGAGAGTGAATTTTCTTTTGGAAATTAAAAGAAAAATAGGCGAAAGGGAAAACTAAACAAAAGCTTCTGACGTGTATTCCGGAATATATGACTGTGTATTGTAGAAAAGAACTTCCTCCAAGAATGATAGTGTTGAGTGTCTCTTAAGCGATGTTTGGTTCTTATTACTACAATTTTTTTGTGTTATGTAGCTGTTCGGAAGCATGTAATTTGCTTTTATGACGCGATAAATTTCGTATAATATATTATCAATATGATATTATAAAATATTCAATTAACTATTTATCTCATTCTCATTACAGCCTCTTTAAGATAAGGTAATCTTTTTTTAAATCTTTATTGAAGAACGTATAGGTTAAGATAGGAGAAGAAATTGAGTTCCAAAGACACCAATATGTAACAGTACAACCACAATATTATTCATTGGCTTAGACTCTTCCGTCTATAGCGGGGTATCGGGGGTCGGATGTACTCAACCATACCCAATTGTTAGAAACACATAGAGGTACAAATATATACACATACATACACACTTAATATCAGAAACTCTTCCATATCCTAATGCCAAATTTCAAACTTAGAAAATAAAACATAAAACTATATACTTATACAAATGACAAAACTATCCATAAAACCCCCATGGTAAAACTATAATGCCAAAAGACCGTGCCCCTGCTCATACCAAACAAAGCAGAGATCCAAATTTGGAAATTGGCCTTTTTTTGGTTACCCTTGTCCGTGCGTTTCATATGTTTTAGACTAATCTAAAACTAATCTATAACTATAACGATAGTTTTTGTTGGCGTTAGGATATACTGTGTTGTTGTTGTAAAATTAATCTGTAAAACATCTACAGAGTCTGACTTTTATTCAGAGATAGAACATGACCCCTAACTATTTCAATATAGCATCAACTTCTGATACTAAATTAGAGAGAATCATCTACAATGAGATTCAAACTGTCGATCTACCATCAAGGTGAGAGATTATATTTGGGAACTGACGTTGAACATCTAACCGAACGAGTCACCAATTTCTACATATTTATAATAATGCATGGATTTCTCCATCACATTTCCAAAGACAGATGTAACGTTCTGACATCCTTACTAAACTTGCATATAATCATCTAATAAGGATGTTAATAAAACAAAGATTTGATTGAATTTAACAACTCTATCTTTTATGGCGTACTTAACCTAGTCTTCTTTCAAGGCTAGCAAAGACATCATATCATACTCTTTCCTTTTTGGTTTTATCTTATTTTAACAGAAACTCATTATCTGAATTTAGTCCGACCATTTTTTTTTTGAGCTTGACACCCTATCAGCATAAACGTTATAGAGAAAGTAATATATATATATATATATATATATATATATATATATATATATATTTCCCTTTCTGCCGCCCTTTACTGCCCCCGCCCAACACAAAGCCAACTGAGAAAACGAAAAATATGGCCCCAGGATCAGTTGGAACTTAAGTTAGGAGTTGCTCCAAGAGGTACAAGTTTCGATTTTTCCTTTTGTGTTTCAGTATTATTTGGGTCCAAGACCCAGTTTGCAACAAGAAACTTGTGTGCATTCTCTGTCTATGACCTCACCCAACTAAGAGGCCGTTTAGCTCATGATTTACATATTCCACAATACTCTTTGAAGCTGGAACGGGTAGGGGTATTGCCTTTTGCTCAAAAAAACGAAAAATATGTAAATTACCTGTACAGTATACAAGTAAAGAGCTTTCTGTTTTGGATGACTTAAGAAATTTCACCAAGACTACCTACTGCATGGTGGTCGTGATCGTAAGTCTCCATCACAGGACGCCAAACTATAGATATCTTTCGAGAAATTGTTTTTCTGATGTTATGCGTCATTTTCATAATTAAGAGAAATGTAACTATTACATTTTTATATTGGGGGAAAAATTCCTTCTCACATGGCCAAGTTGCTTGGACTTGGGTTGAGTTGAGGGGAAAGAAAGAAGGAAAAGGGAAAAGAAAGAAAGGCACACAATTAGAATTACTTTTCCTTGAAGAAAGAAAACAACTATGGAAAAAGAAGATTGAGAGTGGGAATGAACAATCTCTAACTTCTTTTTCCCCCCTTCTCCTGAAATGGGGTTTTTCTCTGCAACTCTAACTTACTACCAGTAGGATCACACGGCTGATAATTGCTATGATTCTGAATATTGTTTTAACTTTCTTTAATAGGCATGCTAAATTCTCGGAATATAGTCATATACAGGGAAACGTTTAACTGGTCAACATCGATATGCAACTATACATTATAAAAATTGTATCGGCTAATACATGGAACGAACAAGATTTTGGATGGAGTTATTTAGTCAACCACCAAGCGGAGTAGCCTACGCTTTTGATGTAATTGTCTATATTTCATTAGCTAATAAACAAAATGTTTGATATTTAGCCACTGACTACTATAAAGTTTGTAGCTTATAGGCTTTTCAATGGCAAAGATTGAAAAGTACACTCAGAGCTTTTGTTGGATCAAGCAAACAAGAGACAATGTCCACATGGCCAAGCCATTAGACTAGACACGCATATGGAGGAGGAGATAAGGATTGGAACCCTGATCGATGCATAGCCACAACAGGCTTTTCTTTTGAAGCCCTTCTTGCAATGTATCAAGTTCACCCTTCATAATATTTTGTTTCTTAGTTCATCCATAAGTTCAAAAGAATCTGCACTGCCGACGTCCAAGGCAGTTTTAAGTCTCCTGAGCCTAGATATGGTACTTGAAGTTTCTGACCCAGGTTTCAACCCAACTTCAATTCAAGTAACCTGATATGATCTGATGTTTTACTGAAAGTGAAATGATCAAATGGGACAACACATAAAAACGCCTAAAGGTATCCTAACTCAGTCATCTGACACATCTTCTAATCCACTCTCTAAGATGCCATGCATGCAACTCAAAGGACTCAAAAGCTCACAAAAGGGTTAGAAGATGTATTACAGAATAGGAAAAAAGGGTTAGATGTATTAGAGAACAGGTGACAAAAGCTAAAGCTTTCGGAGTTGAGAGAATGAAACGGTTATCCACACGCGGCTAGAATTAGATTTTGCCACGGAACATGACATGCTTCAAATGAGAGCAGCAAGTAAACATGCTACAAATGGAACACAGACTTGCAAGTTAAGACTACAACTGAATACGGCTGCAGTCACTAGAATCCCATTTGGTTCCATTAGCCTATGATAGATGATACACTACCCATTGGCAAGTAAATAAGTCATGCATATATAAGATAAAAGAACAGAAAACCCTCTGAACGTTTATAGTTTAGATTCGGTATGAAGTAGAACAAAAAGAGAAAGAACGGTAACAGCTAAACCCTGATGCTTATGTGGTTTATAAACTATAAGACAAACCAAATGCATTCTGCACTACATTGTTCAATCATCTACCCTCGGATTTTATGAGCTGTGAGAAAACTCTACTCACTGAAACATCTGATAGATCATCAATATGTGACTCAGCTGAATCAGAAGTAGATAAAATATTGAAATTGTTGACTTGTGGAGAGAGCTCACCAATGACGTTTGTACTGTTCTCTTCGGGATCATTAAGAATAATAGCTTCTTGAAGTTGAAGGGCATACTCCAGATTCCACAAGACATCTCCCATTGAGGGCCTATCGACACCAAACTCAGCCAAGCATTTTTCTGCTGTTTCTGCAAATTTCCTGAGGGAATCTGGTCTAATATTTCCGTTAAGTTTAGGATCAACAATCTGCTCCAACTGTCCCTTTTTCTGCCACTTCATAGCCCATTCAGCTAAGTTGACCATTTCGCGTGGGAGAGTAGGATCTATAACAGGTCTTGCACATAGAACTTCAAACAACACAACACCAAACGAATAAACATCAGATTTTTCTGTCAATTGCTGTCTTCTGAAATACTCAGGATCAAGGTACCCAAAACTTCCCTTCACTGCCGTACTAACATGCGTCTGGTCTAACTCAGGTCCTGCCTTAGAAAGTCCAAAGTCAGCAACTTTAGCCAAAAAGTTCTCGTCAAGCAAAATGTTTGCAGATTTTACATCTCGATGAATCACAGGTTTAGCTGAGCCTGTATGAAGGTAGTGCAGACCTCGTGCAGCCCCAATACATATCTCAAGCCTCTGTTTCCAACTCAAACAGGAAACATCACCACCGTAGAGATGAGCTTTGAGGGTCCCATTTTCCATGTATTCATATATTAATATCATTTCATTCTTTTCATCACAGTAGCCAATGAGTGAAACCAAGTGCCTATGCCGGAATTTTGAAAGCATTTCAATTTCAGTTCGGAACTCTGCCATTCCTTGTTGGGACCTTGGATTCCCTCTCTTGACAGCTACTTTGGTTCCATCACCTAGAGTTCCCTTGTAAACCTTTCCAAAACCGCCAATTCCAATTACCCAACTCTCGTCAAAACTGTTAGTTGCTTCTAGAACTGCAACAAAGGGAATGCGATAACTCAAGCTAGATACAGTGCTGATGGTTGTTCCATCTGATGATTTGCTTCCCACCGAATGAAATGTACCACCATTGGTGGATATAGGAATCCATGTTTTTGAACCAAGACGCACGGTTTTTCTTCTCCTGAAAGTGATAAAAATGCAAGCAACCAGCAGAAAAGCAACTACCAGTCCTACGCACAGACCTACTATTAACCCAACTTTCTTCTTTGGGCCATGGTTACCAGAAGAAGCAACATATGCCAACCCACTGAAACTGCCATTAGAATTGTTTAGTTTCATAATTTCCAGTCCATTAAGAAAGGCATCAGGGTATGAACTGCTAGGTGACGGGCCTATACTAACACGAAGTTTACCATTATCAGCCAGTGGGGTCACAAAATCCAGAAAGAAAGCAGTAGATAAAGATCCAAGAGTTTTTTTGCTAGGGTCAAAATCTGGAGCAACATTCCAGGAATTGATGAAAACATTAAAGATCAGGGAATTTGCAGAAATACTAACTATGTCACAGAAGTGCAACCTAACAAGATATTGAAAACCCGGATCCACATTGAACACCCATGACACATTGAAATTACTATTTGGATCACCAGCTGACTTCATTTGTGTGCAAGTGCCATATACAGTCTGTGGAGCAATATCCTCTGTTGCACCACCTGGTGGATATTTGACTGATCGAATTGCAGATTTATGTGCTGCAACATATGTCGACACTAGGTAAGCCTCATCAGGAACCCATGTTCTCCATAACGTATCATTTTCAAACGACACGAGAGGTCCACCCATGTTTACTCTTGCTACTGTTTCAAGTGCCTGTGTTACTAGACCAGAGAATTCTCCAGCAGGACTAATTGCCAAAGCATCGTCTATGATAAGAGAATTTGGTGCTGAGACAACCTCCAGGGCATTTACATAAGCAAAAGAATTATTTGAAGGATCAAATGTGATCACAAGGTCACCTGATCTCACATTCACCAAAAATTCTTTAACGGTGGCATTCTTAGGAGTAAACTCTCCAATCAGGCTAGTTTTCGGGATGGAGACCGCGAACTTCGAGGAGCTCATACTGTAATTGTTGTAAACAAATGGAAAGAAATACAGACGGATCCAGAACCTGCCACTCTGGCTGATAGGAAACTTAAAGGTAGACATACCATTGAAGATTCTAGCAGTGCGATACAGGGGTAAATCAGCAAACGGAGTAATGGAATTCGAACCAGTACTAGCCACAACATCATGTGGAGTTGACAGAT
Organism: Eustoma russellianum; assembly: GCA_036186865.1. Taxonomy (NCBI): domain Eukaryota; kingdom Viridiplantae; phylum Streptophyta; class Magnoliopsida; order Gentianales; family Gentianaceae; genus Eustoma; species Eustoma russellianum. The sequence continues at coordinate 3,395,668 of AP025048.1, read as the reverse complement.
ATTTCGAAGCTGATTTATCAGACATATAAGTCCTATTACCCACTTTAGTATCACCAGATGAACCACAATCTATAAGAAACATATCTTTAGGAGTAAATCCACTTGAAAAGCATGTAAAATACAAAATTACAAAAGCCCAGATGCAATAATTTGGTAACCCCAAATCCATCATTATCAACAAAGGAGCTCAAATTGAAGAAAGGGATGACCAAATCTCAAAGATTTTGCATTATGCAAAGTAACATAAAAATCAAGAAACAGACTTTAACTCATAATCAAATGAGAAAACAAGAACCCATCATGCAGAAGTTCAAGAGAAGGTCCAAGACTACGCCTTCGATATAATTTCAGCTCCAGCAAACCAGATCACTACGGGAATTCTGAAGTAAAAAAATAACAAATAAAAAATACCCCTTTTGGCAGCAACTCCAAGAACCTTCTAGAATGGTTTAACACAAGAACAGGCCATGGCCGGTCTCAACCTCGTATAGAAATCCCCAAAAACAAATTTAAAATAAAAGGATAACACAGATTGCAGGGCTTAAGAGAAAAAAAAATAGTATGGTGCATAGGAATAAAATATTCTGGGAGCACAGGTGCCTTGATTTTGCAAACACTAGTGGGCTCCCAAAATATACAAGATAAAAAAATTGGGAACGGAACTCAATTCTGAAATGGGTTGACTATTGAAGACGAAGTCGGAAAGAAGTGGAGCCAAAAGGAGAGTCGAGAGAACGAAGTTTTTTTGCCTACATGATGGAAACAGGGGAAGACAGCAGAATGTGTAACCGACTGTATTTATCTGGGTTTGATAACGGGACGGAGCATAACGCTGACGTGTCATTTTAAAAAAAAAAATCTTGAAAATTTAGACATGACCATTTTCGGGTTTTAAACCGGAAATAAAACCAAACATGGAGAAAAAAAAATCTAGAACTGAAGCCAAGTACGTTGGTCTTAATTCAAATTTACATCACCACGACAACGACACATATCCAGTATATTTAACAACAATTTTCGTTAGAGTTATATTGAGACAAAAATTAATGAATAAAAGATTTTCCTCTTATTCTTAATATTTAACTATTCATTTCAGTTGAAAACGTTTTAAGTAGATTATTGTACCCTTGTATTCGAAGTTATACTGATTTTGGCATAGGCTGTTAAGAGGTATAGGCAGGAGGAATAAGTTGGAGAGTAAGGTTTGTAATTTCTCAATTCTAATTTCGAACAAATGGTTTAGATTTAACTACAAACCAGATTGAACTGATCAGAATCAGAAGGGATGATACTGACGGTTTGTCCATTATTAAAAAATTATTTGTTTATATATTAAGTAATTCATAAATTTTGACTTCGTTATTTTTCTTAAATGTTTTTAATGTAAATTTTTAGTATGGATTCATTTCTACTTGCAATATGCTTATATATGTTTATCGATTTAAAATATTGTATGGATAGCAATATTAGCGTACAAAAATATCCAATTGTTTTAAGCAACTATTTTGAAATAATTACCATACCTAAGAAAAAAACTACATAGACTTTGATTTATCAAAATAAACGGTTTGCAGGATGCTTAACCTTAAAGACTAAATATAAACTTATTTAGTCATCAAAGTCACCTTCAAACCCAACTTTTTTATTTTTCCCAATCTAATTCTTATTTAAAGTTAATGTTAGGTTCCAATAAAAAAAAATAACGGGAATGAATAGATTGTTACCTATTTTCATAATTTTTTTGTTGTTGACAAATCCAAAATGCATAATAAATGTAAAGAAAGAAAAGAAGTTATAGTGTTTAAAGCCTTCATAAATAGCATCTTCAAACTTGCAGCCTTCAAAGCCTCTCTTTCTTCTTCAATTTCACCCTCTTTCTCTTTTTTTTCCTCAAAATAGAATTATGTATTGATTTGATGAAGAATCTGTCACATAAAATACTTAAGAATTATGTTAATACACCCAAGGTAGTAATTTAGACATTGGTGATCAATATCCATATGATTTGAGGAGGTTTGAAGTTGATTGATTTTGAAAAAAGAACTCTAACAGCTATAGTTTTAAAGCTATAAAGTGACACCGAACTCTAACACCGATCGTTTGGTCTCACATTTGTCTTTGAATCAAATGATGGTCTTAAAAGATGATTTATGAACAGAAGGTTTTGTTTCCTCCATGGGTTTCACACTGACTGTTTCGTGTCCTAATTTCAAGGGATGGTCACACCGACCTCTCATTTAGAGAATGGTCTCAGGGGATGGTCATACCAACTTGTCATTTAAAAGACGGTCTCACCGAATGGTCATACCAATCTATCATTTAAAGGATGGTCTTATAAGATGGCCACATCAACTTATCATTTAGAGGATGCTCTTCTCATTTTTTTTAAATTTTTTTTTAGGTATTTCACAAATGTTTTGAAATCTTTTTGGAAACTTTGATATTATACAAATCTAAATCATCAAAACTAATATTCAAACTTATCAGTAAATATCAAAACAAATAAATGGTCTTCTTTGTATCATTAACATAAACTGGACTTTTTGACTCATTTTGACTCATTTTATGAGTCAAAATGAGTCAAAAGCGGTTGAGATCAGGAGAGACAGAAAATAAGGCAAAATATGAGACATTCAATCACGCGCTACCACGTGTATAAAAAAGAAAAGAGATTTAAATGTTTTTGTTTTTAAACAGAATTGCTTGTACACGTGACAGCACGTGATTAAAGACCTCATTTTATGACTCTCATGATCTAAACACCTAATTTAATTGCCACTAACAAGCTGCAAAGTTTACTTGCATCATTTACTCCGCCCATTATTTTGGTCGAGTGTTTTCTCACGAAACCTTCTCCAGCTAATACTCTATACATATACATACTTGACACGCACACGCAAACATATTTCATATGGTTGGAAATTCTAATATTTTTTTAACAAATGCATATAAAGGACTTGTTCAAAACTTTACCGCTTACATGTAATGAACAAGTACAATCTTTTGAATAACGTATGTTGCTTTCTATTTTCAATGGAGTTAAAAGACTCATTCTTTCTTGATTTTAAAATATGATGGAATAAAACAAAATACATTACTAAATTAGCTGTGTTTCTTATATTGTGAAGTAGCAGTTGATCAACACAGTTTGACGCATATTTCATTATGGGTCATCATGAAACAACTTCTATGTGGTTCTAACACATGGGCATGGCTCCGTACATCCGACTTCTTATAACCCAACATAGACGAGAGTCTATAAGACAACATGACAATGTTGTTGTTGTTGGTGTGATTGGATAACATATTTTCTAAATTTTCATATTGTATAGAAAATGATTACTGCTTTTTTAAATTAAAAAAAAGAAAAAAATAATAAAATCATTGTAGCGACTGCCGAGGCTTGAGCTTGGGGTTGAGATCTCCTCGCTCCAACTTTCCTCACCTCCTTTGTGGCCACGCGACACGTGGCAACAAAGGAGGATGGTGAGGCTAGAAAAAACAAACAGAGCTAGTGATTTTTGCCTCATCCTAATTGAATGACTAAACAATGTTCTTATCTATAATTCACTAAATGAGCCAAATTCCTTGGGATTCAGATATCAGGATGATAAACGTGAGGAAAAATATGAGACATCCAATCACGCGTCGTCACGTGTAAAAATACAGTTTTTAAAATAAGGGGTGCTGTTTTTTTTTTTAAAAAAAATTCTTTTTTACACGTGATGACACATGACTGGAAGCTTCATTGATTCACCTTTAGCCTCTCCATATCTGAACCGAATTCCTTGGTGGGCAGTGATTGCGTTATAAAAATTGTTTGGACGGTGGATTCGAGGTCTGGTCTTCGATGCCCTGTCTTGTATTCAGTTGCTTTAGAGATTTGTCTTTTTATTATAATATTTTATTCTGTTTTTAGGAAAAAATTGTGCTTCTTAAATATCAGTGGACAAGTGGATTCAATTATGATATAGTTACAATTCAAAAAGAAAGTATAGCTCGATGTATCAATAATATATTATACAGTAACATTAATTATGAGTTTGGAGGTCTCGTCTTCCATGCCATGCATTATGGCTGCCTTAGTGGGGTTTGTGTATTTAACTTTTGAGCAATATAATATTACACGAGAGTTTGGAAGGTACCGCTTGGAAAAAATATCATATACAAGGATTACACACGGCAGAGAGCCTCATCGGACAAAAAAAGAAAGAAAGGAAAAAAAATTTGTGGGTATTTTGGAGCAAAAGGTCAGTGCCTTTAATCCTATGGTCTCTTACCGCTCCAGCCACAAAAATCTTCTTGGAGAATACAAATCAGAAGTGCAACTGTCTTCTAGGCTGTTAAAGCATTATCAAAAACCCACATAAAATGTCTACTACAAACTAGATCAACAATCCTCTAACTTAATTAGTCCGACATGTCTATTACTGTCTCAGACTGCACCTATTTCCTATCAAGATGGTCTGACAATATCTAATCTTCAGCAGCATCCAAGGTTTTCTCCCCTCCACCATATATTATGTAACAATTACGTATAAAAAGCTCAATATTTGACCCGTCTATTCCAGAGCATTATCATATATAACAAATATGGAAATTACACCTCAAACGGGACTACCTGCTCGGTCTGTTCCACATCATTCATCTTTCTCGATCCTGAGATATAGGACTGCCAATGCAATTAATGTTAGCGCTAGTACGCAAAATAGAAGTAAGATATTATATTCAATTCACGTAACACGTTACTGCAACAGCATTATAAAGAGAGAAAAAAAAAAAAATAGAGCGACTGAAATTAACAATACACAAACCGAAGCGAATATAAATTATGTCATTAACAAAAATTGTTTCGATATTTGTCAATCGTACGTAGTAAATGTTTTTCAGTATACAACTCGCGAAGTCGAATTTTCACATGGATCATAGTTGATCCAAAAAGAAGAAACGTCGCCAACGTCTTACACAGACACAGTTTGTTGTCAAAACTAATGTTTCCGAAAACCTGCACAAGTCAAACGATTTTATAGGAGCCGAAACTATTATTCCGAGGAGAATAATCCGACACTCAAGTCAGTTATGGATGTAGTCATATTTGTAAGTTGGAAATATAGAGAAATATGTCTCACTTTGCTGGTTATGACTGTATCTTTTTTTTCCTCCGAATCATCCCCAACAAGATCTACCCCTAATCTAGGATGTTCTCTGCATTTTTATATGATTTGTGCAAACAACACATGTTGAGGAGCCATGAAAGAGTGCCACATGTCTTATCTCGCTAGTAGGTTGCGCATGCATGATTGCCATGTGGCGTCATAAGTCATGTTTGTTGAATAGGTTGCATGATGGCATGTGCCTGTTCGAGCAGGTGTTTGGTTGGCCGGGCCAAACAGGAACGCCTAAGAGCCTAGAGGTGCAGATGAGCAGGTTAAAACACCGCGCCTGTGGTTGAGCTGTGCGCCTGTGCTAAGGACACATCTGCTACAGAGCTGGACTAAACCGATAGGCAGCGGAACCAGATCTTTACTGGGTGGATTAGTAGTGACCGAGCTGTTCTTTTGGTAGTGGGACAACTTGCGCTGAATCCAAAATTCAAAATTCTTCTGTACGAATAGACACTATATACATTTCAAGAGGTATATGCTTGAATTTTGCAGGGAACAGTAATGGTGTCTTCATGAATTTTCTTATCAAAAAAAGGAAATGTTCTGTTAATTCGATGAGGAAGTCGGATGTTTGGCTAATATTACCGGATAATCTTAAATTTGAAACTAATGATGGTTGATGCAGAAGTTCTACAGAAAATTGTTTCTATGGTATTAATGTAGAAATTTGCTCAATTGAGTTGAATATGCCTGATGAAGGGCGTTGTTTTCTCCTTTGTTTCCGTTGGATGGCCAGCGTATGTTTAAGAACCACGGGAGAGTGTCATTGTCTAATTATGTTTGTACATGACTGCCATATGCGCCACATGTTGAGTTACATATTTAAACTGCTGGCATGACAGGATTCTGTTTAAGCTGGCATGACATGATTCTGTTTAAGCTGACCAGAAACGCATTAGGTACCGAGTCTAACGCTGACTTGTTAGGCATGACCGAGGTAAAAGCTGTGGCCAAAGGCAGGAGCAATAGGTGAGTCTAAGGTAACAGGCTTTCGACACTATGTACGAGAAAGTTTAGTATTGGCTTGAGATCTTCGTTGGCGTCGATGGGAAATCATGTGTCTATTGGATTATGTCGACTTTAATGTGCAATCGGACCTGAATGACTGAGTAAACCTTAAACGACCTGCACCCCTATAAGGATCATATTACGTTGACCGTAAGAGTTGTTATACTTCTCGTCTGTTAATGTGATAGTTTTGTTTTAATCATTCAACAATCAAATAAAAAAGATCTCAACCCAATTTAATACAACTGATATAAATGCAAGGAATAATTATTGGTTACAGGAAAAGGAGGGGAAAGGAAGAGAGAGTGGGAAGGTAGAGCTGCTGGTGGCTCAGGGGAGAGGGTGACTGGTAGGTGTGACTGTTGGGTTTCAACGAGGGGCTAAGGGGGAGCATGGTTAGTGGTTGGGATATTCTTTGGTGGCTGGGAAAGGCTGGTGGTATAGAGGCGTGGGGATGTTTCTTTTTTTTTTTTTTTTTTTTGGGGGGGGGGGGGGGGGGGGGAGGTTGTTTTCTGTGCTTGCCTTGTAAATTAGGCAAATGCTTTGAAACTATACAATGGTGTAAATTTCTAAATGTATTATATGCCTAGTTGTTTCTTTTCTTCTTCTTTTAATTTTTCCTTGTGTAGTCAGGTACTATTGAAATACATTATTGATACGATAAGACGTTCTTGGTGCATTAGACTCCTGTGTTTGTGCAGAGTCCGGAGAGGAGTCAGATCGTGAAGCGATCTGATAACATGAATAAAAATAGACCAGTAAAAGCACTATAACTTGTTTCCAATTCTCGATGATTCTATTCAAGCAAGCTTCTATAAAACAAAATAAGTGCATGTACAGTGCATACTTGGTATTCTATCCCAGCTACAATAACTTCTCTGTAAGCAACTTTTGAACATTCACAAAGAACTCTTAAGCTTCAGCAGATAATACCTTGTGGATTGATGAGTATGGACAAGAATTGTCTAACAAAATGCTAGTCATTGTCCCAAATGGAACATGTAGTACTCTGGAGGCCGAAGCTTCTAAATGGCATACATTTTCTTGAAGTCATTGTTCAGAACCTCTGGATCTGAATAGACTGACATTGACCAGGACCTTGATCTGCTGGCTTCTGAGTTCTTTCTGATGATCCTGTTGTTAGCGGATTCTATCCGGTGTTCAATTACCCAATAACACATAGTCCCTAGTGTGGTGGCCAGTATGGTTGTCCCTATAATTGTCACTCCAATTGCAAGCCACCTCTCTTTCTTGCCAACTACTATAAATGACAATGCCAAGAAAGCCACAGAAATGAAGACACAAGCCAACCACATTAGCTTGTTTATGATCGCCATCATCTGTTTCTTTGCTTTGCTTTCTATTACCACCACTGATGTTTGAACAACAACAACAGCTAGAGAGATGAAGAGGGCTACTGAATCGAACACGAGGAAGATTATGAAGGGTGTTTGTGGTGCAATGTTTGCTTCTCCTAATGAAAGGCCAGGTGGTATGTCTGCCGGATTATCCACATATTGTCCAGGGACACTGAAAATGGCAGCAAAAGCCACCGTAGCAATAAGCACAGCAACAACAGTTGTGGAGTTGATAGCATTGTTAAGGCCTTCGGTTTGCATTTTGTTGAGGCGTTTTGATATGTCTTGCACGCGTTTCCTTGTTTGGCGCGTATGTTGTAATTGATCATGTACCTCGTGTTTTATGTCACTCACTGTTTGTTTTAATTCTCTCACTGGATTTGCAGGTTGAGGCTTCATAGCCTGGCCACTTAGAACACCATGCTCTCGCAGGATGGCTTCGATTTCTGTCTGTGCAGTTTTCTGTGCTGTGTCAAGGGCTGTTTCACTGGACCGGTTAACAACTCTAACGTCAATTTCATTTTGAGCCAGTAGCAATTTAACAATCTGCACAAGTCAAACAAGCATCTTGTCAGTAATCTTCACAGTTTTTAACAAGTATATTTTGGCATATAAACGTATGAGGTCAAACTCTATTTTGCATGCTATGATGATCAAATGGCAGCAGTTTCAATGAAATTAGTGGTGGTAATATTGATCAATGACCCCTCATATCGGGCAAAACCATTGACTATCACTAAATTGGATTGGATGCGCTTCTTATATTGTGAAGTAGCAGTTGATCGACACAGCTTGACGCAATTTTCATTATGGGTCATCGAAAACAACTTCTGCGTGTTTCTAACACATGTGTATGGTTGTATACATCCGACCCCCCATACCCCGCCTAGCCTCTAAGGCAATGGAGTAATATTGTTGTTGTATATCGGGAAAACATTAAAGCTAACATTAATATGAACAGCAAGAAACAATTATTTTCACCTGTGTCCTGCCTTTCCGAGAGGCGATATGAAGTGCTGAGTTGCCCCTAGTGTCCACCATATTTACTGTAGAAGGATCTGCTTTGATTAGTTCCTCTACCACTTCAAGACTTTGTCCCTTAACAGCCATATGAAGTGCAGTCTGTCCTTTTTTATCAATCCGCTTTGCCATTCCGGGATCTCTATTCAAAAGGGCCTTCACCGCAGAAACATGACTATTTCTTGCAGAAGAATGCAAAGCTGTTTTACCATTACTCTTTGCTATACTAGCCAACTTACTCTCCGAGTCCAATAGATAATTCACCACCTCTATATGTCCTAGACTTGCAGCTGAGTGAAGCGCCGTGGTGTTTGTTAGATCAACTGTCATTGCGAGCTCAGGATGGACTTCCATTAACACCTTCAACACATCTACAAATACACATAAGTGCAATTCATTATCAAATCTCAGTTTTAACAATCATTGATCATAGACATTAGAAAACGCACTAAAATTGATGGATTTCGATACCCAAATCTCCTTGCTTGGCAGCAATATGAAGAGCATCACAACCATTTCTCGCTTTGATTCCAGCAGCCACAATGTCATAGTAAATTATCATGTCCTTAACCAACTCCATATAACCATATTCCGCGGCTACATACAACGCTGTTTCTCCAGATGAATTTTGCTTTGTTAATAACTCTTTCAGTTCTTTTTCTGATGTGATTCCACTTATAGTCTCCCTGATTGCTTTAATATTCCCGGCTCTAGCTGCAGAATGCAAAACAGTATCATCCCTTTTCCCGGTTAATTGCTTCGTCATCTTTTTCCGGGGTGCAGGCTTCTGCTCTGCCATATGTGATTCCATCTCTGCACTCAACTTTTTCACTCTCCCCCTCAAGCCTTGAATTTCCACTAGTCCAAAATACAGAGCCTCTTCTTTTTTCCCTCGAAAACCCAAATCAGTAATCGCATTTTCTTTTCAAGAAATTTAAACCTGGAAACAGAAAAACAGAATTAACTTTCTCTGCTTTCTCATCTGGAGCAAAGAATTTGGATGGTTCCACAACTAGAAGGAACCTAAAACATATGACCTCAAAGGAACAGAAAATGGTAAACAATAGAATACTGATTATATTCTGGAAATACTTCTGAAATTTGTTAACTAAATACTAGCATGTCATCAGATGACCTTAACCATAGAGACAACAGAACTTGCTATGAAAAATATCTTTCTTGAGCTGAAACTCTTGTTTTTAATAATTACTTTCTTCATTTCTTTTACATGGACTTTATTTCACTAGGTGGATGACAATAAACAAGATCCAATCAGATAAAGAAACAAGGCAAGCTTATTTACCTGAATCATGAAGAAAGTTCCACCTGTTGTTCTGCTTACTCAAAGAACTGAAGATGAAAGACCCTCAGATTTCCAGAAGCTTTACGTGATGAAAACTAATAGTGAAAATCGTGTTTCAGGACAAAGAGACAGAGAGCTTTGGGTATTGGTGTATTTATGTAATGAAAAAAAAAATAAAAAATAAAAAAGACGAAGAAATGCAGATGTCTGAGTGGCTAAGGAAGAGGGAACACCAGAGCACATGTAAGCAACAAACTTTGCACATATTCATTGTATTATTATAAATGCAATAATGTCATATGCATATGTGAAATCTGAATCAAACAAATAAAAAGATGGATTTTCTGTAAAGGTAGCGTTGGTTTCTTTGAGAAGAAAGTGTGCATCTTTACGACTGGGTTGCAGTTTTGCAACATACTTTTGGGAAACTTTTATATAGATCCCGAGTCACATTATTTTGTAATAAATAAAAAAATAAAAATGAGTCACCTCAGCTGTTCTTAATCATCATCATCCGGACCCAGTATATACCAACGACAGCAAAAGCTATCGTTAGGGTCTGGGGAGGGTAAGTGGTAGGCAGACAATACCTCTATCCCAAGGGGTAGAGAGTCTGCTTCCAGTGAGACTCCCGGCTCTACCTACATAAATGACATGATAATAGAAATATGTTGTACTAGTGTGTTAGTGAGTAAATTCAAGGAATACAAAGAAAGGCCTTTCGATATTAAAATGTTAATAAAGCACCATACTTCAATTTCAATGTCATTTTCATGCTGAACCCTCGACAGGTGTATGGTGCAACATTATTCTAACATTTTCTTAATCAATTTGTACTAACAAAAACTCATATCCAAGAATGATTTTAGATTTTTATGAGAATCACAGGGTTGCTTTTTTTCTTTTTTGGGTAATACGTCAAAATCATAGTATAAGAATATGGTAAATATATTTTATTTTTACGTCACTGCCTCCCTTTTTTTTAATTACCTTTTTAAGTCTGGTTAGCCCTTTTGGTGCAATACCATGGTTGTAAGAGAATAATACAGTTGTTTTAGTATAAGCACCTATTCTTTTATATTTCACAAACATGTCAATTGGCACTCTGTAAATGAACCAAGAAAGAATATATACAATGTATGTGTATATGTATATGTATCTCATAAATTGAATATATTTTCTCGTCACGTTTCAAAATAGAAATGCTTAAAAAGAGCTAAAGAGAAGGTTTGAGTGAACCAACGGTAATACCAGAACCATGTGGTTGTTTGGAGACAGCAATTACAGAGATGATTTTGTTGGAGAGTGCATTAATGGGTAATGCAAAGGGATTCCTCCTTGAGATTTTGGCTGTGGGGAAAGAGAAAGACTTGCTTTATTTCGTCAACTTTGTCGTTATTTCTTTAAAAAGTTTGGCCCACGCGCTTCTTTGATGTACAGCAGATGGTGACTAGGAAAACTGTAATAGCCCAATGGTATTTGTTCTGCCATTTTTCGCTTTTGTTCAATGCGCTAACTATTTAGTGCCCAAGCACCTATCACCACACGTAGTACACTGTGAATTAACCACCCGGGGTCATAGTAGAGTCATAACCCAAAAATTGTATCGTTCAAGTATTTTTACTTCGACTAATAACACTCAACAATAACCCAACTACTGATGCAGGTCAGGTAATTCACCCTGCACAGCCTCATGTTAGCCCAATCCACGGTTCAATTCACTAATTAGTAGGCCGCGGTTGATTCAGCTCGGCTTGGCAAGCGATGAAGGGCCACACCACTTACCTCAACTCAGCTGCACTCCACAAGTTAGCTCAGATAATGCCGCCCCCACCTTGCCTCTTGGCCATGCTGCCAAGGGGGCGCACCTCAGCTCCCTCATGCACGCCACATCAGATGCCTGCTAGCAAGCGATCTTAGTCATGCACCACTACACGTGGCCACCATGCAGACGAGGTCAGCCAACGGGCCAGCCACATTTCATCACCCCACAGCTCCTTGACATGCACTATTCGCCCCAACGCATAAAAAGAAAAGAATTCCCAGCGGGAGAGAGATCGGGGGAATCAAACTTAGAACAAAAAGGCTAAGCTCACAGCCATTTCCACCACAAAAACATCCACCAATCCAGCATGGTAAAACCGCATATATATCTGTATCGTTCTATTAATATGTTAGGTATGACTCATCCTTTTGGGTCGCACGTCCGATTCTGAAAAGTAAACAGAAAATATGACAGTTTAATCTTGCACAAACGAACAATATTAGAGAAGCTGTGGCTGTTTATTACATAGAAAATTATCTGACGCACAAGTCAGTTACATGTGTGTTCATAATTGTTAGTTTAAGTTTCTTGAAGTTTAGAAAAAGAACTCTCTCTTTCTGGGATTATGGTGTAGTTCGAAAATAATGTGTTTCTGATTCTGTCCAAAACATGAAATTTTTTCCCGTCTTTCTTTTGTATGCTTTGGCGGGCCAATGTATGTTCAAGGACTTGAGATGCTACCACGTGTTCTGTCTTGTTTGTGTATGTCTGCCTTGTGACTTCATGTGTCGTGTTGCATAGCGAGACGTGGCGTGTGTTACCTTGACCAAGCTGACCTAAAGGGCTTTCTGTGTCGGGGCCCTGGCCACCTGATGGCTACGCCAAGGTGATAATGGAAACAGAGGTGATGGTTTTGGCCAAGGTGACTGGCCTTTGTGTTAGTTTCTGAAGATGATTGGTTGAGGCCGATCTGGCAGTCGCAGCTGATTTGTCTGTATTGCCGACGTCGAGGGACCGTCTTGCATCCCCTGGGCAATGCCAATGTAACTCGGTGCATGAATCCGAGCAGCTGATGTGGATCCTGAACGACCTACTCTCCTGTGTGGTTAAATAGTGTTGACTGTGGAATGCTAAACTGATTCTTCTTGTGTTTTTCTAGATCGTATTGGTTCTGTCCTCGTCAATATATGTGTACATATTTTTTGGCGGTATTATTGGATGGTAATGAAATGGGTGTGGAGGTAATAAAAAATTCTGATTAGAAAAGTCTAAGGGAAATCTAAATAAAAGGTGAGGCCCTCCCTCTAAAAGAAAAAATAAAATTGCAAGTACAAATCACAATCAAATTACAAAAGATTCCGACATAGTGACATAAGGTTCCCACTATAATTTTAAAATAAGCTGCTACCGATAATAGCATTAATCACTTAAAAGTCATTTTCACCCATTGCTTATTTTTAATGCTTTGTTAACAACTAGCACGCACCTGTATTAAAAGCGACATAATTTACATCTTATGTCACCATATGTTGCTTTCCAAAAAGGGAAAAAAAACCTGAATATGATGTTCAGAATTACAAATGCTCTATCTCTCACATATACACACTTTCTTCTTTATGCATAAATAAATCACTCAAATGTTACACTAATTAATTATGATATACCATAACTATTGTGGTCTAGGACACCTATATGCATATATGTGTCAGCGTATATTTTATCCAGTCAAATATTGCCACGTGTTTTATGTCTTACTTATGGGAATGACATTGCACTATCATCATCATCATCATCATCCGTACCCAGTATATCCCAACGACAGCAAAAGCTATCGTCAGGGTCTGGGGAGGGTAAGTGGTAGGCAGACAATACCTCTATCTCAAGGGATAGAGAGTCTGCTTCCAGTGAGACCCCCGGCTCTACCTGCATAAATGACATGATAATAGGGATATGTTGTGCTAGTGTGTTAGTGAGTAGATTCAAGAAATACCAATAAAGGGCTTTTCGATATTAAAATACACATCACGTATATATGTACATGTAACGTAAAACAACGATCAAACATATGCCACCAAGTGAAAAGTTAACCTAAAGCTTAGATAGTGCTTACGTCTATCTATGTCCCTACATATACTCTAAACTGTCCCTATATATGTCTTATACCTCGTTAACCTTAATCTTATGTCTCCATGAACTCCTATCCTGGACCATGTCCTCAGAGAGGTGTAAATCTAGTAAGTCGTGTTTTATCTGCTCATCCCAAGTCAATTTGGGTCTGCCTTTACTCTTCTTTCCCTCTACAATTAGGCTTTCAATTGCTCTGATCGACGCCGTTGTCTGTCTCCGCTTGACATGCCCAAACCATCTCAATCTACCCTCCCTTAGTTTATCGGCTATACTAGCTACGCCTAACCTTTCTCGAAACACCTCGTTTGTGATCCGATCTAGCCTTGTATGCCCACACATCCATCTTAACATTTTCATCTCTGCCACTTCCATCTTCTGTAGTTGTGACTTCTTGATGGCCCAGCAGTCTGTCCCATATAGCATTGCCGTTCGCACTGCCACCCTATAAAATTTTCCCTTTAATTTAGTTGGGAAATTTTTATCACACAGCACCCCTGAGGCCGCCCTCCATCTACACCAACCTGCTTGAACTCGATGTGTTACATCATTATCTATGTCGCCATTCTGCTGCACAAATGATCCTAGGTACTTAAACTTACTTACATGTGGTACCATTTGACCATCGATAGTGAGCTGGCTATCCTCACTGTCTGCTATACCGCTGAAGTCGCAGTGCATATACTCGGTCTTAGATCGGCTAATCTTTAAGCCTTTTCTCTCTAAAACATCTCTCCACTGCTCTACTCTCATACTCAGGGTATGTCTACTTTCTGCGACTAATGCAATATCGTCAGCAAAAAGCATACACCACGGAACTGCCTCCTGTATCTGCTTTGACAACTCGTCAAGGACAACGGCAAAAAGAAATGGACTCAACGCAGACCCTTGATGGAGACCGACCTCCACTGGAAAGAAGTCTGTATTCCCCACAACCGTACGAACTGTTGTTTTTGTCATAGCATACATATCTCTAATTATGTCTATATACTTAATAGAGATCCCTCTTGTCTCCAGACTATCCCATATCAGGCTACGCGGCACACTATCATATGCTTTTTCAAGATCAATGAAAACCATATGTAAATCGCGCTTCTTCTCCCTATACTTCTCCATTAATCTCCTGAGAATGTGTATTGCTTCCGTAGTTGACCTTCCTGGCATAAAACCAAATTGGTTCACCGTAACCTGAGTTTCTCTCCTAATCCGAGTGTCGATTATTCTCTCCCATAACTTCATGGTATGGCTTAGCAACTTAATCCCTCTATAGTTCCCACAACACTGTGCGTCTCCTTTGTTCTTATATATGGGGACCACGACACTCTTTCTCCACTCATCTGGCATCTTCCCTGTTTTGTAAATACGATTGAACAAAGTAGTTAGCCATTGGACCCCTTCCTCTCCTAAATGCTTCCACGCCTCAATGGGTATGTTATCTAGGCCGACCGCTTTAGCTCTTCCCATCTTCTTCAGTGCTCTCATCACCTCTCCTTGTGTGACGTTCTGACATTCGGAGTTATTATGTTGTCGTTGTTGGTTAGTGGTGCTTTCTCGTTTTTTGTAGTCGGCACTACTGCCGTTGAAAAGATTGTGAAAGTATGTTTGCCATTTCAACTTGATGTCTTGTGTTTTGACTAACACATGTCCATCTTCTCCTTTTATGAACTTTCCGCCTCGTAGGTCTTGCCTCTTTCGATCCCTGGCTTTGGCAATCTTGAACATATCATGTTCTCCTTCTTTTGTTTCTAGTCTCTCATACATCCTTTTATAAGCTGCAGTCTTTGCCTCTGTGACTGCCTTCTTCGCCTCTTTCCTGGCGATTTTGTACTTATCCTTCACTCGCACTTTTTCCTCCTCATTGGTGCACCTTAACATCTCTCTAAAAATCTTTTGTTTGTCTTTTATTTTTTGTTGCACATCCTCGTTCCACCACCACGCCTCTTTATGTACGGACTTCTTTCCTGTTGTTACCCCGAGCGTTTCTCTTGCCGCTTGAGTAATTGTAGTCGATATAACTTCCCACATCTGATTTGTGTTATCACCTAGACTATCTAGTTTCGCAGAGATGACCTTGTCTCTGAATATATTAATTTTTTCGTCCTTCAAACTTCCCCATCGAATACTGGATGAGAATTTTCTCACCCCCTTACTCAGCTTTTGGCTCAATGTTATAATTACCACTAATAAACGGTGTTGCGTCACCGCTGTCTCCCCTGGTATAACCTTACAGTCTCTCCACAAACGTCGGTCTTCACGCCTCATCAGAAAGTAGTCGATCTGCGTGTGACGTCCTCCGCTGTTAAACGTGATCAAATGTGATTCTTTTTTCTTAAAAAACGAGTTTACAATGCCTAGGTCATGGGCTACTGCTAGGTCTAGCAGATCTCTACCCTGTTCGTTTCTATCTCCATAACCAAACCCGCCATGTACCGCCTGAAAACCATCACTATTTTTTCCAATATGTCCATTAAAATCACCCCCGATACAAATTCGTTCCTCCCTGGGTATTGCCTTTAACACTCCATCTAAGCAATCCCAAAACATTTTCTTCTCCTGTTCTCCTAGTCCCACTTGGGGTGCATAGGCGCAAATCACCGCCACTACCTCCTTATTTAGTACTAACTTCAACACCATAATTCTATCATTATATCTAATCACATCAATCACGTTCGTGTGTAATTCTATCTTTACTAGGAATCCTACCCCATTCCTGGTTCCATCTGACCCTGAATACAACAACTTATACCCATTACACTCTTTACTTTTATTCCCCTTCCATCTAGTTTCTTGGAGGCATGCTATATCTATCTTACGTCTCTTAAGTGTATCTATAACCTCGAACAATTTACCACTTAATGTTCCTACATTCCAAGAGGCTACCCTTAGACTATCCTCATTTTTCTTACCCTTACCTACACCCCTCTTCCTTAGACATGGTCTCACGGAAAAATCATGATGTTTCCTATCAATTATTACAACTAAAACTACAGATCCAAGGTATGTTACAGATGTAGAAAGTTTGAAACTAAATGTAAACAATCAAAAGTACCTCAATGATAATAAAACAAAAATGAAATTATATCACCTGGTTGGACTGTTTCACACCAAAATCCAATAAAGCAGAACTTGATCACTGGGTATCCGGAAAAGAACGGTACCAACAGAGTAGATCTGGATCTACCTTCGTCAAACCAAGATCTGTCCAACACTCTGTTGTGGAACAAAGGGATATACCGGAAGGGGGAATCTCGATCTAAATTCCTCACAAGAAACAGAGAAAACCTGCAACAGAAAACCAAGAATACGCCAAAGAAACCCTGCAACAGAATCAAAATGCAATAGCTGCACTGAAAGAGAGAAGCCAGAAACGGAATTTAGACCTGAGAAATTTTTTTTTTTTTCAGTTAGGAAATCAAACTCCCAACCCTTCACTAAGATTAAATCTACAGTACCTTTGATTTCCCAAAATTCCAATAACCTTTCAAAAAATTTCCAAGATTCATCAAGAACTATCAAATGGCCGTAATACGAATAAATTCATACAAGAAACTACCAATAGATCTCAAATATTCAAAAAAGAGAAAACGGGATGCGAGAAAATTATGATAGACCTGATGGAGTTATGAACCTGCAAGTTTAAAGAAAAAAAAATCCAAGATCGCGTATATCGGTTCAAAATCGAAGAACACAGTTCAAGAAACTAAGAATCAAATCGCAATGAAACCCCCGAGAAAAACACAATGACATTGCACTATGAACTGAACAATTACTAGTAGAATGCAATAATCACCATTATAATTTGGACACTAAACCCATTGTTATATGATAGTAGGATTAGACCTGTTGCTTTCAGGATATAGCTCAGTTGGTACTCGAGTTGGGAGTTGGTCTAAGAGGTACAAGATGCGATTCCAGGGACACGTACAGTGTGGGTGTTTCATTGCTGTCTGCGCCAAAGACCCATTTACAATGGACATCTTGTGTATGACCTCCACAACTTAGGAAGCCGCTAAGCTCCTGATTTGTATCTTTCACAATACTCCTTGAGGCTGGGATGATAGAAACCCTCAAGCCGCTAAATTATGACCTTTTGCTCCAAAGATGATTTGAAAATAAAAGAATTGATCTTGTGTAATTTGCAGCATGTCAGGAATTGGAACTCTGATGTCCTCAAGGCATAGTCCAGTTAATACTTGAGTTGAGATTTGCCACAAGAGTTCGAATACAGGTAGTGTGGGTGCTCCACTGCTGCCAGGCCGAATGCCTAGTTTGCAGAGGTACCTTGTGTGAGTCACTGTGTAAGTCCTCACCCAACTTAGGAGGCCGTTGAGCTCCGAATTTACATCATCTACAATGTTCATTGGGCTGGACCTGTAAGAGCCCCATGACCAGGGTATGCTCCAGATTGGAACGGGTTTGGATCTCCTCACCCTTACTTTCTTCACATCCTTTGTGACCACGGGACACGTGACATCAAAGGGGATGGTCACGTGTCACCGCACCCCATTTGCGGTGAGGGGATCCTATCCCGATTGAACTCTGATATTGAAGGAGGTAGGGGCCGGGGGGATTGTGCTGGTGTGGTTGGGAGTCCTAGGGATACACGTAAATCAGTACCAGTCAATTTCAGTCCTTTCCTTTTCCTTTTCTTTATGAATAGGCATTATTGTATGTACGCATCGCATCTTGAACAGTTAAAATTTCATTTTCACGTTGAAGATGGAAATTTATCCAAGAGAAAAGCTTTATATAATTAAGATTTCAGGACTTTTCTCAGGTCAAGCAAACATGACAAAGAAAATTGGCCCTTTCATGAAGTCATTTGGAGTTGCCTAATAGTTTACTAAGTACACGACATGTGGACATTTGTGCAAAACATTATGAACTCGTTTATTTATTAATTTATGCTAAAGAGGATAATGGAACCCTGCAGTTTAATTTGACTAACCTTTCCTTTAAAAATTTAAATAAATGATTACGTAATATAATATAATAGGCAACTAAACAATGACATACAGAAAATATAATCACATCCATGACAGGGGTATTAATTGATCATTTATTATGTACTACTGTTGTGATACTACACCTTATGCAAATTTGTCATATTAGCAAAAGTCCAAAAATGTTGAATAATGCGTTTGAGAAAACAATTAAAATACTATTGCATACATAAATCGATGGTAGTTAAACGTAAACTTTTCCTTAGAGGGCGTAAAACCCGTAGCAACTTTTGCGATCCTCTATGAGTCCATGAGTAGTAATTATTTGTGGTCTACGGTAATGATCATCTGAAAGATTAACATATGTTTTATTAGATGGGTTTCTGATGAAAGAACGGACATTGGAACAATTGGTAAGGTTACATGTTTGAAACGCGAAAACAGTCTCTTACAGAAAGTGCATGATAAGACATCAGATCGCAAAGCGATCCGACCCTTCTCTGAAGTCTATGCAAATGCGAGAGCTTAGCGTATCGGAAACGTCATTTCTTGGTTTCTTTGGTATTGGGTTGTAAGACGCAAGGAGTGAACATTTGATTCCCGTCCCTATTTTATTTTTCCTGAAAATAAAATAAAAAACATATTTCTAAAACTACTCGTTGTTGCATCTTGGGCTGTAAATGAACCAAGCCGTTCGATTGTTCGGCTCGTTTGTTCGAGCTCGAGCTCGAACTCGGCTTGGATAAAAGATTAATGAACAGAGCTTGAACACCTTTTTTTTGTTCGAGCTCGGTAAGTGGCACCATTCGTTTAAGGTGTTCGGCTCGTTAATGTTGTTCGCGAGTTAAACGAACCAAACTTGAACAAGTAAATATGTTCGTTTAAATAAACGAACAAACTCGGCTCGTTCGCTAAATTAAATGAACAGAGCTTGAACAATGCAATACTCAGCTCGTTCGACTCGTTTACAGCCCTACAACTTGCATCATATGATTCTCGGAAATGATAACGAAATCATAATCATGAAGAATTCGCAGGAAGCAATCAAATAAGTTCACTCTGATTTTTGCAAGACCATATGAATAGAGGAGATGATGTAGATCATTATTGGAGCCAACAAGACACATTGGTCCAATAACATATAAATGAAGAATACAACAATAACATTACCCCATTGTCTTAGAGTCTTCTGTCTATGACGGGATATGGAGGTATCGGATGCACGCAACCATATTCATGGGTTAGAAACACACAAATGTTGTTTCCCGATGCCATAATAAAAACTGCAGTATTGATCAACTGCTACTTCACAATGTAAGAAGCACAACCAATTTAGTGAGTCATTTTGCTTTATTTCATTATATTCCAAATCAAGAAAGAGCGTGTACTTGACTCCATTGGAAATGGAAACTACATATAAATGAAGAATAGTTTTATTTAACGAAATATCGTAACGGTCTTGATGAATAAGTCATTATCATACACAAAATAGATAAAACAATGACTCGAAAAAAAAGAGAAAAAGAACGACTCATCCATTAATTGAACATGAAGTTGTTGGGGGTAGGCTTTTTCAAACATTGTGGCGTTAAGACATGAAGTCCATTAAAATTGAATATAAATCAGTAATGCTTATGACCAATATTTAAAAAAATTATTTGTAAATTTTGTCTTGGTTGCATATTATTACTTTTTACCACTTAACATGTAGTGGGAGATTGTTATATAAATAACTAGTAAAGTGGATCAATTACTCAAAAGCATATTTTAGGAGGGTCAATTATTTAAGAAAATTAAGGAAAAGCAACTCTTACAACATAAACGAAATTATATGTTATTCTTTGCAGCCTCAAACATCAGCTTCAATAAGGCATAACTTATACTGCAATAACAGTCAATTCTGGAGCAGGGAAATGATTTATTTGAAAAGTTTTATGTTGTTTTTGAAGTAATTAGGACAACTAGGGTTTAATAGCATACAATTAACTCAAAAAAAAAAAAAAAAAACAGTGTTCAGCCAAAGAAATGAAAAGGGAAAAATACATTATTAATTGAACCAATGAAAACAAACCGTCATGACAACCCATGTGAAAAGGACTACGAGGGTAAGTTGGTGAAATTAGAAAAGGACATACAAAATTCAATTATTGTTCGGGATAAGTAAAACTAGACATGATTAAATATCCTAGTAAACAAAGAAATGCTAAAAAAAATAAAATAAAAATTTTAAAAAAAAAACACTCAGAGGTACTAGATTGGACATTCTAGATATCTGAAGGTAAATTCATCACGTCCGTCCAAACAAAGCAGAATCTTGTTGCTGAGGATATGCTTTTTAAATTTAAGAGATGTGAATCAAATTGTCGTTTCTTCATACTAAAATAAACATGTGAAGAAACAAATAGTAATGTTTTATTTATAGTATTTTGCCCCCTGAAGTATGAACATCATCATGCATGCACCCTCGTCAACTATATGGTACCAACTAAAATACCTGGGGTATCCAAGGGATGTGCACGTGATGTTATACTCTTATCAATTTACAATGATGCCGATACTCAAACAGGATGTCCATTCGTATTGCTCCCCAATATTAAAATGTTTTTTTTATATCTGTAACACAGAAAACAGGGCAGAATTCGTTATGATCGAACATTCTGGAGTTCTCCCTTTAAGTGAGCAATAGATAAGAAAATATGTTATAAGATGGTGCATGTTAAACATGAGCGATGAAGACTAAAGAAGACATATAGAGAAAAAAAAAAGAATGATATGGCTTATATGATATTGATGAATATATGGTCACTAATAAACCATAATGTAGACAGTTCATTGATGCACTTGATATCATGTAGATGATATAAGATTTAATTGATAATTTTAGACACTTATACCGGAATCACGGTTGAGATGATAATATTTTTGAAAGTACATTTTATGATGTTACTCAAAAAAAAATCAAAACTAGAAAAACAAACAAATAAATAAAACGAGTGAAAAATGAATGATGTGTGAGGACTAAGCTATAACTAGCAAGCAGAGTCTGAGAAGAACAAAGAAGTACTTGTATCCACATTCCAGCATCTACTTGCTATTTGAAGTATCTAAAGATTGATCATGCTCTTTGAAATCCCCTGCATCAGATCTAAGATGCCCACAAACAGTTCGAGCAATAAAATATTTTCTATGTTGCCAAAGTGAGTGAGAAGCTTCAGAAATACAGATTCGAAGCTTGACAGTGCATCTTCAACAATTTCTTCACTGGATACTCTCCCAGATATTTCAATCTTGAAATTCAACATATGATTTGAGTGCATAAGAGAATGTGTGAGCATGAACAGATAAACCAATCAATCGCATTTCCTTGTATAAAGCATTTCATGAGA
The DNA here is from genome assembly GCA_036186865.1 of Eustoma russellianum. Lineage (NCBI taxonomy): Eukaryota > Viridiplantae > Streptophyta > Magnoliopsida > Gentianales > Gentianaceae > Eustoma > Eustoma russellianum. The sequence continues at coordinate 3,373,596 of AP025048.1, read as the reverse complement.
AAGTAGTTTATTTTAGGCATTCTTTCAAACACCTTCTTAACATCACGTATGGAGCTACCTTTTGGGAAGCATGGCTGGTAGAACACCCATCCAATCATGGAGTCTTTGCATTGAGTTGAAGGTCGTCCTTGATCAACGATCATAGTAGTTCATGAGAACAAAAATTATTGCAGGGAGATTGTTCGTTGCCATGAATGTAATACAATTGTTCCTTGAGAGTTTTTAGAGTGAAATTGAATCTAATAATAGAAATCCATACATGAGGCCAAGATGCTTTTGACGATCAATAGAGCATGGCCTTTGAAACTAACATCTCAAGCAAACTGTCGTCGGCATGTCTTCGTAGACTTTTCAAACAAAAATAAGAGCATGCTTCGAAGCTAACTTCTTGAACACCTGGCGATGTTCTCAAGAAAAACTGAAAAATATTTTCAACCGCCAGTGTTTTTCCATCGGAAAAACTATTTCCAATCAAATAGATTTGTGTTTTCCTTGGGTAGAAGAAGAAATTAGAATTTAAGAACTGGTGAAGAAGAAAGTAACAAAGATATTAGGACACGTAACTTCTTGTCCATATAATTCCTCATAGTAAAAGGGTTAGACTTTTCGTCCGCTTCCTTTCTTCTTCTGTCCAATCTCCATCCAGAAGCGTCAAAAGAAACTGCGGCTTATTTGTCAAATTACAAAGGTGCTACCATGAGGCAAAGGTGATACCATGAGGCAAAATGCTGCCGGCAGACTCCTCTCAGGAGATGAGATTTTTCTCAAAAGATGGGACTTCTTCTGTGATTCAAGAACCAAAAAAAATGAGATTTTTGTTCTGATGGTAATAACTCAAACGATGGGATTTTCCGTAACGGACTTTGTATCTACAAAAAGATGGGATTTTTTTAAAGAACCAAGTGGATTTTCGATGGTAGCCGATCGATTCTCACATACGGCACCAAATGATACAGATGATTCAAAAAGGAGGTGTCTATATGTAGCGTTTTGTAACACCAAAAAGTTCCTGCAACACAGAAAAAAGTTGTCCAACAGAGTTGAACATCTAAAGGCTCTCTGATGATACGTTGAAAAAAAACCTTATTTATAATAGTGGGGGGAAACATAACAACTGTCGTTGCTCAAGTGTACTCCAGAAACTAATTGGCTAAAACATAACTTTTGGTAGGGTACAAACTTCTTCCGGTATATGTACATTAACATTACACCATTACTTTAGATGATCATATGTCTATGACAAACTATGAGAGAACCGAATGTACGTAAACATACAAATGTATTAAAACACAGAAAATTTATTTCCTGATGATCCATAATGAAAATACGTCAAGTTGTGTCTTTCAACTGCTACTTTACAATGTAAGAAATGCAGTCAATGAGTCATTTTGCATTATCCAATCATATTCTAAAATTCGAACAAGAACGTGTCAATGACTACATTGAAATTGGAACCATACTTCCGGTACATGTAGATTCAAGTTATTTCTGAGACCTTTTGGGAACGAGTTACTTCCTTAAGGCATAGCTTAGTATCAACGCCTTATTATGAGTCCAAAAGTAAACACAATAACTCGGCATTTTGGATCGCGATGTCTATCACATAATTTTTAGTTTTCCTGCCTAAACCAATTAAGAAAGAAGCCAGTTCTGTAAAAAATTAGTCATTCTTCGTGAACGCCGCATAGTTTCTGCCTTTCTATTCCTAACTAGTGTACGTGAAATAATAAAGTAGACAAATAGGAGAAAACTAAAGAAATTCAGAAGCACTAGACTGATCGTCTAAGATGATGTTAGAGGTTTTTCCTTTCCTCACCTTTATTTAATTACGGGGAAGTGGAAATTTAGTTTCTATGTGTCGGGAAAATGATTTTGGCAAAAGAAGAGGTTACCTAAAACTATAAAAACGTGATTAAGAGAAAAAGCACTCCCCCAGAAAGATGAAATGTAGTAAGAGAATACAATTGAAGGAATGAGTTACAAATTGAACGTCTCATCTTCTATCCCTCTTTCTTTTCTTTTTGACTTGAAAGTCTCTTCCTAGTCTGGACCGAAACTTGCAGAACATTAATACTACGTGATTGGAATTTGCTCAAGCGTATCATAGAAGACATCAAGCACTTCTGGGTTTTACCTTCGGAGAAGAGAATTTGCTTAAACGTATCACAAACTTCAACAGAATTCTAAAATATGAAACAACTATAGTCCCTAAGACATAGCTAAGTTAGTACTCAAGTTGGAACATTATAACAAAAAATCACATTTCCAAACCAGGACACGCACAACATGAGTGCAATACTGCTATTTGAGCCAGTAATGTCTTATACCATTGTATACCACCGAATTAGGTTAAAGGGTTGCTGACCCAGTTCTATGGGTCATCGGGAAACTTTTGTGTGTTCTTAACATCGTACATCCGAACCCTCCATACCCCGTCATAGGTAGGAGCCTCTAAGGCAATGGGGTAATGTTGTTGTTGTTGTTGTTGGTTGGTGACCCAGTTTGCAATGGGCACCATGTATGGGTTCGTGGCCACATCTTACCAATCAAAGAGGATGCTGAGTTCTTGATTTACATGCTCCATGGGACTAGAGCAGTGGAAGCCACCGAAACCAGAGATATAGCTTTTTGCAACTAGAAGAAACAACTACAGAACAGCTAGGACATGACATGTGGGGTTCAGAAAATGATCTTAATACTTATTCTCCAACACATCCAGCATCGTATAATTTGGGCATGAGGGTATCTCCCCGATTCGAACCCTGACCTTCACAAGATATCAGATGGCAATAATTGCCATTCTTGCACAAGGGCAACCCTTCAAAGTTAAGTATTCTATGACAGAAGAACGAAGAGGACAGGGAGGGGAGGAAGATCAGGCATTCTCTGCTGCATCTACCATCAGCTTATAGAGAGCATTACCTCCTTGGCGGCAACCAGGCATTTTGGAACTCATTCCCTCAAGATCCTCCTATACAATGAACAAATCAAATCTGTAATGACAATCCAACATGAAAGGATGGACAGGAAAAATAAAAACAGAGTGAAAAGTAAAAGCAGACTAAGCAAGGAAAATTGTACATGACGACAATATATAATCAAGTTCTGAATATTTACCCTCCAGTGAACAAATTTCAACCATCAATACACCCTTTTTCATCATCTTACTATCCATTCAACAAGAGTCTTCATGAGATTTCACACATAGATTATAGTTTTAAGCCCTTTCTATCTTCTTAGAATAAGATGCCATACCGCCCACTTCAATCTTATCACATCTAAAGAATGGGTTTTTCACTTCAGCTCATAAAATCTTTGTGAATATTCAACCCCTAATTCCTATTTGATTGCCTTTAACTGCCTCTGATACTGTCAACAGGCCAATATCCATCATTAATAAGTACATAACAACACTGATGGTATTATTGTGGAGAAAGAAGTCAATTCACAGCATTGGTCTCCCCTTCCACTCTTTTACTGCAAGGCTGCTGGGAGTTTCTTGTGCCGTTAAGCATGTAGAGCTGCGTGAGTAGTGCTGTTCCTGCTAACCATGGTATGAAAATTCTGCCTTACGATGCTGGGTGAGGTTGTTGAAATTACAGAGAGCAAGAGCAAGGGTTGTAAAGATCAAATGGTAACATAAATAAAACAGAAATTGAAGGCAACATGCAGCGACAGAAGTTCCAGGAAGCCCACCATTGATACAGAATAAAGCTGAGTTGGCTCATAGCTGTCGGTCGCACTGCAATAGAGTTGTTGAACCTCCGGTGAAAGACAAAAACGAACTAGAAAATTGCTATAAACCTAAGGATTTCAATGAAGATCTTCTCATCATAGTGTTTGTTGTTGTGTTTCTGAGCCTTCTATATTTTACAACAACTGTTCTGAGGTTTCAAGTCTGGACCATCTAATTCTATCCTCACATCATCTATTAGGGATCATGTTTGGACAACTCTTCTGCAACTGATGTTGCTCCTGCTAATCTCACTGGCCCTTCCTCCATCTCTTCTTCACAACTGCTTGCAGCTCTGCCTTTGGTTGGAGTCCATTTTGCTGGGTTACATTATGGATGAACATGCTCCCTACGCTTTCTTTGCCCGCATACGCATCTGGGGTTCCCAAGGCCAGTCAACTACTTAGACTGGCTCATTTTGTTACCCAACTATGTATTGTGTTATTTTGTCCATTCACCTACTTGCTGGGGTGTTACTATAGTTTAGATTTCTATTATTCCTTTTTCTACCTACAATCAACTTGAGGTTGTTTCTTGTCTTCTTGTTGTTTTTGAAGCTCCCACGGCTTGCTTAACTGGAGAGTCTTATGTTTTTGTTTTAGGAATTTGGAAGGGGAACATATTTGGCACTAGATTATGGCTAGACTTTGGTAGAAAGTTTGTGCCTATGTATTTTGAGCAAGTAATGCTTGCTATTGCCTATCCTCGGCAACATCTTCTGTAAATTTGCTTAACTAGGCTTATATATATATATATATATATATATATATATATATATATATATATATATATATATATATATATATATATATATATATATATATATATATATATATGAAATTTTAACTAAAAAAAGATCACATTTAATAAAGGAAAACGCAGTTGGCCTGACATTTAACACCCATCGTAGCATACCAATAAAGATGGGGTAGCTCTACATAATCAAATGCTAGAACTTTAACAAGTACTTTTTCAGATCAAATACAGACCATTACATGGCTTCTAGTATGTCGATATTCATCAAAGAAAAGACCCACTCAAGAATAACGAAATGTGTTATCCATTTTCAGAAAGTGCAGGGGTGGAATACTTCACCGTCTAACTTTTTTGTAATTTAAATTTTATATATACGCCGCAAAGGCGGGTAATTTACAAAAGTTAACACCCGAATTGGGTGTTAAACAAGCTATACAAAATCTAGCTTGCACAAAATACGAAAGGACAAAGCTTCTTGCATCTAATCTAGCATCAGTAGCTGTATGAAGAACTTAGTATAAGGACAAAGCTTCTTGCATCTAATCTAGCATCAGTAGCTGTATGAAGGACTTAGTATAAGGACAAAGCTTCTTGCATCTAATCTAGCATCAGTAGCTTGCACAAATACAAAAGGACAAAGCTTCTTGGATGGATCATAAGCAATTTGCCCCTTATATGCAAATGGCTTGGAAATCGTATAAGGGTGATTTTTGCCGTACAATATCTGAATTTAAATCAAAGATGGAGGTGTGGAGGAGAGAAATCTTTGGCAGCCTCAAACATCGCCGGCAAATATGTCTTGCTAGATTTGATGGTATTCAACGCTCACTAACTTGGGAACCATCAAACTTTTTGAGTAAATTGGAGAAGGAGCTTTGTGCTGAGTATAATGACATCTTAATTCAAGAAGACATGTATTGGCAACAAAAGAGTAACTTGCAATGGTTGCTAGTGTAGAAAAGTGTAGTTAAACATCTTTGTTTATTATTATTTTTGTTACCGTTAGTATACTCTAGATTTAGCCGTTAGAGTGTTTATTATCTTGTATATAAAAGAGGCTGTCGTCCTCTTCCAGTGATGCTGAATTCTTTGTACTGATAACAGAGCACTTCATTTCATGAACAATAAGAACATTCGTGTATTTCATTATTGTGCTGAGTATATTAAATACATATATATTTTCTATATGGTATCAGAGCAACTGTAGAAAATCATCGTATTCTTGCAGTTATTGAACTGCAACGATTTCTGGAAGAACACATTCCAATTTATCTCTGTTATTCAGAAGAATACAAGGAAGTGCTGAATTACAGTAGAGTCATATTGTATTTATTCAGTTGTTGTGGAAGAGAAACACTTCACAAGAAGTGTTGGAAACGTATTCAGAAGAATACAAGGAGAAAGGGTGAAAAAAAATTTTGAAGGCGAGAAGAAAACGCCTGGAAAAGTTTGAAGAAGGGAAGAACAGACAGAAAAGTTTTTTTTTGCTTGTTACCAAATACAGAGACGAAGACGAAAATCAGAAAAAGGAATTATTAATTCCATCTCGTGTTTTTTTGTTTTTTTTGGAATTCTATGTCTTGAAATACACCAAGTTAACGTGTCTTCATCTGGTACAATTCGAGCCCACGTGCAACCATCTGGAGCCGTTGCATGTGAGTGGGATACCCTCACTTTGACACGTGTTTTCCACTATCTTTAACAAAGCTTCCCCGAGAAGCTTTAGGACTATTCTATCATTCTTTTCTCTGGATTTCAAACTACTGCCTTCACGTTATTCTTCACTTCTCTTCTTCGTTTGTTTTTCATCCAAATCTCTGCATTTCAAACAATGTCATCAGCATTCACTCCATCATCTGCAACTAGACGACCTGAGATTACATCTAGTGGAGACACTGGAGGTTCCTCTCTTCCTCCTTCATCTCTTCCTCCTATCCAGCCATCTTTAATGGATAGTAATTCTGTCATGATTACTAATCACAAACTCACTACCCACAACTATCTGTCTTGGAGTAAAGCTGTAGAGCTCTTCGTGATGGGGAGAGGTAAGGATGACTACTTGTACGGGCACATGCAAGTTCCAGCACACACAGATCCACAGTATAGGCTGTGGAAAACTGAGAATGCCATGATAATGTCATGGTTACTCAGTTCCATGACCCCCGAAGTTGGAGAAAACTTCATTCTTTACCAAACTGCTAGTGATATTTGGAAGGCGGCTAAGGAGCTATACTCACAAAAGGATAATGTTGCTGAGATCTATGAGTTAAAGACACAGATGGCGGAACTGAAACAAGGAGAGCAACTTGTAAGTTCCTACTACTCACAGTTGACTCGTTTGTGGCAACAGATTGACACATACGAGACTCATAACTGGTCATCCCCAGCTGATGACCTTGCATTTAAGAAGTTTATTGAAAAAAATCGAGTCTTTAGGTTTCTGCAAGAGTTAAATAAGGAGTTTGACTCTGTGAGAAGTAGATTGTTGGGAATGAAACCATTTCCTGCGTTAAACACAGTATTTTCTGAAGTTAGGATGGAGGAATCACGAATTAAAGTCATGATGGGAACATCATCTATAGTAGATAGCTCAGCGCTTGCTATGTCTGTTAATCAAGACTCTATGGTTTCTACTGCTAATGTAACACATAAAGGTTCTTTTAAAAATGGTCGTCCTTATTGCAAGTTTTGTAGACGTTTTGGTCGTTCGTATGAAAACTGTTATAGTAGACCTGATGCGACAGTACAGAGACCCTCTAAATCCTTTGGTAATAACTGGAAAGGAAATTCATCAACCTGGAAACCACAGGCTAGTGATAACTGGAAGGGTAATCGAAGTCAAGGAAAACAGAACAATTCAATGGCCCATTTGGTGAATCAAGTGGAGACTACTCCTGTTACTGTTATGTCAACCAACAGTAACTCATATGACAATCCAATCCAACAACAACTTGATACAATTATGAAGATTCTAGGACAACAGCAAGCTGACAAGAGTCAAGCTGAGAACTCTACTATTTCAACTGCAACTATGGCTCATCAGACAGGTATTAACTGTTTATCTAATTCTCATAGACATATCACCTGGATTATTGATTCAGGCGCTTCAGATCACATGACACATAGGAAAAACATCCTTGCAGACTTTGAACTTTTTCCATCACCTAAATTTGTTCAGGTGGCCACTGGGTCTAAGGTTCATATCCTTGGAAAAGGAACTGTTGCACTTGATAATCAACTAAAACTTAAGGATGTACTCTACATTCCTGATCTTAGTTTTAACTTAATATCAGTGAGGAAGTTTACTTTAGACAATCACTGCATTGCCGCCTTCTCACCCTATGAAGTTACATTTCAGGGGACTTCTACGGGGGAGAAGATTGGCAATGCTAGATCATTCAATGGGCTATATCTTTTTGGAACAACAGGATCAACTAACAACTTTTGTTGTGCTGCTGAGTCAGAAAGTGATCTCAGGGCTACTCACAAACATGATCTTTTGTTATGGCATAGACGTTTAGGACATCCCAACTTTGTGTATCTTAAGAAAGTTATGCCTAAGTTGTTTTTTAATATTGATCCTGTATGTGTTAAATGTGAAGAATGTGAATTGGCTAAGCAAGTGAAGTCTACTTATCCAGCAAAGTTGTATGTTCCATCTCATGCTTTCAACTTAATTCACTCTGATATATGGGGCCCATCTAGAGTAAGTAATATTACTGGAGCAAAATGGTTTATCTCATTTATTGATGATCATACTAGAATTTCTTGGGTGTTTCTCATGAAACACAAGCATGAGGCTGGAGGTATTATTCAGCAGTTTATTATTTTTGTTAAAAATCAATTTAATACTACTATTAAAACACTTAGGACTGATAACGGAATGGAATATCTGGACAAAACAGTTCAGATGTTTCTTGTAAGTCATGGAATTCATCATCAAACCTCATGCACATATACACCCCAACAGAATGGGGTTGCAGAACGGAAAAATCGGCACATACTAGAAGTAACAAGATCTATAATGTTTACCAAATCCGTGCCTAACTTTTACTGGGGAGAGGCAGTTCTTACTGCAGTATATCTCATAAACCGTATGCCTTCTAGAGTTTTATCATTTAAGTCTCCTGTTGATGTACTTAAAGATAGTTATCCTTTTACTCATGTTATTTCTGTGTTACCACCTAAGATCTTCGGTAGTGTTGCATATGTCCATATTTCTTCCCATATGCGAGGGAAACTAGAAAGTAGAGCTGTTAAATGCATCTTTATAGGTTATTCGAATACACAAAAGGGTTACAAATGCTTTGATCCCCACTCTAAAAAATTATATGTTACATTAGATGTGAGAATAGATGAGAATAACAGTTATTATTCTTCATCATCTAACTCTGTTTCTACCTCTCCAAATATAAATACCTCAGATTTTTGGAGTATTATTGATATATCATCCAATACTAACGGTTCACTTGAGTGTCCAATAGCAAAAATACCTGTCCCTACTGATTCCAGTACAGGTTTCAAAGAAGGAGATCAGACACAGAGAATGCCTATTACTCAAACATATCAACGACGCAAGAAGGTTCAAATAGGATACTCAGAGCAGGCTCCTGAGGGAGATCAAGAGAGATCACAACTGCTCCAGGAAGCACTAGAGTGCACTAATACTGGTGGCTCAGGTTTGAGTAACAGTCCAGGTTTGCATTCTATTCCAGAAATAGAAACTGATACTCATTATACAGTACCTTCCCTCGATAATATGCCTATTGCACTTAGGAAAGGCATTAGAACATGTACTAAGTATCCATTAAATAAATTTGTGTCATATGCATCTCTTACTCCAAAATTTAATGCCTTTATTACTGCAGTAGATTCACACAAGATTCCCACTTCCATTCACGAAGCCTTAACACAACCAGAATGGGGTAAGGCTGTTCAGGAAGAAATGGATGCTCTTGTAAAGAATCAAACTTGGGAATTGGTAGAAAAACATGGGTATATGAAGATTGTTGGTTGTAAATGGGTGTTTTCCATAAAATATAATACGGATGGGTCTATTAGTAGGTATAAAGCTAGGTTAGTTGCAAAAGGTTTTACTCAAACTCATGGCATAGATTATTTAGAAACGTTTGCCCCCGTTGCTAAACTAAATACAGTCAGAATTCTTTTTACTTTAGCAGTCAATCTAGATTGGAAATTAATACAACTAGATGTTAAGAATGCCTTTTTAAATGGAGATCTTAATGAGGTAGTATTTATGAGTATTCCACCTGGGTTTATGAATTCTGGAAATCAAAATAAAGTATGCAAGTTAAAGAAAGCTTTGTATGGTTTGAAACAATCACCTAGAGAATGGTTTAAAAAGTTTACCAATGTGGTTACTGCTTATGGATTTATTCAGTCACTTAGTGATCATACATTGTTTATTAAAGGCCTAGGTACAAGTCGGTTAACTGTTCTTATTGTATACGTTGATGACATAATTTTGACGGGGAATGATAATGAAGGTATTGACGATGTTAAGCAGCACCTAGCTACCATATTTGATCTTAAGGATCTTGGGTATCTCAGATATTTTTTAGGTATGGAAGTAAGTAGAAATAGGGATGGTATTAGTATTTCACAACGTAAATATGTCATTGATTTATTAACAGAAACGGGTATGCTGGGTTGCAAACCAGCCCGTTCTCCTATTGATAGTAGTTCTAAATTCAAATCTGATTCTAAGAAAGACAGTCCAGAACTTACAGATAGATTGCGTTATCAAAGACTTGTTGGAAGGTTGATATATTTATCTCATACTAGGCCCGACATTTGTTATGCTGTAAGTTATGTCAGTCAATTTATGCATAATCCTACTGTTTATCATCTAACTGCTGCAATGAGAATAATCAGATATTTGAAGAATGCACCTGGACAAGGACTTCATTTTCAGAAGTCTGAAGATAGAAGCATTATTGTTTACACGGATGCTGATTGGGGAGGGTCCCACACTGATATGCGATCTACAACTGGGTATGGTACTTTCCTCTGGGGTAATCTAATTACATGGCGAAGCAAAAAACAACCAGTTGTATCCAGAAGTAGCGCAGAAGCTGAGTTGAGAGCTTTGGCATTAGGAGTATGTGAAGGACTGTGGGTTAAAAGGGTGCTGAAGGATCTAGGGCTGACTGCTGTGTTACCAATACGACTTTACTGTGATAATATTTCAGCCATCCATATGATCGAAAACCCAATACAACATGACAAGTCCAAGCATATTGAAATAGATCGACACTTTATTCGTGAGAAAATTGAAGCAAAAATTATTCAGCTTCTACATGTACCTTCACATCAACAAGTTGCTGATATCTTCACTAAAGCAGTATCTATTCACATTTTTCAAAACTTATTAAGCAAGCTTGGTTGTATTAACCTCTACTCTAATACACCAAGCTTGAGAGGGAGTGTAGAAAAGTGTAGTTAAACATCTTTGTTTATTATTATTTTTGTTACCGTTAGTATACTCTAGATTTAGCCGTTAGAGTGTTTATTATCTTGTATATAAAAGAGGCTGTCGTCCTCTTCCAGTGATGCTGAATTCTTTGTACTGATAACAGAGCACTTCATTTCATGAACAATAAGAACATTCGTGTATTTCATTATTGTGCTGAGTATATTAAATACATATATATTTTCTATAGCTAGAAGGAGAGAGATTACCAAAAGATTATTCGACTAAAAGATAGGGATGATAATTGGACGTTTTCCAAAAATGAACCTTCGGCTGATGACACTATTCTAGTACCCACCTTAAACCATTCATAGGAGATGGTTGAATCCCCCGGTGAGGGCAACGGAGGTTGAAGATGCCGTTTTCCAAATGGGAGCTTATAAAGCACCTGTCCGGATGACCTATAACCGGTTTTCTACCAAAGTAATTGGAGTGTTGTCCGGATGGCCTATTAACCGGTTTTCTACCAACGTAATTGGAGTGTTGTTGGCCAAGATGTGATTGATTTTGTGGTTAATGCCTTCTAACATCAATCCTACCTGAGAGAGTTGAATTCAACTATCATCACTCTTATCCCAAAGACTGAGGATCCAGAAGGGTCGTCTAATTTTCGTCCAATTGGATTGATGAATGTGATAGTAAAGATCATTACAAAAATTATCGCAAATCAACTCAAGGCAGTTATTGGTAAAAATAATCTCGCCAACTCAATGTGCCTTCGTTCCGGAAGACAAGCATCGGATAGGCCGAAAGGGTTATTATAGAAGTGATGTTGGATTTGGAAAAGGCCTATGACAAAATGAATTGGATGTTTCTGAAGAATATCCTGCTTAAGGTTGGCTTCAGCAAGGAGTTAACAAATCTCATCATGTATACCATCACATCATCCTCTCTATCTATCCTTTGGAATGATCAGCATTTGGAACCTTTCCAATCACAAACAAGAATTCGCCAAGGTGACCCACTCACGACTTATCTCTTCTTGTTATGGATGGAAGTGTTACTGCAAAAAATACAACAAGCCGAAAATGATAATATATGGAAATCTATTCGTACTTTGGGTAAAGGGCCACGCATATCTCACTTATTTTATGCGGATGATTTGTTGCTTTATGTTGAGACAACGACGCAACACTCTTCTGTGATAGAATCTATTGTTGGAGAATTTTGTAAAAGCTTCGGACAAATATTAGTGTTTCAAAATCTCAAGTATTGATGTCAAGAAACATGGGTATACATTTTATGCCTGAGACTTTCATAAGGATGGGATTGAAATGCACTTTGAATTTTGGCACTTATTTAGGCATGCCACCGATTGATGGTCGGTGCAGTCGTAAATTTTACAATTACATTATTGACGAGGCCCAGTGTAGTCGTAAATTTTACAATTTACATTATTGACAAGGCCCGCGCGAAATTGGGGAGTTGCAAAGCTAAAATCTTATCTCATGCAGCAAGATATGTGTTGATTCGTAGTGTGGTCTCCTTGATGCCTATGTATGCTACGCAAACGGTAAGCCTTCCTCGGGGTCTTGTTGATGAAATCGAAAAAATAACAAGGAGATTTTTTTTTTTTTTTGGGGGGGGGGGGGGGGACATGAAAATGTATTGGCTTTTTTGGGCAAAAGTTTGCCAAGACAAATCGAAAGGTGGGTTGAGGATTAAAAATATTCAAGGAATGAATAAATCTATGCTTGCAAAGTTGGGAGTTCGTCTAAGTCGAAACACATAGACATCAAGTATCTGGCTGTTAAAGAGAGAATTCAGAATAGTCTGATCAACACTGAGCACATTGGCACAGATCTTATGGTGGTCGATCCCTTGACCAAAGGGGTAATACCTATGATGTTCACGGGCAAGTGGACTTATGTATGCTATATATTATATTTTACTAATGTTACGTAATATTTGTACGCATCAACACGTTAGGTGATCACTTCGATTTATTAGTGGATACGCAGTGTAATCTGAATGGATCACTAAATGTGTAGACAGTCGTACGGTTACAGTCCTTGATGGTAGGACTCGTAAAGTCGAGATCGTATTATTCACGACATCTAGTCCCCGAGGAACAGGAGCTCACGAGTATTCTTCTCGAAGTGTTTTAAGTAAGCTATTTAATATTAATTCATTATATATTAAAAATAGGATATTATCCTATTGTAGATTCATTGTATTTAAAAAGTGAAAGGTACATTGTAATGTATTTGGACAAATTGCATTTATAATGCATTTGAACCGATTGGCAATTCATAATACAATTCATTTGCATTACTATATATATGTGTGCAAGGCAGCAATTGAGTTTCAGAAAGTGGTACAAAACAAAACTTTGTTACATCAGAAGTTTTCGTTGCTTTTCATTTGTAAGTTCAGAAGGTATATTCTTTTGAAACTTTTGCATAGACCGCACATATATATATACATTATATAAAACGAGGAAGACACTATCTATTCTTTCCATCGGGAATAGAAGTAGTGGTTGTTGATACTTCATTAGTGGATTCAACAACTGGTGGGTTCGCGCATTCCTTGGAAGAACAGTTGTCGTGCGTGTCATAATCAGAACAACAGTAACCAATGGAGCAAGGTACACTTCCGCATTTATTTACTTTACTTTTGTGTTCTCTTAAGCGATTTTGCATCCTTCTTTAAGGAAAATTGGGGGACTATGGGTACGGATTTTAAGAATGCAATTGAATATTTTTTTCACCAAAATTACATGTACTATCTTATAAATGCAACGTCCATCTCTTTTGTCCCCAAAGTTGAAAATCCCACCAAAATGAAAGACTTTCGACCAATTTCTTGTTGCAATATCACTTATAAAGTAATCACTAAGATCCTATCAAGTAGGCTTAAACCCCTACTACCCTTCCTAATAAGTGATAACCAATCGGCCTTCGTAAAAGGTAGGACAATCCAAAGCAATGTACTACTAGTACATGAACTAGTGAAAATTTATAAAAGCTTTCGATACAGTCAAAGGATTACTGCTCATTCTCAAGCTAATGCATTTTCCACCCGTTTTCGTTAAATAGGTGGAGCTGTGCATTACAACAGCCACTTTCTCGGTTAACCTCAATAGATCTCACTAGTCACTTCTTCGCTACTAGGGGGCTCAAACAGGGGGATCCATTTTCCCCTTGCCTGTTCATCCTAGTAATGGAAGGACTCACTCAACTGTTGAAAAATCAAATTTCACACAACCAATTCTCATTCCATCCCAAATGTGAAAGACAAAAAATCATTTCACTTGCAGATGATTTGTTTATTTTCTCTAAGGCAGACCCCCACTCAATCACTGTAATTAAGAATACACTAGAAAATTTTCAAAGGTTTTTAGGCTAGAACCCAACTTGCAAAAAAGCATGATTTTCTTTTTTTGTAATTAAAAAGCATGGTTTTTACTTCTAGCATAAATTCCCAAATGCAGACTGAAATTGCAAACATCCTAAGAATGCAAATAGGCTCCCTCCCCATCAGGTATTTGGGGGTTCCATTGACAGTAGGCAAGCTTTCCTTCTCAGACTGCTCGCCTCTCCTTGATAGATTATCATCACGAGTGACCAATTAGGCAAATAAAACCTTGTCCTACGGGGGCAAGGTTATGCTCATTAACTTCGTGTTAACTACTATTTGCCGGTACTGGACTGCCTCTTTATTCTTACCTGGGAAAATTATCAAAGAAATTGAAAAAATCTTTAAAAGCTTCCTATGGGGAAGTTCTAGGATAGCTAAGATCAAGTGGTCTTCAGTTTGTCAACCAAAAGATAAGGGGACTAGGCATTAATGACTTACACATCACAAATAACGCCTATATAATGAAAAACATTTGGGACATTTGCCTAAGTAAAAAATGTCTTTGGGTCAAGTGGATTCATATGGAGCAGATCCATCTAGGAAGTATAACCAAAACCATCACATTTATGGATTTGGAAGAAGATACTAGGTGTCAGAAGCAGCAATGAGGAGAGTGTAAGGAAAATAATAGGCAACGGAACAACCACCTCCTTTTAGAGTGACACTTGGCATCCTTGGGGTAACCTAGGTAATAAACACTCAAACTTGAAAAGGGAATTACACATTCCGGAAAATACAAGAGTGTATGTAGTCCTGGCTAACAATGTGTGGAGAATCCCATTTGGAAGAGGTTGGGATGATGAGGTAAGGAAATTCAGCATGGATAATCAAGTGAGAAGGAAACAAGGGTCGGATGAAGGGTGATGGCTGCCAAACAATAAGTTCTCTCAAAGATGCAGTGAAGGCAATACAAGTCTACCAACCCTTAGTTCACTGGAGGTCAATTGTCTGGGGTAATCACTCTATTCCACGTTATGCGGTAATCCAATAGATTGCATGTTGGAATAGAATGAATACTCTAGACAAACTCCATGATTGAGGCCTGGCGACTTCAAATATCTGTGTCCTTTGCAATAGGGCAATTGAGACTCGTGATCACCTATTTTTTCAATGCTATTTCTCTGTCATAGTCTGGAAACCTATCCCCCAACAGATAAATTCTACCTTTGGAGGTAGAAACTGGCATGATATTTTGGAGGATTGCAAGGCTAACAATATCTGGCAGTCAAAGCTGTAAAAGAATCTGGCTTGCCTTGGGTTTGCAGGTACAGTGTACCACATTTGGAGAGAACGAAATAAAAAGATTGTCATTCATGAAAGGAAAGACATGACTATCATCACTAAAAAAATTCTGGATAGTCTTTCCTTCACGGCAACAAATTGGAGAGGGCACAAGTGATCTAGATTTAACTGGGAACTGGCGCTGGCTTTAAAGCTCCCGGCAAAAATCTTCACCAAAAACAGACGACCACACTACATTGTCCAACCTAACAATTGAACATTCCATTGCTGACAATCTCATACATTCGACATTATGCTGCACTTTATACCTGCATTTTCTTTTTGCATCCATCTCTGCTAGTTTGTTTTATTTTGCAGGTCAAATTCAGAGAATACCAACTGGGACATCGTTATTTTGATGACTGCATGGTTCTTTTGCTGGCCTATTTTGCTGGACATCAGGCAGATCCACTGGAGGAGGGTTTTTCATGGGTCTTTTTACACACGTTTCTTGGTACGTTGCAGCCTCATTTTTACATCGAAGTATGGATATACTTGCATTTGGATTGATGGCAAAAGTGTTCTCCTTTTTACCCGGTGTTTTGGTCATCAGCAGTTCTAGGGGGCAAGGTTGTCTACGGAATCCTACTCTAAGAGAGGGCTGGGGGTTGTTTTTTTGGCCATTTCTTTCTCTGAAATTTGTTCCTCTTCCTCAGTTGTGCTATCTTCCCCCACTGTCTTGTGGGCTGTTTGCCTTACTATTTTCCTCTACCTAGTCTTCCTCATCGCTGCTTATATTCTCTTTACCACTACAAGTATTGATGGCTTTCGCAGCAACCGTAAGGGCACTAAATTTGTTTTGGTTTGGTGATTTAACCAGCCTGGCAGGACTTTTGCCTTTTTCTAATCCTCTGCTGGCTGAGGGGATCCATTCTTCTTGTTCCTTATCCTTATGTCGTTGTGATGGATTTGCTGGAATTTCAGTCCATTGGTCATTACCTACATGGGTTTCAGCATCAGTGACGTTGCCATCACTTTTCCTAGCGTTTCTAGTGTTGTGTTCTCTCCTGGTGCAGTGCGTTATTCCTATATTCCTTTGGGGAGGGTTTGTTAAAATTTGTTTGTCCAGGAGCTTTTTTAGTTTGGGCCTTGCAGCTGTGTTTGGGTTTTCCTCACAAACAGAATCCAAACGTCTTACATTTTAAGCATTGTATGGGAATCCATTCATATTCAACTTCTTGCGTGCATTCATTCCCAAATTCGTCAGTGAAGTGAACGTTTTTCGGGTGGTTCATCCCAGCTTTGATTTCTACACAAATCCTAGCATAGGATACCCTAGATTGTGAAGCTGTGAGCCTATCCATGAACATGGGTTTACCTATAAGCGATCCAAGTCCCCCCCCAGAACATGGTGATTGAAATAATGTGGATGCAGCCGTGGGAATTTTATCCACACAGGGACTGCATCCAGTTTGAGCCTTTGGATTGGCTTATCTGAGGTCCAAGGCCATAGGAATAGGACTATATTCCCAAATGGAAGTGGAGATAGTTCAAGTACAGTTACCTTAGCTTCCTCTGACTGAAATCTGAACAGGAAAAGATCTTCCTCTAGCTTCTGCACCTCCAGAAGGCCATTTTTGTTCCAGCGTTGTTCAGCAAATCTTTGCATGTTGGAGTAAGATGCAGTATTTCCCATTACTTGTCCAATTATGGAAAAAAAAAGACAAAATGCAAGACTTAATACACATGATATCATTTCACTGCAGCAAATTTATTGTCAGGCATTTGAAAGTAAGATTATTATAATAGATAATCACATCCAAAGCTTGAGGTTCAAGGAAAAGAAGATGACTTGTAAAAAAAAAAAAAAAAAAAAAAAAG
>AP025048.1:3209824-3354971 GCA_036186865.1 Eustoma russellianum | reverse complement strand
AGCAGAAAAAAAAGTAAGGGGGGCGTTTAACCGAATCTACTTCATCAACAGAAAGATATGTAGGTTTGAGAGAGCTCACAAGGAAGCAAGTGGAATAAGAGCAAAGAGAGACGGGTAAATCAATAGGACATACACGAACACATACTTCACAAGCGATGCATTTATCAAATTCAAAATGGATTCGGCCTCGTAAACGTTCTGATGGAGTCAATTAAAAACTAATCTGAGGTGAGAGTAAAGGAAAATCAATGTGATCAAAGATCGGAAAGAACCCAAGCATATTAAACAGCAATAGAAGACACATGACAAGCAAGAGATTAAAATATTAAAATCACAAAGGGAAACTCTTGTTATTTTCCTTTTTTGGGGTTGACCGTTCCAGTGCTATTCAAACAAACCTTGCATTCATAATCGTGTAGAGATCAGTCGTATATTGATGGTCGCAGTGCTCCCTTCTCTAATCATCCAATAAAATACATCCATTCTTATAACATGATATATGTGTCTGAAGGTAGTAGGACCTAATATCAGACACTAATTTGCCAATTCTACACATCTTAACTCACCAAAAGAATGCAAAACCCAAAAACTACAATTCTTCTAAACAAACATGTCTTACCACTAGCACTTACCATTTACTATCCTAGAACAAATTAGTTTTATAGACGAAACGGTAAGATAATTTCTGCTGCTGGAAGAGAGTTCAGGCATTCATCCTTATATATCCATAACCCAGTGCTTTGGCATTAAGAAATTGAAAATGATTATAAGGATTACAACCATGTAAATCTAAATTTTTAGATGCTCAAGTGATGCCATGCTGAGTGCTTGGTCGCTTGAGCAGTCAAGGTAAATTTGCTGGCAGAGCAAGTGACTTTAATGGCTATTCCAGGAAAAGTATGAACAAAAAGCACAATTTTGAACAGTTTAACTCTGCTTGTCAACTTGTATAGCGGTAGAATAGAACCGCCACAATTTAGGAACAACCAAAAGAAAAAAGGTTCATGCACTGAAAAGTCCCACGTACCAAATTCATTCCTAAATACATAAACGAATTCAAATTGATTGTTTCAGTATTGACAGGATTAAACTTTAAAAAACTTGTTCAGTTCGGCATTTAATATAAATGTTTGTGAAAGAAGTTGCACATCTCACAATTTCAAATTTATATATAATTTGAGTTAACAATGAAACGAAGACCTGAAGGGAGTTTGATATTGGACAATGCGAAGAAGAGTTTCCAGCTTCACAGTTTCTATTAGTGTAAGGAGCAACTGCACTTTAGTGTAGTTAACCAAGCAAATTCCATCGGTTGATATGGATAATTTCCTTAGGTTCAAAGAACAGGAAACAGAACTCTGCATCAAGCAACACAGATTAGCAGCTCAAATAGAAGCATAAGAAGATAATTGCGGAACCTGCAAATTGTTGGATACCTTAAAAAGACTAAGCATTTTTTTCCCAATGAGCACTATTACAAGCACAAAAGGACCCGTAATAAACAAGGAAAAGAATGCCTAGAACAAGGTTATCATCTATCAGTGCTTCCTCAGCCCACAGCGTGTACAGGTCAACGTCCTGAAAGCAAATTGATGTACATAGTTGCAAGCAAAGAACGGATATTCAAAAGCATGAACATTCTATAGAGCTTCAAGCAAGAAATCCATCACCATGCTAGAAGTTCTGAGGAAAAAAAATTTGATGATATAAAAAAGAACTAAAAAACAAAACAAAACAAAAAAGGAAAACGAAAACGAAAACTGAACCAACCAGTTGGTCCGGAAAAGTATATGACAAAAGCTCCTCAAGTACAGAAAGTAAATTTCCTGCTAGTCCTTCAGATATCTAACTTCTCAGACTCACCCCGAATGACATGATTTTCTTTCAACCTGAATTCAACAACTTGGAAAGGAACAAGATACAGAATAATATTATCAGAAATATAAAGATCAGCCCTTCAGAAGAAACACACGTCACCAAAAAGCATTTGCAGAAAAATGAACGGATGGACAATTTTGTTTCCATTTCCAACTGAGTCAAAGACACACTATTTTTTTACCTTGAAATACGATGGAACAAAACAAAATGACTCACTAAATTGACTGCGCTTCTTATATTGTGAAGTACTAGTTGATCGACACAGTTTGACGCAATTTTTATTATGGGTCATTGCAAAACAACCTCCGTGCGTTTCTAACACATTGGTATGGTTGTGTACTTCTGACCCCCATACCCCGCCATAGGCGGGAGCCTCTAAGGCAATAGGGTAATGTTGTTGTTGTTGTTGGATGGATGAACAATTTATAAAACAGATCATATATATTAAAGAATGAATGAAAATTTTTATTTTTCCCTATTTCCATTTCCTGAAAATCCTGTTTTAGATAAAAAAAACCATTGGTTCGGGTTCTCTAGGTTGCAAATGACAAACACCACAAAAGAGTAACATACCGAGCATCAGACTTTTCTTTTATGTTATTTTATTTTTATGACATGTTCGTCCGTGTTTCTGAATGAACTTTTAGGTTGAACATACCCACCCAGACATCAGACACATAGCATAATTTCTATTAGTATGCACAAACCGATAAAGAGGGAAGTGTAGATAATTCAAACAAAGTGCCTCCTGAGTTGATTCTAGATTATATCCATACCCTAAAATATTATCTCTTTCAGAGGTTGGTCTGATATATACATCCAACTACACCAACAATTTTAAACAAGTAGAGCTTCAAATGGCTTGTCACTGGGGGCCTCATGCTTAGTTTAAAAAAAAAAGTCAAAAGAACAACAAAACAATTACAAAGCCAAACAAAATTGAGAAATAAAACTAAACTAAGCACGCGTACCAACAAAAACATTTATATATAATAGTGGCAGTGGCGACAGATGCTAACGATAATAATAGCACTGAAGTTCTAATAGAGTAAAGACCTCACAATGAAGCTAAAACCTTAATCTCTCATGCAACATGGTTGTCAAAGTTATGCTCCCATTGTAACCGCAGTTATTCATTGCATGGTGCAAAAGACAAACTCTTGGGTATATAAACATCCTTTCTATGAAAGATGGATTATCCAAATATCGCGACAGACAAGATAACAAGGAGAACTCACAAGCATGCATAAGCATTTCTCGCGTACACTTCAATAGGCATTGTCGTTCGACATAGAACTGGACCAAAACCTTCATGAAGAACCTGAAATTAATAAACCAACAGTTCATTAGGCAATCTGCACTATCAGTTGAATCAGAAGTTTGCTCCATAGTAATAACATCTTAACAGAGGAAAACAACACAGTACCTACTTTGGACAGAGAAATTTGAAAGGAAAAATAAAACAAAGGAAAAAAGTGTCCAGCTCTGCCACGTCAAAACTAAGTGGCATTCTCAAAGAAAAGTGGCCCAGAAATAACTCATATATTGCTCATATTCTTCCAGAAACAACTCATATATTGGTCATATTCTCACAAACTCCACCTACAATATAAATGAACACACTAAACGAATACCGACAAACACACACCACGTGAAAAACATATTTGAGGCACTCTGTTGCCAAGCAAGCAGCAAGGACTGTGGAACAATAAGACAAATGAATCTGAAGATACTTGAGCTACAGATCAAGCAATAAATTGATATTAAATTGCATATATAAATCTGTGTTAACAATTTTTGGGATACACAGAAAGAGAGTGCTGACCAACTGTTGAAGTTCATCACATAGATACTCGGACGTGTTGCGGTTTGAGGATCGTTCAACAAGAATATATGACTGCACCTCATCTAAAAGCTGTAGCACAAGGGATGCCACTTTGCATGAGATGTAATCAATATGAAAAATCACACAGCTAGGACATCTAAGCAAGTTGAATGTCAGAACAGTTAAAAGCTGGATGAGCGACCTAATTGCACTTTTTGTACTTCTTGTTCCCGAAAAACCCATTTTTCCCCATCTCAGGACACTGAAATCCCACGTTACAGGAAAGTGATGAGCCTAAATCCAAAACTCCATACAGACGTATGGAGTAAAAATGCAGAAAACCTAGTCAAATAATATCCAACATACCCAGCGGCTCTGCAGGCACCAACTCTATTCCTGGATTAAAAATAGTCGTACTTGTTTGCGTTCTTTCATTTCATAAATAAAGGAAGGAGAACCCAAAAAACAAAAAACAAAAAAAAGGAGGAAAAGACAGGCAGATTTTACCATAGGAGAACTGAATTAAAGAGCGGCATTTTTGTAAGCCTCCTTTGAAACCTTGCATCGGCTTGTATGCTAAGTCGATTGCGCCATTGTATATTTGCCGCTTTGGCTTTTTTATGAAATTTAATTTACAAAAAAAAAAATGCTCAAGTGATGCCATGCTGAGTGCTTGGTTGCTTGAGCAGTCAAGGTAAATTTACTGGCGATTCCAAGAGAAGTATGAACAAAAAGCACAATTGGAACAGTTTAACTCTGTTAGTCAACTTGTATAGCGGTAGAATATAACGAACACAATTTAGGAACAACCAAAATAAAAAAGGTCCGTGCACTGAAAAGTCTCACGTACCTAATTAATTCCTACCCACATAAACGAATACAAATTGATTGTTTCAGTATTGACGGGATTAAACTTTAAAAAACTATTAAACTTTACAAAACTTGTTCAGTTCGGCATTTAATATAAATGTTCGTAAAAGAAGTTGCACTTCTCACAATTTCTAATTTATATATAATTTGAGTTAACAATGAAATGAAAACCTGAAGGGAGTTTGATATTGGACCATGCGAAGAATAGTTTCCAGCTTCGGAGTTTCTATTAGGGTAAGGAGCAACTGCATTTTAGTGTAGTTAACCAAGCAAATTGCATCGGTTGATATGGATAATTTCCTTAGGTTCAAAGAACCAGAAACAAAACCCTGCATCAAGAAACACAGATTAGCAGCTCAAATAGAAGCATAAGAAGATAGTTGCGGAACTTGCAAATTGTTGGATACCTTAAAAAGACGAAGCATTTTTTTCCCAATGAGCACTATTACAAAAGCACAACAGGACCCGTAATAAACAAGGAAAAAGAATGCCCAGAACAAGATTATCTTCTATCAGTGCTTCCTCAGCCCACAGCGTGTACAGGTCAACGTCCTGAAAGCAAGTTGATGTACATAGTTGCAAGCAAAGATCGGATATTCAAAAGCATGAACATTCTATAGAGCTTCAAGCAAGAAATACATCACCGTGCTAGAAGTTCTGAGGAAAAAAATTTGATGATATAAAAAAGAACTAAAAAAACAAAATAAAAAACAAAACAAAAAAGGAAAAGGAAAAGGAAAACTGAACCAACCAGTTGGTCGGGAAAAGTATATGACAAAAGCTCCTCAACTACAGAAAGTAAATTTCCTGCTAGTCCTTCAGATATCGACTTCTCAGCCACACCTCGAATGACATGATTTTCTTTCAACCTGAATTCAACAACTTAGAAAGGAAGAAGATACAGAATCATATTATCAGAAATATAAAGATCAGCCCTTCAGAAGAAACACACGTCAACAAAAAGCATTTGCGGAAAAATGAACGGATGGACAATTTTGTTTCCATTTCTAACTGAGTCAAAGACACTATTTTTTTACTTTGAAATATGATGGAATAAAGCAAAACAACTCACTAAATTGGCTGCGCTTCATATATTGTGAAGTACCAGTTGATTGACACAAATTGACGCAACTTTATTATTATGGGTCATTGCAAAACAACCTCCGTGCGTTTCTAACACATGGGTATGGTTGTACTTCTGACCCCCCATACCCCGCCATAGGCGGGAGCCTCTAAGTCAATAGGGTAATGTTATTGTTGTTGTTGAACGGATGGACAATTTATAAAACAGATCACATATAACAAAGAATGAATGGATATTTTTAATTTTCCCTATTTCCATTTCAAGAAAATCCTGTTTTAGCTAAAAAACAATTGGTTCGGTTCTCTAGGTTGCAAGTGACAAACACCCTAAAAGAGTAACATACTGAGCATCAGACTTTTCTTATCCTCTAGTGAATTGTTGTCGAACAAAAGAGAAACTGGAGCAATGGTCGATGAATTAATTAATCATTGTATATTCGAAAATCTCCTTGATAAATTTTTTAAAGGACCTTTAATATTAATTTGAGATTAGGATCCACACACTGCTTCACCAAAACAAGCGGTAAAAGTACGACGGCACATATACACAAGAAAAAGGCGTAACTCAATGCAGAAATCTTGAAATACCTCAAGACTAATTTCATATGAAGCAACAAACGCAAACACAAATGTTCTAAGTACACTGCCAAAACAAACAGTGGGACCCTGCAATAAATTGCAAAACAACGTAAGGAACCATCAGCCACCAAAGCTAAGACTTAAACCAAGAAACAAAAACAGCAAAAATAGTTGCAAGAGAACAACATATGGATGTGCAAAACATGATCTGAAAGCTCACTAAATCATAACTTACATCTGATTCCATCAACATATTGCTTTCAAGAATGCCAAAAAAGTAACTCAGAGATTCTGTCTCAATTGCTTGACGCGCATAACTAACATGGTTGAATTCCTGAAACATTCGTCTTCAAAAATCGTGCCCAAAATTTTTCAAGAAGTAATAGACCAAAATAAATAACAAAATGAGTCCCAGAAACTGAACATACCGTCAATTCTGAATTATCGTCTTTTCCTGGAAGAGATGAGATGAGACAAAAAGACAGCCCATCCTAGTATCAAAGGCCCGGCTTCTTTTGTCTGAGGACCATCCAAGTCGGAAATCATGGCATCCATATCTTGAATATCAGCCAAGGAAAATGCAACAGTACCCTAGCTGAGAAGAAATAAGGTTTGACCAACTACAATGTGAGAACTCCATGGAACTAGTTAATAGCTATTATAGATCGTTCCGGCCAGTGACTTTTATTTCGTCAGGTTTCATTCGATTCGATTTGTTGTGGATTGGATGATGGAAAACCAAGCAAGCTACGGCTTGAAAGATTTAAACTCTTTCATTTTTGTGATATGAAAAGAGAAATTTTTTTATAGAAGATTACATACTTCCTCTCTCGTTCCACTCGCTAGAAACAAGCAGAAAAAGAAGTAAAGGGGCGTTTAACCGAATCTACTTCATCAGTGCTTCCTCAGCCCACAGCGTGTATAGGTCAACGTCCTGAAAGCAAGTTGATGTACATAGTTGCAAGCAAAGAACGGATATTCAAAAGCATGAACATTCTATAGAGCTTCAAGCAAGAAATCCATCACCATGCTAGAAGTTCTGAGGAAAAAAATTTGATGATATAAAAAAGAACTAAAAAACAAAATAAAAAACAAAACAAAAAAAGGAAAAGGAAAACTGAGCCAACCAGTTGGTCGGGAAAAGTATATGACAACAGCTCCTCAATTACAGAAAGCAAATTTCCTGCTAGTCCGTCAGATATGAACTTCTCAGCCTCAACCCAAATGACATGATTTTTTCTTTCAACCTGAATTCAACAACTTGGAAAGGAAGAAGATACAGAATCATATTATCAAAATATAAAGATAGGCCCTTCAGAAGAAACACACGTCTCCAAAAAGCATTTGCGGAAAAATGAACGGATGGACAATTTTGTTTCAATTTCCAACTGAGTCAAAGACACATTATTTTTTTACTTTGAAATATGATGGAGTAAAGCAAAATAACTCACTAAATTGGCTGCGCTTCTTATATTGTGAAGTATCAGTTGATCGACACAAATTGGCGCAACTTTATTATGGGTCATTGCAAAACAACCTTCCTGCGTTTCTAACACATGGGTATAATTGTGTACTTCTGACCTCCCATACCCCGCCATAGGCTCTAAGACAATGCGGTAATGTTGTTGTTGTTGTTGAACGGATGGACAATTTATAAAACAGATCACATATAACAAAGAATGAATGGAAGTTTTTAATTTTCCCTATTTCCATTTCCTGAAAATCCTGTTTTAGCTAAAAAAACCATTGGTTCGGTTCTCTAGGTTGCAAATGACAAACACCACAAAAGAGTAATGTTGTTGTTGTTGTTGAACGGATGGACAATTTATAAAACAGATCACATATAACAAAGAATGAATGGAAGTTTTTAATTTTCCCTATTTCCATTTCCTGAAAATCCTGTTTTAGCTAAAAAAACCATTGGTTCGGTTCTCTAGGTTGCAAATGACAAACACCACAAAAGAGTAACATACTGAGCATCAGACTTTTCTTTTATGTTATTTTATTTTTTATGACATCTTCGTTCGTGTTTCTGAAAGAATTTTTAGATTGAACATACCCACCCAGACATCAGACACATAGCATGATTTCCATTAGTAGGCACAAACCGATAAAGAGGGAAGTGTAGATAATTCAAACAAAGTGCCTCCTGAATTGATTCTAGATTATATCCATACCTTGAAATATCATCTCTTTCAGAGGTTGGTCTGATACATACATCCAACTACACCAACAATTTTAAACAAGTAGAGCTTCAAATGGCTTGTCACTGGGGGGCCTCATGCTTAGTTTCAAAAGAAAGTCAAACAAACAATAAAACAATAACAAAGCCAAACAAAATTGAGAAACAAAACTAAGCTAAGCACGCGTACAAACAAAAACATTTATATATAATAGTGGCAGTGGCGACAAATGGTAACGATAATAATAGTAGTACTGAAGTTCTAATAGAGTAAAGACCTCACGATGAAGCTAAAACCTTAATCTCTCATGCAACATGGTTGTCAAGGTTATGCTCCCATTGTAACTGCAGTTATTCAATGCATGGTGCAAAAGACAAACTGTTGGGCATGTAAACATCCTTTCTATGAAAGATGGATTATCCAAATATCGCGACAGACAAGATAACAAGGAGAACTCACAAGCATGCATAAGCATTTCTCGCGTACACTTCAATAGGCATTGTCGTTCGACATAGAACTGGACCAAAACCTTCATGAAGAACCTGAAATTAATAAACCAACAGTTCATTAGGCAATCGGCAATATCAGTTGAATCAGAAGTTTGCTCCATACTAATAACATCTTAATAGAGGAAAACAACACAGTACCTACTTTGGACAGAGAAATTTGAAAGGAAAAATAGAACAAAGGAAAAAAGTGTCCAGCTCTGCCACGTCAAAACTAAGTGGCATTCTCAAAGAAAAGTGGCCCAGAAATAACTCATATATTGGTCATATTCTTCCAGGAACAACTCATATATTGGTCATATTCTCACAAACTCCACCTACAAAATAAAAGAACACACTAAACGAATACCGACAAACACACACCACGTGAAAAACATATTTGAGGCATACTGTTGCCAAGAAAGCAGCAAGGACTGTGGAACAATAAGACACAAATGAATCTGAATATACTTGAGCTACAGATCAAGCAATAAATTGATATTAAATTGCATATATAAATCTGTTTAACAATTTTTGGGATACACAGAAAGAGAGTGCTGACCAACTGTTGAAGTTCATCACATAGATACTCGGACGTGTTGCGCTTTGAGGATCGTTCAACAAGAATATATGATATGACTGCACCTCATCTAAAAGCTGTAGCACAAGGGATGCCACTTTGCATGAGATGTAATCAATATGAAAAATCACACAGCTAGGACATCTAAGCAAGTTGAATGCCAGAACAGTTAAAAGCTGGATGAGCGACCTAATTGCACTTTTTGTACTTCTTGTTCCCGAAAAACCCATTTTTCCCCATCTCGGGACACTGAAATCCTACGTTACACGGGAAAGTGATGAGCCTAAGTCCAAAACTCCATACAGACGTATGGAGTAAAAATGCAGAAAACCTAGTCAAATAATATCCAACATACCCAGCGGCTCTGCAGGCACCAACTCTATTCCTGGATTAAAAATAGTCGTACTTGTTTGCGTTCTTTCATTTCATAAATAAAGGAAGGAAAAGACAGGCAGATTTTACCATAGGAGAACTGAATTTAAGAGCGGCATTTTTGAACTGGGGCTGTACAGTTAAGATATGCGAGCCTATATTTACTTGTTTTGCCTCTAACGCATCTCTTGATTTTTTGTTCGGAGGTTTAAAGAGTTTAACAGTGTCCAAGAACCACCCATGATTATCCGTCAGCTTCTCTTCCTGGACCAACAAAATTCTAGAAATTTCAGGGCTCAAATCAACGAGAACAATATCCAAGAAAAGAGGGGAAAAACAAACACCCTCATTGGGTATAAAATGAGAAGGGGAATTTAGAGTCTTGCCAAATGAGGAGGGATGTCGGGAGATTGGTAGACGTTTTCAAGTTCGGAGAGCAAAGAATTGAAGGAGTCCCACCAAAGTACAGAGTCTACAACCTTGAAATCACTTGACGAATCGTTCTCAGCCATGGAAACAGAAATTCCAAGCGAATCCGTAGTGCTAAAAAGTAAAAAAAAACCCTAAACTATCATGCGACCTTAGCCGATTTATTGGGAGGATCTGGGGTTTTAGAGGGTTTAAAATAATTCAAGCAAAGAACTGACGTGAGTAGTGAAGAGTCTACAACTTTGAAATCACTTGAAGAATCGTTCCCAGCCATGGAAACAGAAATTCCAACCGAATCCGTAGTGCTAGAAAGTAAAAACCCCTAAACTATCATGCGACCTTAGCCGATTTCTTGGGAGGATCTGGGGTTTTAGAGGGTTTAAAATAAATCAAGCAAAGAACTGAAGGAGTCCCGCCAAAGTGAAGAGTCTACAAGTTTGAAATCACTTGAAGAATCGTTCCCAGAAATGGAAACAGAAATTCCAAGTGAATCCGTAATGCCAAAAAGTAAAAAACCCTAAACTATCACGCGACCTTAGCCGATTTCTTGGGAGGATCTGGGGTTTTAGAGGGTTTAAAATCAATCAAGCAAAGAACTGAAGGAGTCCCACAAAAGTGAAGAGTCGACAACTTTGAAATCACTTGAAGAATCGTTCCCAGCCATGGAAACAGAAATTCCAACCGAATCTGTAGTGCTAAAAAGTAAAAAACCCTAAACCATCATGCGACCTTAGCCGATTTCTTGGGAGGATCTGGGGTTTCAGAGGGTTTAAAATGCATTTGAACCGATTAGCAATTCAGAAATACAGTTCAATTGCATTACTATATATATGTGTGCAAGGCAGCAATTGAGTTTCAGAAGGCGCGACAAAACAAAACTTTGTTGCATCAGTAGTTTTCGCCGCTGTTCATTTTTAAGTTCAGAAGGTATATTCTTTTGAACTTTTGCATAGACCGCACATATATTTATATATTACATATAACACTATCT
This sequence comes from Eustoma russellianum, assembly GCA_036186865.1. Lineage (NCBI taxonomy): Eukaryota > Viridiplantae > Streptophyta > Magnoliopsida > Gentianales > Gentianaceae > Eustoma > Eustoma russellianum. Next base: position 3,343,696 of record AP025048.1, on the reverse strand, counting down.
ATTCCTTCCATCGAGATAGAAGTAATGGTTGTTGATACTTCATTAGTAGATTCAACAACTGGTGGGTTTGGCATTCCTTGGAAGAACAATTGTCGTGCGTGTCATAATCAGAACAGCATTAACCAATGGAGCAAAGTACACTTCCGCATTTATTTACTTTACTTTTGTGTTCTCTTAAGCGATTTTGCATCCTTCTTTAAGGAAAATTGGGGGACTATATGTACGGATTTTATGAATGCAATTGAATATTTTTTTTCACCAAAAATTACATGTACTATCCTATAAATGCAACGTCCATCTCTCTTATCCCCAAAGTTGGGAATCCCACCAAAATGAAAGACTTTCGACCAATTTCTTGTTGCAATGTCACTTATAAAGTAATCACTAAGATCCTATCAAGTAGGCTTAAATCCCTACTGCTCATCCTAATAAGTGATAACCAGTCGGCCTATCCAAAACAATATACTACTAGTACATGAGCTAGTGAAAAATTACGAAAGCTTTTGATACTGTCAAATGACAGCATCTACTCCTCATTCTCAAGATAATGCATTTTCCGCCCGTTTTCATTAAATCGGTGGAGCTGTGCATTACAAGAACGACTTTCTCGGTTAACCTCAATGGATCTCTCACTGGTCACTTCTCCGCTACTAGGAGGCTCAGACAGGTGGATCCACTTTCCCCTTGCCTGTTCATCCTAGTAATGGAAGGACTCACTAAACTGTTGAAAAATCAAATTTCACACAACCGATTCTCATTCCATCCCAAATGTGAAAGACAAAAAAACATTTAAATTGCATTTGCGGATGATTTGTTCATTTTCTCTAAGGCAGACCCCCACTCAACCACTGTAATTAAAAATACGCTGGAAAATTTTCAAAGGCTTTCTTGGCTAAAACCAAACTTGCAAAAAAGCAATGATTTTTAAATCTGGCATAAATTCCCAAATGCAGAATGAAATTGCAAACATCCAAGGAATGCAAATAGGCTCCCTCCCTATTAGGTATATGGGGGTTCCCTTGACTGTAGGCAAGCTTTCCTTCTCAGACTACTCGCCTCTTCTTGATAGATTATCATCACGAGTGACCAGTTAGGCAAATAAAACATTGTACTATGTGTTTGGGTTTTCCTCAAAAACAGTGTCCAAACGTCTTACATTTTAAGCATTGTATGGGAATCCATTCATATTCAACTTCTTATGTGCATTCATTCCCAAATTCGTCAATGAAGTGAACGTTTTTCGGGAGGTTCATCCCAGCTTTGATTTCTACACAAATCATAGCATAGGATACCCTAGATTGTGAAGCTGTGAGCCAATCAAGGAACATAGGTTTACCTATTAGCAATCCAAGTCCCCCCAGAATATGGTGATTAAAATAATGTGGAGGCAACCGTGGGAATTTTATCCACAGAGGGACTGCATCCAGCTTGAGTCTTTGGATTGGCTTATCTGAGGTCCAATGCCATAGGAATAAGACACTATTCCCAAAGGGAAGTGGAGATAGTTCAAGTACAGTTACCTTAGCTTTCTCGGACTGAAATCTGAACAGGAAGAGATCTTCCTCTAGCTTCTGCACCTCCAGAAGGCCATTTTTGTTCCAGCGTTGTTCAGCAAATCTTTGCATGTTGGAGTAAGATGCAGTATTTCCCATTACTTGTCCAATTATAGAGTGACACCACTTCTTTTTGTCCTCAACCGATTGAGGAGGAGATCTTGTCTTTGGTCACATTTGTGACTGCGATTTGCAGCCCCGAAGAGGCTTGGGGTTTGAAGTTCGGTTTAAGGAGGCTATCTCAGGCATATTTCGCCCTTACCACAGCTTGCATGTTGTGGATGGGTTAAAATCCCTAGAAACTGCCATTTTTAAGAAGAATAGAAGAAGATTTAGGGTTTTCTGGTTGGGGTTGGCCGCAGACTAGGAGGCCGAGCCAGGCTGAGCGCGAAGATTATTCAGATAGGGAAGGTATGTTACAAGGTAATTGAGGTTTGGAGGTGGTGATTTAGCCGTTGCGTTGGCGAAAGGGTGGAGAAAGAAACGGTAATGGAGGAGAGAGGAGGGAATGTTAGGTGAGAATAAGAAAGAGAAAAAAGGAATCCAGAGGCATTTTTTAGAGAGAGGCGAGAGAAAAATTTGCTAGAGAGAGAACTCCAATTTCTTCTACTACGATCTCCGCTTACCAGTGCATTTGCGAGAACTTCGATTTCTTCAACTACTTCACGAATGATGCTGTCAAACATTTCCCCAGAAGCCTTTTTACTGATCATCTCATGGAAATCAATCTTTCCACTCAGGCGAGACGTGATTCCAATTTCTTCAGGCTGTCAATTAGTAGGAAAGTTAGGAGAATCAGTATGGTCGATAATTCTTTATTTAACATAAACATCTTACCGAAGTCAGAGCAATCCTCATGACAAGAAAATCAAGAAATTCATCTGCACAAAAGATAGTAAGAAATATTGAAAAACAAAGAAATTCAGTAACTCTACCACAAGTAACAAGAATACCTATATCCAAGTTCAGAGGGCCTCAAGTTAAGTTGGTTACGATCAATGTGTACTCGATAGTAGTTCCGCTGTCATTTATTCACTTCAAGCGTAAATCAGTGTTCTTGTGTTTAATTGACAATAGGATGTATTAACGTAGTCTGGTGACGTGATTCACCAAATAAGTTAGGGAAAAAAATAAAAGATATACAACACAATACAACACCATGACAAAATATCATTACACACAGAAAAATAATCCGAGACCAGTAATGACTCATGGGCAGCTCATGAGTCATTAGGGGGAATTTGGAAGTCAGAATTAGGAGGCAAATGAGAAATCTCAGTACACGACATTACTGTTAAAACTATGGTTGTAAACGATCCACAAGAGCCGAGCATTGCTTTGTTTAAGCTCAGTTCATTTAACTTAACGAACGAGCCGAGCTTGTTCGTTTTTAAACTAATATATTTAATTGTTCAAGCTTGGAATTTTTTAACTCACGAACAACATTAACGACCGGAACACCTTAAACGAACGATGCCACTTAACGAGTTCGAAAAGAAAAAAGGTGTTCAAGCTCTGTTCATTAACATTTTATCCGAGCCAAGCTCAAACTCGAGCTCGAGCCAAACGAACCAAACAACCGAACAGCTTGGTTCATTTAGAGCCCTAGTTAAAACATAAGAAAATTCTAAATAGCATACTTCCCTAAAATAAACTTTCAAGCTGAAGTAAAACAAAAGTCCATTAATCATCTTCTCTTAACAAACTCATTAGGTAGTACACAGAAAGGACGACATAGCGCTTTCATCTAAATACCTCCAGATGTCCACCAGAAAAAACATTGTGCCCAAGAAATTTCCCGACGTTGTTATTCTTTGAAAGACAAGTAATGTTTTGTCAAATGTTTGCAAAACCGCAACACTGCCAAGAGGGCTTGGTGTGTGTTGCGTCAAACACAATCATCTGTCACATTTAATAAGCAGTGGCAGAACACAACATTATTACAAAATCAACCAACTTTTCCATCTGGGCAGTCCAGTAACTACATGGAATGTAAAATAGCAAGCATATATGAACCAGGAAAAAGAAATACAACGGAAAAACATTGTCATGTTACGGAAAATGCTGTTGCCAGTAATAACGGATGGTGACAAAACAGATATACAGGGATATCTAAAAACCAAGGATCCTTTATAAAGTTATTAGTAATTTGTTTCCAAACCTCTTCTTTTGACCTATCTTCTTTTTTATTTTTATCTTTACAATCTTCATCAACTTAAACATCTTGAATGGAGAACAAACATATGCAAATTTACTAAAAAAAAAAAAAAACAATTCATGATGAAAAGAGAGTTGAACACATACACAGGCTTTAACTCTAATTTCATCGATTCAGTTGGTCTTCCTTTTAGTTTTAGCAACTAATCTTATTGGGGAGTTTCTCCACGCACCCAATTAAACAAGAAACATGTCCATATAAACCCCATGTAATGCAACCGTACATTTAGACTGAGGGAGAAATCTTTCCCAGGAAGTACTCAAATTTGTGTCCACAAATGTCCGGATGAGAATAACGAAAGCATAGAACCGTCAAATGTTATTCTTCTCCTTTTCTTTTCCTCTCTTTTTAGCTTGGCTGATATGCAACAGGCAATATGCATGGTAAAGCAGGCATCAACAAGCAAACCGATTCAGTAAGGAGGCAAAAAGTAAGAAAATAGAGGAAAAAGAAGTGGGGAGACAGCTGGAGTACTAAAGCTCGTGCTAATGCTATTTACATCTAGTCACAAGTAACCTTATTTTGTATCTCCATAAATATTGCTTTAACGATTTGACCATTTATGTAGCATGGAAACAACTCTTTACATTGCACCGATACTGCTCTAGAAAAGAAACAAATTTAAGGATAAATAAACAATCAAAGCTCTGAAGTAAATATCGTCTGTTTCCTGTTCTCAATTTCCTAAATAAAAGAAGAAACAAGAGAACTGCGTGTTACACAGCTCTTCAAATTAATGTTAGTGTACCAAGGCCAAGTTTGTGGCTAACCTCTCTATAGTCACCACTTTTCAGAAAGGGTAGCATACTTCATATATCTTCCACATAATGTTTGAAGGAAAGATAACGGAGGACAGGGGGTATCTTAGATACAAAGTAGATAGTGCAATAGAATGAAGAAATCGAAAGAGAACCTATAATCTGTCAGGCCAAGGTGAAGGTAAACGTGGGGCTCCTGATTGGAATGTCCATCTTTCTGTAAGACATGCCCCCCGTACTGCAAAGTTGTTTACTGTATGCTGAGATTACTAAATGCTTTCGTTCAAAATAGAGCATTTCGAAATGTAAAGATGAAAAAAAAAAAAAGACAAAATGCAAGACTTAATACACATGATATCATTTCACTGCAGCAAATCTATTGTCAGGCATTTGAAAGTAAGATTATTATAATAGATAATCACATCCAAAGCTTGAGGTTCAAGGAAAAGAAGATGACTTGTACCAAAAAAAAAAAAAAAAAGATGCACGCAAACGTTCAACAACTGTGTTCTTAGAATTGAGATATACTGCCTCATGCAAGAACTATAAGAGAAATCAACATACCCTGAATTTTAGTCCATCGAACAATGCAGACTCTTTTGCACTCTTTCATCCCAAATCTAGAGGGCGGAGAAAAAATGTCAGCTTGCAAAAGTTGGATAATGAATCTTAAAGGGAAAAAGTAAAGAACGTGCAGAATGTGAGCAGCATAAATCAATGGAAAGATAAAGACCGAGAACGTGTTCAAGGAATAAGTTGGTTTGGACCATTTTTCGATTTGTGCGTGTCATCCACTATAGTACTCACACACATTGTGCAGGCCACGCACCCTCAGCAAGGGCAGACAACATTTGCACCAACTCTGCTGCCCTGGCAAAAAATTCACTCTCCAAGCTGCACACTAGACAACGAATAGGTCCATCAACAAAACTCTCTCTGTCCCAGAACTGAATACATAGTGACTCCTGCAACAACATCCATTATCTTCCAGTGAGTAGTTGTCGAACAAAAGAGAAACTGGAGCAATGGTCGATGAATTAATTAATCATTGTATATTCGAACCTCTCCTTGATAAATTTTTTAAAGGACCTTTAATCTTAATTTGAGATTAGGATCCTCAGACTGCTGCATCAAAACAAGCGGTAAAAGTACAACGGCACATATACACAAGAAAAAGGCGTAACTAATTGCAGAAATCTTGGAATACCTCAAGACTAATTTCATATGAAGCAACAAACGCAGACACAAATGTTCGAAGTACACTGCGAAAACAAACAGTGGGACCCTGCAATAAATTGCACAACAGCGTAAGAAACTATCAGCCACCAAAGATAAGACTTAAACGAAGAAAAAAAAACAGCAAAAACAGTTGAAAGAGAACAACATATGGATGTGCAAAACATTATTTGAAAGCTCAATAAATCATAACTTACATCTGATTCCATCAATATATTGCTTTCAAGAATATCAAAAAAGTAACTCAGAGATTCTGTCTCAATTGCTTGACGCGCATAACTAACATGGTTGAATTCCTGAAACATTCGTCTTCAAAAATTGCCCAAAATTTTTCAAGAAGTAATAAACCAAAATAAATAACAAAAATGAGTCCCAGAAACTGAACATACCGTCAATTCTGAATTATCGTCTTTTCCTGGTAGAGATGAGATGAGACAAAGAAAGACAGCCCATCCTAGTATCAAAGGCCCGGCTACTTTTGTCTGAAGACCATCCAACTCGGAAATCATGGCATCCATATCTTGAATATTAGCCAAGGAAAATGCAACAATACCCTAGCTGAGAAGAAATAAGGTTTGATCAACTACAATGTGAGACGAGAGTCAATTAAAAATTAATCTGAGGTGAGAGTAAAGGAAAATCAATGTGATCAAAGATTGGAAAGAACCTAAGCATATTAAACAGCAATAGAAGACACATGACAAGCAAGAGATTAAAATATTAAAATCACAAAGGGAAACTCCTGTTATTTTCCTTTTTTGGGGTTGACCGTCTCAGTGCTATTCAAACAAACCTTGCATTCATAATCGTCTAGAGATCAATCATATATTGATGGTCACAGTGCTCCCTTCCCTAATCATCCTATAAAATACATCCATTCTTATAATATGATATACGTGTCTGAAGGTAGTAGGACCTAATATCAGACACTAATTTGCCAGTTCTACACATCTAAACTCACCAGAAGAATGCAAAACCCAAAAACTACAATTCTTCTAAACAAACATGTCATACCATAAGCACTTACCAGTTACTATCCTAGAACAAATTAGTTTACAGGCGAAACGGTAAGATAATTTTTGCTGCTGGAAGAGAGTTCATGCATTCATCCTTATATATCCATAAACAGTGCTTTAGCGTTAATAAATTGAAAATGATTATAAGGATTACAACCATGTAAATATAAATTTTTAGATGCTCAAGTGCTGCCATGCTGAGTGCTTGGTCGCTTGAGCAGTCAAGGTAAATTTGCTGGCAGAGCAAGTGACCATTACTGGCGACTCAAGGAAAAGTATGAACAAAAAGCACAATTGGAACAGTTTAACTCTGCTAGTCAACTTGTATAGCGGTAGAATAGAACGGACACAATTTAGGAACCACCAAAAGAAAAAAGGTCCAAGCACTGAAAAGTCCCACATACCTAATTAATTCCTACCCACATAAACGAATTCAAATTGATAGTTTCAGTATTGACAGGATTAAACTTTAAAAAACTTGTTTAGTTTGGCATTTAATATAAATGTTCGTAAAAGAAGTTGCACATCTCACAATTTCAAATTTATATATAATTTGAGTTAACAATGAAATAAAAACCTGAAGGGAGCTTGATATTGGACCATGCGAAGAATAGTTTCCAGCTTCGGAGTTTCTATTAGGGTAAGGAGCAACTGCATTTTAGTGTAGTTAACCAAGCAAATTGCATCGGTTGATATGGATAATTTCCTTAGGTTCAAAGAACAGGAAACAGAACCCTGCATCAAGCAACACAGATTAGCAGCTCAAACAGAAGCATAAGATAGTTGCGGAACCTGCAAATTGTTGGATACCTTAAAAAGACGAAGCATTTTTTTCCCAATGAGCACTATTACAAGCACAAAAGGACCCGTAATAAACAAGGAAAAGAATGCCTAGAACAAGCTTATCTACTATCAGTGCTTCCTCAGCCCACAGCGTGTACAGGTCAACGTCCTGAAAGCAAGTTGATGTACATAGTTGCAAGCAAAGAACGGACATTCAAAAGCATGAACATTCTATAGAGCTTCAAGAAAGAAATCCATCACCATGCTAGAAGTTCTGAGGAAAAAAATTTGATGATATAAAAAAGAACTAAAAAACAAAACGAAAAAGGAAAACAAAAACTGAACCAACCAGTTGGTCGGGAAAAGTATATGACAAAAGCTCCTCAAGTACAGAAAGTAAATTTCCTGCTAGTCCTTCAGATATCAACTTCTCACCCTCACCCCGAATGACATGATTTTATTTCAACCTGAATTCAACAACTTGGAAAGGAAGAAGATACAGAATCATATTATCAGAAATATAAAGATTAGTCCTTTTAGAAGAAACACACGTCACCAAAAAGCATTTGCAAAAAAGTGAACGGATGGACAATTTTGTTTCTATTTCCAATGGAGTTAAAGACACATTAATAGTTGACTTTGAAATATGATTGAATAAAGCAAAATGACTAACTAAATTGGATGCGCTTCTTATATTGTGAAGTACCAGTTGATTGACACAGCTTGACGCAATTTTCGTTATGGGTCATTGGGAAACAACTAAAGAGATTCAATGATTTGATCATGAAATAAATAATCTTGGATAACCAAGATAGAACAGCAGAACTGAAAGTAAATTCCTGTATATTTTAATGTACAAAGTTACAGTGAAAGAAGCCTTTAATACTTGGCTTTTGTCCCTTCCTCCTAACGGTCACAAGGTTACCAACGGTAACAAATGAGGGCCTCAAGTCTACAGTAAATCTACAGTACCTATATACACAGAAATGTATTAATGCTAATTTAACTGAGTATTTCTACACTCCCCCGCAAACTTGGTGTATATATTTATACAACCAAGTTTGTCAACTAATCTAAGGAAAATACATGTAGAGACAGGTTTGGTAAAGACATCTGCAACTGGACTTCCAGACGGAATATGCTCAATCTTGATGATGTTATCTTCAATTTTTTCCCGAATAAAGTGCCTGTCAATTTCAACGTGCTTAGACTTATCATGTTGAATAGGATTTTCAGCCATATTGATGGCTGATATATTATCGCAAAAAATACGAATAGGCATAGCGATATTCTGGCGTAATTCACCAAGTACTCTTTTAATCCATAGCCCTTCGCAAAGGCCTAGTGCAAGAGCTCTTAATTCAGCCTCTGCACTACTCCGAGACACCACAGTTTGCTTCTTGCTTTTCCATGTTATTAAATTTCCCCAGAGAAATGTGCCATATCCTGTTGTAGATCGCATATCCACCCTAGAACCTGCCCAATCAGCGTCAGTGTACACAACCAATTGTCTGTCCGGGTTTTTCTTAAAACATAAGCCTTGTCCTGGAGCAGCCTTCAAATACCTGAGAACTCTTAAAGCAGCTTTTAAATGTTCATTAGTAGAATTATGCATAAACTGTGAAATAAAGCTAACAGCATAACAAATATCAGGTCGTGTATGTGATAAGTAGATAAGTTTACCTACGAGTTGTTGATATCTTAATTTATCTGTTGGAGTATTATCCCAACTTTCCTTAGGTTTATAGCCTGGTTCTAAAGGGGTTAATGCTTGTTTTAACAAATCCAAAATATATTTTCTTTGTGAAATACATAATCTACTATCAGTTCTTGCTACTTCCATTCCTAGGAAGTACCGCAAGCGTCCCAAGTCCTTTACCTCAAATTCAACAGATAACTGCCGTTTAATCTGAGCAATGCCCATGTGATCATTTCCTGTAAGTATAATATCGTCAACATATACAACAAGTATTGTGCAAGTAGTGGGATTTGAAAAACGAATGAACAAAGTATGATCACTTTGTGCTTGTACAAAACCATACTTCAAGACAGCCAAGGTAAAACGTTTAAACCATGCTCTTGGAGATTGTTTTAGTCCATACAAGGACTTTCTAAGTTTACATACCATCGGTATTTATGTGCCATAACCAGTAAGACCAGGTGGGATCTCTATATATACTTCTTCCTTTAGGTCACCATTTAAGAATGCATTTTTAACATCTAGTTGAACCAATGGCCAGTCCAAATTTACAGCTAAGGTAAAAATAATTCGAATGGTGTTTAATTTCGCTACTGGAGCAAAGGTATCTAGATAATCCACGCCATAGGTTTGGGTAAACCCTTTTGCCACTAACCTAGCTTTATGTCTATTAATAGTGCCATCAGTATTGTATTTAATAGAAAAACCCCATTTGCATCCTACTGGTTTAACTCCAGATTTCCGTGGTACAATCTCCCAGGTTCGGTTCTTTAGTAAGGCCTCTAACTCATCATTAACAGCAGACCTCCAGACAGAATGAGTTAGTGCCTCATCAATATTTGAAGGAATCCATTGTCTATCAAGATTACTTGTGAAAGCATGTAACTGACATCCTAGTCTATCATATGCAAGAAATGTATAAAGAGGGTGTTTAGTACACTCACGAACCCCCTTCCGCAGAGCAATAGACAGTATGTCTGTATGCGTAGATTGTTCGTGAGAGAGATCGTTATCAGATAATACCTGCAAACCCCCAGAAGCATTGTTTCTTCTTGTATATACACGTGTGATTGGCAACTCAGCCCGTTGTGTACCATGCTGAGAGTCAGTATCATGCTGAGGATCAGAAGAGCCAAGCAATTGCTCCTCTGTTGGCTGGCCTGCCTCAAGCTCAGCTGAGCTTGAGGCACCAGGTTGTTCTAAATTATACATGCAGTATCATCTTGATACTTATTAGCACTCATATTAGTAGTAGAATTTGTAGGAAGCATAGGCAGTCCAATATCAAGGATACTCCAGTATTGACTTGCATCCAGTGAACTTCCATTTTTCCCATCCGTGTAAAATGCACAATGTTCATCAAATGTAACATCCAGTGATACAAACATTTTGCGGGTGAGTGGACAATAACATTTGTACCCTTTTTGGTTACTAGAATACCCCAAGAATATGCATTTAATGGTTTTAGTATCTAGTTTAGTTCGAAGATGCAGTGATATATGAACATATACAATACAGCCAAATGTTTTAAATGGTAACATGCTAAACAGTTGTGTGGGGAAAACAGTTAATCATGAGTTGCTTGGGTGTACAAAACGACAGGACTCTTGACGGCATTCGATTAATTAAATATGTTGCTGTGAGGATACCTTCCCCCCAATAGAATTTAGGAACATTACCTCAAGTAGATGTCTATTTTTCCTCTCCGCAACTCCATTCTGTTGAGGAGTATAGGCACATGATGTTTGATGATGAATCCCCTCAGCAGTCAGGTATTCCCTCATTTCGCTGGCAAGATACTCAGATCCATTGTCACTCCTGAGTACTTTCACAGTTGTGTGGAACTGATTTTTTATCATATTAATGAAATTCTTTAATATAACACCTACATCTAACTTATGTTTCATCAAAAAAGTCCATGTAACTCTTGTATGGTCATCTACAAAAGTTACAAACCACTTAGCTCCACCATTCAAGGTAGCCACTCTGGAGGGGCCCCAGATATCCGTATGGACAAGATTGAATGGAGAGCTAGACTCATACCCTTTAGGTGAATAACTACTCCTGGTTTGTTTTGCAAGTATACACGTTTCACACTTAAGATGCTGTAAATCAACACTAACAAACAGTTCTGGCATTAGCTTCTTTAAATAAACAAAGTTGGGATGTCCCAACCTATTGTGCCATAGCAAAACATGATCCAATGCTTTGGATCCAAAATCAGAAGAATAAGTCCTAAAACTAGATAATGAGGCCATAGAGGTATCATTACAAACAGTTTCAGTACCTATTCTACCGCAAAATAGCTTCTTATAACTGTTAATAGCATCCAAGACGTGTTCACTATCTTGTGACTTGATGATGTAAAGTCCGTTAAGTTTGTTAGCATTGTAAATCATCTTCAATGTAGTTTTCTGCATAAACCAGCACATAGATGATGAGAACAATGCTAAACAATCATTATCCATAGTTAGTTTTCCAACTGAAATTAAATGGAAATCTATTTTAGGCACGTATAGGACCTGCTTTAAGACAAGAGAAGGAGTTAAGTGTACAGTGCCAGTGCCTAAGACCAGAAGATTTGTCCCACTTGCAACCTTAACTAATTTAGGTGTTGTAAATGCAGTATATGATTGTAAAATTGATAACATGAAGGTCATATGGTCTGAAGCTCCTGAATCTATAATCCAGGAGTTTCTGACCCTATTAGACCGTATACCTGTCGAATTACCTGCAGAGGCCATAGTTGCTTGTATGTTATCAGGGTGAGATTGACCAGTTTCCATGATATGGGAACCATCAGGAACCTGTCTGTTTGAGAGCAACTGTAGAAGTGCTTCGACCTGCCCCTGAGTTGGCAGTTGTTGTTCAGTGAATCCAGTCATATTAGCCGTATGAGCAAACCCAGACTTGGAAGGTCCCCAGTTAGGAGAAAAACGAGGATTTTGACCCTGTCCCCAGCTGGATTGCATGCGTGGTTGTGGCCCTTGGAAGAACTGTGGGGTTCGATTATTGTAGAGAGGTGATTGTCCATGATTAGGATTAGAATTTTGTTGCTGTTTTTTAAGTCTTTGGAGTTTATAGCAGTTTTCCACCTTATGGCCGGGTTTCTGACAGAACTTGCAAACTAAGGGTGGTCTATATTTACCAGATGAACTCCCTTGAACACGTTGTGCAGCACAACCTGTAGATCCAGTAATCTGCATGGCTGCAGATGAGTCAGTAACAGTAACAGTAGAAGTTAGACCAGAACCTTCCACATTCATCATAGGTTTTCCCATCATAACCTTTATCATACTCTCCTTATGTCTAACTTCAGAGAATACAGTGTTAAGGCTTGGTAAAGGCTTCATTCCTAAGACCCTACTCCGTACAGAGTCAAGTTCTTTGTTCAATCCATGCAAGAATCTAAAGACTCTCTTAACTTCAATGAACTGCTTGAAGTTAAGATCATCTGCAGGTGAAGTCCAAGTAATTTTCCTCAAAGATATCAATTTGCTGCCACAGTTTCGTTAGTTGTGAGTAATAAGTACTTACAGAGCTATCTCCTTGACGAATGTCTTGGATCTTAGCCTCCAGCTCATAAATTTCAGCTATATTGTCTCTTTTAGAGTAGAGTTCACGAGCAGCTTTCCAAATTTCAGCTGCAGTGGAGTATAACAGAAAGTTATCTCCAATTTCTGGTTGCAAGGAGCTAATAAGCCAGGACATGACCATAGAATTTTCAGATCTCCATTGTCTAAACCTTGGATCTGTAGACACAGGAATAGCAACATCTCCGTACAAGTACTCATCCTTCCCTCGTCCAACGACAAACATTTCAACAGCCTTACTCCAGGATAAGTAATTTGTTCCAGATAACTTATGATTAGTTACCATAATTGGATTCCCATCAATAGAACTTGGAAGAGATATAGTCTCGGTTGGAAGAGGTATGGTCTCAGTTGGAATCTGGGATGATGAAGTTTCTGTTGATGAGGCTTCAGCCATAGCGAAAAATGTCAATGACAGTATGCGTGAAGATGATGAAGCAACAAATAAGATTCTGGATATGTAGAAGGTAGTAGAAGACAGCGAAGATAAAGACAGAGAAGACAAATGTGTGTAAAGGGCAATTTGCTCTGCTAAAAGTAAAAAATTTGAAAAAAAACAGTACGAAATAGTGAAAAGGAAAGATTTGTTGTACAAGTTGGTAGATTGTGATGTGAAGTGTGAGAGATAACGTGTACGGTTGCATGTGAGGGTTGGGAAAGGTGAAAGTTGTTAAAAAAACTTCTCAACTTTTGTTTGTGAGGAGAAAGCTTCTCGAAGAAGCTGAGGAAAAAGAAGATTATATTGTGGTAGTGGGCGACGTGTCAAAAAAAAAGTGGATTTGGTTTCCACTATGGAAACTTCTAGGAACAGACGTGTACACTTGCATGTGAAACGCGTCACAATCCAAGACCTTGGATTCAAAAATTTCAGAATTCTAACATGACATTAAATTTCACACAAATTTCAGACAAATTTAATTTCACCCACTTTTCAGACAATACCCATTTTTCTCACGTGGACTTTATCACATGGACTTTATCACTCCACTCTTTCTTCTTCGTTTACTCTTTCTTCTTCCTTCTTCACACGAGTCTGCAACCCAAGCAGCTTTCGCAGTAAGCAAATATGAACACCTTGTAGGATATTCGCCAGGAAGTATTGCTAAAAAAACTGGGTTGATCCCTGCAATACTTGCAATACTAATAACAGTGAAGAAGACTGCACTTTAAATTCTTCCTTTCTCAGATTTAAGCTCTGATACCATAAAGAAATTCAATGATTTGATCATGAAATAAATAATCTTGGATAACCAAGATAGAACAGCAGAACTGAAAGTAAATTCCTGTATATTTTAATGTACAAAGTTACAGTGAAGGAAGCTTTTAATACTTGGCTTTTGTCCCTTCCTCCTAACGGTCACAAGGTTACCAACGGTAACAAATGAGGGCCTCAAGTCTACAGTAAATCTACAGTACCTATATACACAGAAATGTATTAATGCTAATTTAACTGAGTATTTCTACAACAACCTCTGTGCGTTTCTAACACATGGGTATGGTTGTGTACATCTGACCCCCATACCCTGCCATAGGCAGGAGCCTCTAAGACAATAGAGTAATGTTGTTGTTGTTGAACGGATGAACAATTTACAAAACAGATCACATATAACAAAGAATGAATGGAAAATTTTAATTTTCCCTATTTCCATTTCCTGAAAATCCTGTTTTAGTTAAAAAAAAAACCATTGGTTCGGGTTCTCTAGGTTGCAAATGACAAACACCACAAAAGAGCAACATATTGAGCATCAGACTTTTCTTTTATGTTATTTTATTTTTTATGACATGTTCGTCTGTGTTTCTGAATGAACTTTTAGGTTGAACAAACCCGCCCAGACATCAGACAGATAGCATGATTTCTATTAGTAAACGCAAACCGATAAAGAGGGAAGTGTAGATAATTCAAACAAAGTGCCTCCTGATTTGATTCTAGATTATATCCATACCCTGAAATATTATCTTTTTCAGAGATTGGTCTGATATATACATCCAACTACACCAACAATTTTAAACAAGTAGCGCTTCAAATGGCTTGTCACTGGGGGGCCTCATGCTTAGTTTCAAAAGAAAGTCAAACAAACAACAAAACAATAACAAAGCCAAACAAAATTCAGAAACAAAACTAAGCTAAGCACGCGTACAAACAAAAACATTTATATATAATAGTGGCAGTGGCGACAAATGGTAACGATAATAATAGTAGTACTGAAGTTCTAATAGAGTAAAGACCTCACAATGAAGCTAAAACCTTAATCTCTCATGCAACATGGTTGTCAAGGTTATGCTCCATTGTAACCACAGTTATTCATTGCATGGTGCAAAAGACAAACTCTTGGGCATGTAAACATCCTTTCTATGAAAGATGGATTATCCAAATATCGCGACAGACAAGATAACAAGGAGAACTCACAAGCATGCATAAGCATTTGCCGCGTACACTTCAATAGGCATTGTCGTTCGACATAGAACTGGACCAAAACCTTCATGAAGAAACTGAAATTAATAAACCAACAGTTCATTAGGCAATCGACATTATCAGTTGAATCAGAAGTTTGCTCCATACTAATAACATCTTAACAGAGGAAAACAACACAGTACCTACTTTGGACAGAGAAATTTGAAAGGGGAAAAAACAAAGGAAAAAGGTGTCCAGCTCTGCCACGTCAAAACTAAGTGGCATTCTCAAAGAAAAGTGGCCCAGAAATAACTCATATATTGGTCATATTCTCACAAACTCCACCTACAAAATAAAAGAACACACTAAACGAATACCGACAAACACGCACCACGTGAAAAACATATTTGAGGCCTACTGTTGCCAAGAAAGCAGCAAGGGCTGTGGAACAATAAGACACAAATGAATCTGAAAATAAGGTTTGATCAACTACAATGTGAGACGGGAGTCGATTAAAAACTAATCTAAGGTGAGAGTAAAGGAAAATCAATGTGATCAAAGATTGGAAAGGACCCGAGCATATTAAACAGCAATAGAAGACACATGACAAGCAAGAGATTAAAATATTAAAATCACCAAGGGAACTCTTGTTATTTTCCTTTTTTGGGGTTGACCGTCCCAGTGATATTCAAACAAACCTTGCATTCATAATCGTCTAGAGATCAATCATATATTGATGGTCGCAGTGCTCCCTTCCCTAATCATCCAATAAAATACATCCATTCTTATAATATGATATACGTGTCTGAAGGTAGTAGGGCCTAATATAAGACACTAATTTGCCAGTTCTACACGTCTTAACTCACTAGAAGAATGCAAAACCCAAAAACTACAATTCTTCTAAACAAACATGTCATACCACAAGCACGTACCAGTTACTATCCTAGAACAAATTAGTTTACCGGCGAAACGGTAACATAACTTTTGCTGCTGGAAGAGAGTTCAGGCACTCATCCTTATATATCCATAACCCAGTGCTTTAGCATTAAGAAATTGAAAATGATTATAAGGATTACAACCATGCAAATCTAAATTTTTGGATGCTCAAGTGCTGCCATGCTGAGAGCTTGGTCGCTTGAGCAGTCAAGGTAAATTTGCTGGCAGAGCAAGTGACTTTAATGGCTATTCCAGGAAAAGTATGAACAAAAAGCACAATTTTGAACAGTTTAACTCTGCTAGTCAACTTGTATAGCGGTAGAATAGAACAGCCACAATTTAGGAACAACCAAAAGAAAAAAGGTTCATGCACTGAAAAGTCCCACGTACCAAATTAATTCCTAAACACATAAGGTTCATGCACTGAAAATCCCACCAAAATGAAAGACTTTCGACCAATTTCTTGTTGCAATATCACTTATAAAGTAATCACTAAGATCCTATCAAGTAGGCTTAAACCCCTACTACCCTTCCTAATAAGTGATAACCAATCGGCCTTCGTAAAAGGTAGGACAATCCAAAGCAATGTACTACTAGTACATGAACTAGTGAAAATTTATAAAAGCTTTCGATACAGTCAAAGGATTACTGCTCATTCTCAAGCTAATGCATTTTCCACCCGTTTTCGTTAAATAGGTGGAGCTGTGCATTACAACAGCCACTTTCTCGGTTAACCTCAATAGATCTCACTGGTCACTTCTTCGCTACTAGGGGGCTCAGACAGGGGGATCCATTTTCCCCTTGCCTGTTCATCCTAGTAATGGAAGGACTCACTCAACTGTTGAAAAATCAAATTTCACACAACCAATTCTCATTCCATCCCAAATGTGAAAGACAAAAAATCATTTCACTTGCAGATGATTTGTTTATTTTCTCTAAGGCAGACCCCCACTCAATCACTGTAATTAAGAATACACTAGAAAATTTTCAAAGGTTTTTAGGCTAGAACCCAACTTGCAAAAAAGCATGATTTTCTTTTTTTGTAATTAAAAAGCATGATTTTTACTTCTAGCATAAATTCCCAAATGCAGACTGAAATTGCAAACATCCTAAGAATGCAAATAGGCTCCCTCCCCATCAGGTATTTGGGGGTTCCATTGACAGTAGGCAAGCTTTCCTTCTCAGACTGCTCGCCTCTCCTTGATAGATTACCATCACGAGTGACCAATTAGGCAAATAAAACCTTGTCCTACGGGGGCAAGGTTATGCTCATTAACTTCGTGTTAACTACTATTTGCCGGTACTGGACTGCCTCTTTATTCTTACCTGGGAAAATTATCAAAGAAATTGAAAAAATCTTTAAAAGCTTCCTATGGGGAAGTTCTAGGATAGCTAAGATCAAGTGGTCTTCAGTTTGTCAACCAAAAGATAAGGGGACTAGGCATTAATGACTTACACATCACAAATAACGCCTATATAATGAAAAACATTTGGGACATTTGCCTAAGTAAAAAATGTCTTTGGGTCAAGTGGATTCATATGGAGATATTGAAAGGCAGATCCATCTAGGAAGTATAACCAAAACCATCACATTTATGGATTTGGAAGAAGATACTAGGTGTCAGAAGCAGCAATGAGGAGAGTGTAAGGAAAATAATAGGCAACGGAACAACCACCTCCTTTTAGAGTGACACTTGGCATCCTTGGGGTAACCTAGGTAATAAACACTCAAACTTGAAAAGGGAATTACACATTCCGGAAAATACAAGAGTGTCTGTAGTCCTGGCTAACAATGTGTGGAGAATCCCATTTGGAAGAGGTTGGGATGATGAGGTAAGGAAATTCAGCATGGATTGTAATCAAGTGAGAAGGAAACAAGGGTCGGATGAAGGGTGATGGCTGCCAAACAATAAGTTCTCTCAAAGATGCAGTGAAGGCAATACAAGTCTACCAACCCTTAGTTCACTGGAGGTCAATTGTCTGGGGTAATCACTCTATTCCACGTTATGCGGTAATCCAATGGATTGCATGTTGGAATAGAATGAATACTCTAGACAAACTCCATGATTGAGGCCTGGCGACTTCAAATATCTGTGTCCTTTGCAATAGGGCAATTGAGACTCGTGATCACCTATTTTTTCAATGCTATTTCTCTGTCATAGTCTGGAAACCTATCCCCCAACAGATAAATTCTACCTTTGGAGGTAGAAACTGGCATGATATTTTGGAGGATTGCAAGGCTAACAATATCTGGCAGTCAAAGCTGTACAAGAATCTGGCTTGCCTTGGGTTTGCAGGTACAGTGTACCACATTTGGAGAGAACGAAATAAAAAGATTGTCATTCATGAAAGGAAAGACATGACTATCATCACTAAAAAAATTCTGGATAGTCTTTCCTTCACGGCAACAAATTGGAGAGGGCACAAGTGCTCTAGATTTAACTGGGAACTGGCGCTGGCTTTAAAGCTCCCGGCAAAAATCTTCACCAAAAACAGACGACCACACTACATTGTCCAACCTAACAATTGAACATTCCATTGCTG
This sequence comes from Eustoma russellianum, assembly GCA_036186865.1. Classification (NCBI taxonomy): domain Eukaryota; kingdom Viridiplantae; phylum Streptophyta; class Magnoliopsida; order Gentianales; family Gentianaceae; genus Eustoma; species Eustoma russellianum. The sequence goes on along the minus strand of AP025048.1, from coordinate 3,324,968 downwards.
ACAATCTCATACATTCGACATTATGCTGCACTTTATACCTGCATTTTCTTTTTGCATCCATCTCTGCTAGTTTGTTTTATTTTGCAGGTCAAATTCAGAGAATACCAACTGGGACATCGTTATTTTGATGACTGCATGGTTCTTTTGCTGGCCTATTTTGCTGGACATCAGGCAGATCCACTGGAGGAGGGTTTTTCATGGGTCTTTTTACACACGTTTCTTGGTACGTTGCAGCCTCATTTTTACATCGAAGTATGGATATACTTGCATTTGGATTGATGGCAAAAGTGTTCTCCTTTTTGCCCGGTGTTTTGGTCATCAGCAGTTCTAGGGGGCAAGGTTGTCTACGGAATCCTACTCTGAGAGAGGGCTGGGGGTTGTTTTTTTGGCCATTTCTTTCTCTGAAATTTGTTCCTCTTCCTCAGTTGTGCTATCTTCCCCACTGTCTTGTGGGCTGTTTGCCTAACTATTTTCCTCTACCTAGTCTTCCTCATCGCTGCTTATATTCTCTTTACCACTACAAGTATTGATGGCTTTCGCAGCAACCGTAAGGGCACTAAATTTGTTTTGGTTTGGTGATTTAACCAGCCTGGCAGGACTTTTGCCTTTTTCTAATCCTCTGCTGGCTGAGGGGATCCATTCTTCTTGTTCCTTATCCTTATGTCGTTGTGATGGATTTGCTGGAATTTCAGTCCATTGGTCATTACCTACATGGGTTTCAGCATCAGTGACGTTGCCATCACTTTTCCTAGCGTTTCTAGTGTTGTGTTCTCTCCTGGTGCAGTGCGTTATTCCTATATTCCTTTGGGGAGGGTCTGTTAAAATTTGTTTGTCCAGGAGCTTTTTTAGTTTGGGCCTTGCAGCTGTGTTTGGGTTTTCCTCACAAACAGAATCCAAACGTCTTACATTTTAAGCATTGTATGGGAATCCATTCATATTCAACTTCTTGCGTGCATTCATTCCCAAATTCGTCAGTGAAGTGAACGTTTTTCGGGTGGTTCATCCCAGCTTTGATTTCTACACAAATCCTAGCATAGGATACCCTAGATTGTGAAGCTGTGAGCCTATCCATGAACATGGGTTTACCTATAAGCGATCCAAGTCCCCCCAGGACATGGTGGTTGAAATAATGTGGATGCAGCCGTGGGAATTTTATCCACACAGGGACTGCATCCAGTTTGAGCCTTTGGATTGGCTTATCTGAGGTCCAAGGCCATAGGAATAGGACTATATTCCCAAATGGAAGTGGAGATAGTTCAAGTACAGTTACCTTAGCTTCCTCTGACTGAAATCTGAACAGGAAAAGATCTTCCTCTAGCTTCTGCACCTCCAGAAGGCCATTTTTGTTCCAGCGTTGTTCAGCAAATCTTTGCATGTTGGAGTAAGATGCAGTATTTCCCATTACTTGTCCAATTATAGAGTGACACCACTTCTTTTTGTCCTCAACCGATTGAGGAGGAGATCTTGTCTTTGGTCACATTTGTGACTGCGATTTGCAGCCCGAAGAGGCTTGGGGTTTGAAGTTCGGTTTAAGGAGGCTAGCCCAGATTTCGCCCTTACCACAGCTTGCATGTTGTGGATGGGTTAAAAATCCCTAGAAACTGCCATTTTTAAGAAGAATAGAAGAAGATTTAGGGTTTTCTGGTTGGGGTTGGCCGCGGCCTGGGAGGCCGAGCCAGGCTGAGCTCAAAGATTATTCAGATAGGGAAGGTATGTTACGAGGTTATTGAGGTTTGGAGGTGGTGATTTAGCCATTGCGGTGGCGAATGGGTGGAGAAAGGAACGTTAATAGAGGAGAGAGAAGGGAAGGTTAGGTGAGAATAAGAAAGAGAAAAAAGGAATCCGGACGCGTTTTCTAGAGAGAGGCGAGAGAAAAATCTGCTAGAGAGAGAAAGCGTGTTTTTCCTAAATTCATGGTCTAACTTAAAATCCCCATTGCAAAAGATGATACATGCATTAAGGAAAGAAGAACTATGATCTCCGCTTACTAGTGTATATGCGAGAACTCCAATTTCTTCGACTACTTCATGGATGATGCGCTGTCAAACATTTCCCCAGAAGCCTTTTTACTGATCATCTCATGGAAATCATTCTCTCCACTCAAGCGAGACGTGATTCCAATTTCTTCAGGCTGTCAATCAGTAGGAAAGTTAAGAGAATCAGTATGGTCGATAATTCTTTATCCAACATAAACATCTTAACGAAGTGAGGAGCAATCCCCATGACAAGAAAATCAAGAAGTTCATCTGCACAAAAGATAGTAGGAAATATTGAAAAACAAAGAAATTCAGTAACTCTACCACAAGTAACAAGAATACCTATATCCAAGTTCAGAGGGCCTCAAGTTAAGTGGGTTACGATCAATGTGTACTCGATAATAGTTCAAATGTCATTTATTCACTTCAAGCGTAAGTCAGTGTTCTTGTGTTTAATTGACAATAGGATGTATTAACGTAGTCTGGTGACGTGATTCACCAAATAAGTTAGGGGGAAAATAAAAGATATACAACACAATACGAAACCATGACAAAATATCATTACACGCAGAGAAAAATAATCCGAGACCAGTAATGACTCATGGACAGCTCATTGATCCATCATAATTCCAAGAGGCCCATTAGACACGGTCACAAGACGATTTTTCCAGTTGTCTAACTCATGGAACCTATTTTAGATTCACAAGCTAACTCTTTTGAGCCGGTGCGATCTTCATGACTGACTTACTCATATTAAGAAGCAAATACATCTCCAGACTTAACCAAGTCAAAAGTCAATTAATCTTTTTCTACCTTTTCTTCATAGAACGGGGGTTATGTGCCGAAAACATCATCCGTCAGAATTTGGAAGTCAGAATTAGGGGGGCAAATGAGAAATCTCACTACACGACATTACTGTTAAAACATAAGAAAATTCCAAATAGCATACTTCCCTAAAATAAACTTTCAAGCTGAAGTAAAACAAAAGTCCATTAATCATCTTCTCTCAACAAACTCATTAGATAGTACACAGAAAGGACGACATATCGCTTTCATCTAAATACCTCCAGATGTCCACCAGGAAAAACGTAGTGCCCAAGAAATTTCCCGACGTTGTTACTTCTTTGAAAGACAAGTAATGTTTTGTCAGATGTTTGCAAAACCGCACCATTGCCAAGAGGGATTGGTGTGTGTTGCGCAGTGTTGTCAATAGCGTGAGGCGCACTGTAGCGCGACGGCCAAATTTTTGTAGCGTGTAGCGCATAGCGCCGTAGCGCGCGCTACGCGCATTCGAGACGCATAGAAAACTAATAAACTAAAATATTAGGTAACAACTATAAACATAATATAAAATTTTATAATTGTTCAAAAAGTGTAAACATAGATATAATTAAAACATAGATAGAACATAAAAATAATTGTTAAAATTGTTCAAACTTCCAACATAGCTAAAACTAAAATATTTTCGAATCATCAAACACAAAATCTTCATTTTTCTTCATCCCTATTATTTTTCTCCATCTGAAGCTAGAAGATTGATTTCTTCTTCTCCATCTACAAGCACACGAGAACTTGCATTTACCGAACTTGAACCTTCATCCCTAGCAACTTTGGTGGATCTAGTGCCATAAATAGGATCGTGAACACCAGCAGCCTTACTAATCGCGCTCCATCTCAATAATGAACCATCATCAAACACGTAATTTGATGGGATTGTAGCTTAGGCTTTATTATTTAGTTTTTCTTTTCTTTTATTTTAATAACTGAAATTACTATTTTTTCCAAAAAAAACTGAAATTACTGAAGCGCGCGCTACGTGCGCCTCGCGCGCCTCACGCGCTACATGCGCCTCGGCCGCGCTTCCAGGATGTTGCTACGCTACATAACCTTGTAGCGATTGATCTTGTGCTACGTGCGCTACGCGCTATAAGCGCGCTACAGGCGCGCTACAGACAACACTGGTGTTGCGGCAAACAGAATCATCTGTCACATTTAATAAGCAATGGCAGAACACAACATTAGTACAAAATCAGCCAACTTTTCCATCTGGGAAGTCCAGTGACTACATGGAATGTAAGATAGCAAGCATATATGAACCAGGAAAAAGGAAATACAACGGAAATACATATTCATGTTACGGAAAATGTTGTTGCCAGTAATAAGGGATGGTGAAAAAACAGATATACAGGGATATCTAAAAACCAAGGATCCTTTATAAAGTTGTTTAGTAATTTGTTTCCAAACCTCTTCTTTTAACCTATCTTCTTTTTTATTTTTATCTTTACAATCTTCATCAACTTAAACATCTTGAATGGAGAACAAACATAAGCAAATTTAGAATAAAAAAAAATACTGATACGAGAGTTAAACACATACACAGGCTTTAACTCTAATTTCATCGATGCAGTTGGTCTTCCTTTTAGTTTTAGCAACTAATCTTATTGGTGAGTTTCTCCACGCACCCAATTAAACAAGAAACATGTCCATACAAACCCCATGTAATGCAACCGTACTTTTAGATTGAGGGAGAAATCTTTCCTAGGAAGTACTCAAATTCGTGTCCACAAATGTCCTGATGAGAATAACGAAAGCATAGAACCGTCAAATGTTATTCTTCTCCTTTTCTTTTTCTCTCTTTTTCTTTTCCTCTATTTTTAGCTTGGCTGATATGCAACAGGCTATATGCATGGTAAAGCAGGCATCAACAAGCAAAGCCATTCAGTAAGGAGTGAAAAAGTAAGAAAATAGAGGAAAAAGAAGTTGGGAGACAGCTGGAGTACCAAAGCTCGTGCTCATGCTATTTACATCTAGTCACAAGTAACCTTATTTTGTATCTCCATAAATATTGCTTTAGCGATTTGACCATTTATGTAGCATGGAAACAACTCTTTATGTTGCACCGATACTCCTCTAGAAAAGAAACAAATTTAAGGATAAATAAATAATCAAAGCTCTGAAGTAAATATCGTCTGTTTCCTAAATAAAAGAAGAAACAAGAGAACTGCGTGTTACACAGCTCTTCAACTTAATGTTAGTGTAACAAGGCCAAGTTTGTGGCTAACCTCTCTATAGTCACCACTTTTCAGAGAGGATAAGCATACTTCATACATCTTCCAAATAATGTTTGAAGGAAAACTAACGGACGGAGGGTATCTTAGATACAAAGTAGATGGTGCAATAGAATGAAGAGATCGAAAGAGAACCTATAATCTGTCAGGCCAAGGTGAAGGTAAACGTGGGGCTCCTGATTGGAATCTCCATCTTTCTGTAAGACATGCCCCCGTACTGCAAAGTTGTTCACTGTATGCTGAGATTACTAAATGCTTTCGTTCAAAATAGAGCATTTCGAAATGTAAAGATGGAAAAAAAAAAAGACAAAATGCAAGACTTAATACACATGATATCATTTCACTGCAGCAAATTTATTGTCAGGCATTTGAAAGTAAGATTATTATAATAGATAATCACATCCAAAGCTTGAGGTTCAAGGAAAAGAAGATGACTTGTAAAAAAAAAAAAAAAGATGCACGCAAACGTTTAACAACTGTGTTCTTAGAATTGAGATATACTGCCTCAAGCAAGAACTATTAGAGAAATCAACATACCCTGAATTTTAGTCCATTGAACAATGCAGACTCGTTTGCACTCTTTCATCCCAAATCTAGGGGGAGGAGAAAAAATGTCAGCTTGCAAAAGTTAGATAATGAATCTTAAAGGGAAAAAGTAAAGAACGTGCAGAATGTGAGCAGCATAAATCGATGGAAAGATAAAGACCAAGAACGTGTTCAACGAATAAGTTGGTTTGGACCATTTCTCGATTTGTGTGTGTCATCCACTATACTACTCACACACATTGTGCAGGCCACGCACCCTCAGCAAGGGCAGACAACATTTGCACCAACTCTGCTTCCCTGACAAGAAATTCACTCACCAAGCTGCACACTAGACAACAAGTAGGTCCATCAACAAAACTGTCTGTCCCAGAACTGAATACATAGTGACTCCTGCAACAACATCCATTATCCTCCAGTAAGTTGTTGTCGAACAAAACAGAAACTGGAGCAATGGTCGATGAATTAATTAATCGTTGTATGAGTCCCAGAACATACCATCAATTCTGAATTATCGTCTTTTCCTGGAAGAGATGAGATGAGACAAAGAGACAGCCCATCCTAGTATCAAAGGCCCGGCTTCTTTGTCTGAAGACCATCCAACTCGGAAGTCATGGCATCCATATCTTGAATATCCGCCAAGGAAAATGCAACAGTACCCTAGTTGAGAAGAAATAAGGTCTGATCAACTATAATGTGAGAACTTCATGGCACTAGTTAATTAGCTATCATAGATCGTTCCGGCCAGCGACTTTTATTTCGCCAGGTTTCATTCGATTTGTTGTGGATTGGATGATGGAAAACCCAGCAAGCTACGGCTTGAAAGCTTTAAAATCTTTCTTTTTTATGATATGAAAGGAGAAATTTTTTTATAGAAGGTGAAGAAAAAAAAATTAAGGGGGGCGTTTAACCGAATCTACTTCATCAACATCAAGATATGTAGGTTTGAGAGAGCTCACAAGGAAGCAAGTGGAATAAGAGCAAAGAGAGACGGGTAAATCAATAGGACATACACGAACACATACTTCACAAGCGATGCATTTATCAAATTCAAAATGGATTCGGCCTCCTAAACGTTCTGATGGAGTCAATTAAAAACTAATCTGAGGTGAGAGTAAAGGAAAATCAATGTGATCAAAGATCGCAAAGAACCCAAGCATATTAAACAGCAATAGAAGACACATGACAAGCAAGAGATTAAAATATTAAAATCACAAAGGGAAACTCTTGTTATTTTCCTTTTTTGGGGTTGACCGTTCAAGTGCTATTCAAACAAACCTTGCATTCATAATCGTGTAGAGATCAGTCGTATATTAATGGTCGCAGTGCTCCCTTCTCTAATCATCCAATAAAATACATCCATTCTTATAAATTGATATATGTGTCTGAAGGTAGTAGGACCTAATATCAGACACTAATTTGCCAATTCTACACATCTTAACTCACCAAAAGAATGCAAAACCCAAAAACTACAATTCTTCTAAACAAACATGTCTTACCACTAGCACTTACCATTTACTATCCTAGAACAAATTAGTTTTACAGACGAAACGGTAAGATAATTTCTGCTGCTGGAAGAGAGTTCAGGCATTCATCCTTATATATCCATAACCCAGTGCTTTGGCATTAAGAAATTGAAAATGATTATAAGGATTACAACCATGTAAATCTAAATTTTTAGATGCTCAAGTGATGCCATGCTGAGTGCTTGGTCGCTTGAGCAGTCAAGGTAAATTTGCTGGCAGAGCAAGTGACTTTAATGGCTATTCCAGGAAAAGTATGAACAAAAAGCACAATTTTGAACAGTTTAACTCTGCTAGTCAACTTGTATAGTGGTAGAATAGAACAGCCACAATTTAGGAACAACCAAAAGAAAAAAGGTTCATGCACTGAAAAGTCCCACGTACCAAATTAATTCCTAAACACATAAACGAATTCAAATTGATTGTTTCAGTATTGACAGGATTAATCTTTAAAAAACTTGTTCAGTTCGGCATTTAATATAAATGTTTGTGAAAGAAGTTGCACATCTCACAATTTCAAATTTATATATAATTTGAGTTAACAATGAAACGAAGACCTGAAGGGAGTTTGATATTGGACAATGCGAAGAAGAGTTTCCAGCTTCAGAGTTTCTATTAATGTAAGGAGCAACTGCACTTTAGTGTAGTTAACCAAGCAAATTCCATCGGTTGATATGGATAATTTCCTTAGGTTCAAAGAACAGGAAACAGAACTCTGCATCAAGCAAGCAACACAGATTAGCAGCTCAAATAGAAGCATAAGAAGATAATTGCGGAACCTGCAAATTGTTGGATACCTTAAAAAGACTAAGCATTTTTTTTCCCAATGAGCACTATTACAAGCACAAAAGGACCCGTAATAAACAAGGAAAAGAATGCCTAGAACAAGGTTATCTTCTATCAGTGCTTCCTCAGCCCACAGCGTGTACAGGTCAACGTCCTGAAAGCAAATTGATGTACATAGTTGCAAGCAAAGAACGGATATTCAAAAGCATGAACATTCTATAGAGCTTCAAGCAAGAAATCCATCACCATGCTAGAAGTTCTGAGGAAAAAAAATTTGATGATATAAAAAAGAACTAAAAAACAAAACAAAACAAAAAAGGAAAACGAAAACGAAAACTGAACCAACCAGTTGGTCCGGAAAAGTATATGACAAAAGCTCCTCAAGTACAGAAAGTAAATTTCCTGCTAGCCCTTCAGATATCTAACTTCTCAGCCTCACCCCGAATGACATGATTTTCTTTCAACCTGAATTCAACAACTTGGAAAGGAAGAAGATACAGAATAATATTATCAGAAATATAAAGATCAGCCCTTCAGAAGAAACACACGTCACCAAAAAGCATTTGCAGAAAAATGAACGGATGGACAATTTTGTTTCCATTTCCAACTGAGTCAAAGACACACTATTTTTTTACCTTGAAATATGATGGAACAAAACAAAATGACTCACTAAATTGACTGCGCTTCTTATATTGTGAAGTACTAGTTGATCGACAAAGTTTGACGCAATTTTTATTATGGGTCATTGCAAAACAACCTCCGTGCGTTTCTAACACATTGGTATGGTTGTGTACTTCTGACCCCCATACCCCGCCATAGGCGGGAGCCTCTAAGGCAATAGGGTAATGTTGTTGTTGTTGGATGGATGAACAATTTATAAAACAGATCACATATATTAAAGAATGAATGAAAATTTTTATTTTTCCCTATTTCCATTTCCTTAAAATCCTGTTTTAGATAAAAGAACCATTGGTTCGGGTTCTCTAGGTTGCAAATGACAAACACCACAAAAGAGTAACATACCGAGCATCAGACTTTTCTTTTATGTTATTTTATTTTTTATGGCATGTTCGTCCGTGTTTCTGAATGAACTTTTAGGTTGAACATACCCACCCAGACATCAGACACATAGCATAATTTCTATTAGTATGCACAAATCGATAAAGAGGGAAGTGTAGATAATTCAAACAAAGTGCCTCCTGATTTGATTCTAGATTATATCCATACCCTGAAATATTATCTCTTTCAGAGGTTGGTCTGATATATACATCCAACTACACCAACAATTTTAAACAAGTAGAGCTTCAAATGGCTTGTCACTGGGGGCCTCATGCTTAGTTTCAAAAAAAAAGTAAAAAGAACAACAAAACAATAACAAAGCCAAACAAAATTGAGAAATAAAACTAAGCTAAGCACGCGTACCAACAAAAACATTTATATATAATAGTGGCAGTGGCGACAGATGCTAACGATAATAATAGCACTGAAGTTCTAATAGAGTAAAGACCTCACAATGAAGCTAAAACCTTAATCTCTCATGCAACATGGTTGTCAAGGTTATGCTCCCATTGTAACCGCAGTTATTCATTGCATGGTGCAAAAGACAAACTCTTGGGTATATAAACATCCTTTCTATGAAAGATGGATTATCCAAATATCGCGACAGACAAGATAACAAGGAGAACTCACAAGCATGCATAAGCATTTCTCGCGTACACTTCAACAGGCATTGTCGTTCGACATAGAACTGGACCAAAACCTTCATGAAGAACCTGAAATTAATAAACCAACAGTTCATTAGGCAATCTGCACTATCAGTTGAATCAGAAGTTTGCTCCATAGTAATAACATCTTAACAGAGGAAAACAACACAGTACCTACTTTGGACAGAGAAATTTGAAAGGAAAAATAAAACAAAGGAAAAAAGTGTCCAGCTCTGCCACGTCAAAACTAAGTGGCATTCTCAAAGAAAAGTGGCCCAGAAATAACTCATATATTGCTCATATTCTTCAAGGAACAACTCATATATTGGTCATATTCTCACAAACTCCACCTACAATATAAATGAACACACTAAAAGAATATCGACAAACACACACCACGTGAAAAACATATTTGAGGCACTCTGTTGCCAAGCAAGCAGCAAGGACTGTGGAACAATAAGACAAATGAATCTGAAGATACTTGAGCTACAGATCAAGCAATAAATTGATATTAAATTGCTTATGTAAATCTGTGTTAACAATTTTTGGGATACACAGAAAGAGAGTGCTGACCAACTGTTGAAGTTCATCACATAGATACTCGGACGTGTTGCGGTTTGAGGATCGTTCAACAAGAATATACGACTGCACCTCATCTAAAAGCTGTAGCAAAAGAGATGCCACTTTGCATAAGATGTAATCAATATGAAAATCACACAGCTAGGACATCTAAGCAAGTTGAATGTCGGAACAGTTAAAAGCTGGATGAGCGACCTAATTGCACTTGTTGTACTTCTTGTTCCTGAAAAACCCATTTTTCCCCATCTCGGGACACTGAAATCCTACGTTACACGGGAAAGTGATGAGCCTAAGTCCAAAACTCCATACAGACGTATGGAGTAAAAATGCAGAAAACCTAGTCAAATAATATCCAACATACCCAGCGGCTCTGCAGGCACCAACTCTATTCCTGGATTAAAAATAGTCGTACTTGTTTGCGTTCTTTCATTTCATAAATAAAGGAAGGAGAACCCAAAAAACAAAAAACAAAAAAAAGGAGGAAAAGACAGGCAGATTTTACCATAGGAGAACTGAATTAAAGAGCGGCATTTTTGAACTGGCGCTGTTCAGTTAAGATATGCGAGCTTATCTTTACTTGTTTTGCCTCTAACGCATCTCTTGATTTTTGGTTCGGAGGTTTAAAGAGTTTAACAGTGTCCAAGAACCACCCATGATTATCCGTCACCTTCTCTTCCTGGACCAACAAAATTCTAGAAATTTCAGGGCTCAAATCAACGAGAACAATATCCAAGAAAAGAGGGAAAAAACAAACACGCGCATTTATTACAAAATGAAAAAGGGAATTTAGAGACTTGCCAAATGAGGAGGGATGTCGGAAGATTGGTAGACGTTTTCAAGTCCGGAGAGTAACGAACTGAAGGAGTCCCACCAAAGTAAAGAGTCTACAACCTTGAAATCACTTGAAGAATCGTTCTCAGCCATGGAAACAGAAATTCCAAGCGAATCCGCAGTGCTAAAAAGTAAAAAACCCAAAACTATCATGTGACCTTAGCCGATTTCTTGGGAGGATCTGGGGTTTTAGAGGGTTTAAAATAAATCAAGCAAAGAACTGAAGGAGTCCCGCCAAAGTGAAGAGTCTACAACTTTAAAATCACTTGAAGAATCGTTCCCAGCCATGGAAACAGAAATTCCAACCGAATCAGTAGTGCTAAAAAGTAAAAAACCGTAAACTATCATGCGACCTTAGCCGATTTCTTGGGGGGATATGGGGTTTTAGAGGGTTTAAAATAAATCAAGCAAAGAAATGAAGGAGTCCCGCCAAAGTGAAGAGTCTACAACTTTGAAATCACTTGAAATCGTTCCCGGAAATGGAAATAGAAATTCCAAGCGAATCCGTAGTGCTAAAAAGTAACCCTAAACTATCATGCGACCTTAGCCGATTTCTTGGGAGGATCTGGGGAGGGTTTAAAATAAATCAAGAAAAGAACTGAAGGAGTCCCACCAAAGTGAAGAGTCTACAACTTTGAAATCACTTGAAGAATCGTTCCCATCCATGGAAACAGAAATTCCAACCAAATCTGTAGTGCTAAAAAGTAAAAAACCGTAAACTATCATACGACCTTATCCGATTTCTTGGGAGGATATGGGGTTTTAGAGGGTTTAAAATAAATCAAGCAAAGAAATGAAGGAGTCCCGCCAAAGTGAAGAGTCTACAACTTTGAAATCACTTGAAGAATCGTTCCCGCAAATGGAAACAGAAATTCCAAGCGAATCCGTAGTGCTAAAAAGTAAAAAACCCTAAACTATCATGCGACCTTAGCCGATTTCTTGGGAGGATCTGGGGGTTTAGAGGATTTAAAATAAATCAAGAAAAGAACTGAAGGAGTCCCACCAAAGTGAAGAGTATACAACTTTGAAATCACTTGAAGAATCGTTCCCAGCCATGGAAACAGAAATTCCAAGCAAATCCGTAGTGCTAAAAAGTAAAAAACCTTAAATCATCATGCGACCTTAGCCGATTTCTTGGGAGGATCTGGGGTTTCAGAGGGTTTAAAATAAATCAAGCGGTAAGACACTTCATCAACGTTAAGTAAATACGATAAGGATGGGAAGTATAACGTTCACGAGGCGGAGATAAACGCTCCATGTGTCCGTTACCGTTAAACCCTTATTAACAATGTGACAGTTGTTCTATCTGATGTTCCAACTGGTTAGTTAATGATAACGTTCCACCCATTACATTTTCAAAATAGAAGATTCCCGTAGTAAAAATATTTTTTTATTAATGATAAAATATGCCAAAACCTCTATTTGGTGCAAAAAAACATCTCTAACCAAACACCAAATCCAACATCTAATACGTGAAAATGAATAGTGTTGCACCAAATACACCTATCCATTGCACCAAATCACAATTCATCAGCCACATCACCATTTTGATTCCATTAATAAAATTTTAATTTTGTTAGAAGAATTTTAAGTTTGTTAATTCCGTTATAAGAAAAAAGAATTTTGTTAATTTAGTTATAAGAACAAATTATATAACAAAAAATTAAAAATAAAACAAGATTCATAACTGATAATTTAAAAAAAAAAAGTTACATTGGTAAATAAAGCACATTATAGGAACACGTTAAGAAATAATCCAACTCAATTAAATTAATGAGCCATGAATTAATGAATACTTACGTTAAATTTATATGAATGTTAACTTTGTGTTAAATTATTTATAACAATGAATTAAAAATAAAATTATAAAAAAATCTTTAAAGAATATTCTTATTTTGTGTTTGATTTGGTGTTTGTGGTTGGAGTACTTTTTACTGTCTATTTGGTGTAAAATTTGGTGTTTTGGTTTGGAGATGGCCTTAGGTCCGAGTCTCTCTCATTCAATTTGGTGTTTTGATACTGTCAAATGACAGTATCTAGAGCTCAATCTCAAGCTAATGCATTTTCCACCCATTTGCGTTAAATAGGTGCATTACAACAGCCACTTTCTTGGTTAACTTCAATGGATCTCTCACTGGTCACTTCTCCGCTACTAGGGGCCTCAGACAGGGGGATCCACTTTCCCCTTGTCTGTTCGTCCTAGTAATGGAAGGAGTCACTCAACTGTTGAAAAATCAAATTTCACACAACCAATTCTCATTCCATCCCAAATGTGAAAGATAAAAAATCATTTCACTTGCATTTGCAGATGATTTGTTCATTTTCAAAGGCTTTCTGGGATACAACCCAACTTGCAAAAAAGCATAATTTTTTACTTCTGTCATAAATTCCCAAATGCAGACTGAAATTGCAAACATCCTACGAATGCAAATAAGCTCCCTCCCCATCAAGTATTTGGGGGTTCAATTGACTGTAAGCAAGCTTTCCTTCTCAAACTGCTCGTCGCTCCTTGATAGATTATCATCACGAGTGACCAGTTAGGCAAATAAAACCTTTTCCTATGTGTTTGGGTTTTCCTCACAAACAGTGTCCAAACGTCTTACATTTTAAGCATTGTATGGGAATCCATTCATATTCAACTTCTTGTGTGCATTCATTCCCGAATTCGTCAGCGAAATGAACGTTTTTCGGGTGGCTAATCCAAGCTTTGATTTCTACAAAAAATACTAGCATAGGATACCCTAGATTGTGAAGCTGTGAGCCTATCCAAGAACATGGGTTTACCTATTAACGATCCAAGTCCCCCCAAAACATGGTGGTTGAAACAATGTGGACGCAGCCGTGGGAATTTTATCCACACAGGGACTGCATCCAGCTTGAGTCTTTGGATTGGCTTATCTGAGGTCCACGGCCATAGGAATAGGACCCTATTTCCAAATGGAAGTGGAGATAGTTCAAGTACAGTTACCTTAGCTTCCTCGGACTGAAATCTGAACAGAAAGAGATCTTCCTCTAGCTTCTCCACCTCTAGAAGGCCATTTTTGTTCCAGCGTTGTTCAGCAAATCTTTGCATGTCGGAGTAAGATGTAGTATTTCCAATTACTAGTCCAATTATGCAGTGACACCACTTCTTTTTGTCCTCATCAACCTTCGATGGGTAGATTGAGAAGGAGATCGTCTTTGGTCACATTTGTGACTGTGATTTGCAGCTCCGAAGAGGCTTGAGGTTTGAAATTAAGGAGGCTAGCCCAGGAAGATTTCGCCCTTACCACAGCTTGCATGTTGTGGATGGGTTAAAAATCCCTAGAAATTGCCATTTTTAAGAATAGAAGAAGATTTAGGGTTTTTGTGGTTGGGTTGGTCGCGGCATGGGAGGCCGAGCCAGGCTGAGCTCGAAGATTATTCAGATAGAGAAGGTATGTAACGAGGTTACTGAGGTTTCGATGTGGTGATTTAGCCGTTGCGGTGGCGAAGGGGTGGAGAAAGGAACGTTAATGGAGGAGAGAGAAGGAAAGGTTAGGTGAGAATAAGAAACAGAAAAAAGGAATGCGGACGCATTTTCTAGAGAGAGGCGAGAGAAAATTCTTCTAGAGAGAGAAAGCGTGTTTTTGCTATATTCACGGTCTAACTTAAAATCCCCATTACAAAGGAGGATACAAGCATTTGGGAAAGAAGAACTATGATCTCCGCTTACCAGTGTATATGCATTACAAAGGAGGATACAAGCATTTGGGAAAAAGAACTATGATCTCCGCTTACCAGTGTATATGCGAGAACTCCAATTTCTTCAACTACTTCATGGATGATGCTGTCAAACATTTCCCCAGAAGCCTTTTTACCTGATCATCTCATGGAAGTCATTCTCTCCACTCAAACGAGACGTGATCCCAATTTCTTTAGGCTTTCAATCCGCAGGAAAGTTAAGAGAATCAATATGGTCGATAATTCTTTATCCAACATAAACATCTTAACGAAGTGCAAAGCAATCCCCATGACAAGAAAATCAAGAAGTTCATCTGCACAAAAGATAGTAGGAAATATTGAAAAACAAAGAAATTCAGTAACTCAGAAACTCTACCACGAGTAACAAGAATACCTATTCCAAGTTCAGAGGGCCTCAAGTTAAGTGGGTTATGATCAATGTGTACTCAACAGTAGTTCCAATGTCATTTATTCACTTCAAGCGTAAATCAGTGTTCTTGTGTTTAATTGACAATAGGAAGTATTAACGTAGTCTGGTGACGTGATTCACCAAATAAGTTAGGGGGAAAATAAAAGATATACAACACAATACGAAACCATGACAAAATATCATCACACAGAGAAAAATAATCCGAGACCAGTAATGACTCATGGACAGCTCATTGATCCATCATAATTCCAAGAGGCCCATTAGACACGGTCACAAGACGATTTTTCCAGTTGTCTAACTCATGGAACCTATTTTAGATTCACAAGCTAACTCTTTTGAGCCGGTGCGATCTTCATGACTACCTTACTCATATTAAGAAGCAAATACATCTCCAGACTTAACCAAGTCAAAAGTCAATTAATCTTTTTCTACCTTTTCTTCATAGAACGGGGGTTATGTGCCGAAAACATCATCCGTCAGAATGTGGAAGTCAGACTTAGGGGGGCAAATGAGAAATCTCACTACACGATCTTACTGTTAAAACATAAGAAAATTCCAAATAGCATACTTCCCTAAAATAAACTTTCAAGCTGAAGTAAAACAAAAGTCCATTAATCATCTTCTCTCAACAAACTCATTAGATAGTACACAGAAAGGACGACATATCGCTTTCATCTAAATACCTCCAGATGTCCACCAGGAAAAACGTAGTGCCCAAGAAATTTCCCGACGTTGTTACTTCTTTGAAAGACAAGTAATGTTTTGTCAGATGTTTGCAAAACCGCACCATTGCCAAGAGGGGTTGGTGTGTGTTGCGGCAAACAGAATCATCTGTCACATTTAATAAGCAATGGCAGAACACAACATTAGTACAAAATCAGCCAACTTTTCCATCTGGGAAGTCCAGTGACTACATGGAATGTAAGATAGCAAGCATATATGAACCAGGAAAAAGGAAATACAACGGAAATACATATTCATGTTACGGAAAATGTTGTTGCCAGTAATAAGGGATGGTGAAAAAACAGATATACAGGGATATCTAAAAACCAAGGATCCTTTATAAAGTTGTTTAGTAATTTGTTTCCAAACCTCTTCTTTTAACCTATCTTCTTTTTTATTTTAATCTTTACAATCTTCATCAACATCTTGAACGGAGAACAAACATAAGCAAATTTATATTAAAAAAAATAAATAAATAAATCATACTGAAAAGAGAGTTAAACACATACACAGGCAAACGTTCAACAACTGTGTTCTTAGAATTGAGATATACTGCCTCAAGCAATGACTATTAGAGAAATCAACATACCCTGAATTTTAGTCCATTGAACAATGCAGACTCTTTTGCACTCTTTCATCCCAAATCTAAAGGGAGGAGAAAAAATGTCAGCTTGCAAAAGTTAGATGATGAATCTTAAAGGGAAAAAGTAAAGAACGTGCAGAATGTGAGCAGCATAAATCGATGGAAAGATAAAAACCGAGAACGTGTTCAACGAATAAGTTAATTTGGACCATTCTCGATTTGTGCGTGTTATCCACTATACTACTCACACACATTGAGCAGGCCACGCACCCTGAGCAAGGGCAGACAACATTTGCACCAACTATGCTTCCCTGACAAGAAATTCACTCTCCAAGCTGCACACTAGACAACGAATAGGTCCATCAACAAAACTGTCTTTGTCCCAGAACTGATTACATAGTGACTCCTGCAACAACATCCATTATCCTACAGTGAGCTGTTGTCGAACAAAAGAGAAACTGGAGCAATGGTCGATGAATTAATTAATCATTGTATATTCGAACATCTCCTTGATAAATTTTTTAAAGGACCTTTAATATTAATTTGAGATTAGGATCCTCAGACTGCTGCACCAAAACAAGCGGTACGACGGCACATATACACAATAAAAAGGCGTAACTCAATGCAGAAATCTTGGAATACCTCAAGACTAATTTCATATGAAGCAACAAACGCAGACACAAATGTTCGAAGTACACTGGCAAAACAAACAGTGGGACCCTGCAATAAATTGCACAACAGTGCAAGAAACTATCAGCCACCAAAGCTAAGACTTAAACCAAGAAACAAAAACAGAAAAAACAGTTGCAGGAGAACAACATATGGATGTGCAAAACATGATTTGAAAGCTCAATAAATCATAACTTACATCTGATTCCATCAATATATTGCTTTCAAGAATGTCAAAAAAGTAACTCAGAGATTCTGTCTCAATTGCTTGACGCGCATAACTAACATAATTGAATTCCTGAAATATTCGTCTTCAAAAATCTTGCCCAAAATTTTTCAAGAAGTAATGGGCCAAAATAAATAACAAAATGAATCCCAGAAACTGAACATACCGTCAATTCTGAATTATCGTCTTTTCCTGGAAGAGATGAGATGAGACAAAGAGACAGCCCATCCTAGTATCAAAGGCCCGGAGTCTGAAGACCATCCAACTCGGAAATCGAATGAAATCAGCCAAGGAAAATGCAACAGTACCACCCTAGCTGAGAAGAAATAAGGTTTGATCAACTATAATGTGAGAACTTCATGGCACTAGTTAATAGCTATCATAGATCGTTCCGGCCAGTGACTTTTATTTCGCCAGGTTTCATTCGATTTGTTGTGGATTGGATGATGGAAAACACAGCAAGCTACGGCTTGAAAGCTTTAAACTGTTTCTTTTTTAAGATATGAAAAAAGAAATTTTTTTATACAAGGTGAAAAAAAAATGTAAGGGGGGCGTTTAACCGAATCTACTTCATCAACATCAAGATACATAGGTTTGAGAGAGCTCACAAAGAAGCAAGTGGAATAAGAGCGAAGCGAGTCGGGCAAATCAATAGGACATACACAAACACATACTTCACAAACGATGCATTTATCAAATTTAAAATGTATTCAGCCTCGTAAACGTTCCGATGGAGTCAATTAAAAACTAATCTGAGGTGAGAGTAAAGGAAAATCAATGTGATCAAAGATTGGAAAGAACCCAAGCATATTAAACAGCAATAGAAGACACATGACAAGCAAGAGATTAAAATATTAAAATCACAAAGGGAAACTCTTGTTATTTTCCTTTTCTATTCAAACAAACCTTGCATTCATAATCGTGTAGAGATCAATCATATATTGATGGTCGCAGTGCTCCCTTCTCTAGTCATCCAATAAAATACATTCAATCTTATAATATGATATACGTGTCTGAAGGTAGTAGGACCTAATATCAGACACTAATTTGCCAATTCTACACATCCTAACTCACCAGAAGAATGCAAAACCCAAAAACTACAATTCTTCTAAGCAAACATGTTTTACCACAAGCACTTACGAGTTACTATCCTAGAACAAATTAGTTTACAGGCGAAACAGTAAGATAATTTCTGCTGCTGGAAGAGAGTTCAGGCATTCATCCTTATATATCGATAACCCAGTTCTTTGGCATTAAGAAATTGAAAATGATTATAAGGATTACAACCATGTAAATCTAAGTTTTTAAATGCTCAAGTGATGCCATGCTGAGTGCTTGGTTGCTTGAGCAGTCAAGGTAAATTTACTGGCGATTCCAAGAGAAGTATGAACAAAAAGCACAATTGGAACAGTTTAACTCTGTTAGTCAACTTGTATAGCGGTAGAATAGAACGAACACAATTTAGGAACAACCAAAATAAAAAAGGTCCGTGCACTGAAAAGTCTCACGTACCTAATTAATTCCTACCCACATAAACGAATACAAATTGATTGTTTCAGTATTGACGGGATTAAACTTTAAAAAACTATTAAACTTTACAAAACTTGTTCAGTTCGGCATTTAATATAAATGTTCGTAAAAGAAGTTGCACTTCTCAAAATTTCTAATTTATATATACTTTGAGTTAACAATGAAATGAAAACCTGAAGGGAGTTTGATATTGGACCATGCGAAGAATAGTTTCCAGCTTCGGAGTTTCTATTAGGGTAAGGAGCAACTGCATTTTAGTGTAGTTAAACAAGCAAATTGCATCGGTTGATATGGATAATTTCCTTAGGTTCAAAGAACCAGAAACAAAACCCTGCATCAAGAAACACAGATTAGCAGCTCAAATAGAAGCATAAGAAGATAGTTGCGGAACCTGCAAATTGTTGGATACCTTAAAAAGACGAAGCATTTTTTTCCCAATGAGCACTATTACAAAAGCACAACAGGACCCGTAATAAACAAGGAAAAAAGAATGCCCAGAACAAGATTATCTTCTATCAGTGCTTCCTCAGCCCACAGCGTGTACAGGTCAACGTCCTGAAAGCAAGTTGATGTACATAGTTGCAAGCAAAGATCGGATATTCAAAAGCATGAACATTCTATAGAGCTTCAAGCAAGAAATACATCACCGTGCTAGAAGTTCTGAGGAAAAAAATTTGATGATATAAAAAAGAACTAAAAAAACAAAATAAAAAACAAAACAAAAAAGGAAAAGGAAAAGGAAAACTGAACCAACCAGTTGGTCGGGAAAAGTATATGACAAAAGCTCCTCAACTACAGAAAGTAAATTTCCTGCTAGTCCTTCAGATATCGACTTCTCAGCCACACCTCGAATGACATGATTTTCTTTCAACCTGAATTCAACAACTTAGAAAGGAAGAAGATACAGAATCATATTATCAGAAATATAAAGATCAGCCCTTCAGAAGAAACACACGTCACCAAAAAGCATTTGCGGAAAAATGAACGGATGGACAATTTTGTTTCCATTTCTAACCGAGTCAAAGACACTATTTTTTTACTTTGAAATATGATGGAAGAAAGCAAAACAACTCACTAAATTGGCTGCGCTTCATATATTGTGAAGTACCAGTTGATTGACACAAATTGACGCAACTTTATTATTATGGGTCATTGCAAAACAACCTCCGTGCGTTTCTAACACATGGGTATGGTTGTACTTCTGACCCCCCATACCCCGCCATAGGCGGGAGCCTCTAAATCAATAGGGTAATGTTATTGTTGTTGTTGAACGGATGGACAATTTATAAAACAGATCACATATAACAAAGAATGAATGGATATTTTTAATTTTCCCTATTTCCATTTCAAGAAAATCCTGTTTTAGCTAAAAAACCATTGGTTCGGTTCTCTAGGTTGCAAGTGACAAACACCATAAAAGAGTAACATACTGAGCATCAGACTTTTCTTTTACGTTATTTTATTTTTTATGACAACGAATAGGTCCATCAACAAAAAAAGTCTCTGTCCCAGAACTGAATACATAGCGACTCCTGCAACAACATCCATTATCCTCTAGTGAATTGTTGTCGAACAAAAGAGAAACTGGAGCAATGGTCGATGAATTAATTAATCATTGTATATTCGAAAATCTCCTTGATAAATTTTTTAAAGGACCTTTAATATTAATTTGAGATTAGGATCCACACACTGCTTCACCAAAACAAGCGGTAAAAGTACGACGGCACATATACACAAGAAAAAGGCGTAACTCAATGCAGAAATCTTGGAATACCTCAAGACTAATTTCATATGAAGCAACAAACGCAAACACAAATGTTCGAAGTACACTGCCAAAACAAACAGTGGGACCCAGCAATAAATTGCAAAACAACGTAAGGAACCATCAGCCACCAAAGCTAAGACTTAAACCAAGAAACAAAAACAGCAAAAATAGTTGCAAGAGAACAACATATGGATGTGCAAAACATGATTTGAAAGCTCACTAAATCATAACTTACATCTGATTCCATCAACATATTGCTTTCAAGAATGCCAAAAAAGTAACTCAGAGATTCTGTCTCAATTGCTTGACGCGCATAACTAACATGGTTGAATTCCTGAAACATTCGTCTTCAAAAATCGTGCCCAAAATTTTTCAAGAAGTAATAGACCAAAATAAATAACAAAATGAGTCCCAGAAACTGAACACACCGTCAATTCTGAATTATCGTCTTTTCCTGGAAGAGATGAGATGAGACAAAAAGACAGCCCATCCTAGTATCAAAGGCCCGGCTTCTTTTGTCTGAGGACCATCCAAGTCGGAAATCATGGCATCCATATCTTGAATATCAGCCAAGGAAAATGCAACAGTACCCTAGCTGAGAAGAAATAAGGTTTGACCAACTACAATGTGAGAACTCCATGGAACTAGTTAATAGCTATTATAGATCGTTCCGGCCAGTGACTTTTATTTCGTCAGGTTTCATTCGATTCGATTTGTTGTGGATTGGATGATGGAAAACCAAGCAAGCTACGGCTTGAAAGATTTAAACTCTTTCTTTTTTGTGATATGAAAAGAGAAATTTTTTTATAGAAGATTACATACTTCCTCTCTCGTTCCACTCGCTAGAAACAAGCAGAAAAAGAAGTAAAGGGGCGTTTAACCGAATCCACTTCATCAGTGCTTCCTCAGCCCACAGCGTGTATAGGTCACCGTCCTGAAAGCAAGTTGATGTACATAGTTGCAAGCAAAGAACGGATATTCAAAAGCATGAACATTCTATAGAGCTTCAAGCAAGAAATCCATCACCATGCTAGAAGTTCTGAGGAAAAAAATTTGATGATATAAAAAAGAACTAAAAAACAAAATAAAAAACAAAACAAAAAAAGGAAAAGGAAAACTGAACCAACCAGTTGGTCGGGAAAAGTATATGACAACAGCTCCTCAATTACAGAAAGCAAATTTCCTGCTAGTCCGTCAGATATGAACTTCTCAGCCTCAACCCAAATGACATGATTTTTTCTTTCAACCTGAATTCAACAACTTGGAAAGGAAGAAGATACAGAATCATATTATCAAAATATAAAGATAGGCCCTTCACAAGAATCACACGTCTCCAAAAAGCATTTGCGGAAAAACGAACGGATGGACAATTTTGTTTCAATTTCCAACTGAGTCAAAGACACATTATTTTTTACTTTGAAATATGATGGAATAAAGCAAAATAACTCACTAAATTGGCTGCGCTTCTTATATTGTGAAGTATCAGTTGATCGACACAAATTGGCGCAACTTTATTATGGGTCATTGCAAAACAACCTTCCTGCGTTTCTAACACATGGGTATAATTGTGTACTTCTGACCTCCCATACCCCGACATAGGCTCTAAGACAATGCGGTAATGTTGTTGTTGTTGTTGAACGGATGGACAATTTATAAAACAGATCACATATAAAAAAGAATGATTGGAAGTTTTTAATTTTCCCTATTTCCATTTCCTGAAAATCCTGTTTTAGCTAAAAAAACCATTGGTTCGGTTCTCTAGGTTGCAAATGACAAACACCACAAAAGAGTAACATACTGAGCATCAGACTTTTCTTTTATGTTATTTTATTTTTTAGGACATCTTCGTCCGTGTTACTGAAAGAATTTTTAGGTTGAACATACCCACCCAGACATCAGACACATAGCATGATTTCCATTAGTAGGCACAAACCGATAAAGAGGGAAGTGTAGATAATTCAAACAAAGTGCCTCCTGAATTGATTCTAGATTATATCCATACCTTGAAATATCATCTCTTTCAGAGGTTGGTCTGATACATACATCCAACTACACCAACAATTTTAAACAAGTAGAGCTTCAAATGGCTTGTCACTGGGGGGCCTCATGCTTAGTTTCAAAAGAAAGTCAAACAAACAACAAAACAATAACAAGCCAAACAAAATTGAGAAACAAAACTAAGCTAAGCACGCGTACAAACAAAACTTTTATATATAATAGTGGCAGTGGCGACAAATGGTAACGATAATAATAGTGGTACTGAAGTTCTAATAGAGTAAAGACCTCACGATGAAGCTAAAACCTTAATCTCTCATGCAACATGGTTGTCAAGGTTATGCTCCCATTGTAACCGCAGTTATTCAATGCATGGTGCAAAAGACAAACTGTTGGGCATGTAAACATCCTTTCTATGAAAGATGGATTATCCAAATATCGCGACAGACAAGATAACAAGGAGAACTCACAAGCATGCATAAGCATTTCTCGCGTACACTTCAATAGGCATTGTCGTTCGACATAGAACTGGACCAAAACCTTCATGAAGAACCTGAAATTAATAAACCAACAGTTCATTAGGCAATCGGCAATATCAGTTGAATCAGAAGTTTGCTCCATACTAATAACATCTTAATAGAGGAAAACAACACAGTACCTACTTTGGACAGAGAAATTTGAAAGGAAAAATACAACAAAGGAAAAAAGTGTCCAGCTCTGCCACGTCAAAACTAAGTGGCATTCTCAAAGAAAAGTGGCCCAGAAATAACTCATATATTGGTCATATTCTTCCAGGAACAACTCATATATTGGTCATATTCTCACAAACTCCACCTACAAAATAAAAGAACACACTAAACGAATACCGACAAACACACACCACTTGAAAAACATATTTGAGGCATACTGTTGCCAAGAAAGCAGCAAGGACTGTGGAACAATAAGACACAAATGAATCTGAATATACTTGAGCTACAGATCAAGCAATAAATTGATAATAAATTGCATATATAAATCTGTTTTAACAATTTTTGGGATACACAGAAAGAGAGTGCTGACCAACTGTTGAAGTTCATCACATAGATACTCGGACGTGTTGCGCTTTGAGGATCGTTCAACAAGAATATATGATATGACTGCACCTCATCTAAAAGCTGTAGCACAAGGGATGCCACTTTGCATGAGATGTAATCAATATGAAAAATCACACAGCTAGGACATCTAAGCAAGTTGAATGCCAGAACAGTTAAAAGCTGGATGAGCGACCTAATTGCACTTTTTGTACTTCTTGTTCCCGAAAAACCCATTTTTTCCCCATCTCGGGACACTGAAATCCTACGTTACACGGGAAAGTGATGAGCCTAAGTCCAAAACTCCATACAGACGTATGGAGTAAAAATGCAGAAAACCTAGTCAAATAATATCCAACATACCCAGCGGCTCTGCAGGCACCAACTCTATTCCTGGATTAAAAATAGTCGTACTTGTTTGCGTTCTTTCATTTCATAAATAAAGGAAGGAGAACCCAAAAAACAAAAACAAAAAAAAGGAGGAAAAGACAGGCAGATTTTACCATAGGAGAACTGAATTAAAGAGCGGCATTTTTGAACTGGCGCTGTTCAGTTAAGATATGCGAGCTTATCTTTACTTGTTTTGCCTCTAACGCATCTCTTGATTTTTGGTTCGGAGGTTTAAAGAGTTTAACAGTGTCCAAGAACCACCCATGATTATCCGTCACCTTCTCTTCCTGGACCAACAAAATTCTAGAAATTTCAGGGCTCAAATCAACGAGAACAATATCCAAGAAAAGAGGGAAAAAACAAACACGCGCATTTATTACAAAATGAAAAAGGGAATTTAGAGACTTGCCAAATGAGGAGGGATGTCGGAAGATTGGTAGACGTTTTCAAGTCCGGAGAGTAATGAACTGAAGGAGTCCCACCAAAGTAAAGAGTCTACAACCTTGAAATCACTTGAAGAATCGTTCTCAGCCATGGAAACAGAAATTCCAAGCGAATCCGTAGTGCTAAAAAGTAAAAAACCCAAAACTATCATGTGACCTTAGCCGATTTCTTGGGAGGGTCTGGGGGTTTAGAGGGTTTAAAATAAATCAAGCAAAGAACTGAAGGAGTCCCGCCAAAGTGAAGAGTCTACAACTTTAAAATCACTTGAAGAATCGTTCCCAGCCATGGAAACAGAAATTCCAACCGAATCAGTAGTGCTAAAAAGTAAAAAACCGTAAACTATCATGCGACCTTAGCCGATTTCTTGGGGGGATATGGGGTTTTAGAGGGTTTAAAATAAATCAAGCAAAGAAATGAAGGAGTCCTGCCAAAGTGAAGAGTCTACAACTTTGAAATCACTTGAATCGTTCCCGGAAATGGAAATAGAAATTCCAAGCGAATCCGTAGTGCTAAAAAGTAACCCTAAACTATCATGCGACCTTAGCCGATTTCTTGGGAGGATCTGGGGTTTTAGAGGGTTTAAAATAAATCAAGAAAAGAACTGAAGGAGTCCCACCAAAGTGAAGAGTCTACAACTTTGAAATCACTTGAAGAATCGTTCCCAGCCATGGAAACAGAAATTCCAACCAAATCTGTAGTGCTAAAAAGTAAAAAACCGTAAACTATCATACGACCTTATCCGATTTCTTGGGAGGATATGGGGTTTTAGAGGGTTTAAAATAAATCAAGCAAAGAAATGAAGGAGTCCCGCCAAAGTGAAGAGTCTACAACTTTGAAATCACTTGAAGAATCGTTCCCGCAAATGGAAACAGAAATTCCAAGCGAATCCGTAGTGCTAAAAAGTAAAAAACCCTAAACTATCATGCGACCTTAGCCGATTTCTTGGGAGGATCTGGGGTTTTAGAGGATTTAAAATAAATCAAGAAAAGAACTGAAGGAAGTCCCACCAAAGTGAAGAGTCTACAACTTTGAAATCACTTGAAGAATCGTTCCCAGCCATGGAAACAGAAATTCCAAGCAAATCCGTAGTGCTAAAAAGTAAAAAACCTTAAATCATCATGCGACCTTAGCCGATTTCTTGGGAGGATCTGGGGTTTCAGAGGGTTTAAAATAAATCAAGCGGTAAGACACTTCATCAACGTTAAGTAAATACGATAAGGATGGGAAGTATAACGTTCACGAGGCGGAGATAAACGCTCCATGTGTCCGTTACCGTTAAACCCTTATTAACAATGTGACAGTTGTTCTGTCTGATGTTCCAACTGGTTAGTTAATGATAACGTTCCACCCATTACATTTTCAAAATAGAATATTCCCGTAGTAAAAATATTTTTTTATTAATGATAAAATATGCCGAAACATCTATTTGGTGCAAAAAAAAAACATCTCTAACCAAACACCAAATCCAACATCTAATACGTGAAAATGAATAGTGTTGCACCAAATACACCTATCCATTGCACCAAATCACAATTCATCAGCCACATCACCATTTAATTCCATTAAGAAAATTTTAATTTTGTTAGAAGAATTTTAAGTTTGTTAATTTCGTTATAAGAAAAAAGAATTTTGTTAATTTAGTTATAAGAACAAATTATATAACAAAAAATTAAAAATAAAACAAAGATTCATAACTGATAATTTAAAAAAAAAAAGTTACATTGGTAAATAAAGTACATTATAGGAACACGTTAAGAAATAATCCAACTCAATTAATTAATGAGCCATGAATTAATGAATACTTACGTTAAATTTATATGAATGTTAACTTTGTGTTAAATTATTTATAACAATGAATTAAAAATAAAATTATAAAAAAATCTTTAAAGAATATTCTTATTTGGTGTTTGATTTGGTGTTTGTGGTTGGAGTACTTTTTACTGTCTATTTGGTGTAAAATTTGGTGTTTTGGTTTGGAGATGGCCTTAGGTCCGAGTCTCTCTCATTCAATTTGGTGTTTTGATACTGTCAAATGACAGTATCTAGTGCTCAATCTCAAGCTAATACATTTTCCACCCGTTTGCGTTAAATAGGTGCATTACCACAGCCACTTTCTTGGTTAACCTCAATGGATCTCTCACTGGTCACTTCTCCGCTACTAGGGGCCTCAGACAGGGGGATCCACTTTCCCCTTGTCTGTTCGTCCTAGTAATGGAAGGAGTCACTCAACTGTTGAAAAATCAAATTTCACACAACCAATTCTCATTCCATCCCAAATGTGAAAGATAAAAAATCATTTCACTTGCATTTGCAGATGATTTGTTCATTTTCAAAGGCTTTCTGGGATACAACCCAACTTGCAAAAAGCATAATTTTTACTTCTGTCATAAATTCCCAAATGCAGACTGAAATTGCAAACATCCTACGAATGCAAATAAGCTCCCTCCCCATCAAGTATTTGGGGGTTCAATTGACTGTAAGCAAGCTTTCCTTCTCAAACTGCTCGTCGCTCCTTGATAGATTATATCACGAGTGACCAGTTAGGCAAATAAAACCTTTTCCTATGTGTTTGGGTTTTCCTCACAAACAGTGTCCAAACGTCTTACATTTTAAGCATTGTATGGGAATCCATTCATATTCAACTTCTTGTGTGCATTCATTCCCGAATTCGTCAGTGAAATGAACGTTTTTCGGGTGGCTAATCCAAGCTTTGATTTCTACACAAATCTTAGCATAGGATACCCTAGATTGTGAAGCTGTGAGCCTATCCAAGAACATGGGTTTACCTATTAACGATCCAAGTCCCCCCAAACATGGTGGTTGAAACAATGTGGACGCAGCCGTGGGAATTTTATCCACACAGGGACTGCATCCAGATTGAGTCTTTGGATTGGCTTATCTGAGGTCCACGGCCATAGGAATAGGACCCTATTCCCAAATGGAAGTGGAGATAGTTCAAGTACAGTTACCTTAGCTTCCTCGGACTGAAATCTGAACAGAAAGAGATCTTCCTCTAGCTTCTCCACCTCTAGAAGGCCATTTTTGTTCCAGCGTTGTTCAACAAATCTTTGCATGTCGGAGTAAGATGTAGTATTTCCAATTACTAGTCCAATTATGCAGTGACACCACTTCTTTTTGTCCTCATCAACCTTCGATGGGTAGATTAAGAAGGAGATCGTCTTTGGTCACATTTGTGACTGTGATTTGCAGCTCCGAAGAGGCTTGAGGTTTGAAATTAAGGAGGCTAGCCCAGGAAGATTTCGCCCTTACCACAGCTTGCATGTTGTGGATGGGTTAAAATCCCTAGAAATTGCCATTTTTTAAGAATAGAAGAAGATTTAGGGTTTTTGTGGTTGGGTTGGTCGCGGCATGGGAGGCCGAGCCAGGCTGAGCTCGAAGATTATTCAGATAGGAGAAGGTATGTAACGAGGTTACTGAGGTTTCGATGTGGTGATTTAGCCGTTGCGGTGGCGAAGGGGTGGAGAAAGGAACGTTAATGGAGGAGAGAGAAGGAAAGGTTAGGTGAGAATAAGAAACAGAAAAAAGGAATGCGGACGCATTTTCTAGAGAGAGGCGAGAGAAAATTCTTCTAGAGGAGAGAAAGCGTTGTTTTTGCTATATTCACGGTCTAACTTAAAATCCCCATTACAAAGGAGGATACAAGCATTTGGGAAAGAAGAACTATGATCTCCGCTTACCAGTGTATATGCATTACAAAGGAGGATACAAGCATTGGGAAAAAGAACTATGATCTCCGCTTACCAGTGTATATGCGAGAACTCCAATTTCTTCAACTACTTCATGGATGATGCTGTCAAACATTTCCCCAGAAGCCTTTTACCTGATCATCTCATGGAAGTCATTCTCTCCACTCAAGCGAGACGTGATCCCAATTTCTTTAGGCTTTCAATCCGCAGGAAAGTTAAGAGAATCAATATGGTCGATAATTCTTTATCCAACATAAACATCTTAACGAAGTGCAAAGCAATCCCCATGACAAGAAAATCAAGAAGTTCATCTGCACAAAAGATAGTAGGAAATATTGAAAAACAAAGAAATTCAGTAACTCAGTAACTCTACCACGAGTAACAAGAATACCTATTCCAAGTTCAGAGGGCCTCAAGTTAAGTGGGTTATGATCAATGTGTACTCAACAGTAGTTCCAATGTCATTTATTCACTTCAAGCGTAAATCAGTGTTCTTGTGTTTAATTGACAATAGGAAGTATTAACGTAGTCTGGTGACGTGATTCACCAAATAAGTTAGGGGGAAATAAAAGATATACAACACAATACGAAACCAGACAAAATATCATTCACACAGAAAAATAATCCGAGACCAGTAATGACTCATGGACAGCTCATTGATCCATCATAATTCCAAGAGGCCCATTAGACACGGTCATCAAGACTGATTTTTCCAGTTGTCTAACTCATGGAACCTATTTTAGATTCACAAGCTAACTCTTTTGAGCCGGTGCGATCTTCATGACTACCTTACTCATATTAAGAAGCAAATACATCTCCAGACTTAACCAAGTCAAAAGTCAATTAATCTTTTTCTACCTTTTCTTCATAGAACGGGGGTTATGTGCCGAAAACATCATCCGTCAGAATGTGGAAGTCAGACTTAGGGGGGCAAATGAGAAATCTCACTACACGATCTTACTGTTAAAACATAAGAAAATTCCAAATAGCATACTTCCCTAAAATAAACTTTCAAGCTGAAGTAAAACAAAAGTCCATTAATCATCTTCTCTCAACAAACTCATTAGATAGTACACAGAAAGGACGACATATCGCTTTCATCTAAATACCTCCAGATGTCCACCAGGAAAAACGTAGTGCCCAAGAAATTTCCCGACGTTGTTACTTCTTTGAAAGACAAGTAATGTTTTGTCAGATGTTTGCAAAACCGCACCATTGCCAAGAGGGGTTGGTGTGTGTTGCGGCAAACAGAATCATCTGTCACATTTAATAAGCAATGGCAGAACACAACATTAGTACAAAATCAGCCAACTTTTCCATCTGGGAAGTCCAGTGACTACATGGAATGTAAGATAGCAAGCATATATGAACCAGGAAAAAGGAAATACAACGGAAATACATATTCATGTTACGGAAAATGTTGTTGCCAGTAATAAGGGATGGTGAAAAAACAGATATACAGGGATATCTAAAAACCAAGGATCCTTTATAAAGTTGTTTAGTAATTTGTTTCCAAACCTCTTCTTTTAACCTATCTTCTTTTTATTTTAATCTTTACAATCTTCATCAACATCTTGAACGGAGAACAACATAAGCAAATTTATATTAAAAAAATAAATAAATAAATCATACTGAAAAGAGAGTTAAACACATACACAGGCAAACGTTCAACAACTGTGTTCTTAGAATTGAGATATACTGCCTCAAGCAATGACTATTAGAGAAATCAACATACCCTGAATTTTAGTCCATTGAACAATGCAGACTCTTTTGCACTCTTTCATCCCAAATCTAAAGGGAGGAGAAAAAATGTCAGCTTGCAAAAGTTAGATGATGAATCTTAAAGGGAAAAAGTAAAGAACGTGCAGAATGTGAGCAGCATAAATCGATGGAAAGATAAAAACCGAGAACGTGTTTCAACGAATAAGTTAATTTGGACCATTCTCGATTTGTGCGTGTTATCCACTATACTACTCACACACATTGAGCAGGCCACGCACCCTGAGCAAGGGCAGACAACATTTGCACCAACTATGCTTCCCTGACAAGAAATTCACTCTCCAAGCTGCACACTAGACAACGAATAGGTCCATCAACAAAACTGTCTTTGTCCCAGAACTGATTACATAGTGACTCCTGCAACAACATCCATTATCCTACAGTGAGCTGTTGTCGAACAAAAGAGAAACTGGAGCAATGGTCGATGAATTAATTAATCATTGTATATTCGAACATCTCCTTGATAAATTTTTTAAAGGACCTTTAATATTAATTTGAGATTAGGATCCTCAGACTGCTGCACCAAAACAAGCGGTACGACGGCACATATACACAATAAAAAGGCGTAACTCAATGCAGAAATCTTGGAATACCTCAAGACTAATTTCATATGAAGCAACAAACGCAGACACAAATGTTCGAAGTACACTGGCAAAACAAACAGTGGGACCCTGCAATAAATTGCACAACAGTGCAAGAAACTATCAGCCACCAAGCTAAGACTTAACCAAGAAACAAAAACAGAAAAAACAGTTGCAGGAACAACATATGGATGTGCAAAACATGATTTGAAAGCTCAATAAATCATAACTTACATCTGATTCCATCAATATATTGCTTTCAAGAATGTCAAAAAAGTAACTCAGAGATTCTGTCTCAATTGCTTGACGCGCATAACTAACATAATTGAATTCCTGAAATATTCGTCTTCAAAAATCTTGCCCAAAATTTTTCAAGAAGTAATGGGCCAAAATAAATAACAAAATGAATCCCAGAAACTGAACATACCGTCAATTCTGAATTATCGTCTTTTCCTGGAAGAGATGAGATGAGACAAAGAGACAGCCCATCCTAGTATCAAAGGCCCGGAGTCTGAAGACCATCCAACTCGGAAATCGAATGAAATCAGCCAAGGAAAATGCAACAGTACCACCCTAGCTGAGAAGAAATAAGGTTTGATCAACTATAATGTGAGAACTTCATGGCACTAGTTAATAGCTATCATAGATCGTTCCGGCCAGTGACTTTTATTTCGCCAGGTTTCATTCGATTTGTTGTGGATTGGATGATGGAAAACACAGCAAGCTACGGCTTGAAAGCTTTAAACTGTTTCTTTTTTAAGATATGAAAAAAGAAATTTTTTTATACAAGGTGAAAAAAAAATGTAAGGGGGGCGTTTAACCGAATCTACTTCATCAACATCAAGATACATAGGTTTGAGAGAGCTCACAAAGAAGCAAGTGGAATAAGAGCGAAGCGAGTCGGGCAAATCAATAGGACATACACAAACACATACTTCACAAACGATGCATTTATCAAATTTAAAATGTATTCAGCCTCGTAAACGTTCCGATGGAGTCAATTAAAAACTAATCTGAGGTGAGAGTAAAGGAAAATCAATGTGATCAAAGATTGGAAAGAACCCAAGCATATTAAACAGCAATAGAAGACACATGACAAGCAAGAGATTAAAATATTAAAATCACAAAGGGAAACTCTTGTTATTTTCCTTTTCTATTCAAACAAACCTTGCATTCATAATCGTGTAGAGATCAATCATATATTGATGGTCGCAGTGCTCCCTTCTCTAGTCATCCAATAAAATACATTCAATCTTATAATATGATATACGTGTCTGAAGGTAGTAGGACCTAATATCAGACACTAATTTGCCAATTCTACACATCCTAACTCACCAGAAGAATGCAAAACCCAAAAACTACAATTCTTCTAAGCAAACATGTTTTACCACAAGCACTTACGAGTTACTATCCTAGAACAAATTAGTTTACAGGCGAAACAGTAAGATAATTTCTGCTGCTGGAAGAGAGTTCAGGCATTCATCCTTATATATCGATAACCCAGTTCTTTGGCATTAAGAAATTGAAAATGATTATAAGGATTACAACCATGTAAATCTAAGTTTTTAAATGCTCAAGTGATGCCATGCTGAGTGCTTGGTTGCTTGAGCAGTCAAGGTAAATTTACTGGCGATTCCAAGAGAAGTATGAACAAAAAGCACAATTGGAACAGTTTAACTCTGTTAGTCAACTTGTATAGCGGTAGAAATAGAACGAACACAATTTAGGAACAACCAAAATAAAAAGGTCCGTGCACTGAAAAGTCTCACGTACCTAATTAATTCCTACCCACATAAACGAATACAAATTGATTGTTTCAGTATTGACGGGATTAAACTTTAAAAAACTATTAAACTTTACAAAACTTGTTCAGTTCGGCATTTAATATAAATGTTCGTAAAAGAAGTTGCACTTCTCAAAATTTCTAATTTATATATACTTTGAGTTAACAATGAAATGAAAACCTGAAGGGAGTTTGATATTGGACCATGCGAAGAATAGTTTCCAGCTTCGGAGTTTCTATTAGGGTAAGGAGCAACTGCATTTTAGTGTAGTTAAACAAGCAAATTGCATCGGTTGATATGGATAATTTCCTTAGGTTCAAAGAACCAGAAACAAAACCCTGCATCAAGAAACACAGATTAGCAGCTCAAATAGAAGCATAAGAAGATAGTTGCGGAACCTGCAAATTGTTGGATACCTTAAAAAGACGAAGCATTTTTTTCCCAATGAGCACTATTACAAAAGCACAACAGGACCCGTAATAAACAAGGAAAAAAGAATGCCCAGAACAAGATTATCTTCTATCAGTGCTTCCTCAGCCCACAGCGTGTACAGGTCAACGTCCTGAAAGCAAGTTGATGTACATAGTTGCAAGCAAAGATCGGATATTCAAAAGCATGAACATTCTATAGAGCTTCAAGCAAGAAATACATCACCGTGCTAGAAGTTCTGAGGAAAAAAATTTGATGATATAAAAAAGAACTAAAAAAACAAAATAAAAAACAAAACAAAAAAGGAAAGGAAAAGGAAAACTGAACCAACCAGTTGGTCGGGAAAAGTATATGACAAAAGCTCCTCAACTACAGAAAGTAAATTTCCTGCTAGTCCTTCAGATATCGACTTCTCAGCCACACCTCGAATGACATGATTTTCTTTCAACCTGAATTCAACAACTTAGAAAGGAAGAAGATACAGAATCATATTATCAGAAATATAAAGATCAGCCCTTCAGAAGAAACACACGTCACCAAAAAGCATTTGCGGAAAAATGAACGGATGGACAATTTTGTTTCCATTTCTAACCGAGTCAAAGACACTATTTTTTTACTTTGAAATATGATGGAAGAAAGCAAAACAACTCACTAAATTGGCTGCGCTTCATATATTGTGAAGTACCAGTTGATTGACACAAATTGACGCAACTTTATTATTATGGGTCATTGCAAAACAACCTCCGTGCGTTTCTAACACATGGGTATGGTTGTACTTCTGACCCCCCATACCCCGCCATAGGCGGGAGCCTCTAAATCAATAGGGTAATGTTATTGTTGTTGTTGAACGGATGGACAATTTATAAAACAGATCACATATAACAAAGAATGAATGGATATTTTTAATTTTCCCTATTTCCATTTCAAGAAAATCCTGTTTTAGCTAAAAAACCATTGGTTCGGTTCTCTAGGTTGCAAGTGACAAACACCATAAAAGAGTAACATACTGAGCATCAGACTTTTCTTTTACGTTATTTTATTTTTTATGACAACGAATAGGTCCATCAACAAAAAAAGTCTCTGTCCCAGAACTGAATACATAGCGACTCCTGCAACAACATCCATTATCCTCTAGTGAATTGTTGTCGAACAAAAGAGAAACTGGAGCAATGGTCGATGAATTAATTAATCATTGTATATTCGAAAATCTCCTTGATAAATTTTTTAAAGGACCTTTAATATTAATTTGAGATTAGGATCCACACACTGCTTCACCAAAACAAGCGGTAAAAGTACGACGGCACATATACACAAGAAAAAGGCGTAACTCAATGCAGAAATCTTGGAATACCTCAAGACTAATTTCATATGAAGCAACAAACGCAAACACAAATGTTCGAAGTACACTGCCAAAACAAACAGTGGGACCCAGCAATAAATTGCAAAACAACGTAAGGAACCATCAGCCACCAAAGCTAAGACTTAAACCAAGAAACAAAAACAGCAAAAATAGTTGCAAGAGAACAACATATGGATGTGCAAAACATGATTTGAAAGCTCACTAAATCATAACTTACATCTGATTCCATCAACATATTGCTTTCAAGAATGCCAAAAAAGTAACTCAGAGATTCTGTCTCAATTGCTTGACGCGCATAACTAACATGGTTGAATTCCTGAAACATTCGTCTTCAAAAATCGTGCCCAAAATTTTTCAAGAAGTAATAGACCAAAATAAATAACAAAATGAGTCCCAGAAACTGAACACACCGTCAATTCTGAATTATCGTCTTTTCCTGGAAGAGATGAGATGAGACAAAAAGACAGCCCATCCTAGTATCAAAGGCCCGGCTTCTTTTGTCTGAGGACCATCCAAGTCGGAAATCATGGCATCCATATCTTGAATATCAGCCAAGGAAAATGCAACAGTACCCTAGCTGAGAAGAAATAAGGTTTGACCAACTACAATGTGAGAACTCCATGGAACTAGTTAATAGCTATTATAGATCGTTCCGGCCAGTGACTTTTATTTCGTCAGGTTTCATTCGATTCGATTTGTTGTGGATTGGATGATGGAAAACCAAGCAAGCTACGGCTTGAAAGATTTAAACTCTTTCTTTTTTGTGATATGAAAAGAGAAATTTTTTTATAGAAGATTACATACTTCCTCTCTCGTTCCACTCGCTAGAAACAAGCAGAAAAAGAAGTAAAGGGGCGTTTAACCGAATCCACTTCATCAGTGCTTCCTCAGCCCACAGCGTGTATAGGTCACCGTCCTGAAAGCAAGTTGATGTACATAGTTGCAAGCAAAGAACGGATATTCAAAAGCATGAACATTCTATAGAGCTTCAAGCAAGAAATCCATCACCATGCTAGAAGTTCTGAGGAAAAAAATTTGATGATATAAAAAAGAACTAAAAAACAAAATAAAAAACAAAACAAAAAAAGGAAAAGGAAAACTGAACCAACCAGTTGGTCGGGAAAAGTATATGACAACAGCTCCTCAATTACAGAAAGCAAATTTCCTGCTAGTCCGTCAGATATGAACTTCTCAGCCTCAACCCAAATGACATGATTTTTTCTTTCAACCTGAATTCAACAACTTGGAAAGGAAGAAGATACAGAATCATATTATCAAAATATAAAGATAGGCCCTTCACAAGAATCACACGTCTCCAAAAAGCATTTGCGGAAAAAACGAACGGATGGACAATTTTGTTTCAATTTCCAACTGAGTCAAAGACACATTATTTTTTACTTTGAAATATGATGGAATAAAGCAAAATAACTCACTAAATTGGCTGCGCTTCTTATATTGTGAAGTATCAGTTGATCGACACAAATTGGCGCAACTTTATTATGGGTCATTGCAAAACAACCTTCCTGCGTTTCTAACACATGGGTATAATTGTGTACTTCTGACCTCCCATACCCCGACATAGGCTCTAAGACAATGCGGTAATGTTGTTGTTGTTGTTGAACGGATGGACAATTTATAAAACAGATCACATATAAAAAGAATGATTGGAAGTTTTTAATTTTCCCTATTTCCATTTCCTGAAAATCCTGTTTTAGCTAAAAAAACCATTGGTTCGGTTCTCTAGGTTGCAAATGACAAACACCACAAAAGAGTAACATACTGAGCATCAGACTTTTCTTTTATGTTATTTTATTTTTTAGGACATCTTCGTCCGTGTTACTGAAAGAATTTTTAGGTTGAACATACCCACCCAGACATCAGACACATAGCATGATTTCCATTAGTAGGCACAAACCGATAAAGAGGGAAGTGTAGATAATTCAAACAAAGTGCCTCCTGAATTGATTCTAGATTATATCCATACCTTGAAATATCATCTCTTTCAGAGGTTGGTCTGATACATACATCCAACTACACCAACAATTTTAAACAAGTAGAGCTTCAAATGGCTTGTCACTGGGGGGCCTCATGCTTAGTTTCAAAAGAAAGTCAAACAAACAACAAAACAATAACAAAGCCAAACAAAATTGAGAAACAAAACTAAGCTAAGCACGCGTACAAACAAAAACTTTTATATATAATAGTGGCAGTGGCGACAAATGGTAACGATAATAATAGTGGTACTGAAGTTCTAATAGAGTAAAGACCTCACGATGAAGCTAAAACCTTAATCTCTCATGCAACATGGTTGTCAAGGTTATGCTCCCATTGTAACCGCAGTTATTCAATGCATGGTGCAAAAGACAAACTGTTGGGCATGTAAACATCCTTTCTATGAAAGATGGATTATCCAAATATCGCGACAGACAAGATAACAAGGAGAACTCACAAGCATGCATAAGCATTTCTCGCGTACACTTCAATAGGCATTGTCGTTCGACATAGAACTGGACCAAAACCTTCATGAAGAACCTGAAATTAATAAACCAACAGTTCATTAGGCAATCGGCAATATCAGTTGAATCAGAAGTTTGCTCCATACTAATAACATCTTAATAGAGGAAAACAACACAGTACCTACTTTGGACAGAGAAATTTGAAAGGAAAAATACAACAAAGGAAAAAAGTGTCCAGCTCTGCCACGTCAAAACTAAGTGGCATTCTCAAAGAAAAGTGGCCCAGAAATAACTCATATATTGGTCATATTCTTCCAGGAACAACTCATATATTGGTCATATTCTCACAAACTCCACCTACAAAATAAAAGAACACACTAAACGAATACCGACAAACACACACCACTTGAAAAACATATTTGAGGCATACTGTTGCCAAGAAAGCAGCAAGGACTGTGGAACAATAAGACACAAATGAATCTGAATATACTTGAGCTACAGATCAAGCAATAAATTGATAATAAATTGCATATATAAATCTGTTTAACAATTTTTGGGATACACAGAAAGAGAGTGCTGACCAACTGTTGAAGTTCATCACATAGATACTCGGACGTGTTGCGCTTTGAGGATCGTTCAACAAGAATATATGATATGACTGCACCTCATCTAAAAGCTGTAGCACAAGGGATGCCACTTTGCATGAGATGTAATCAATATGAAAAATCACACAGCTAGGACATCTAAGCAAGTTGAATGCCAGAACAGTTAAAAGCTGGATGAGCGACCTAATTGCACTTTTTGTACTTCTTGTTCCCGAAAAACCCATTTTTCCCCATCTCGGGACACTGAAATCCTACGTTACACGGGAAAGTGATGAGCCTAAGTCCAAAACTCCATACAGACGTATGGAGTAAAAATGCAGAAAACCTAGTCAAATAATATCCAACATACCCAGCGGCTCTGCAGGCACCAACTCTATTCCTGGATTAAAAATAGTCGTACTTGTTTGCGTTCTTTCATTTCATAAATAAAGGAAGGAGAACCCAAAAAACAAAAAACAAAAAAAAGGAGGAAAAGACAGGCAGATTTTACCATAGGAGAACTGAATTAAAGAGCGGCATTTTTGAACTGGCGCTGTTCAGTTAAGATATGCGAGCTTATCTTTACTTGTTTTGCCTCTAACGCATCTCTTGATTTTTGGTTCGGAGGTTTAAAGAGTTTAACAGTGTCCAAGAACCACCCATGATTATCCGTCACCTTCTCTTCCTGGACCAACAAAATTCTAGAAATTTCAGGGCTCAAATCAACGAGAACAATATCCAAGAAAAGAGGGAAAAAACAAACACGCGCATTTATTACAAAATGAAAAAGGGAATTTAGAGACTTGCCAAATGAGGAGGGATGTCGGAAGATTGGTAGACGTTTTCAAGTCCGGAGAGTAATGAACTGAAGGAAGTCCCACCAAAGTAAAGAGTCTACAACCTTGAAATCACTTGAAGAATCGTTCTCAGCCATGGAAACAGAAATTCCAAGCGAATCCGTAGTGCTAAAAAGTAAAAAACCCAAAACTATCATGTGACCTTAGCCGATTTCTTGGGAGGGTCTGGGGGTTTAGAGGGTTTAAAATAAATCAAGCAAAGAACTGAAGGAGTCCCGCCAAAGTGAAGAGTCTACAACTTTAAAATCACTTGAAGAATCGTTCCCAGCCATGGAAACAGAAATTCCAACCGAATCAGTAGTGCTAAAAAGTAAAAAACCGTAAACTATCATGCGACCTTAGCCGATTTCTTGGGGGGATATGGGGTTTTAGAGGGTTTAAAATAAATCAAGCAAAGAAATGAAGGAGTCCTGCCAAAGTGAAGAGTCTACAACTTTGAAATCACTTGAAATCGTTCCCGGAAATGGAAATAGAAATTCCAAGCGAATCCGTAGTGCTAAAAAGTAACCCTAAACTATCATGCGACCTTAGCCGATTTCTTGGGAGGATCTGGGGTTTTAGAGGGTTTAAAATAAATCAAGAAAAGAACTGAAGGAGTCCCACCAAAGTGAAGAGTCTACAACTTTGAAATCACTTGAAGAATCGTTCCCAGCCATGGAAACAGAAATTCCAACCAAATCTGTAGTGCTAAAAAGTAAAAAACCGTAAACTATCATACGACCTTATCCGATTTCTTGGGAGGATATGGGGTTTTAGAGGGTTTAAAATAAATCAAGCAAAGAAATGAAGGAGTCCCGCCAAAGTGAAGAGTCTACAACTTTGAAATCACTTGAAGAATCGTTCCCGCAAATGGAAACAGAAATTCCAAGCGAATCCGTAGTGCTAAAAAGTAAAAAACCCTAAACTATCATGCGACCTTAGCCGATTTCTTGGGAGGATCTGGGGTTTTAGAGGATTTAAAATAAATCAAGAAAAGAACTGAAGGAGTCCCACCAAAGTGAAGAGTCTACAACTTTGAAATCACTTGAAGAATCGTTCCCAGCCATGGAAACAGAAATTCCAAGCAAATCCGTAGTGCTAAAAAGTAAAAAACCTTAAATCATCATGCGACCTTAGCCGATTTCTTGGGAGGATCTGGGGTTTCAGAGGGTTTAAAATAAATCAAGCGGTAAGACACTTCATCAACGTTAAGTAAATACGATAAGGATGGGAAGTATAACGTTCACGAGGCGGAGATAAACGCTCCATGTGTCCGTTACCGTTAAACCCTTATTAACAATGTGACAGTTGTTCTGTCTGATGTTCCAACTGGTTAGTTAATGATAACGTTCCACCCATTACATTTTCAAAATAGAATATTCCCGTAGTAAAAATATTTTTTTATTAATGATAAAATATGCCGAAACATCTATTTGGTGCAAAAAAAAAAACATCTCTAACCAAACACCAAATCCAACATCTAATACGTGAAAATGAATAGTGTTGCACCAAATACACCTATCCATTGCACCAAATCACAATTCATCAGCCACATCACCATTTTAATTCCATTAAGAAAATTTTAATTTTGTTAGAAGAATTTTAAGTTTGTTAATTTCGTTATAAGAAAAAAGAATTTTGTTAATTTAGTTATAAGAACAAATTATATAACAAAAAATTAAAAATAAAACAAAGATTCATAACTGATAATTTAAAAAAAAAAAAAGTTACATTGGTAAATAAAGTACATTATAGGAACACGTTAAGAAATAATCCAACTCAATTAAATTAATGAGCCATGAATTAATGAATACTTACGTTAAATTTATATGAATGTTAACTTTGTGTTAAATTATTTATAACAATGAATTAAAAATAAAATTATAAAAAATCTTTAAAGAATATTCTTATTTGGTGTTTGATTTGGTGTTTGTGGTTGGAGTACTTTTTACTGTCTATTTGGTGTAAAATTTGGTGTTTTGGTTTGGAGATGGCCTTAGGTCCGAGTCTCTCTCATTCAATTTGGTGTTTTGATACTGTCAAATGACAGTATCTAGTGCTCAATCTCAAGCTAATACATTTTCCACCCGTTTGCGTTAAATAGGTGCATTACCACAGCCACTTTCTTGGTTAACCTCAATGGATCTCTCACTGGTCACTTCTCCGCTACTAGGGGCCTCAGACAGGGGGATCCACTTTCCCCTTGTCTGTTCGTCCTA
Source organism: Eustoma russellianum (assembly GCA_036186865.1). Lineage (NCBI taxonomy): Eukaryota > Viridiplantae > Streptophyta > Magnoliopsida > Gentianales > Gentianaceae > Eustoma > Eustoma russellianum. The sequence continues at coordinate 3,284,697 of AP025048.1, read as the reverse complement.
GTAATGGAAGGAGTCACTCAACTGTTGAAAAATCAAATTTCACACAACCAATTCTCATTCCATCCCAAATGTGAAAGATAAAAAATCATTTCACTTGCATTTGCAGATGATTTGTTCATTTTCAAAGGCTTTCTGGGATACAACCCAACTTGCAAAAAAGCATAATTTTTACTTCTGTCATAAATTCCCAAATGCAGACTGAAATTGCAAACATCCTACGAATGCAAATAAGCTCCCTCCCCATCAAGTATTTGGGGGTTCAATTGACTGTAAGCAAGCTTTCCTTCTCAAACTGCTCGTCGCTCCTTGATAGATTATATCACGAGTGACCAGTTAGGCAAATAAAACCTTTTCCTATGTGTTTGGGTTTTCCTCACAAACAGTGTCCAAACGTCTTACATTTTAAGCATTGTATGGGAATCCATTCATATTCAACTTCTTGTGTGCATTCATTCCCGAATTCGTCAGTGAAATGAACGTTTTTCGGGTGGCTAATCCAAGCTTTGATTTCTACACAAATCTTAGCATAGGATACCCTAGATTGTGAAGCTGTGAGCCTATCCAAGAACATGGGTTTACCTATTAACGATCCAAGTCCCCCCTAAACATGGTGGTTGAAACAATGTGGACGCAGCCGTGGGAATTTTATCCACACAGGGACTGCATCCAGATTGAGTCTTTGGATTGGCTTATCTGAGGTCCACGGCCATAGGAATAGGACCCTATTCCCAAATGGAAGTGGAGATAGTTCAAGTACAGTTACCTTAGCTTCCTCGGACTGAAATCTGAACAGAAAGAGATCTTCCTCTAGCTTCTCCACCTCTAGAAGGCCATTTTTGTTCCAGCGTTGTTCAACAAATCTTTGCATGTCGGAGTAAGATGTAGTATTTCCAATTACTAGTCCAATTATGCAGTGACACCACTTCTTTTTGTCCTCATCAACCTTCGATGGGTAGATTAAGAAGGAGATCGTCTTTGGTCACATTTGTGACTGTGATTTGCAGCTCCGAAGAGGCTTGAGGTTTGAAATTAAGGAGGCTAGCCCAGGAAGATTTCGCCCTTACCACAGCTTGCATGTTGTGGATGGGTTAAAAATCCCTAGAAACTGCCATTTTTAAGAATAGAAGAAGATTTAGGGTTTTTGTGGTTGGGTTGGTCGCGGCCTGGGAGGCCGAGCCAGGCTGAGCTCGAAGATTATTCAGATAGGGAAGGTATGTAACGAGGTTACTGAGGTTTCGATGTGGTGATTTAGCCGTTGCGGTGGCGAAGGGGTGGAGAAAGGAACGTTAATGGAGGAGAGAGAAGGAAAGGTTAGGTGAGAATAAGAAACAGAAAAAAGGAATGCGGACGCATTTTCTAGAGAGAGGCGAGAGAAAATTCTTCTAGAGGGAGAAAGCGTGTTTTTGCTATATTCACGGTCTAACTTAAAATCCCCATTACAAAGGAGGATACAAGCATTTGGGAAAGAAGAACTATGATCTCCGCTTACCAGTGTATATGCATTACAAAGGAGGATACAAGCATTTGGGAAAGAAGAACTATGATCTCCGCTTACCAGTGTATATGCGAGAACTCCAATTTCTTCAACTACTTCATGGATGATGCTGTCAAACATTTCCCCAGAAGCCTTTTTACCTGATCATCTCATGGAAGTCATTCTCTCCACTCAAGCGAGACGTGATCCCAATTTCTTTAGGCTTTCAATCCGCAGGAAAGTTAAGAGAATCAATATGGTCGATAATTCTTTATCCAACATAAACATCTTAACGAAGTGCAAAGCAATCCCCATGACAAGAAAATCAAGAAGTTCATCTGCACAAAAGATAGTAGGAAATATTGAAAAACAAAGAAATTCAGTAACTCAGTAACTCTACCACAAGTAACAAGAATACCTATTCCAAGTTCAGAGGGCCTCAAGTTAAGTGGGTTATGATCAATGTGTACTCAACAGTAGTTCCAATGTCATTTATTCACTTCAAGCGTAAATCAGTGTTCTTGTGTTTAATTGACAATAGGAAGTATTAACGTAGTCTGGTGACGTGATTCACCAAATAAGTTAGGGGGGAAATAAAAGATATACAACACAATACGAAACCAAGACAAAATATCATTACACAGAAAAATAATCCAAGACCAGTAATGACTCATGGACATCTCATTGATCCATCATAATTCCAAGAGGCCCATTAGACACGGTCATAAGATGATTTTTCCAGTTGTCTAACTCATGGAACCTATTTTAGATTCACAAGCTAACTCTTTTGAGCCGGTGCGATCTTCATGACTACCTTACTCATATTAAGAAGCAAATACATCTCCAGACTTAACCAAGTCAAAAGTCAATTAATCTTTTTCTACCTTTTCTTCATAGAACGGGGGTTATGTGCCGAAAACATCATCCGTCAGAATGTGGAAGTCAGACTTAGGGGGGCAAATGAGAAATCTCACTACACGATCTTACTGTTAAAACATAAGAAAATTCCAAATAGCATACTTCCCTAAAATAAACTTTCAAGCTGAAGTAAAACAAAAGTCCATTAATCATCTTCTCTCAACAAACTCATTAGATAGTACACAGAAAGGACGACATATCGCTTTCATCTAAATACCTCCAGATGTCCACCAGAAAAAACGTAGTGCCCAAGAAATTTCCCGACGTTGTTACTTCTTTGAAAGACAAGTAATGTTTTGTCAGATGTTTGCAAAACCGCACCATTGCCAAGAGGGATTGGTGTGTGTTGCGGCAAACAGAATCATCTGTCACATTTAATAAGCAATGGCAGAACACAACATTAGTACAAAATCAGCCAACTTTTCCATCTGGGAAGTCCAGTAACTACATGGAATGTAAGATAGCAAGCATATATGAACCAGGAAAAAAGAAATACAACGGAAATACATATTCATGTTACGGAAAATGTTGTTGCCAGTAATAACGGATGGTGAAAAAAACAGATATACAGGGATATCTAAAAACCAAGGATCCTTTATAAAGTTGTTTAGTAATTTGTTTCCAAACCTCTTCTTTTAACCTATCTTCTTTTTTATTTTAATCTTTACAATCTTCATCAACATCTTGAACGGAGAACATAAGCAAATTTATATAAAATAAATAAATAAATAAATCATACTGAAAAGAGAGTTAAACACATACACAGGCAAACGTTCAACAACTGTGTTCTTAGAATTGAGATATACTGCCTCAAGCAATGACTATTAGAGAAATCAACATACCCTGAATTTTAGTCCATTGAACAATGCAGACTCTTTTGCACTCTTTCATCCCAAATCTAAAGGGAGGAGAAAAAATGTCAGCTTGCAAAAGTTAGATGATGAATCTTAAAGGGAAAAAGTAAAGAACGTGCAGAATGTGAGCAGCATAAATCGATGGAAAGATAAAAACCGAGAACGTGTTCAACGAATAAGTTAATTTGGACCATTCTCGATTTGTGCGTGTTATCCACTATACTACTCACACACATTGAGCAGGCCACGCACCCTGAGCAAGGGCAGACAACATTTGCACCAACTATGCTTCCCTGACAAGAAATTCACTCTCCAAGCTGCACACTAGACAACGAATAGGTCCATCAACAAAACTGTCTTTGTCCCAGAACTGATTACATAGTGACTCCTGCAACAACATCCATTATCCTACAGTGAGCTGTTGTCGAACAAAAGAGAAACTGGAGCAATGGTCGATGAATTAATTAATCATTGTATATTCGAACATCTCCTTGATAAATTTTTTAAAGGACCTTTAATATTAATTTGAGATTAGGATCCTCAGACTGCTGCACCAAAACAAGCGGTACGACGGCACATATACACAATAAAAAGGCGTAACTCAATGCAGAAATCTTGGAATACCTCAAGACTAATTTCATATGAAGCAACAAACGCAGACACAAATGTTCGAAGTACACTGGCAAAACAAACAGTGGGACCCTGCAATAAATTGCACAACAGTGCAAGAAACTATCAGCCACCAAAGCTAAGACATATGGATGTGCAAAACATATGGATGTGCAAAACATGATTTGAAAGCTCAATAAATCATAACTTACATCTGATTCCATCAATATATTGCTTTCAAGAATGTCAAAAAAGTAACTCAGAGATTCTGTCTCAATTGCTTGACGCGCATAACTAACATAATTGAATTCCTGAAATATTCGTCTTCAAAAATCTTGCCCAAAATTTTTCAAGAAGTAATGGGCCAAAATAAATAACAAAATGAGTCCCAGAAACTGAACATACCGTCAATTCTGAATTATCGTCTTTTCCTGGAAGAGATGAGATGAGACAAAGAGACAGCCCATCCTAGTATCAAAGGCCCGGAGTCTGAAGACCATCCAACTCGGAAACCGAATGAAATCAGCCAAGGAAAATGCAACAGTACCACCCTAGCTGAGAAGAAATAAGGTTTGATCAACTATAATGTGAGAACTTCATGGCACTAGTTAATAGCTATCATAGATCGTTCCGGCCAGTGACTTTTATTTCGCCAGGTTTCATTCGATTTGTTGTGGATTGGATGATGGAAAACACACAAGCTACGGCTTGAAAGCTTTAAACTGTTTCTTTTTTAAGATATGAAAAAAGAAATTTTTTTATAAAAGGTGGAAAAAAAATGTAAGGGGGGCGTTTAACCGAATCTACTTCATCAACATCAAGATACATAGGTTTGAGAGAGCTCACAAAGAAGCAAGTGGAATAAGAGCGAAGCGAGTCGGGCAAATCAATAGGACATACACAAACACATACTTCACAAACGATGCATTTATCAAATTTAAAATGTATTCAGCCTCGTAAACGTTCCGATGGAGTCAATTAAAAACTAATCTGAGGTGAGAGTAAAGGAAAATCAATGTGATCAAAGATTGGAAAGAACCCAAGCATATTAAACAGCAATAGAAGACACATGACAAGCAAGAGATTAAAATATTAAAATCACAAAGGGAAACTCTTGTTATTTTCCTTTTCTATTCAAACAAACCTTGCATTCATAATCGTGTAGAGATCAATCATATATTGATGGTCGCAGTGCTCCCTTCTCTAGTCATCCAATAAAATACATTCAATCTTATAATATGATATACGTGTCTGAAGGTAGTAGGACCTAATATCAGACACTAATTTGCCAATTCTACACATCCTAACTCACCAGAAGAATGCAAAACCCAAAAACTACAATTCTTCTAAGCAAACATGTTTTACCACAAGCACTTACGAGTTACTATCCTAGAACAAATTAGTTTACAGGCGAAACAGTAAGATAATTTCTGCTGCTGGAAGAGAGTTCAGGCATTCATCCTTATATATCGATAACCCAGTTCTTTGGCATTAAGAAATTGAAAATGATTATAAGGATTACAACCATGTAAATCTAAGTTTTTAAATGCTCAAGTGATGCCATGCTGAGTGCTTGGTTGCTTGAGCAGTCAAGGTAAATTTACTGGCGATTCCAAGAGAAGTATGAACAAAAAGCACAATTGGAACAGTTTAACTCTGTTAGTCAACTTGTATAGCGGTAGAATAGAACGAACACAATTTAGGAACAACCAAAATAAAAAAGGTCCGTGCACTGAAAAGTCTCACGTACCTAATTAATTCCTACCCACATAAACGAATACAAATTGATTGTTTCAGTATTGACGGGATTAAACTTTAAAAAACTATTAAACTTTACAAAACTTGTTCAGTTCGGCATTTAATATAAATGTTCGTAAAAGAAGTTGCACTTCTCAAAATTTCTAATTTATATATACTTTGAGTTAACAATGAAATGAAAACCTGAAGGGAGTTTGATATTGGACCATGCGAAGAATAGTTTCCAGCTTCGGAGTTTCTATTAGGGTAAGGAGCAACTGCATTTTAGTGTAGTTAAACAAGCAAATTGCATCGGTTGATATGGATAATTTCCTTAGGTTCAAAGAACCAGAAACAAAACCCTGCATCAAGAAACACAGATTAGCAGCCCAAATAGAAGCATAAGAAGATAGTTGCGGAACCTGCAAATTGTTGGATACCTTAAAAAGACGAAGCATTTTTTTCCCAATGAGCACTATTACAAAAGCACAACAGGACCCGTAATAAACAAGGAAAAAAGAATGCCCAGAACAAGATTATCTTCTATCAGTGCTTCCTCAGCCCACAGCGTGTACAGGTCAACGTCCTGAAAGCAAGTTGATGTACATAGTTGCAAGCAAAGATCAGATATTCAAAAGCATGAACATTCTATAGAGCTTCAAGCAAGAAATACATCACCGTGCTAGAAGTTCTGAGGAAAAAAATTTGATGATATAAAAAAGAACTAAAAAAACAAAATAAAAAACAAAACAAAAAAGGAAAAGGAAAAGGAAAACTGAACCAACCAGTTGGTCGGGAAAAGTATATGACAAAAGCTCCTCAACTACAGAAAGTAAATTTCCTGCTAGTCCTTCAGATATCGACTTCTCAGCCACACCTCGAATGACATGATTTTCTTTCAACCTGAATTCAACAACTTAGAAAGGAAGAAGATACAGAATCATATTATCAGAAATATAAAGATCAGCCCTTCAGAAGAAACACACGTCACCAAAAAGCATTTGCGGAAAAATGAACGGATGGACAATTTTGTTTCCATTTCTAACCGAGTCAAAGACACTATTTTTTTACTTTGAAATATGATGGAAGAAAGCAAAACAACTCACTAAATTGGCTGCGCTTCATATATTGTGAAGTACCAGTTGATTGACACAAATTGACGCAACTTTATTATTATGGGTCATTGCAAAACAACCTCCGTGCGTTTCTAACACATGGGTATGGTTGTACTTCTGACCCCCCATACCCCGCCATAGGCGGGAGCCTCTAAATCAATAGGGTAATGTTATTGTTGTTGTTGAACGGATGGACAATTTATAAAACAGATCACATATAACAAAGAATGAATGGATATTTTTAATTTTCCCTATTTCCATTTCAAGAAAATCCTGTTTTAGCTAAAAAACCATTGGTTCGGTTCTCTAGGTTGCAAGTGACAAACACCATAAAAGAGTAACATACTGAGCATCAGACTTTTCTTTTACGTTATTTTATTTTTTATGACAACGAATAGGTCCATCAACAAAAAAAGTCTCTGTCCCAGAACTGAATACATAGCGACTCCTGCAACAACATCCATTATCCTCTAGTGAATTGTTGTCGAACAAAAGAGAAACTGGAGCAATGGTCGATGAATTAATTAATCATTGTATATTCGAAAATCTCCTTGATAAATTTTTTAAAGGACCTTTAATATTAATTTGAGATTAGGATCCACACACTGCTTCACCAAAACAAGCGGTAAAAGTACGACGGCACATATACACAAGAAAAAGGCGTAACTCAATGCAGAAATCTTGGAATACCTCAAGACTAATTTCATATGAAGCAACAAACGCAAACACAAATGTTCGAAGTACACTGCCAAAACAAACAGTGGGACCCAGCAATAAATTGCAAAACAACGTAAGGAACCATCAGCCACCAAAGCTAAGACTTAAACCAAGAAACAAAAACAGCAAAAATAGTTGCAAGAGAACAACATATGGATGTGCAAAACATGATTTGAAAGCTCACTAAATCATAACTTACATCTGATTCCATCAACATATTGCTTTCAAGAATGCCAAAAAAGTAACTCAGAGATTCTGTCTCAATTGCTTGACGCGCATAACTAACATGGTTGAATTCCTGAAACATTCGTCTTCAAAAATCGTGCCCAAAATTTTTCAAGAAGTAATAGACCAAAATAAATAACAAAATGAGTCCCAGAAACTGAACATACCGTCAATTCTGAATTATCGTCTTTTCCTGGAAGAGATGAGATGAGACAAAAAGACAGCCCATCCTAGTATCAAAGGCCCGGCTTCTTTTGTCTGAGGACCATCCAAGTCGGAAATCATGGCATCCATATCTTGAATATCAGCCAAGGAAAATGCAACAGTACCCTAGCTGAGAAGAAATAAGGTTTGACCAACTACAATGTGAGAACTCCATGGAACTAGTTAATAGCTATTATAGATCGTTCCGGCCAGTGACTTTTATTTCGTCAGGTTTCATTCGATTCGATTTGTTGTGGATTGGATGATGGAAAACCAAGCAAGCTACGGCTTGAAAGATTTAAACTCTTTCTTTTTTGTGATATGAAAAGAGAAATTTTTTTATAGAAGATTACATACTTCCTCTCTCGTTCCACTCGCTAGAAACAAGCAGAAAAAGAAGTAAAGGGGCGTTTAACCGAATCCACTTCATCAGTGCTTCCTCAGCCCACAGCGTGTATAGGTCAACGTCCTGAAAGCAAGTTGATGTACATAGTTGCAAGCAAAGAACGGATATTCAAAAGCATGAACATTCTATAGAGCTTCAAGCAAGAAATCCATCACCATGCTAGAAGTTCTGAGGAAAAAAATTTGATGATATAAAAAAGAACTAAAAAACAAAATAAAAAACAAAACAAAAAAAGGAAAAGGAAAACTGAACCAACCAGTTGGTCGGGAAAAGTATATGACAACAGCTCCTCAATTACAGAAAGCAAATTTCCTGCTAGTCCGTCAGATATGAACTTCTCAGCCTCAACCCAAATGACATGATTTTTTCTTTCAACCTGAATTCAACAACTTGGAAAGGAAGAAGATACAGAATCATATTATCAAAATATAAAGATAGGCCCTTCACAAGAATCACACGTCTCCAAAAAGCATTTGCGGAAAAACGAACGGATGGACAATTTTGTTTCAATTTCCAACTGAGTCAAAGACACATTATTTTTTACTTTGAAATATGATGGAATAAAGCAAAATAACTCACTAAATTGGCTGCGCTTCTTATATTGTGAAGTATCAGTTGATCGACACAAATTGGCGCAACTTTATTATGGGTCATTGCAAAACAACCTTCCTGCGTTTCTAACACATGGGTATAATTGTGTACTTCTGACCTCCCATACCCCGACATAGGCTCTAAGACAATGCGGTAATGTTGTTGTTGTTGTTGAACGGATGGACAATTTATAAAACAGATCACATATAAAAAAGAATGATTGGAAGTTTTTAATTTTCCCTATTTCCATTTCCTGAAAATCCTGTTTTAGCTAAAAAAACCATTGGTTCGGTTCTCTAGGTTGCAAATGACAAACACCACAAAAGAGTAACATACTGAGCATCAGACTTTTCTTTTATGTTATTTTATTTTTTAGGACATCTTCGTCCGTGTTACTGAAAGAATTTTTAGGTTGAACATACCCACCCAGACATCAGACACATAGCATGATTTCCATTAGTAGGCACAAACCGATAAAGAGGGAAGTGTAGATAATTCAAACAAAGTGCCTCCTGAATTGATTCTAGATTATATCCATACCTTGAAATATCATCTCTTTCAGAGGTTGGTCTGATACATACATCCAACTACACCAACAATTTTAAACAAGTAGAGCTTCAAATGGCTTGTCACTGGGGGGCCTCATGCTTAGTTTCAAAAGAAAGTCAAACAAACAACAAAACAATAACAAAGCCAAACAAAATTGAGAAACAAAACTAAGCTAAGCACGCGTACAAACAAAAACTTTTATATATAATAGTGGCAGTGGCGACAAATGGTAACGATAATAATAGTAGTACTGAAGTTCTAATAGAGTAAAGACCTCACGATGAAGCTAAAACCTTAATCTCTCATGCAACATGGTTGTCAAGGTTATGCTCCCATTGTAACCGCAGTTATTCAATGCATGGTGCAAAAGACAAACTGTTGGGCATGTAAACATCCTTTCTATGAAAGATGGATTATCCAAATATCGCGACAGACAAGATAACAAGGAGAACTCACAAGCATGCATAAGCATTTCTCGCGTACACTTCAATAGGCATTGTCGTTCGACATAGAACTGGACCAAAACCTTCATGAAGAACCTGAAATTAATAAACCAACAGTTCATTAGGCAATCGGCAATATCAGTTGAATCAGAAGTTTGCTCCATACTAATAACATCTTAATAGAGGAAAACAACACAGTACCTACTTTGGACAGAGAAATTTGAAAGGAAAAATACAACAAAGGAAAAAAGTGTCCAGCTCTGCCACGTCAAAACTAAGTGGCATTCTCAAAGAAAAGTGGCCCAGAAATAACTCATATATTGGTCATATTCTTCCAGGAACAACTCATATATTGGTCATATTCTCACAAACTCCACCTACAAAATAAAAGAACACACTAAACGAATACCGACAAACACACACCACTTGAAAAACATATTTGAGGCATACTGTTGCCAAGAAAGCAGCAAGGACTGTGGAACAATAAGACACAAATGAATCTGAATATACTTGAGCTACAGATCAAGCAATAAATTGATATTAAATTGCATATATAAATCTGTTTAACAATTTTTGGGATACACAGAAATAGAGTGCTGACCAACTGTTGAAGTTCATCACATAGATACTCGGACGTGTTGCGCTTTGAGGATCGTTCAACAAGAATATATGATATGACTGCACCTCATCTAAAAGCTGTAGCACAAGGGATGCCACTTTGCATGAGATGTAATCAATATGAAAAATCACACAGCTAGGACATCTAAGCAAGTTGAATGCCAGAACAGTTAAAAGCTGGATGAGCGACCTAATTGCACTTTTTGTACTTCTTGTTCCCGAAAAACCCATTTTTCCCCATCTCGGGACACTGAAATCCTACGTTACACTGGAAAGTGATGAGCCTAAGTCCAAAACTCCATACAGACGTATGGAGTAAAAATGCAGAAAACCTAGTCAAATAATATCCAACATACCCAGCGGCTCTGCAGGCACCAACTCTATTCCTGGATTAAAAATAGTCGTACTTGTTTGCGTTCTTTCATTTCATAAATAAAGGAAGGAGAACCCAAAAAACAAAAAACAAAAAAAAGGAGGAAAAGACTGGCAGATTTTACCATAGGAGAACTGAATTAAAGAGCGGCATTTTTGAACTGGCGCTGTTCAGTTAAGATATGCGAGCTTATCTTTACTTGTTTTGCCTCTAACGCATCTCTTGATTTTTGGTTCGGAGGTTTAAAGAGTTTAACAGTGTCCAAGAACCACCCATGGTTATCCGTCACCTTCTCTTCCTGGACCAACAAAATTCTAGAAATTTCAGGGCTCAAATCAACGAGAACAATATCCAAGAAAAGAGGGAAAAAACAAACACGCGCATTTATTACAAAATGAAAAAGGGAATTTAGAGACTTGCCAAATGAGGAGGGATGTCGGAAGATTGGTAGACGTTTTCAAGTCCGGAGAGTAATGAACTGAAGGAGTCCCACCAAAGTAAAGAGTCTACAACCTTGAAATCACTTGAAGAATCGTTCTCAGCCATGGAAACAGAAATTCCAAGCGAATCCGTAGTGCTAAAAAGTAAAAAACCCAAAACTATCATGTGACCTTAGCCGATTTCTTGGGAGGATCTGGGGGTTTAGAGGGTTTAAAATAAATCAAGCAAAGAACTGAAGGAGTCCCGCCAAAGTGAAGAGTCTACAACTTTAAAATCACTTGAAGAATCGTTCCCAGCCATGGAAACAGAAATTCCAACCGAATCAGTAGTGCTAAAAAGTAAAAAACCGTAAACTATCATGCGACCTTAGCCGATTTCTTGGGGGGATATGGGGTTTTAGAGGGTTTAAAATAAATCAAGCAAAGAAATGAAGGAGTCCCGCCAAAGTGAAGAGTCTACAACTTTGAAATCACTTGAAATCGTTCCCGGAAATGGAAATAGAAATTCCAAGCGAATCCGTAGTGCTAAAAAGTAACCCTAAACTATCATGCGACCTTAGCCGATTTCTTGGGAGGATCTGGGGTTTTAGAGGGTTTAAAATAAATCAAGAAAAGAACTGAAGGAGTCCCACCAAAGTGAAGAGTCTACAACTTTGAAATCACTTGAAGAATCGTTCCCAGCCATGGAAACAGAAATTCCAACCAAATCTGTAGTGCTAAAAAGTAAAAAACCGTAAACTATCATACGACCTTATCCGATTTCTTGGGAGGATATGGGGTTTTAGAGGGTTTAAAATAAATCAAGCAAAGAAATGAAGGAGTCCCGCCAAAGTGAAGAGTCTACAACTTTGAAATCACTTGAAGAATCGTTCCCGCAAATGGAAACAGAAATTCCAAGCGAATCCGTAGTGCTAAAAGTAAAAAACCCTAAACTATCATGCGACCTTAGCCGATTTCTTGGGAGGATCTGGGGTTTTAGAGGATTTAAAATAAATCAAGAAAAGAACTGAAGGAGTCCCACCAAAGTGAAGAGTCTACAACTTTGAAATCACTTGAAGAATCGTTCCCAGCCATGGAAACAGAAATTCCAAGCAAATCCGTAGTGCTAAAAAGTAAAAAACCTTAAATCATCATGCGACCTTAGCCGATTTCTTGGGAGGATCTGGGGTTTCAGAGGGTTTAAAATAAATCAAGCGGTAAGACACTTCATCAACGTTAAGTAAATACGATAAGGATGGGAAGTATAACGTTCACGAGGCGGAGATAAACGCTCCATGTGTCCGTTACCGTTAAACCCTTATTAACAATGTGACAGTTGTTCTGTCTGATGTTCCAACTGGTTAGTTAATGATAACGTTCCACCCATTACATTTTCAAAATAGAATATTCCCGTAGTAAAAATATTTTTTTATTAATGATAAAATATGCCGAAACATCTATTTGGTGCAAAAAAAAAACATCTCTAACCAAACACCAAATCCAACATCTAATACGTGAAAATGAATAGTGTTGCACCAAATACACCTATCCATTGCACCAAATCACAATTCATCAGCCACATCACCATTTTAATTCCATTAAGAAAATTTTAATTTTGTTAGAAGAATTTTAAGTTTGTTAATTTCGTTATAAGAAAAAAGAATTTTGTTAATTTAGTTATAAGAACAAATTATATAACAAAAAATTAAAAATAAAACAAAGATTCATAACTGATAATTTAAAAAAAAAAGTTACATTGGTAAATAAAGTACATTATAGGAACACGTTAAGAAATAATCCAACTCAATTAAATTAATGAGCCATGAATTAATGAATACTTACGTTAAATTTATATGAATGTTAACTTTGTGTTAAATTATTTATAACAATGAATTAAAAATAAAATTATAAAAAAATCTTTAAAGAATATTCTTATTTGGTGTTTGATTTGGTGTTTGTGGTTGGAGTACTTTTTACTGTCTATTTGGTGTAAAATTTGGTGTTTTGGTTTGGAGATGGCCTTAGGTCCGAGTCTCTCTCATTCAATTTGGTGTTTTGATACTGTCAAATGACAGTATCTAGTGCTCAATCTCAAGCTAATGCATTTTCCACCCGTTTGCGTTAAATAGGTGCATTACCACAGCCACTTTCTTGGTTAACCTCAATGGATCTCTCACTGGTCACTTCTCCGCTACTAGGGGCCTCAAACAGGGGGATCCACTTTCCCCTTGTCTGTTCGTCCTAGTAATGGAAGGAGTCACTCAACTGTTGAAAAATCAAATTTCACACAACCAATTCTCATTCCATCCCAAATGTGAAAGATAAAAAATCATTTCACTTGCATTTGCAGATGATTTGTTCATTTTCAAAGGCTTTCTGGGATACAACCCAACTTGCAAAAAAGCATAATTTTTACTTCTGTCATAAATTCCCAAATGCAGACTGAAATTGCAAACATCCTACGAATGCAAATAAGCTCCCTCCCCATCAAGTATTTGGGGGTTCAATTGACTGTAAGCAAGCTTTCCTTCTCAAACTGCTCGTCGCTCCTTGATAGATTATATCACGAGTGACCAGTTAGGCAAATAAAACCTTTTCCTATGTGTTTGGGTTTTCCTCACAAACAGTGTCCAAACGTCTTACATTTTAAGCATTGTATGGGAATCCATTCATATTCAACTTCTTGTGTGCATTCATTCCCGAATTCGTCAGTGAAATGAACGTTTTTCGGGTGGCTAATCCAAGCTTTGATTTCTACACAAATCTTAGCATAGGATACCCTAGATTGTGAAGCTGTGAGCCTATCCAAGAACATGGGTTTACCTATTAACGATCCAAGTCCCCCCAAAACATGGTGGTTGAAACAATGTGGACGCAGTCGTGGGAATTTTATCCACACAGGGACTGCATCCAGATTGAGTCTTTGGATTGGCTTATCTGAGGTCCACGGCCATAGGAATAGGACCCTATTCCCAAATGGAAGTGGAGATAGTTCAAGTACAGTTACCTTAGCTTCCTCGGACTGAAATCTGAACAGAAAGAGATCTTCCTCTAGCTTCTCCACCTCTAGAAGGCCATTTTTGTTCCAGCGTTGTTCAACAAATCTTTGCATGTCGGAGTAAGATGTAGTATTTCCAATTACTAGTCCAATTATGCAGTGACACCACTTCTTTTTGTCCTCATCAACCTTCGATGGGTAGATTAAGAAGGATATCGTCTTTGGTCACATTTGTGACTGTGATTTGCAGCTCCGAAGAGGCTTGAGGTTTGAAATTAAGGAGGCTAGCCCAGGAAGATTTCGCCCTTACCACAGCTTGCATGTTGTGGATGGGTTAAAAATCCCTAGAAACTGCCATTTTTAAGAATAGAAGAAGATTTAGGGTTTTTGTGGTTGGGTTGGTCGCGGCCTGGGAGGCCGAGCCAGGCTGAGCTCGAAGATTATTCAGATAGGGAAGGTATGTAACGAGGTTACTGAGGTTTCGATGTGGTGATTTAGCCGTTGCGGTGGCGAAGGGGTGGAGAAAGGAACGTTAATGGAGGAGAGAGAAGGAAAGGTTAGGTGAGAATAAGAAACAGAAAAAAGGAATGCGGACGCATTTTCTAGAGAGAGGCGAGAGAAAATTCTTCTAGAGAGAGAAAGCGTGTTTTTGCTATATTCACGGTCTAACTTAAAATCCCCATTACAAAGGAGGATACAAGCATTTGGGAAAGAAGAACTATGATCTCCGCTTACCAGTGTATATGCATTACAAAGGAGGATACAAGCATTTGGGAAAGAAGAACTATGATCTCCGCTTACCAGTGTATATGCGAGAACTCCAATTTCTTCAACTACTTCATGGATGATGCTGTCAAACATTTCCCCAGAAGCCTTTTTACCTGATCATCTCATGGAAGTCATTCTCTCCACTCAAGCGAGACGTGATCCCAATTTCTTTAGGCTTTCAATCCGCAGGAAAGTTAAGAGAATCAATATGGTCGATAATTCTTTATCCAACATAAACATCTTAACGAAGTGCAAAGCAATCCCCATGACAAGAAAATCAAGAAGTTCATCTGCACAAAAGATAGTAGGAAATATTGAAAAACAAAGAAATTCAGTAACTCAGTAACTCTACCACAAGTAACAAGAATACCTATTCCAAGTTCAGAGGGCCTCAAGTTAAGTGGGTTATGATCAATGTGTACTCAACAGTAGTTCCAATGTCATTTATTCACTTCAAGCGTAAATCAGTGTTCTTGTGTTTAATTGACAATAGGAAGTATTAACGTAGTCTGGTGACGTGATTCACCAAATAAGTTAGGGGGGAAATAAAAGATATACAACACAATACGAAACCAAGACAAAATATCATTACACAGAAAAATAATCCAAGACCAGTACTGACTCATGGACATCTCATTGATCCATCATAATTCCAAGAGGCCCATTAGACACGGTCATAAGATGATTTTTCCAGTTGTCTAACTCATGGAACCTATTTTAGATTCACAAGCTAACTCTTTTGAGCCGGTGCGATCTTCATGACTACCTTACTCATATTAAGAAGCAAATACATCTCCAGACTTAACCAAGTCAAAAGTCAATTAATCTTTTTCTACCTTTTCTTCATAGAACGGGGGTTATGTGCCGAAAACATCATCCGTCAGAATGTGGAAGTCAGACTTAGGGGGGCAAATGAGAAATCTCACTACACGATCTTACTGTTAAAACATAAGAAAATTCCAAATAGCATACTTCCCTAAAATAAACTTTCAAGCTGAAGTAAAACAAAAGTCCATTAATCATCTTCTCTCAACAAACTCATTAGATAGTACACAGAAAGGACGACATATCGCTTTCATCTAAATACCTCCAGATGTCCACCAGAAAAAACGTAGTGCCCAAGAAATTTCCCGACGTTGTTACTTCTTTGAAAGACAAGTAATGCTTTGTCAGATGTTTGCAAAACCGCACCATTGCCAAGAGGGATTGGTGTGTGTTGCGGCAAACAGAATCATCTGTCACATTTAATAAGCAATGGCAGAACACAACATTAGTACAAAATCAGCCAACTTTTCCATCTGGGAAGTCCAGTAACTACATGGAATGTAAGATAGCAAGCATATATGAACCAGGAAAAAAGAAATACAACGGAAATACATATTCATGTTACGGAAAATGTTGTTGCCAGTAATAACGGATGGTGAAAAAACAGATATACAGGGATATCTAAAAACCAAGGATCCTTTATAAAGTTGTTTAGTAATTTGTTTCCAAACCTCTTCTTTTAACCTATCTTCTTTTTTATTTTAATCTTTACAATCTTCATCAACATCTTGAACGGAGAACATAAGCAAATTTATATAAAATAAATAAATAAATAAATCATACTGAAAAGAGAGTTAAACACATACACAGGCAAACGTTCAACAACTGTGTTCTTAGAATTGAGATATACTGCCTCAAGCAATGACTATTAGAGAAATCAACATACCCTGAATTTTAGTCCATTGAACAATGCAGACTCTTTTGCACTCTTTCATCCCAAATCTAAAGGGAGGAGAAAAAATGTCAGCTTGCAAAAGTTAGATGATGAATCTTAAAGGGAAAAAGTAAAGAACGTGCAGAATGTGAGCAGCATAAATCGATGGAAAGATAAAAACCGAGAACGTGTTCAACGAATAAGTTAATTTGGACCATTCTCGATTTGTGCGTGTTATCCACTATACTACTCACACACATTGAGCAGGCCACGCACCCTGAGCAAGGGCAGACAACATTTGCACCAACTATGCTTCCCTGACAAGAAATTCACTCTCCAAGCTGCACACTAGACAACGAATAGGTCCATCAACAAAACTGTCTTTGTCCCAGAACTGATTACATAGTGACTCCTGCAACAACATCCATTATCCTACAGTGAGCTGTTGTCGAACAAAAGAGAAACTGGAGCAATGGTCGATGAATTAATTAATCATTGTATATTCGAACATCTCCTTGATAAATTTTTTAAAGGACCTTTAATATTAATTTGAGATTAGGATCCTCAGACTGCTGCACCAAAACAAGCGGTACGACGGCACATATACACAATAAAAAGGCGTAACTCAATGCAGAAATCTTGGAATACCTCAAGACTAATTTCATATGAAGCAACAAACGCAGACACAAATGTTCGAAGTACACTGGCAAAACAAACAGTGGGACCCTGCAATAAATTGCACAACAGTGCAAGAAACTATCAGCCACCAAAGCTAAGACATATGGATGTGCAAAACATATGGATGTGCAAAACATGATTTGAAAGCTCAATAAATCATAACTTACATCTGATTCCATCAATATATTGCTTTCAAGAATGTCAAAAAAGTAACTCAGAGATTCTGTCTCAATTGCTTGACGCGCATAACTAACATAATTGAATTCCTGAAATATTCGTCTTCAAAAATCTTGCCCAAAATTTTTCAAGAAGTAATGGGCCAAAATAAATAACAAAATGAGTCCCAGAAACTGAACATACCGTCAATTCTGAATTATCGTCTTTTCCTGGAAGAGATGAGATGAGACAAAGAGACAGCCCATCCTAGTATCAAAGGCCCGGAGTCTGAAGACCATCCAACTCGGAAACCGAATGAAATCAGCCAAGGAAAATGCAACAGTACCACCCTAGCTGAGAAGAAATAAGGTTTGATCAACTATAATGTGAGAACTTCATGGCACTAGTTAATAGCTATCATAGATCGTTCCGGCCAGTGACTTTTATTTCGCCAGGTTTCATTCGATTTGTTGTGGATTGGATGATGGAAAACACACAAGCTACGGCTTGAAAGCTTTAAACTGTTTCTTTTTTAAGATATGAAAAAAGAAATTTTTTTATAAAAGGTGGAAAAAAAAATGTAAGGGGGGCGTTTAACCGAATCTACTTCATCAACATCAAGATACATAGGTTTGAGAGAGCTCACAAAGAAGCAAGTGGAATAAGAGCGAAGCGAGTCGGGCAAATCAATAGGACATACACAAACACATACTTCACAAACGATGCATTTATCAAATTTAAAATGTATTCAGCCTCGTAAACGTTCCGATGGAGTCAATTAAAAACTAATCTGAGGTGAGAGTAAAGGAAAATCAATGTGATCAAAGATTGGAAAGAACCCAAGCATATTAAACAGCAATAGAAGACACATGACAAGCAAGAGATTAAAATATTAAAATCACAAAGGGAAACTCTTGTTATTTTCCTTTTCTATTCAAACAAACCTTGCATTCATAATCGTGTAGAGATCAATCATATATTGATGGTCGCAGTGCTCCCTTCTCTAGTCATCCAATAAAATACATTCAATCTTATAATATGATATACGTGTCTGAAGGTAGTAGGACCTAATATCAGACACTAATTTGCCAATTCTACACATCCTAACTCACCAGAAGAATGCAAAACCCAAAAACTACAATTCTTCTAAGCAAACATGTTTTACCACAAGCACTTACGAGTTACTATCCTAGAACAAATTAGTTTACAGGCGAAACAGTAAGATAATTTCTGCTGCTGGAAGAGAGTTCAGGCATTCATCCTTATATATCGATAACCCAGTTCTTTGGCATTAAGAAATTGAAAATGATTATAAGGATTACAACCATGTAAATCTAAGTTTTTAAATGCTCAAGTGATGCCATGCTGAGTGCTTGGTTGCTTGAGCAGTCAAGGTAAATTTACTGGCGATTCCAAGAGAAGTATGAACAAAAAGCACAATTGGAACAGTTTAACTCTGTTAGTCAACTTGTATAGCGGTAGAATAGAACGAACACAATTTAGGAACAACCAAAATAAAAAAGGTCCGTGCACTGAAAAGTCTCACGTACCTAATTAATTCCTACCCACATAAACGAATACAAATTGATTGTTTCAGTATTGACGGGATTAAACTTTAAAAAACTATTAAACTTTACAAAACTTGTTCAGTTCGGCATTTAATATAAATGTTCGTAAAAGAAGTTGCACTTCTCAAAATTTCTAATTTATATATACTTTGAGTTAACAATGAAATGAAAACCTGAAGGGAGTTTGATATTGGACCATGCGAAGAATAGTTTCCAGCTTCGGAGTTTCTATTAGGGTAAGGAGCAACTGCATTTTAGTGTAGTTAAACAAGCAAATTGCATCGGTTGATATGGATAATTTCCTTAGGTTCAAAGAACCAGAAACAAAACCCTGCATCAAGAAACACAGATTAGCAGCTCAAATAGAAGCATAAGAAGATAGTTGCGGAACCTGCAAATTGTTGGATACCTTAAAAAGACGAAGCATTTTTTTCCCAATGAGCACTATTACAAAAGCACAACAGGACCCGTAATAAACAAGGAAAAAAGAATGCCCAGAACAAGATTATCTTCTATCAGTGCTTCCTCAGCCCACAGCGTGTACAGGTCAACGTCTTGAAAGCAAGTTGATGTACATAGTTGCAAGCAAAGATCGGATATTCAAAAGCATGAACATTCTATAGAGCTTCAAGCAAGAAATACATCACCGTGCTAGAAGTTCTGAGGAAAAAAATTTGATGATATAAAAAAGAACTAAAAAACAAAATAAAAAACAAAACAAAAAAGGAAAAGGAAAAGGAAAACTGAACCAACCAGTTGGTCGGGAAAAGTATATGACAAAAGCTCCTCAAGTACAGAAAGTAAATTTCCTGCTAGTCCTTCAGATATCGACTTCTCAGCCACACCTCGAATGACATGATTTTCTTTCAACCTGAATTCAACAACTTAGAAAGGAAGAAGATACAGAATCATATTATCAGAAATATAAAGATCAGCCCTTCAGAAGAAACACACGTCACCAAAAAGCATTTGCGGAAAAATGAACGGATAG
Source organism: Eustoma russellianum (assembly GCA_036186865.1). Lineage (NCBI taxonomy): Eukaryota > Viridiplantae > Streptophyta > Magnoliopsida > Gentianales > Gentianaceae > Eustoma > Eustoma russellianum. Next base: position 3,264,587 of record AP025048.1, on the reverse strand, counting down.
ACAATTATGTTTCCATTTCTAACTGAGTCAAAGACACTATTTTTTTACTTCGAAATATGATGGAATAAAGCAAAACAACTCACTAAATTGGCTGCGCTTCATATATTGTGAAGTACCAGTTGATTGACACAAATTGACGCAACTTTATTATTATGGGTCATTGCAAAACAACCTCCGTGCGTTTCTAACACATGGGTATGGTTGTACTTCTGACCCCCCCATACCCCGCCATAGGCGGGAGCCTCTAAGTCAATAGGGTAATGTTATTGTTGTTGTTGAACGGATGGACAATTTATAAAACAGATCACATATAACAAAGAATGAATGGATAATTTTAATTTTCCCTATTTCCATTTCAAGAAAATCCTGTTTTAGCTAAAAAACCATTGGTTCGGTTCTCTAGGTTGCAAGTGACAAACACCATAAAAGAGTAACATACTGAGCATCAGACTTTTCTTTTACGTTATTTTATTTTTTATGACAACGAATAGGTCCATCAACAAAAAAAGTCTCTGTCCCAGAACTGAATACATAGCGACTCCTGCAACAACATCCATTATCCTCTAGTGAATTGTTGTCGAACAAAAGAGAAACTGGAGCAATGGTCGATGAATTAATTAATCATTGTATATTCGAAAATCTCCTTGATAAATTTTTTAAAGGACCTTTAATATTAATTTGAGATTAGGATCCACACACTGCTTCACCAAAACAAGCGGTAAAAGTACGACGGCACATATACACAAGAAAAAGGCGTAACTCAATGCAGAAATCTTGGAATACCTCAAGACTAATTTCATATGAAGCAACAAACGCAAACACAAATGTTCGAAGTACACTGCCAAAACAAACAGTGGGACCCTGCAATAAATTGCAAAACAACGTAAGGAACCATCAGCCACCAAAGCTAAGACTTAAACCAAGAAACAAAAACAGCAAAAATAGTTGCAAGAGAACAACATATGGATGTGCAAAACATGATTTGAAAGCTCACTAAATCATAACTTACATCTGATTCCATCAACATATTGCTTTCAAGAATGCCAAAAAAGTAACTCAGAGATTCTGTCTCAATTGCTTGGCGCGCATAACTAACATGGTTGAATTCCTGAAACATTCGTCTTCAAAAATCGTGCCCAAAATTTTTCAAGAAGTAATAGACCAAAATAAATAACAAAATGAGTCCCAGAAACTGAACACACCGTCAATTCTGAATTATCGTCTTTTCCTGGAAGAGATGAGATGAGACAAAAAGACAGCCCATCCTAGTATCAAAGGCTCGGCTTCTTTTGTCTGAGGACCATCCAAGTCGGAAATCATGGCATCCATATCTTGAATATCAGCCAAGGAAAATGCAACAGTACCCTAGCTGAGAAGAAATAAGGTTTGACCAATTACAATGTGAGAACTCCATGGAACTAGTTAATAGCTATTATAGATCGTTCCGGCCAGTGACTTTGATTTCGTCAGGTTTCATTCGATTCGATTTGTTGTGGATTGGATGATGGAAAACCAAGCAAGCTACGGCTTGAAAGATTTAAACTCTTTCTTTTTTGTGATATGAAAAGAGAAATTTTTTTATAGAAGATTACATACTTCCTCTCTCGTTCCACTCGCTAGAAACAAGCAGAAAAAGAAGTAAAGGGGCGTTTAACCGAATCCACTTCATCAGTGCTTCCTCAGCCCACAGCGTGTATAGGTCAACGTCCTGAAAGCAAGTTGATGTACATAGTTGCAAGCAAAGAACGGATATTCAAAAGCATGAACATTCTATAGAGCTTCAAGCAAGAAATCCATCACCATGCTAGAAGTTCTGAGGAAAAAAATTTGATGATATAAAAAAGAACTAAAAAACAAAATAAAAAACAAAACAAAAAAAGGAAAAGGAAAACTGAACCAACCAGTTGGTCGGGAAAAGTATATGACAACAGCTCCTCAATTACAGAAAGCAAATTTCCTGCTAGTCCGTCAGATATGAACTTCTCAGCCTCAACCCAAATGACATGATTTTTTCTTTCAACCTGAATTCAACAACTTGGAAAGGAAGAAGATACAGAATCATATTATCAAAATATAAAGATAGGCCCTTCAGAAGAATCACACGTCTCCAAAAAGCATTTGCGGAAAAATGAACGGATGGACAATTTTGTTTCAATTTCCAACTGAGTCAAAGACACATTATTTTTTACTTTGAAATATGATGGAATAAAGCAAAATAACTCACTAAATTGGCTGCGCTTCTTATATTGTGAAGCATCAGTTGATCGACACAAATTGGCGCAACTTTATTATGGGTCATTGCAAAACAACCTTCCTGCGTTTCTAACACATGGGTATAATTGTGTACTTCTGACCTCCCATACCCCGTCATAGGCTCTAAGACAATGCGGTAATGTTGTTGTTGTTGTTGAACGGATAGACAATTTATAAAACAGATCACATATAACAAAGAATGAATGGAAGTTTTTAATTTTCCCTATTTCCATTTCCTGAAAATCCTGTTTTAGCTAAAAAAACCATTGGTTCGGTTCTCTAGGTTGCAAATGACAAACACCACAAAAGAGTAACATACTGAGCATCAGACTTTTCTTTTATGTTATTTTATTTTTTATGACATCTTCGTCCGTGTTACTGAAAGAATTTTTAGGTTGAACATACCCACCCAGACATCACACATAGCATGATTTCCATTAGTAGGCACAAACCGATAAAGAGGGAAGTGTAGATAATTCAAACAAAGTGCCTCCTGAATTGATTCTAGATTATATCCATACCTTGAAATATCATCTCTTTCAGAGGTTGGTCTGATACATACATCCAACTACACCAACAATTTTAAACAAGTAGAGCTTCAAATGGCTTGTCACTGGGAGGCCTCATGCTTAGTTTCAAAAGAAAGTCAAACAAACAACAAAACAATAACAAAGCCAAACAAAATTGAGAAACAAAACTAAGCTAAGCACGCGTACAAACAAAAACATTTATATATAATAGTGGCAGTGGCGACAAATGGTAACGATAATAATAGTAGTACTGAAGTTCTAATAGAGTAAAGACCTCACGATGAAGCTAAAACCTTAATCTCTCATGCAACATGGTTGTCTAGGTTATGCTCCCATTGTAACCGCAGTTATTCAATGCATGGTGCAAAAGACAAACTGTTGGGCATGTAAACATCCTTTCTATGAAAGATGGATTATCCAAATATCGCGACAGACAAGATAACAAGGAGAACTCACAAGCATGCATAAGCATTTCTCGCGTACACTTCAATAGGCATTGTCGTTCGACATAGAACTGGACCAAAACCTTCATGAAGAACCTGAAATTAATAAACCAACAGTTCATTAGGCAATCGGCAATATCAGTTGAATCAGAAGTTTGCTCCATACTAATAACATCTTAATAGAGGAAAACAACACAGTACCTACTTTGGACAGAGAAATTTGAAAGGAAAAATAGAACAAAGGAAAAAAGTGTCCAGCTCTGCCACGTCAAAACTATGTGGCATTCTCAAAGAAAAGTGGCCCAGAAATAACTCATATATTGGTCATATTCTTCCAGGAACAACTCATATATTGGTCATATTCTCACAAACTCCACCTACAAAATAAAAGAACACACTAAACGAATACCGACAAACACACACCACGTGAAAAACATATTTGAGGCATACTGTTGCCAAGAAAGCAGCAAGGACTGTGGAACAATAAGACACAAATGAATCTGAATATACTTGAGCTACAGATCAAGCAATAAATTGATATTAAATTGCATATATAAATCTGTTTAACAATTTTTGGGATACACAGAAAGAGAGTGCTGACCAACTGTTGAAGTTCATCACATAGATACTCGGACGTGTTGCGCTTTGAGGATCGTTCAACAAGAATATATGATATGACTGCACCTCATCTAAAAGCTGTAGCACAAGGGATGCCACTTTGCATGAGATGTAATCAATATGAAAAATCATACAGCTAGGACATCTAAGCAAGTTGAATGCCAGAACAGTTAAAAGCTGGATGAGCGACCTAATTGCACTTTTTGTACTTCTTGTTCCCGAAAAACCCATTTTTCCCCATCTCAGGACACTGAAATCCTACGTTACACGGGAAAGTGATGAGCCTAAGTCCAAAACTCCATACAGACGTATGGAGTAAAAATGCAGAAAACCTAGTCAAATAATATCCAACATAACCCAGCGGCTCTGCAGGCACCAACTCTATTCCTGGATTAAAAATAGTCGTACTTGTTTGCGTTCTTTCATTTCATAAATAAAGGAAGGAAAAGACAGGCAGATTTTACCATAGGAGAACTGAATTTAAGAGCGGCATTTTTGAACTGGGGCTGTACAGTTAAGATATGCGAGCCTATATTTACTTGTTTTGCCTCTAACGCATCTCTTGATTTTTTGTTCGGAGGTTTAAAGAGTTTAACAGTGTCCAAGAACCACCCATGATTATCCGTCAGCTTCTCTTCCTGGACCAACAAAATTCTAGAAATTTCAGGGCTCAAATCAACGAGAACAATATCCAAGAAAAGAGGGGAAAAACAAACACCCTCATTGGGTATAAAATGAGAAGGGGAATTTAGAGTCTTGCCAAATGAGGAGGGATGTCGGGAGATTGGTAGACGTTTTCAAGTTCGGAGAGCAAAGAACTGAAGGAGTCCCACCAAAGTACAAAGTCTACAACCTTGAAATCACTTGACGAATCGTTCTCAGCCATGGAAACAGAAATTCCAAGCGAATCCGTAGTGCTAAAAAGTAAAAAAAACCCTAAACTATCACGCGACCTTAGCCGATTTCTTGGGAGGATCTGGGGTTTTAGAGGGTTTAAAATCAATCAAGCAAAGAACTGAAGGAGTCCCACAAAAGTGAAGAGTCGACAACTTTGAAATCACTTGAAGAATCGTTCCCAGCCATGGAAACAGAAATTCCAACCGAATCTGTAGTGCTAAAAAGTAAAAAACCCTAAACCATCATGCGACCTTAGCCGATTTCTTGGGAGGATCTGGGGTTTCAGAGGGTTTAAAATGCATTTGAACCGATTAGCAATTCAGAAATACAGTTCAATTGCATTACTATATATATGTGTGCAAGGCAGCAATTGAGTTTCAGAAGGCGCGACAAAACAAAACTTTGTTGCATCAGTAGTTTTCGCCGCTTTTCATTTTTAAGTTCAGAAGGTATATTCTTTTGAACTTTTGCATAGACCGCACATATATTTATATATTACATATAACACTATCTATTCCTTCCATCGAGATAGAAGTAATGGTTGTTGATACTTCATTAGTAGATTCAACAACTGGTGGGTTTGGCATTCCTTGGAAGAACAATTGTCGTGCGTGTCATAATCAGAACAGCATTAACCAATGGAGCAAGGTACACTTCCGCATTTATTTACTTTACTTTTGTGTTCTCTTAAGCGATTTTGCATCCTTCTTTAAGGAAAATTGGGGGACTATATGTACGGATTTTATGAATGCAATTGAATATTTTTTTTCACCAAAAATTACATGTACTATCCTATAAATGCAACGTCCATCTCTCTTATCCCCAAAGTTGGGAATCCCACCAAAATGAAAGACTTTCGACCAATTTCTTGTTGCAATGTCACTTATAAAGTAATCACTAAGATCCTATCAAGTAGGCTTAAATCCCTACTGCTCATCCTAATAAGTGATAACCAGTCGGCCTATCCAAAACAATATACTACTAGTACATGAGCTAGTGAAAAATTACGAAAGCTTTTGATACTGTCAAATGACAGCATCTACTCCTCATTCTCAAGATAATGCATTTTCCGCCCGTTTTCATTAAATCGGTGGAGCTGTGCATTACAAGAACGACTTTCTCGGTTAACCTCAATGGATCTCTCACTGGTCACTTCTCCGCTACTAGGAGGCTCAGACAGGTGGATCCACTTTCCCCTTGCCTGTTCATCCTAGTAATGGAAGGACTCACTAAACTGTTGAAAAATCAAATTTCACACAACCGATTCTCATTCCATCCCAAATGTGAAAGACAAAAAAACATTTAAATTGCATTTGCGGATGATTTGTTCATTTTCTCTAAGGCAGACCCCCACTCAACCACTGTAATTAAAAATACGCTGGAAAATTTTCAAAGGCTTTCTTGGCTAAAACCAAACTTGCAAAAAAGCAATGATTTTTAAATCTGGCATAAATTCCCAAATGCAGAATGAAATTGCAAACATCCAAGGAATGCAAATAGGCTCCCTCCCTATTAGGTATATGGGGGTTCCCTTGACTGTAGGCAAGCTTTCCTTCTCAGACTACTCGCCTCTTCTTGATAGATTATCATCACGAGTGACCAGTTAGGCAAATAAAACATTGTACTATGTGTTTGGGTTTTCCTCAAAAACAGTGTCCAAACGTCTTACATTTTAAGCATTGTATGGGAATCCATTCATATTCAACTTCTTATGTGCATTCATTCCCAAATTCGTCAATGAAGTGAATGTTTTTCGGGAGGTTCATCCCAGCTTTGATTTCTACACAAATCATAGCATAGGATACCCTAGATTGTGAAGCTGTGAGCCAATCAATGAACATAGGTTTACCTATTAGCAATCCAAGTCCCCCCAGAATATGGTGATTAAAATAATGTGGAGGCAACCGTGGGAATTTTATCCACAGAGGGACTGCATCCAGCTTGAGTCTTTGGATTGGCTTATCTGAGGTCCAATGCCATAGGAATAAGACACTATTCCCAAAGGGAAGTGGAGATAGTTCAAGTACAGTTACCTTAGCTTTCTCGGACTGAAATCTGAACAGGAAGAGATCTTCCTCTAGCTTCTGCACCTCCAGAAGGCCATTTTTGTTCCAGCGTTGTTCAGCAAATCTTTGCATGTTGGAGTAAGATGCAGTATTTCCCATTACTTGTCCAATTATAGAGTGACACCACTTCTTTTTGTCCTCAACCGATTGAGGAGGAGATCTTGTCTTTGGTCACATTTGTGACTGCGATTTGCAGCCCCGAAGAGGCTTGGGGTTTGAAGTTCGGTTTAAGGAGGCTATCTCAGGCATATTTCGCCCTTACCACAGCTTGCATGTTGTGGATGGGTTAAAATCCCTAGAAACTGCCATTTTTAAGAAGAATAGAAGAAGATTTAGGGTTTTCTGGTTGGGGTTGGCCGCAGACTAGGAGGCCGAGCCAGGCTGAGCGCGAAGATTATTCAGATAGGGAAGGTATGTTACAAGGTAATTGAGGTTTGGAGGTGGTGATTTAGCCGTTGCGTTGGCGAAAGGGTGGAGAAAGAAACGGTAATGGAGGAGAGAGGAGGGAATGTTAGGTGAGAATAAGAAAGAGAAAAAAGGAATCCAGAGGCATTTTCTAGAGAGAGGCGAGAGAAAAATTTGCTAGAGAGAGAACTCCAATTTCTTCTACTACGATCTCCGCTTACCAGTGCATTTGCGAGAACTTCAATTTCTTCAACTACTTCACGAATGATGCTGTCAAACATTTCCCCAGAAGCCTTTTTACTGATCATCTCATGGAAATCAATCTTTCCACTCAGGCGAGACGTGATTCCAATTTCTTCAGGCTGTCAATTAGTAGGAAAGTTAGGAGAATCAGTATGGTCGATAATTCTTTATTTAACATAAACATCTTACCGAAGTCAGAGCAATCCTCATGACAAGAAAATCAAGAAATTCATCTGCACAAATGATAGTAAGAAATATTGAAAAACAAAGAAATTCAGTAACTCTACCACAAGTAACAAGAATACCTATATCCAAGTTCAGAGGGCCTCAAGTTAAGTTGGTTACGATCAATGTGTACTCGATAGTAGTTCCGCTGTCATTTATTCACTTCAAGCGTAAATCAGTGTTCTTGTGTTTAATTGACAATAGGATGTATTAACGTAGTCTGGTGACGTGATTCACCAAATAAGTTAGGGAAAAAAATAAAAGATATACAACACAATACAACACCATGACAAAATATCATTACACACAGAAAAATAATCCGAGACAGTAATGACTCATGGGCAGCTCATGAGTCATTAGGGGGAATTTGGAAGTCAGAATTAGGGGGCAAATGAGAAATCTCAGTACACGACATTACTGTTAAAACTATGGTTGTAAACGAGCCACACGAGCCGAGCATTGCTTTGTTCAAGCTCAGTTCATTTAACTTAACAAACGAGCCGAGCTTGTTCGTTTTTTAAACGAACATATTTAATTGTTCAAGCTTGGTTTTTTTAACTCACGAACAACATTAACGACCGGAACACCTTAAACGAACGGTGCCACTTAATGAGTTCGAAAAGAAAAAAGGTGTTCAAGCTCTGTTCATTAACATTTTATCCGAGCCAAGCTCTAACTCGAGCTCGAGCCAAACAACCGAACGGTTGGTTCATTTAGAGCTCTAGTTAAAACATAAGAAAATTCTAAATAGCATACTTCCCTAAAATAAACTTTCAAGCTGAAGTAAAACAAAAGTCCATTAATCATCTTCTCTTAACAAACTCATTAGGTAGTACACAGAAAGGACGACATAGCGCTTTCATCTAAATACCTCCAGATGTCCACCAGGAAAAACATTGTGCCCAAGAAATTTCCCGACGTCGTTACTTCTTTGAAAGACAAGTAATGTTTTGTCAAATGTTTGCAAAACCGCAACATTGCCAAGAGGGCTTGGTGTGGGTTGCGTCAAACACAATCATCTGTCACATTTAATAAGCAGTGGCAGAACACAACATTATTACAAAATCAACCAACTTTTCCATCTGGGCAGTCCAGTAACTACATGGAATGTAAAATAGCAAGCATATATGAACCAGGAAAAAGAAATACAACGGAAAAACATTGTCATGTTACGGAAAATCCTGGTGCCAGTAATAACGGATGGTGACAAAACAGATATACAGGGATATCTAAAAACCAAGGATCCTTTATAAAGTTATTAGTAATTTGTTTCCAAACCTCTTCTTTTGACCTATATTCTTTTTTATTTTTATCTTTACAATCTTCATCAACTTAAACATCTTGAATGGAGAACAAACATATGCAAATTTAATTTAAAAAAAAAATTCATAATGAAAAGAGAGTTGAACACATACACAGGCTTTAACTCTAATTTCATCGATGCAGTTGGTCTTCCTTTTAGTTTTAGCAACTAATCTTATTGGGGAGTTTCTCCACGCACCCAATTAAACAAGAACATGTCCATATAAACCCCATGTAATGCAACCGTACATTTAGACTGAGGGAGAAATCTTTCCCAGGAAGTACTCAAATTTGTGTCCACAAATGTCCGGATGAGAATAACGAAAGCATAGAACCGTCAAATGTTATTCTTCTCCTTTTCTTTTCCTCTCTTTTTAGCTTGGCTGATATGCAACAGACAATATGCATGGTAAAGCAGGCATCAACAAGCAAAACGATTCAGTAAGGAGGCAAAAAGTAAGAAAATAGAGGAAAAAGAAGTGGGGAGACAGCTGGAGTACTAAAGCTGGTGCTAATGCTATTTACATCTAGTCACAAGTAACCTTATTTTGTATCTCCATAAATATTGCTTTAACGATTTGACCATTTATGTAGCATGGAAACAACTCTTTACGTTGCGCCGATACTGCTCTAGAAAAGAAACAAATTTAAGGATAAATAAACAATCAAAGCTCTGAAGTAAATATCGTCTGTTTCCTGTTCTCAATTTCCTAAATAAAAGAAGAAACAAGAGAACTGCGTGTTACACAGCTCTTCAACTTAATGTTAGTGTACCAAGGCCAAGTTTGTGGCTAACCTCTCTATAGTCGCCACTTTTCAGAAAGGGTAGCATACTTCATATATCTTCCACATAATGTTTGAAGGAAATATAACGGAGGACAGGGGGTTATCTTAGATACAAAGTAGATAGTGCAATAGAATGAAGAAATCGAAAGAGAACCTATAATCTGTCAGGCCAAGGTGAAGGTAAACGTGGGGCTCCTGATTGGAATGTCCATCTTTCTGTAAGACATGCCCCCCGTACTGCAAAGTTGTTTACTGTATGCTGAGATTACTAAATGCTTTCGTTCAAAATAGAGCATTTCGAAATGTAAAGATGAAAAAAAAAAGACAAAATGCAAGACTTAATACACATGATATCATTTCACTGCAGCAAATTTATTGTCAGGCATTTGAAAGTAAGATTGTTATAATAGATAATCACATCCAAAGCTTGAGGTTCAAGGAAAAGAAGATGACTTGTACCCCAAAAAAAAAAAAAAAAAAAAGATGCACGCAAACGTTCAACAACTGTGTTCTTAAAATTGAGATATACTGCCTCATGCAAGAACTATAAGAGAAATCAACATACCCTGAATTTTGTCCATTGAACAATGCAGACTCTTTTGCACTCTTTCATCCCAAATCTAGAGGGAGGAGAACAAATGTCAGCTTGCAAAAGTTGGATAATGAATCTTAAAGAGAAAAAGTAAAGAACGTGCAGAATGTGAGCAGCATAAATCGATGGAAAGATAAAGACCAAGAACGTGTTCAAGGAATAAGTTGGTTTGGACCATTTCTCGATTTGTGCGTGTCATCCACTATACTACTCACACACATTGTGCAGGCCACGCACCCTCAGCAAGGGCAGACAACATTTGCACCAACTCTGCTGCCCTGACAAGAAATTCACTCTCCAAGCTGCACACTAGACAACGAATAGGTCCATCAACAAAACTCTCTCTGTCCCAGAACTGAATACATAGTGACTCCTGCAACAACATCCATTATCTTCCAGTGAGTTGTTGTCGAACAAAAGAGAAACTGGAGCAATGGTCGATGAATTAATTAATCATTGTATATTCGAACCTCTCCTTGATAAATTTTTTAAAGGACCTTTAATCTTAATTTGAGATTAGGATCCTCAGACTGCTGCACCAAAACAAGCGGTAAAAGTACAACGGCACATATACACAAGAAAAAGGCGTAACTAAATGCAGAAATCTTGGAATACCTCAAGACTAATTTCATATGAAGCAACAAACGCAGACACAAATGTTCGAAGTACACTGCGAAAACAAACAGTGGGACCCTGCAATAAATTGCACAACAGCGTAAGAAACTATCAGCCAACAAAGATAAGACTCAAACGAAGAAAAAAAAACAGCAAAAACAGTTGAAAGAGGACAACATATGGATGTGCAAAACATTATTTAAAAGCTCAATACATCATAACTTACATCTGATTCCATCAATATATTGCTTTCAAGAATATCAAAAAAGTAACTCATAGATTCTGGCTCAATTGCTTGACGCGCATAACTAACATGGTTGAAATCCTGAAACATTCGTCTTCAAAAATCTTGCCCAAAAATTTTCAAGAAGTAATAGACCAAAATAAATAACAAAAATGAGTCACAGAAACTGAACATACCGTCAATTCTGAATTATCGTCTTTTCCTGGTAGAGATGAGATGAGACAAAGAAAGACAGCCCATCCTAGTATCAAAGGCCCGGCTTCTTTTGTCTGAAGACCATCCAACTCGGAAGTCATCGCATCCATACCTTGAATATTAGCCAAGGAAAATGCAACAGTACCCTAGCTGAGAAGAAATAAGGTTTGATCAACTACAATGTGAGACGGGAGTCAATTAAAAATTAATCTGAGGTGAGAGTAAAGGAAAATCAATGTGATCAAAGATTGGAAAGAACCCAAGCATATTAAACAGCAATAGAAGACACATGACAAGCAAGAGATTAAAATATTAAAATCACAAAGGGAAACTCTTGTTATTTTCCTTTTTTGGGGTTGACCGTCCCAGCGCTATTCAAACAAACCTTGCATTCATAATCGTGTAGAGATCAATCATATATTGATGGTCACAGTGCTCCCTTCCCTAATCATCCTATAAAATACATCCATTCTTATAATATGATATACGTGTCTGTAGGTAGTAGGACCTAATATCAGACACTAATTTGCCAGTTCTACACATCTTAACTCACCAGAAGAATGCAAAACCCAAAAACTACAATTCTTCTAAACAAACATGTCATACCATAAGCACTTACCAGTTACTATCCTAGAACAAATTAGTTTACAGGCGAAACGGTAAGATAATTTTTGCTGCTGGAAGAGAGTTCATGCATTCATCCTTATATATCCATAAACAGTGGTTTACCGTTAAGAAATTGAAAATGATTATAAGGATTACAACCATGTAAATCTAAATTTTTAGATGCTCAAGTGCTGCCATGCTGAGTGCTTAGTCGCTTGAGCAGTCAAGGTAAATTTGCTGGCAGAGCAAGTGACCATTACTGGCGACTCAAGGAAAAGTATGAACAAAAAGCACAATTGGAACAGTTTAACTCTGCTAGTCAACTTGTATAGCGGTAGAATAGAACGGACACAATTTAGGAACCACCAAAAGAAAAAAGGCCCAAGCACTGAAAAGTCCCACGTACCTAATTAATTCCTACCCACATAAACGAATTCAAATTGATTGTTTCAGTATTGACAGGATTAAACTTTAAAAAACTTGTTTAGTTTGGCATTTAATATAAATGTTCGTAAAAGAAGTTACACATCTCACAATTTCAAATTTATATATAATTTGAGTTAACAATGAAATAAAAACCTGAAGGGAGCTTGATATTGGACAATGCGAAGAAGAGTTTCCAGCTTCAGAGTTTCTATTAGTGTAAGGAGCAACTGCACTTTAGTGTAGTTAACCAAGTAAATTCCATCGGTTGATATGGATAATTTCCTTAGGTTCAAAGAACAGGAAACAGAACCCTGCATCAAGCAACACAGATTAGCAGCTCAAATAGAAGCATAAGAAGATAGTTGTGGAACATGCAAATTGTTGGATACCTTAAAAAGATGAAGCATTTTTTTCCCAATGAGCACTATTACAAGCACAAAAGGACCCGTAATAAACAAGGAAAAGAATGCCTAGAACAAGCTTATCTTCTATCAGTGCTTCCTCAGCCCACAGCGTGTACAGGTCAACGTCCTGAAAGCAAGTTGATGTACATAGTTGCAAGCAAAGAACGGACATTCAAAAGCATGAACATTCTATAGAGCTTCAAGAAAGAAATCCATCACCATGCTAGAAGTTCTGAGGAAAAAAATTTGATGATATAAAAAAGAACTAAAAAACAAAACAAAAAAGAAAAACGAAAACGAAAACTGAACCAACCAGTTGGTCGGGAAAAGTATATGACAAAAGCTCCTCAAGTACAGAAAGTAAATTTCTTGCTAGTCCTTCAGATATCAACTTCTTAACCTCACCCCGAATGACATGATTTTCTTTTAACCTGAATTCAACAACTTGGAAAGGAAGAAGATACAGAATCATATTATCAGAAATATAAAGATTAGCCTTTTCAGAAGAAACACATGTCACCAAAAAGCATTTACAAAAAAATGAACGGATGGACTCTTTTGTTTCTATTTCCAATGGAGTCAAAGACACATTATTAGTTGACTTTGAAATATGATTGAATAAAGCAAAATAACTAACTAAATTGGATGCGCTTCTTATATTGTAAAGTACCAGTTGATCGACACAGCTTGACGCAATTTTTGTTATGGGTCATTGGGAAACAACCTCTGTGCGTTTCTAACACATGGGTATGGATGTGTACATCTGACCCCTCATACTCTGCCATAGGCAGGAGCCTCTAACGCAATAGAGTAATGTTGTTGTTGAACGGATGGACAATTTATAAAACAGATCACATATAACAAAGAATGAATGGAAAATTTTAATTTTCCCTATTTCTATTTCCTGAAAATCCTGCTTTAGTTAAAAAAAACATTGGTTCGGGTTCTCTAGGTTGCAAATGACAAACACCACAAAAGAGTAACATACTGAGCATCAGACTTTTCTTTTATGTTATTTTATTTTTTATGACATGTTCGTCTGTGTTTCTGAAAGAACTTTTAGGTTGAACAAACCCGCCCAGACATCAGACAGATAGCATGATTTCTATTAGTAAGCGCAAACCGATAAAGAGGGAAGTGCAGATAATTCGAACAAAGTGCCTCCTGATTTGATTCTAGATTATATCCATACCCTGAAATATTATCTCTTACAGAGGTTGGTCTGATATATACATCCAACTACACCAACAATTTTAAACAAGTAGAGCTTCAAATGGCTTGTCACTGGGGGGCCTCATGCTTAGTTTCAAAAGAAAGTCAAACAAACAACAAAACAATAACAAAGCCAAACAAAATTCAGAAACAAAACTAAGCTAAGCACGCGTACAAACAAAAACATTTATATATAATAGTGGCAGTGGCGACAAATGGTAACGATAATAATAGTAGTACTGAAGTTCTAATAGAGTAAAGACCTCACAATGAAGCTAAAACCTAAATCTCTCATGCAACATGGTTGTCAAGGTTATGCTCCATTGTAACCGCAGTTATTCATTGCATGGTGCAAAAGACAAACTCTTGGGCATGTAAACATCCTTTCTATGAAAGATGGATTATCCAAATATCGCGACAGACAAGATAACAAGGAGAACTCACAAGCATGCATAAGCATTTGCCGCGTACACTTCAATAGGCATTGTCGTTCGACATAGAACTGGACCAAAACCTTCATGAAGAAACTGAAATTAATAAACCAACAGTTCATTAGGCAATCGACATTATCAGTTGAATCAGAAGTTTGCTCCATACTAATAACATCTTAAGAGAGGAAAACAACACAGTACCTACTTTGGACAGAGAAAGTTGAAAGGAAAAAAGTGTCCAGCTCTGCCACGTCAAAACTAAGTGGCATTCTCAAAGAAAAGTGGCCCAGAAATAACTCATATATTGGTCATATTCTTCCAGGACTCTCACAAACTCCACCTACAAAATAAAAGAACGCACTAAACGAATACCGACAAACACGCGCCACGTGAAAACATATTTGAGGCATACTGTTGCCAAGAAAGCAGCAAGGACTGTGGAACAATAAGACACAAATGAATCTGAAGATACTTGAGCTACAGATCAAGCAATAAATCGATATTAAATTGCATATATAAATCTGTGTTAACAATTTTTGGGATACACAGAAAGAGAGTGCTGACCAACTGTTCAAGTTCATCACATAGATACTCGGACGTGTTGCGCTTTGAGGATCGTTCAACAAGAATATATGACTGCACCTCATCTAAAAGCTGTAGCAAAAGGGATGCCACTTTGCATGAGATGTAATCAATATGAAAAATCACACAGCTAGGATATCTAAGCAAGTTGAATGCCAGAGCAGTTACAAGCTGGATGAGCGACATAAGTGCACTTGTTGTACTTCTTGTTCCCAGAAAACCCATTTTTCCCCATCTAGGGACACTGAAATCCTACGTTACACGGGAAAGTGCATAAAGACGTATGGAGTAAAAATGCAGAAAACCTAGTCAAATAATATCCAACATACTCCCAGCGGCTCTGCAGGCACCAACTCTATTCCTGGATTAAAACTAGTCGTACTTGTTTGCGTTCTTTCATTCCATAAATAAAATAAGGAAAACCCAAAAAAACAAAAAAACAAAAAAAAAAAAAAGAGGAAAAGACAGGCAGATTTTACCATAGGAGAACTGAATTTAAGAGCATCATTTTTGAACTGGGGCTATACAGTTAAGATATGCGAGCCTATCTTTACTTGTTTTGCCTCTAACGCATCTCTTGATTTCTGGTTCGGAGGTTTAAAGAGTTTAACAGTGTCCAAGAACCACCCATGATTATCCGTCAACTTCTCTTCCTGGACCAACAAAATTCTAGAAATTTCAGGGCTCAAATCAACGAGAACAATATCCAAGAAAAGAGGGGGAAAAACAAACACGCGCATTTGGTATAAAATGAGAAGGGGAATTTAGAGTCTTGCCAAATGAGGAGGGATGTCGTGAGATTGGTAGACGTTTTCAAGTTCGGAGAGCAAAGAACTGAAGGAGTCCCGCCAAAGTGAAGAGTCTACAACTTTGAAATCACTTGAAGAATAGTTCTCAGCCATGGAAACAGAAATTCCAAGCGAATCCGCAGTGCTAAAAAGTAAAAAATCATAAACTATCATGCGACCTTAGCCGATTTCTTGGGAGGATCTGGGGTTTTAGAGGGTTTAATATAAATCAAGCAAAGAACTGAAGGAGTCCCGCCAAAGTGAAGAGTCCACAACTTTGAATCATTTGAAGAATCGTTCCCAGCCATGGAAACAGAAATTCCAACCGAATCTGTAGTGCTAAAAGTAAAAAACCGTAAACTATCATGCGACCTTAGTCGATTTCTTGGGAGGATATGGGGTTTTAGAGGGTTTAAAATAAATCAAGCAAAGAAATGAAGGAGTCCCGCCAAAGTGAAGAGTCTACAACTTTGAAATCACTTGAAGAATCGTTCCCGGAAATGGAAACAGAAATTCCAAGCGAATCCGTAGTGCTAAAAAGTAAAAAACCCTAAACTATCATGCGACCTTAGCCGATTTCTTAGAGGATCTGGGGTTCTAGATGGTTTAAAATAAATCAAGAAAAGAACTGAAGGAGTCCCACCAAAGTGAAGAGTCTTTGAAATCACTTGAAGAATCGTTCCCAGCCATGGAAACAGAAATTCCAAGCGAATCCGTAGTGCTAAAAAGTAAAAAACCCCTAAAGCATCATGCGACCTTAGCCGATTTCTTGGGAGGATCTGGGGTTTCAGAGGGTTTAAAATAAATCAAGCGGTAAGATACTTCATCAACGTTAAGTACATACGATAAGGATGGGAAGTATAACGTTGACGAGGCGGAGATAAACGCTCCATGTGTCCGTTACCGTTAAACCCTTATTAATAATGTGACAGTTGTTCTATCTGATGTTCCACCGGGTTAATTAATGATAACGTTCCACATTCCGGTAGCAAAAATATTTTTTTTGACTTGTTAGGCGATCTCCAACCCATGCACCGAAATACGCATTTGGTGTAAAAAAAACATCTCCAACCAAGCAACAAATCCAACACCTAATAGCTGAAAATGAATTGTGTCGCACCTATTACACCAAATCACTATTCATCAGCCACATCACCATTTTAATTACCTTAAGAAAATTTTAATTTCGTTATAAGAATTTTTATTTTTTTTATAATGAAAAAGAATTTCGTTAATTTAGTTATAAAGAAAAAATTACATAATAAAAATTAAAAATAAAATAAGATTCATAACTAATAATTTAAAAAAAAAAGTTGCATTGGTAAATAAAGTACATTACAGGAACACGTTAAGAAATAGTCCAACTCAGTTAAATTAATGAACCATGAATTAATGAATACTTATGTTAAATTTATATGAATGTTAACTTTGGGTTAAATTATTTATAATAATGAATTAAAAATAGAATGATAGAAAATCTTTAAGGAATATTCTTATTTGGTGTTGGATTTGCTGTTTGTGGTTGAAGTACTTTTTACTGTCTATTTGGTGCAAAATTTGGTGTTTTGGGTTGGAGATAGCCTTAGTTTCAAGTTTATTTAATTCAATTTCACTAGCTTACCGCCGTTACTTTTATGCAACCTCCTCGCTGGGATCCTACCGATGCTGCCATCCTCTCCGACATGGAGGACATCTAACCTGAGAGAAGCATCGAGAAGACTGACCAAATTATTCGGAGTGAAGAAATATAAGAGACCTGCCATTAAGGATACATCTACTAAAGATCATGCACCGCGAAAATCATCGAAAGCTTGGGCTGACTTGCTGCGTCAACTTGTACAAGCAAATATGCTTCCTGGAGGTGAACTCTATGTAGGCGATGGTGAGGAAGCTGATAATGATGAAGATGCCCAAGTTGCAATGAAATACTATATGTCACCTACTCCGGTAGCAACTGGCCCAGGGAAGGCAGTAGTGGAGGTTCCTGCAGAGGAATGCAAGAGACTTTGGCGACCTTGGCAACGTGCTTTGATCGTAAACCCACTAGGCTGTAATGTTACGTTTCGTGTACTATCGCAAAGATTGACTGACATGTGGGCGTTGAGTCGTCGCATTGATATTATTGACCTTGAGGATGGTTTCTATATAGTCCGCTTCTATTCGAAGGAGGATTATGTTCATGTGCTTAAGGAGGGACCTTGTACAGTACAAGACCATTATTTAACAGTCGCAAAGTTCCGGCCGGGTTTCTTGCCATTGGTTGAAACAGTGTCTTCCATGCTAGTGTGAGTGAGAATTCCACGGTTCCCATTGGAATATTTTCATGAATATGTTCTCATACGTATTAGGGATGAGTTAATGACTGACATGAAAATCGATAGCAACACTTCCGTAGTCTCCCGTGGAAAATATACTCGTGTATGTGTCGAAGTGGACTTGCAAAAACCTCTTATATCTATGGTTATTATCAATGGGTGTCCGCTGAATGTTGAATATGAGAATCTTCATCAAATACGTTTTAGGTAAGTATGGACATTGGCTGGAAATGTGTCCAACTATAAATGTCGAAAAGGGGGGTGTGGCTACTCTGAATCCGGTGGCACCTAGCGTTCCTGCTAGTCCACCAGAGCTGTTCGACCTTTGGATGATCGCACGAAATACCAATCGAAGAAGAAATGCAATACCGCGAGAGTTGAATGAGGCAGGCAGGACGAATGAGGCTTCAAAGCTATGTTCACAACCGAATGGTAAAGATCCCTTGCCTTTGACTGTGCCGAAGAAGAATGAAAGTGGGTCACGTTATGCCCTCTTGGTCGATGAGGTTGATGTTGAAGCCCCTAATATGTTGGATGAGACTCTTGTATCCAATCTTGAGAGGATCCCTGATCTAGGACCGATGCCTACCTTCCGTACAGCTTCGAAGTCACATATTGCTAAACCGATGGAACGCAAAGCCAAAGGAGTACCAATGAAGGATCCAACCAGGGTACGAGTACAAATACCACAGGATGCAGCTAGTACGGTTCCCAACAACAACACACGTCGACAAACTACCCACCATTAATCAATCGTGTCCGTTACCTCACGAGGCTATGAGTATATTGCAAAGGGCGCTATCCGATATTACTAATTTTAATTTGGTGGAAAGCAAAATGATGAAGATCGATGGTGGAGCAGCGCAGGCTAGCAATTCTAATAGTAATTAGTCTCTTTTTATGCCTATCGGAGAACAAATTAAGCAGCACCCTCCTGATGCAGGTAAAAGTGTAGCCATGGTAATTGATGTTGGTGAGTTAGCTTAATATGATCAATCCTTAATGGTTGCTGATGGTACTTCTCTGCCTAGCATTGGCCTAGGGCAGTTACTTTGATTACAAAATTTGTTTCTCTAATGAAGTTAGTATCATGGAACTGTCGAGGTGATGGTTCGCCTGATACAATATGTACAATTGTTAGGATGGTCCGGGATCATATGCTTAATGTTTTATTCCTTATGGAAACAAGAGTTTCTAATGTGCAAGCGCATCGCATTATTCGCATATTGCACTTCACACACCTAGAGGCGGTTGAGTCACGTGGCTTTTCAGGCAGACTATGGTGTTTATGGGATCAAGCGTCCAATTAATATGCACATCTTATGATACACTTCTCAGCTTACCAATTTTGCTATTTTCAAGGGTGAAAGGGTGTCATGTGTCGTCTCTCTTTTTTATACTTCTTCATCAGATGATTTAAGGGAATTCTTGTATAACTATGTTGAGAAAATGGCACCTCAGATTACTACTCCTTGGGTGCTTATTGGCGATTTCAACCAAATTATCAAACAGGAGGACAAAAGAGGAGGCAGAGCTGTGCGTTGGCATGATGTCGATCGCATGCAACATATGGTTGATGAATGTGATTTAGTGGAAGTTGACTACTCTGGGCCGAAGTTCATTTGGTCGAATAGACAACATGGGCATATACGGATTAAACAGCGACTTGACCAAGCTTGGTCAAACCAGCAATGGCACTTGAGATATAACACGACACACTACAACATCTCCCCCAGACACATTTCGACCATAATCCATTATGGTTAACTCTTGAAAATGATGCACCTATAACCAACCGGAATCGTCCATTTAAATTCCAATCATGTTGGATGGATCATAAGCAATTTGCCCCTTATACGCAAATGGCTTGGAAATTGTATAAGGGTGGGTGATTTTTGCCGTACAATATCTGAATTTAAATCAAAGATGGAGGTGTGGAGGAGAGAAATCTTTGACAGCCTCAAACATCGCCAGCAAATATGTCTTGCTAGACTTGATGGTATTCAACACTCACTATCTTGGGAACCATCAAACTTTTTGAGTAAATTGGAGAAGGAGCTTTGTGCTGAGTATAATGACATCTTAATTCAAAAAGAGATGTATTGGCAACAAAAGAGTAACTTGCGGTGGTTGCTAGATGGAGAAAGAAATAGCAGGTATTTCCATTTGTCAATGGCAGCAAGATGTCGGAGGAGTAAGATTATTCGACTGACAGATAGTGATGGTAATTGGACGGATGATCAGGTATTCGTACGTGACAGTATTCTGGATTATTATAAACATTTTTTTTCCACACCTAAAGTGAACCTTTGGCTGATGACACTATTCTAGTACCCACCTTAAACCATACGGATAGGAGATGGTTGAATCCCCCGATAAGGGCAATAGAGGTTGAAGATGCTGTTTCCCAAACGGGGACTTATAAAGCACCTGGCCCGGATGGCCTATCACCGGTTTTCTACCAACGTAATTGGAGTGTTGTAGGCCAAGATGTGATTGATTTTGTGGTTAATGCCTTCCAACGTCAATCCTACTCGAGAGAGTTGAATTCAACTATCATCACTCTTATCCCAAAGATTGAGGATCCAGAGGGGCCGTCTAATTTTCGTCCAATTGGGTTGATGAATGTGATAGTAAAGATCATTACAAATATTATCGCAAATCAACTCAAGCCAGTTATTGGTAAAATTATCTTGCCAACTCAATGTGCCTTCGTTCTGGAAGACAAGCATCGGATAGGCCGAAGGGGTTATATGGCAGTGATGTTGGATTTGGAAAAGGCCTATGACAAAGTGAATTGGACGTTTCTGAAGAATGTCCTGCTTAAATTTGGCTTCAGCAAAGAGTTAACAAATCTCATCATGTATACCATCACATCATCCTCCATATCTATCCTTTGGAATGATCAGGTTTTGGAACCTTTCCAACTACAAAGAGGAATTCGCTAAGATGACCCGCTCGCGCCTTATCTCTTCTTGTTATGGATGGAAGTGTTATCGCAAAAAATACAACACGCCGAAAATGATAATATATAGAAATCTATTCGTACTTTGGGTAAAGAGCTGCGCATATTTCACTTATTTTTTTGCGGATGATTTGTTGCTTTATGTTGAGGCAATGGCGCGACACTCTTCTGTTATATAATCTATTGTTGGAGAATTTTGTAAAAGCTTCGGACAAAATATTAGTGTTTCAAAATCTCAAGTATTGATATCAAGAAACATGGGTATACATTTTATGCCTGAGACTTTCATAAGGATGAGATTGAAATGCACTTTGAATTTTGGCACTTATTTGTGCATGCCACCGATTCATGGCCGGTGCAGTCGGACATTTTACAATTACATTATTGACAGGGTCCGCGCGAAATTGGGGAGTTGGAAAGCTAAAATCTTATCTCGTGCAGCAAGATATGTGTTGATTCGTAGTGTGGTCTCCTTGATGCCTTTGTATGCTATGCAAACGCTAAGCCTTACTCGGGGCCTTGTTGATGAAATTGAAAAAATAACAAGGAAATTCTTTTGGGGGAGATGACGGAAAACATGAAAATGCGTTGGCTTTCTTGGGCAAAAGTTTGCCAAGACAAATCAAAAGGTGGGTTGGGGATTAAAAATCTTCAAGGAATGAATAAAGCTATGCTTGCAAAGTTGGGATGAAATTCTTGAATAATACGGAGCTCTTATGGGTTGAGGTTTTGAGATGTAATTATGGAGAATTGTTTGAAAGTTGCCCAAAATCTAATGTTTCTTTCTTATGGCGACACATTCGCAGCACCATCCCTCTATTAAGGGCCGAATTAGCACCATCTAACATAGTGGTTGCGGAACAACGTCCACCAATCCGATGGAGTGCAAATGTATCAGGTAAGTTTTCTGTGGCAAGTGCCTAAGTTACCACCACAACTACTCCAATCTTAGTACAATGGGATAGTATTTGGGCAATGAAAGAGCCTACTAGATTGAATTTTATGTTATGACAAGTCTGCCATAATGCGCTGCCGATTGGGGAGGTTCTGCAATCATATCACCTTGATGCATCTGGAACGTGCAGGTTGTGTGGAGGTGTGAAAGAGGATGTTATACATGTTTTGAGAGATTGTGCATGAGCCAAGCAAATTTGGTCCTTGCTAATCCGATGTGAAAATCTGGAATGATTCCATAGTTCAATGGAACCTCGATAATGGGTTATGATGAACTTGGAGTGTTTACGGTCATCAGAGGTATCTGGAATTGAGTGGCGCTACATATTCCGAGAGACGATAGTATCTATATGGTATTGGAGAAATCAAATGGTGCATGAACGCGTTTCTCGGTTACCCCCTTCTTGGCTTGTTCGAGAAGAAACTATTCGGCGTGTAAATAGATTGTCATCAACTAATAGTTACACTTTTTCCGTAGATAGGTGTACTGTAAATATTTAGTATCATAGTTGAATACTAGCATATGTACTGGAGACTTGCTTTTAAAGATCCAGTTTCTTTAACTATAAGTTTGTTTAATTTTGTAACAATGACAACGTAACAATGTACGTAATAGACCCACCTCAGAAATCGATTTCTCTAAATCAGAGTCTGGATACACTGAGCTGAGATCCACTGAAACCTGCATTCACCAAACGTCCACAAGATCAGCAAATGACAAAAAGTAGACCCCCAGTTAGTATGAAAAATTAATAACGATGATCTTTTTTGTTCTTTCCCTTTAAGAAACTGCAGATATCTGTGAGGAAGAAAGACCAGCGGGACAAAAGAGCAGAAGCTTGAAGGGGCGGCGGGAACGTTGATCGGATTATTTGAGTCGCGGGGATTTTCCATTTTGGTTTTTGGGAGAATTAATCAGACCCTTGTTATCGCTTAACTCGCCTCCGCATAAACAAGAATGCCGCTGACTAGCAGCGGCCAGTCCGTAAAACGGAAAGTTCTACCGCCACTATTAAGTACTCGCAACTTTTGGCATGGAAATGTTTACTAGATTTTTTTTTACAAATTATTTAAAGCTAATTTCATTATATTTTAACCGAATTTATATAAAATACTCAGTAAAAACCATATGACATGTTGTTTATATATAATTGTAGGTTCTTATCTTTATATTTACAACGCCGCCCCTCTCCCTTCCTCTGCCTCCCTGAACCTCACCTCTTTTTTTTTCTTCCTCACTTTTCCCTCCTCTCCTCGTTCTTACGTAAATTTTTTTTTGGCCACTCTAATTTGTAAATTTCTACAAAGTTTACGTTCTCACAAGTCTGTCCGTACTTTCAAAGATGTCTTTACTTTTTTCGCCATCGACATTCTGGTGGTGAGAGATGGTAGAATCATTGTGGTAGATTTCTGGACTTGATGGTAGTCATGACAATAAATTCTCAGTCCAGACGGTAGAGTCATGTTTGTAAGATTATGATGGTAGGTAGACTCCTGTTGATAAGGCTTCTGGTGATAGAGTCTATGATATGATAGTCTTTTTGTTCGCTAATTGGATACAGAGTAATTTTATACAGTAATGTGTAGTGTGAAGAAAACCACTCGAAAGAATGATTGTATTCAGAATATTGATAAACCCTATTTATTAAATTCAATCAGAAGGCTCTTTTCCCCACAAGTATATGGAATACGCGATAACACATAGCACAATATGATGAGAAAGAAGTATATAAATAACTACTTTACATGGAATAAACCAAATGAACCATTGTCATTATGATACATGTTTACCACTATCACCATTATACATCAAAAACTGATTGCACTAAGTAGAAAGAAAATTTGCAACTGTAAGGTTTGAAACAAAGAGCTTTTGGTCTTCGGATTTGAGTGCTAAATTACTCTAGCTAGAGCTAATGGGTCAATTATTAGTCAATATACATGACATTCACAAATTTAACCAACACCGCAACACAAAAATTGAGTTGCATAAGTTGCAACAGCCAAAATCGAACTGCAAGTACGTGGTGAGATCTCTAGATAATGGAGTGTTTATGTCTTTCTGAACTGTGATGGTCCAATAATGAGAAAACGACCATGTCGGGGCAAAACCCTTGTATCAATCATACCTAATACCATCAACAGTTTCATGATCTCAACAACGTTGGTGGAGGTAGGTGAAGTTCAACTACCTCAAACCTCTAACTGATTGCTCAATTTATATAGCCAAACAGAACTTAGCCACAACCGGTTATTATTACCTCTTTTTTTTTTTTTTTAAATCTAACCTGAATAAAGAAAGTGCTTTTCAATTTAACCTGGACTGGTTTTGATAGTTTATTATTATTATTATTATCATCATCATCATCATCATCATCATCATCATCATTATTATTATTATTGTTATTATTATTATTATTATCAGGTAACCTAGATAAAGAAAGTGCTTTTCAATTTAACCTAGTCTAGATTTGATTGTTTCCAAACGTAGCCTAAGTATAACAATGTAGGGTTGTGATTATGAATCCAATTGAGTATTGAGCCGTCGATTCTGAGCTACTATTCTTATTCGGATTTTGAGTTACTATTCTTACTCTTATTCTTATTCTTATTCTTATTTATACGCGTCTCGCTATCCAATTTTCGAAGGTTTAGCGGCTGTGCCATGAGGCAATACTTTTTTGAGACCTTTTTTTTTATATCTACGTAAAATTATAACTAGAGTTGCATCTTTTGGTATAAATAGTCTATTTTCTATGTAATTGTTGCTAATATCACATAGTGAAAATGTAAGAATCAATCATAATAATTATAATTGATTGCAAGAATTTCGTGATTTATTTATAAATTACTAATGTGGATCACATGTATAAACATATCCGTACGTTTTATTGGCTAGATACGTCGCAATTATTGACTGCATTAATGATCATATTTGATTCTGATTGATTTACAATTAATATAATTCCTTGATGGAAGGAATTCATTGTCGGTTAAATATGGAAAGGGGTCACTAACTTAGTCTATAAATAAAGCGTCCATGATATTCCATCAATCCAAGCAATACAACATTCGATAGGAATATGCTAGAAGGCTCCATTTCGCAGTGGAATTCATCTCTGTAGCAGTCTTCCAGTGCGAAGACAACGACTAAGCGATAATAGATGGAATTAACTTTTATGCTTTCGTCATGCCTTAAAAAAATCTTGGTTTGGCATTGCTTCAAAACGTAGTCTCCACAAACAATATGGGTAAACAGTATCACGTCTTCTTATTTGCTTTTCATTGTGTTTTTCCTTTCTATAATCATATCAATTTCTAACATTGAGCTATTCGATGGAGTTCGGAATTTGGCAATGTTGTTGCCAGCGGTTTCTTTGTTTACTAGTCAAAATAATAGTTATATTCTATTCGGTAAGAGATCGATACATAATTGAGATAATACATATCGATTATTATTAATTATAAAAAAAATTAATACAGTCAGCTTCATTTTATTACAAAATAAAGTTGTCGGAAACATTAACTGACTGGTGGATAGTAAATGCCTTCTATGTGTTAGCAGTTTGAAAGTTAATCTTGATATATGGAAATATTAGCCACTAAAACAGCGCTGCTCCTTTTGAAAATTTTGAAAATATTGAAGCTACTCAAATTTTACACGTACAAAATTTAGTAAGAACGAATAGCGGGTTCCTGTGTTATTCGTTTGCTTTTTTTTTTTTTTAAAAAAAAAACTTTGTACAAGTGCCTTGAGTTGCCCGACCTATTCAAACTTCACAATGCAACAGATACCCTTTTTTTAATAATATATACTTTTTAATACGTGTCACTACATGATACAGATATATCATAAATACCAATAGGTATCAAATACATGCTAAGTACATTAATAAACCATTATAAACTGAAAGATAAATCACTACACTATAAAGACAGAATGACAAACAATTACTTTTTCTATTTCTAAAATATTGTCACCTATGGTAAAACACATAATTCAAAAAAATAACTTAAAATCAAATTGTTGGAATTTGTACAGGGCTTTAAAAAAAAAAGGTATAAAGCCAAGCATTATTAATCAAGCATGCTAAGTTGGGTAGCCAAGCATTCTAGTTGACCCAAAGCTCACTGAGGACACACGGCTCGCTGATCTTGTAGGGTGAGTGACGGCTTGGATTAATCGTTGGTAAGTGCGTGCTCAATGATTGTTTCGCCGATTTATTTCCAGAGCTACACGACCATAGTGCCACCTCAAATTTTAATTTGGTTTATATGCGAGTTATAGTGACACGACAAAGTTGACGAATCAGGTATTTAATATCAGGCAAAGAATATAATAAATTGAGACGATCGTGTTAGCTAAAAGTTATTTCAATTTATTTCATGAGTTGTTCCAGCGTGGACTGGTTACTTACATAAGTTTTGAAAAGCTGGTTCAAATCGCCTGACCCCCATTTAGTGGTATTAAATGATCCGCTGACACGTGGCACACAGAGGGGGTGGTGAGACTGGGTGCGGGTCTCTCCTGTGTGCCACGTGGCGAGCGGTCGCAAGGGGGGTGAGGCGCGCGGGGGTCAGAGGATCCCGCTTCGGACATGTAAGAGTGCAAGGTCATCCAAGAGAGAGAGGGGGGAGGGGGTAAATTTTATTTTCAAAATACCTGATTATAGATTTTTCCTTTTTCTTATTTTTTCACTAGCTAACATCTTTAAACCCTGAAAATGACATAAACCTCCCCTAGGGTTTACCGTTTTACTCCCATTAAAGGTTATGAAGATCTTAGAACAAGTTTGCAAGATCATACAAAAATATTAATGAAGATAGGTATCTGTTAAACATCTTGGTGCAAGTTTCTAAATCTAAAAAAATTGAATAACTCTAATCCAACATTACCCTGTTGGATTAGAGGCTCTCGTCTATGGCAGAATCGGAGGTCAGATATACGCAATCATTCATATACGTTTGAAATACGCAGAGATTATTTTCCGCGACTCATAATTAAATGGGTCAAAATATGTCGATCAACTTCTACAAAACGTGGTCTAACAAAGCGTGTAAGAACAAAAAGCAACGGACTACTTCATTTCTCAAAACAGGAGATATTAATGAGCTTCACTCAATATGCAACTGCCTTGCTTGACATCCGTACAACCAATGAAG
Organism: Eustoma russellianum; assembly: GCA_036186865.1. Taxonomy (NCBI): domain Eukaryota; kingdom Viridiplantae; phylum Streptophyta; class Magnoliopsida; order Gentianales; family Gentianaceae; genus Eustoma; species Eustoma russellianum. The sequence goes on along the minus strand of AP025048.1, from coordinate 3,237,327 downwards.
ACAAACGTAATTGTGCGTCCAAGTTTGAGGAAAAAAAAGAAGCACAAATTTATTGTATTCTCATAAGGAAAACTTTACATACATTTTTGAACATACCGAAACCCACCAAAAGTTATGACAAAACTTGACCACTTTCCTTACCTCAGTACACAAATATCACACAGTAATTTGTATATTGACCTTCCACCCATGAAATCAATATGTAAAATCTCCTGTGAAACCAATATGACAAGCTTTACAGTTGAAGAAAATGTGTTGTATTTTCCAACTTTGCCCACAAAAGAACTTTATCTTGACTTGTGAATTGGTTACTTAAGCGGGCAAAAGAGAACAAATTCACTTTCTCCATTGTATCTTGTTTCCACTGTCACAAAAAATATATGGAGGAAAAAAATATATATGTACGGCATTAATTATACGAGATGGAGAAATTAAATGCTTACCAACCAAATATGTCATCTCATGTTATGACATAATCCTCTGGGATGTGATCCTCGTTTTGGATCCAACCGTACTTCTCCAAGAAAGGGTTAGCTAGGGTTTTTGGTGGGTAGCTATCAATGCGATCTTCCCATACATTTTCACTCTCCAAGTCCCTAATCACTTCCCAAAGGCAACTATTACACTTGAATCCAGCACCAAAACTAATCATAAAAATATTGTCACCTCTCTTAAGTCTCTTTTTAGCTTCCATGTACCCCAAAACATACCAAAGACTACTAGCAGATGTGTTGCCAAATCTATGCAAAGTCATTCTTGCTGGCTCCAAATCATACTTACTAAGATTCAAGCTTTGCTCTATTCCGTCTATCACCGCCTTACCTCCGGTGTGCAGGCAAAAATGATCTACACCCCTCTTTAGGTTGATGACCGGACGGGGGCCCACTTCGTCTTTTCCGGACCTTTTTTTCATTTTATACAAAAATGACACCACCAAAAACCTAACTAGCTCTGTAACCGGCAAAATCTTAGGGGTCAACTCTTTAATATTATCCACAAAAGCTCGTGTGGCCGCTTTGGGGAGATTCTTCCCAAGGTGGAACCCTGTTCGTCCTTTGTCGTCTTCTGTCTGCATGCAACAACCATATGCCTCGTCTTTTGCACCATGGTGCGTCCTGACCAGGCATCTCAGCTTGAACATGCATCTGTGTTGAACGTGCACTTTGTTTGTCAAAAGAATCACACAACCACCAGATCTAAACAAACAGTTTGCAAGTATCATAGATCTATCGTTGCCCGCGTACCAATTAGGGCTCAAAGACTCTGACGTCACAACTAGTGCATACTTATTCTTTTGAGCCTTGAAAATATTTTGAACAATATTGATAGATATCAAACTTGCACTACATCCCATTCCAGTTAGATTATACGTCTTGACATCCTCTCTCATCTTGTAATGATTTATGATTCTTGAGGTTAAAGAAGGAGTAGAAGAAAGCATTGACACGTTGAGAACAAGAACATCGATCTCTTTAGGCGACAGGCCAGCTCTAACCAAAAGCCTGTCGATGCTTTCTTGGTAAAACTCTTCCATTTCACAGATGGCGTCATCATGGGTGGGGGACTCTTCCCTCCCATCAAACAGCATTCTTGGAGCGTATGTTTCTTCCCCAATGCCTGAGCTCACAATGGCTTTCAAGAGGAATTTGTATTCGGGGAGTCCTAGGTTTTTGTTTCGTCGAATAACTTCGCCACAAAATTTTGTACTAAGCTTTCTATTATCTTTAGGCTTGTAACATTCATAGTCCAAAATGTAACAGCCTTGATGCCTTCTTTTGATGAAAATTTTGTAGAAGAATATGAAGAAATACAAGAGGGGAAGAGTATACAAGAATGTAGATGGAAGATTCATGATAATAAAGGTGGAAGAGGGAGAAAATGAGAGAACAGAGAGGAAGAGGGGAGAGAGAGAAGTTTGCTAAGTTGTGTAAATCACAGGTTTTGATGACAAAATTGGACCAAGCTCTATAAATAAAAAGGACTGTACAAACTGTGCATGTGACTGAGCTTTAAACATCTTTCTATTTCTCAACTTCCACCAACTATTTTATGCGTAAAGTTTGAATCATTCTTTATCCAAGCTTTGATTAACTGTACTCACGTTCTCTGAGTTATGTGAATAATAGTATAGGAGTTTGTAGCACATTTTTGGAGCATTCAAATGTGTAGAACACCATTGTGTTATAAGCGCTTTAACGAGGTTCCATATCTTAACCCATAATTCACTTCTCATATTAAAGAGAAAATTTTATAGGATGTCAGTGCGGCCGTCAATATTATATAGAACAGGCTGCTGGGCCATCAAGAGGCCACACTCGCAGAAGATGGAAGTGACAGAGATGAGGATGCTGAGGTGGATGTGTGAGCATACGAGGCTGACCGGATCAGAAATGAAATATTTCAGAAAAGGTTAGGGGTGACTAGTATAGCAGATAAGATAAGGGAAGGGACGGTAAGATGGTTTGAACATGTCAAGAGGAGACATACAATAACGTCTATCAGAGCAGTTGAAAGCCTCATTGTAGAGGGGAAAATGAGTAAAGACATGCCCAAACTGACATGGAATGAGCGGATTAGGCATGACCTAGTACATTTGCACCTCTCTGGGGACATGGTCCAGGATAGGAGTTCATGGAGGCAGAAGACTAATGTTAATGAGGTTTATGTAGGATATAGGACCACCTTATAGTATATTTATGGGCTTAGATACTATCTACGATTTAGGTGGATGTTGCACTTTCTTATTTTTGTTTTTGTCTTTGTCTTGCATTATATGTGCATATACACGTTTATGACTATTTTAATATCGGAGGCTTCCTATTTGTATTTACTGAATTCCCTCACTAACACACTAGCACATCATATTCCTATTATCGTGTCATTTATACAGATACCTATACAGCCGGGGTCTTTTTTTTTTCTCTCTAAATATTAAATGGTCTGCTTGTCACAAGACTTATGTAAGATTTACAAAATCGGGATCTTCATCTATAAGTCACTATATTTTCTCTAAATATTAAATGGTAGACAGACTCCAGAATTATCTACTCATGTCCATCAAGTTTTTTGTTTCTTTTTTCAGAACCTTCTCTTTTCGACCTTGTACTCCTTTATGTCTCATAATGACACACCTCTGTTGTTACACATTCCTTTCCATCTGATTTGAGCAGGGGAGACCTTCAAACCTCGACCATTGAGAATATATCTATTTTGCAAGACATGGTTCAACCAATTTAGATCAATCTTGATTCTAATAGTAGCGGAGCTAGAATTTTGAGCTAGGATATGCGTAACTACCCGTAATACATTAACATTTCAAATGGTACGTAGATTCTAAAACAAACTCAAACTATTATATGTGCAAATCAAATTACAAATCTTTTTGTATGAGTTTTATTTTCTAAAAGTGTTCTTAAATATCATCATTTTTTTTACATTCAATAAGATATCTTCTTCTATATAAGTAACGGAACAATGATTTCAAGATTGATCAATAATACTATAGCGCAACTTATTTTTGACTAGTTTATCGTAAAAAAAAATGTTCATTCCACGTTCGCGGAAATAACATGAAGAACCAACACTAACTTTACAAGTAAATAGATTAATTGCTACATTTCATGTTTTTTCGTCACAACTGGTTTTATTGAAAACTCATTAATGCCTTTCCACCTTCAAAATCTTCACAATTGGTTCGAACACCTAATTATATTAGTTTACTAAAATGAGACAAGCTATTCGGGAACTGTTCGGATCAATTAAAGAGTTATAGTGTTTTCGAGCTAAATTCGAATAAATTTTGAATCTCGCTACAGCAAACGAACCAAGCCAAACAATTTGTTTAACTAAATGAATCCAAATTCGAAAACATAGTATTTGGCTTGGCTCGGTTCGTTAACATCCCTACTTAAAAGGGTACTCTCTAATGCACCGAAAGTTCTTTTCAACAAAACCCACACAATGAATGGGTTTACATTAAAAATCAAGTGGTAAGGTATAGAAAAAGAACTTTTAAAAAGAATTGGTAAGGTAGATGGGGCTATAAAGGAAATGTTTTTAGTCACGGAGTTAGCTTGTGTCTCTTTATACAAGTCATGCATTTAATCAAAAATAAAGTAAGGCTAACAAATTTTCCTTCTTTACCCATTTGGTACTGGTGGCTTGATAGCAACACGACAATTAAAAAGAAACCGTTAAACTGAATAGTAATAGAGATATTTATCCTAATTTAACGTATAATAATTTTAGAACACGTGACAGTGTCCAATTGTCGCTCAAGATAGTAGTCGTACCAAGAATTTGTTGATGTTATCCAGAGTTCGGATATGAGTAGGTTAGAGATGAGGTAAAATATAATGTCTCTAATCATGCGCCGCCACGTATACAAAAGCAGTTTTTTAAAGAAAGAGGTGCTGCACTTCTTTTTAAAAAAAAATGATTTTGTACACGTGTCGACGCGTGATTGAAGGCTTCATATTTTGCCTTACCTTTAGCCTCCTCAGATCTGAACTGTAAGTACTTATTTATAACAAGAAAAAAAGGAAGGGGAGGGAGAAGGGAAAGAGTAAATACCTACCATGATCATATTAACATTGAGTTGATATTGCATTAAGAATTTATCTTTCAAATATTTGATCTTGTTATGATTACATATCATACGTAATGATTCTATTTTATATCCATCGGACAGAAGTAAGCTAGTGCACTTCGGAGAAAGTATATCCGATCTAATAAGTATCCTTTATTATAAAGGATAACTTCTTTGGATCCAAGTTTAAGTAGTCTATTTTTATTAAATGCGTAGACAAAATTTATCGTCACTCTATTATACTAAGAAGCCGAAAGACACCTCAAAAACCGGAAAAGGGGTGAAAAGTGAGAAGGAAGAGATCTAGAATAAAAAAAAAAACTACTTCCAATCATTTTCATTTGTTTCTATTATTGTAACCTTAGTTTTAAACATCTAAAAAAAAACCTAGCTTTAAGAAGATTTTTATATTTATCATCATATATATGAACAGACAAACAAACACATATTTAATTATTGTGGTAGTAATGTTTAGACATATACCCTTTTGGAACAACCAATTGAGGCTTTTCTTCTCTTTTTGATCCTCCCTATTTTGTCAATGTAAACAATTTAAAGCTACAACTAACTTTCACTGCATATTGGGGGAGAAAGAGAAGTGCATTTAATGGAGATTGAACCTTACCACATGTTCGACTCGATTAGATTTTAATAGGTACATTTTACATATATGATCAAATTTTCAAGATTCTAAATATAGTAGTTAGATTCAAGGAGTCAACGACATTGAGGTGCTCGAGCTTTTCCACTTTTTTTTAAAAAAAAAAATAAAGAAAGCGAAAAAAAATTCGAACTTGAATTTCTACGATAAGAAAAAGTATATACAACCGTTAGATCTAAATATTATTGTATTAGAAATGCAATATTACGCCATACATCAAAAAAGTAAAGAAATAAAACATAATATATAAGATTGAACCTATAACATTAATGTCAACATAGATTAATTTTATGGTTATCCAGAAAGAAACTAGAAAAATTGAGATTAACTATAACAGAACCATAATGGTTCCACCAGGTTAATAAATGAGGGTGTTAGGTACACCTAAGTTTAGCCCTTCATTTTGGGTACTTAAATGTGATTGTGGAGGGACTCTTTGTTATATTGGAGCAAATGCGAAATTCTTTGTCTTCGGAGTCTCCTATTAACCCAGTCCGAAAAAGCATTGTGGAAAATATAAATCAGGAGCCCAACAACCTTCTAAGTTGGGTGAGAACTTACGCAGTGATTCATATAAGATGTCCCCTGCAAACCAGGCTTTCGGCCTAACAGCAGTGGAACACCCTTACTGTGCATGTCTCTGGAATCGAACCCTTGACATTTTAGAGCAAATTCCAACCCGAATACTAATTTGACTATGCCCTGGATTCCAACCCGAATACTAATTTGACTATGCATGGAAACGTGAAAGTTACACACTCTACTGTCAAATATCTGTCCTGTAGAGCCTTCGCGGATGGTAATAGAAGCCTAGCTTCCTGTTTTACTTATGTTAAAGTTGCGTATGTTAAAATGTTTTACTGATGTTAAATTTCCATATTTAAACGCAACGGTAATGTTCTTTGTTCACTTGATGGCTGCACTAGGGAGTGCACTCACTTAGTCGGACAGTCTCTATAGCAATATCCTGCACGATATAATAAACCTATTTGCATATACTTTTTTTCCGTCCTAAAAATATTGTCATACTTTCTACTTTGTCCTATTTTAGATTAGTCTACTTCATATATCACTCTTGTCATTACTATTAAAATTAATACAAGAAAGAGAAACACATGCTTAAACATAGAAGGTATAATAGTAAAATTATGATAAAAACATTGTCTTAAATGATGTTTTCTAAAGCGTAAAATCAACTAGTCCAATATTAGTACAGGAGTAATAAGACTTAGGTGTGAAATGAATTGGTACTCCGATCATTAAAAGCACTTGGCTAATACCTTCTCTTTTTAGCATAGTTTCATTATTTTTATGAAGCAATTGCTTATGCAGAATATGGCAGATCTGTTCTGAAGGTTATAATCATTGGGGTGCCATTACCAGTTTTTGCAGGCTATTAAAAGGCCGCTTTTGGACCCAACATAAAACCCATGAGGCTCAAACAGACTTCTTCTCTGAACTACTACTCGCTAATTAATGTGTCATATCAAAAAAAATTCATGCTAAAGACGTTGTAAAATGTTATAATGGAAAATTAGAGAATTTTTCATCCAAAGGCTTTCAATCATAACTCAAATCCTCACCATAACTTTTGACTCGAACCTAATCTAACCTTAACCTAACCTTGAATCTAACCCGAACATACCCTATCCCTAAGCTTAACCTATCTCTAACCCTAACTCAAACCCAAACCTAACTCTACTTATAATTTGACCCAAACCTAACCTGAAACCAAACTATAACACTAACGTAACTCTAACTCTAACCCTAATCCTAACATTAACTCAAACCTAACATAATCTTAATTCTAACCTAACCTAACACTAAACTCTAACCCCATCCTGACACTAACCCTGACCTAACCTTAACCCTAACCTGAACCTATATCTAACTCTAACCCTAAACCTAATCTTACATAACCTTAACCCTAAACCTAAGTCTAAGGAATCATCTGTATTTGTGAAAAAGGCTCAATGAAGAAATCACTCCATGAGTTGGACAAGAATACAAAATTTAAGTTATTGTTATATTTACAATGCTTCGATTTAAGAGGTTTATGATAATCCAGAAGAATTTAGATACATTTTGCTCGCCGCTCGACTTGTTACAAGAGCAACAACAATCATACACAGTATATCCCAACAATAGCAAAAGCTATCGCTAGGGTCTAATGAGGATGAGAGGCATGCAAACAATACATTCATACTAAGGGATAGAGAACTTGATTCTAATAAGACCATCGGCTCTATATGTACCGTCCAAAGATGATTCTTAGACGCAACTGGTATTACCTTACAGTCCAAGAAGATGGAAGACCTGTGGATATGGTCTTTAACTCATTAAGAGTACGTTCACGAATGAATGTAGGACAGATATTTGAGTGTTCACTTAGGATAACATGAAGTCTGCTACACAGATATTATCGAGTAACGCCTTTTGATGAAAGAAATGAACAAGAAGTTTAGAGAAAAATATTACTTTCTGAGTTATATCAAGCTAGTAAACAAAAAAGCGAAATCTTTAAGTATTTGAACCCCGAGTATCTGAGAAAAATTAGAATATTTGATGGAAGGACAGGGGATCCTTTTGAACAACCCATTCTAACATGAAAACCTTGTATTTTAAAATTAATTCACCAAATTGATGATAACATCTGTGGACACTCCGGTGGACATTAACCTCTTAGACGAAAGGCAAAGCAGGAGATATCATTCACAACTGCATCCTAGTTATTTCAGAAAAACTACATCCTAGTTATTTCAGAAATTTTCTTCACACTGCGATATTTCTAGTTTTTTTCCCCAAAACTATAATTTTTTTGTTTTAAATTCCTCTGCTTGAGCTAGCAAGTGAGCTTACTTTTTTTTTTAATAAAAAAAGTCTTTTAACGAACAAGAATCCTACAAATACAAGGGCTGCAGCAAGCTTCTGGAGGTCGTCGTTGAACTTTGAAAGTATTGATCTTTCTGATTGTTAACAAGAGAACAAAGACCTTATAACATAATCTTTAACCACAATTGTTTAATGCATATAACTCAAGTGATCTAAAAATACACATAACACATTATCATGACAGGAATTAGAACATGTCAACCTAGAATATCCATAATGTTTAGCAAATCATCAATTTGCAGAAGACGGTTGCGTTTTTTTCCCCCCTTTTCAATACTCCGTAGGAAAAATCATAAATTGGAAGTTAACTTCAACGTCATAAAGAAATCTACTATCGTTTCCAGTAAAGTTCAACGTCTTATAAAGAACTGCAATAATATTGGCTAGTCATGTAATAAGGCTCTTTACTAGTAACAGAGCATCAGGAAAAGTTAGAAATGACATCCAGGGTTAGATCCGTATCATCTGAAAGGCCAATATGTTTCACTACACGAAGGCACGGTTAGCAAGGTAACATGGACCTTGTGCAAAAAGAAAATGAAGCACAAAAAACAGAAACAGAGACTGTAATTTTAAGTCTTGGAACCATTTAAATTACAAAAAAGAAAAAAAAAGTCTTGGAACCATCAATTCAAAAGAGGTGTTACTTGAGAAATATCAACTAACCTATGGGCTGAAACCAAAATCACGTGAAACATAGCAATTCTATGCCTTAATTGCATACTTTCTAATGGGATAGTACATCTCCTTTTTCTTCTGCCTTTCTGTCTTCAAAGACACCTTCATAAGCCAAAAACACAAATTACCAACATTGATCACGCACCAGGCAAAATTACATCAATAGACCAATATAGAACAAGATTCACATAAAGAAACATGTTAGCTCTCAATATAAAGATATATTAAACTAGGTGACGAGAACAGCATTAGTTTATTGGGACATGGAACAAGTGCTCTATCAAATTCACATAAACCACAGCTCAGATAATCAGTACAAGAAACCCAGAACATACATGCTCAGTGATTTTCATTTCATGGAGAGAAATCTAGAAACTAATCGAGGTGATGAGAACATCATTAGTTCGTCACATCATATCACAAGCAGGTGACTTTCTGCATTAGACATACGTTGAGGAACCCAGCAGTAACACAAGCAAACAATGACCCTTGCCATGTGGATGCATAGCATATGTCTGCATTCCTCTGGACATAGCAATAGTTAAGAAAGAAGATAAATGACCCATACCATGTGGCCAAAGCATTCGTTGTGTCCTTCTGGTCATGTTTACAATTAAGAAGCCAAATCTACTAAAATAAATCTAATGTACCTACATCCTTTTTTTTTGTAATTAATACCTACATCCTCTAGCCTAAAAAAACAGAAAAAACAAAAATATGGATGCCTAGAGGAACCAAGCAACACATGCAAACAACAAAACAACCACTACCATGTGGATGCACAAGCATGTCCACAAAAATAAGATAAAGTTAACCAGGCAAAGTAATGGACATGCTTGTGCAACCACTACCATGTGGATGCACAAGCATGTCCACAAAAATAAGATAAAGTTAACCAGGCAAAGCGCGTACATCCTCTAGCCTAAAAACAGATCAAATAAAAAGATGGATATGCCAGGAATGAGTCATATAACAACTCAATTGCAGCAAAAGCTAAGGTCCAATTATGCAGGCACCCTTTGACTAGACATGACATGCTGATGAACAAAATTCTCAGATATATAAATTTTATTGTATCCCCAACTAAAGCATTTTTCTAGATCCACCGACGATATCGTCCCTACAAGGGATAGTCTAATGCTCATCCTAAAATAAGAGGGGCACACAAAAACGTAGACACCCTGGCGAAGGGGAAGCAAGAGGTTTTCGCAGATTTTCTTGCTTTTTTTTTTAATTTTTTATTTTCCTTCCTTCAGTTATGCCACGTATATTGAATAGCTGCTACACCTTAAAATGAATTTAACCTAATACTTGGGAGGCCTGAACCTTAAGTGCAACGCCTCACCCAGGTACGTCTAAACTTGAAATCTTCTTAAATATCTAACTCTTATCAGAAAATGATTCAACCAAAACAGGTGAATTTGAGAAATGTATCAACTGAACAGACGAAAAAAAATCAAATTACGTAATGTATGGAAGGAATACTTCAAAAAGTACCTGGTGCTTGCTGAGACGGCGGCGAATGGCTCTGGTTTTCTTTGGGCGGAGATCAAGCGGCAAATACTTCTTATTCTTGTAAGCATCTCTCAAGGCCGATTTCTGCTTCTGCGATATGACAGTGAGCACCTGCGCGATTGACAGCCTCACCACCTTTCTGTATATATTCAATTTCACCGATCATCAAATTTAGTTTACAAGGGAAAATAAACGACAATAGAAAACCAAACGGAGAAATACATCTTGGAGAGCTTGTTGGGGGCGCCGCCGGTGACTTTAGCTACTCGGAGGAGAGCCAGCTCTGCTTTAAGATCCTTAAGCTGAGACAAAAGCTCTGCCTTTGTCTTCTGCCTCAGCTCGTGTACCTTGATCCTTGCTATTCATATTGCATTTCAAGAGTGGAAAAGAAAGAAAAATCAATAATTTTATCATATGATGAAATTTCAATCTGGAAATTAAGAAAGATGGAAATTTTCTCGAAGAAACTTACCCATGGCCGCTCTTGCTGGTCCGAGTGTGAGTCTTTGGAAGAGGCGAAAATGAAAACTCCCAATACTCAAAATCCCTAGAATAAGAAGGCAAAACGCATCCCAGTATGTGCACACTAACGAGCCCATGGGTATTTCGGCTATTTTTAGTGGGCTGATCTTGTGGGCTTTCACTTCTCTCCGCTTGATGTTCCTCCTTTACTTCCTCTTAGAAAAGGAAGCTTTGAGGTTTTATAACTATTCAAGTTCATTAATCTTGCTGCTAGCTTAGAAGCCGTTAGATTATAAATAAACATATATAATCCGTAATTTGACGTAGATAATAACCACAGGAAAGTTGTTAGTTATTCCATCTCAAAATATTATCCTAATTTCTATTTTATTTTATCACAAAAATATTGTCCTTTATCGCATTATCCACCGTCCAAAAATAAGAATCTATCAATAGTTAAAATTTTCTAATTATATGGTTTTTCTAATTTATCTTAATTAATCGACTAATGGTATATATAATAACGACAAAAATAGTTTGACTTTATTAAATTATGTTCAAGTCAAGTTCGAGAATATTTTTGGGAGACAATAATGGAACACATGAGGTCTCCAAAACATAATTCAGTTGGTATTTAGATTGGAATATTGCTTCCAAAAAGATGTCAGGTTCGAACCAAAACAGACGTAGAGTGAGGATAACACTGCTATCTGGGTCTGAATGGCCAAAGTCCTAAATCCATCCCAATTAGGTGCAGGTTACATGCCCGGTTTGCAATAGGTCCATCGTGTGAGTTTTGACAACACCTTAACAATCTAAGAATTTGACCTTTGCTCCCGGAATAATGGAACACATTGAGATCATACGGACTGAAATTTTCATAGGTAATGAATGCCCGAAATCAGCCGGTGGGCCCGTTATACCGGGCGATAAGGACCAAGCCTTATTTAAACAAACAGATGGGATCAGCTGCAAAGTATGAGTCTGATTTCAGTGTGATCCAAGTAGCCTAATCAAAAATCCGTCTTAAATAAGCTTACCATGGATTTTGAAGGTGGACAAATACCGAAGAGAAGGATAGTGTAAAAAAAAATAATATTTTCAACACAATTTCTTTCATTTTTATTGGTCTACGTTATTCATGTTTCCAATTGACATTTTCGATAAACTTCTATTATGTTTTGGGAAACTATTTTCTTTTTGTAATTATTTTGGGAAACTATGTTAGCTTTAAAAATTGATATTGCGTCCGGTGCAATTCTTTTGGCTACTAATCTGCAAAAAAATTTAATCTTTTAGCCATTAAAATATCAGATAATGATCAGTGCTGCTATCAATAAATACAAATGCAGTAGATTAATGACGATTAAGTTACTAAACTGTTCTCGTACGAATTCAAGGATATTTTTGTATTTCTCCTAGATATTTAAATTAAAAATGTTGCCTTACTGTGCTATACCACACAATATTGAACTTATACATTATATTTTAAATCCACAAAAACATAGCCCAGTAAACAAGAGTTAAGATAGAAAAACAATAAGGCGTTATTCTGTTCTGTGTTTTCAAAAGTAAAAGCTTAAGAATGGATGTTTATTTCGCAATTGACCACCCAGAAAATGTTATAAATATATGATTTGATGGACAATTATTGCATCCCCAAACAATTTGAAGTGTTTACACATACCTGAAAACACAGACCAATGAAAAGAGAGAGCTCATTCTTCTCCCTATGGTTTCCCTACAGACCAATGAAACATCGAAGCAGACCATTAAAGCACCATGATCCATGTTCGACATAATTCGCTTCTAACCCTTGGAAACGCTGTACCAGATGACATACATTAACATACAAAGAATCAACCGGCAATGACACGAGTATTTGAATACTGAATATTGCAAGAGGCTTTTGAAAACAAATAGAACTCACATGAAAGAACAATTAAGAATGTCATTTCATAATATACTCGTCCAAATGTCCGCTACTATGCGTTTAACTTTCTAAGCTAACGAATCCCAAATCTCGCTGAAGAAGTATACACCCCTATCCCATCGCAAGTTATAATTAATTCCGGTTTTCGTTTCCAATTGACCTTGATAAGACGCCATAGTTTCTCTGCTAACTGCAAGATATAGAGTATGATTATTTCCAGACTTCAAAGCTATGGGCTGCCCACATGTCCAGGATGAACCTGGAATCAGACTTCTTGATGTGATCTTTGTCACTACGTGTGTCCATAGTCAAAAGAAATCCATCACTGGACATTAAGCAGAATCATTACCTAAGAGAATGTCGAAGCATGGAAACTCTGCATTAAGCACATTACTTATGCATTTGAATTCGTGTATCTCATTGGAGAAGCTGAATCCAGACTTCTTTCACAGATCGCAGCCGGCACAAGGAAGCAAACTTATAAGGGAATCATGTACTCCACCTTATTGCCTGTTGGCTGAAGGATGATCACAAGACAATGCATCATATGTTAACTTCATCGCAATAACATCACCACATGGATAACTTTTATAAGTTTTCCCTGTTCTAGCTTCCCGCTAATGGCCAAAGATCAATTGGACTGGAGAAAGGAATATTATTCACATGCAACACAAATTAACAAGAATTGTGCACGACTTGGAAATTCTCAATCTCGGGAAAGGAATGCTGGTCAGCACATACCAGTGAAGGGTGCCTTAGAATGGACATCCCACAAATATTGCTTGCATGATCTCGAGAGAGCAAAAGCCTAACATGAGGAATGCTCTTCCAACTTTCACCCAAAGCCGGCTTAGTTGCACCTCCTTCGCCAGCCACCGTATGATTGGTCACCTGAAGCACAAACATTATGAATAAATAAACCAACTCTTAGCATCTTTTTTATATTTAAGCAATTAAGAGAAGCAATGTCTGCTCCTGCACTTAGCATGAGAAAACAATAATCTGGCAAGCCGATAAGCAAGATATTCATAAGGGAAGCATTAGAAGAAAAAAATCAAAGAAGAGCGTTAAAATGGATTTCGGCGAGATGCTAGATGCTTCACTTACTACAACAGACAAGTCATGCTCATGGGCGAGCTTCTTTAACAAAAATCCTGCAGAAGCCATTAAGGCGTGTCCTGGAATATAAACAATCATGAGATAATATCCCATCAAAAGAGAAGGAAAGTGTGGCACTTCTTATTGTTAACCCTTACATGCACGGAAATATTACATCATATTTCCAAAAAGATAAACTCAGGTTCTTCCCATTGTGTTAGCTTTTACAGAACCCAAGAAAGGAGTGAGCCAGTAGGCCTTATATTTATCTTCTGCCATTCGTTCTCTTTTCTCTTGGGATTTAAAAATAAGCAAGGAGGGGCAGTAACCAAACAAATGAAGGATCTTGGGCATGGCCACATAGCCTGCATAACATTTACGTGAAGTCAAAGCTACTATGCATGGGAGCCGAACAACTACACACCATTGAAGGGCATAGATCAGTACACTCGTCACATTGATTTTAGTAGACACTAATCGACCAGCCACTTCATGCTTCTAGTTTCTGGATATGGAATATCAACACCCATTTAAGCTATCTTCTCTTCACATTTTCTCCTTAGTCACTCAAAATTGAAGTCTAATTACAGTAAACTATCATCACATGAATCTAAATTAGAAAATAACACCATCCCAATTCAAGTTCCATGCTTAAATGGAATTAGACATGTAGACAAAGTCAGTTGACACAGACAAGTTCAACCTACTAGTGGAAAGACAACCCCAGAGCAACACACCTTGTGAGCCAGACCTTCCAAGCACTGGAGAAATGAGAGATGATATGGAGTCAACAATCAGCATCCTTAAGCGAGGACCTGTCTGCTTACAAAATTTTCAGATTCCATCATGCAAATAGGAGCATACAAATAAAACTACAGAAAAAACAAAGAAGACAAAGGACATATAAGAAAATAACCTGATGTTTTAGACTACTCAGTACTTCATGAAGCACGTCGAACAATGTGAAGATGTCAAATACAGGGTGATAGAGTATTTTGTCCAGTACACGCTGTAGAAATTAGTATTATGTCAACACCAAAATGGCCCCAAAATGCATATTCAAATGGCAATTTGTTAACTTTCTTCTAGGAGCATGACACAGCTAGTGACGTTCTAACCAAGGCACCTGTCTATTGTTGGTTCAAAACTATGCTGAACACCCCCCCCCCCCTCTTTCGCCTATTTGCAGGGCTGTCAAGGAATCCTGGAAGGGTTCTCTTTGGAGTTGAGCCAGAAAAAGAAATAATCATAATAATAACAAACCATTCTTAAGCAGTACTAAATTTTCTGCCATGACACAATCTACCAAAGTTATTTATCAAGGAAAATAAGCAAAAACAGATCAAATTTCAAATAAAAACAGCAGAACATTTCACCTTAGCATTACCACCAGTTGAACTCTGGTTGACGAAATGAGCAACGCGCTTCACTGAAAAAGAATTTCCAGTATCTATGAACATGATTCTACCTGAATAGTATTTCGCCACACTTGACGCAGCTAGCAGGCAAACCTGATGATCAATAATTTTTTATAAGACTAAGAGTTTTCCATGTACAAGTTCTGGGTTATGGACATCTTTCAACCCCCTACTTATCTAACAATAAAAAACTCCAGGAGATGTGAATCTCTAGAACTTTAAATATCTAGCCAGCAAGCTGGACTTTTAAAACTTCACTACTATGTAAATATAGCACAACAGAGCTATAAGATAACCCTTTTCTAAAAGAAACAGTAAGGGAGTTGCAAGTGACATCCAAAAACCTCAATGTAAGAGAAAAAAAATTCATAGCGAATACTTGGCAAGTTTCAGAAGAGACCTTCAAAAGTACCACACAATCACATCATCCTATATATAAAAAAAATATATACAACATCATCATGGTCCTTATTCTCTAAAATGAATTAAGAACAATGTACATAAGTTGTCTGCAGTCTTACTTGTGTCTTTCCTGATGATGATGGCCCAACTAACTCTGTTAGGAAACCTTCTTGCAATCCACCTTGAAGAAATGCATCAATCCTGAAAGCATATCCACCCTTGAGCTACTAGTATCTCTACACCCATAATGCTCTTTACAAAATCAATAGCTGGAAAGGTCAAAACACCTGTCACATCCAGTAGCTAGAACCTGTTTACTCTTTTGAGAACCTTCCAACAACTCCAAACCATTTAGCCATGGCTGATGTTGACCATCTATGATAGAAAGAATCTGAGTAATGCCCTAGCATCCCAGCATAGATATGATACAGCATATTACTGACGGTACAAAAAAAAATTCTCAAAAGGTAAGATAAGTAAAGGACAAAATTTAAGTAAATGACCTGCTTTAATCTATTTGAATTGTTGCACTGTTCTGCCAAAACCACCAAGATATCAAGATCACGCAAAAGGAAATCTTCCACTGGTCAAGAACAAATGCATGATAAGAAAAGCAAAAAAAGGTAGTGTTGATCCAATTTGAATGGAAAGGGAACAATGTAGACCAAGCACGATAACTAGTTTAAGTTAAAATAATATGTTCATATCTGGTAACCAATATGAAAATTCAAACAAGCAAGAAAGATCACCAAAGTTAACTTCCATAAGGTATGTTTAGCTTCCAAAAAAAAGAAGGTTCTTTCCGAAAAAGTTAAACAAGGTTATGGCTACAGAAAACATATGTAGTCACATTTGAATCAGTCACAAGTAACTTCGTATGTAACACCTAGACCTTAGATCTGACGGTGTTACTGTTGGCCCCAATAATGGTTGGCCCAATTCAACTTAGTACTTTAGGTGCCTAATTATATACCATACATTGCTTTCATTCTTTCTGATGGTGCTACGCCCCTATAAAGTATTGCACTTCGTTCTGCACAAAAGCTGAAATCTATATAAAGGCCAACTTCTGTGTGTTTCTAACACATGGGTATAGTTGTGTACATCGGACCTCTTCCCACTCCGCTATAGGCGAGAACCTCAAAGACAATGAGGTAATGTTGTTGTTGTATATAAAGGCCAAGTTCTCAAATCATCAGCATTGCGGCTTATACATAGATTGTAGCCCTTGGAAGGGTCATGGATTGAAGGCTACAGCTCCTGTTGACACGACGCAGTACACATTAAAGTCATCGTAATTTTTACCACTTGTTCAACGCAACCCAGTAAACCTTGCATTCAACTCAAATCGGCCCAACTAGCGAGTTGTCAAGCTGGTAAAATTGATTACCCCAATTCAGTAAACAGTCAATCATGGGAAATATCAAATTCAGGCCAAAAAGAATATCGGAATAGTAATTCAAGCAAAAATTAAATAAATAAACGGTCTGTGTTCGCATTGCTTGTCATTTGAGAGTAAAGAAATTAAGGCAATCGGTGTTTTTTTTTTTTTTTTTGGGGGGGGGGGGGGGGGATGGGGGAGGACACACATACACAAAGAGAACATAGTATAACGTCTTTTGTGGAAGACATTGACAAAAATGATACCTGAAAAGATGCCATGAGAGGCAAAGAATTGCTGGAAGTCGGAATCGATTATCGGGTAATCCTTTCCCAGTGATTTCAGCGGTGCCATTACTCTCTTTTTGGCCGGACCTCCGCGTACGAAGATAACCAAATTGTACAAATTAAGTCACTAGTGAGAAAAACTAACAAACAAGTTAGTTATACAGATTAAGTAAATGCTTTCATAACATTTCAAAGATTTTCTTGATACCTACAGAAACTTGAATCAAAAAGGAAAAGAAAAGAAAAACTACAAAAACAAGATTCCTCTAAAGATACAATCAGAATTCAAAGAACCAAGAATTCACCTTCTTGGGGCTGGGGGGTGGGGGCATCCGAGGTGAGGTGATCCAAGAATTCAAAGAACTTCATATAAGCTCAAGAAATTAGTGAAACGGATTTCCAATGGAAATATAACTCAACTGCAATTAAAAATTTGTATACAATAGATGCAGGATTCGATCTTCGATCATGCCCGGAGAATACTTGAATTTGTATTTCTTTTAAAGTTGAATCTAGTAGCTTGATTCTTTTTTTTATGTATATTTTATATTGTACGTTTATAATGAAGGGTCAAATCTTCCCGAAGTAGGGTGGAACGTAAAGAATTTTTATGCATTTGCCTTTTAACTTTTAGCAGATACCCTTCTGAACCACATCGTAACATTTAATGAATATAGAGGCTTTTGGGTTTTTGATAGATTTGGCCCCCCCTAAATTTGGGCTGGACCTTTGGACCCTGTAACGGGGCTTCTGCCCACCCAACTGGTATATATATGGTCCGTTTTGAAAAATATATATTTTATTTGTAAAATACGCCAAATATTAAGAGCTTTGACCAGACTAAGTTTTTTCTATTTTTCTTGTTTAGTTACATTTTCAAATTTTAAGTTCCCAATTCATTTTTTTTCAATTCTTTCTTGTTTTTAAGTAAAAATTTTCTTACTTGCATATTCCCAATTCAATATTTTTGAAATAAATAATCAAAATATAAACTAATACAATATTTTTGGGATAAAGGAGTAGATCTCACACGATATTTTACCCAAATATTGTAATGATATTTTGTAAAGTTAAAATAGTAATGCCTCCAGATTCCATTTATTTTAATAGAAACGTGCTAATGCTGCTTAGAACAATTGAAATAGTAATTAAAAAAACACACACATCAATGACAAGGTAATTGCATACCTCTCTCCCACCCTCCCAGAAAAACAGAGGGGGGGGGGGGGGGGGCGTTGGGAAAAGCCATGAAACTATAAATCATCATCTCCAACCCAAGTACAATAAATACGGATTCGATGCTTGAAAGCGAACCATCGTACTGTGTTGTTATCTTACATTGAAACTTACACCTTAAGACATTTAATTAAATCATTGATGAACTATACCAAACCTTATACTTTGTACCATCCTAATGACATGGTAAAAATAAGTATTGCACAAGACTTTGTCCTAGGTGAAGAGAACCAACATTTCTGTTCAAGAACCAAATAAATGAATCTACAGAGTAGCAAAACCACCCATTTGTATAATTGATATGATACCACATAAATCATACATCACTATTCATAATATTCAGCTGAGTAAAAGAACATCAACGAGAGAAGGGCAGAAAACCAAAAGTAAAAGACCAGAAAACTTGGGGGTGGGAAAGTTTTACAAGGAAAGGCCATGCATTTTGACCTCATAATCATTCAGGTATACAATGTGGCACAGATAAAGAACACAGTTAGCAGACCGATCCTGAGAGGAAAGACATCAAGCATTATAATTTTTTCATGGAGCTGCCATTTTCGCCTGCTACAAAACTGGGTAAATTGTGTCAAAACTGTAACAGTCGTATTAATTGCCAAGTTGCATCATGTAAGATTCCAAAACTATACTATGCAACCGTAGACTAATACCTCCTTTCAAGAGAATATCTATGCGCCTCTCCAGCTGCAGATGGGACATTGCTGGCGGAAAGATTCTCGGAGGATTTACACAAGCAAATGCAAGAAGTTCAGGTTAGCAATCAAGGATTCCCTTTGGCTGGAGTAGAAGCTCTATTTTCTGAATTCTGGGCTGGTGTAGAAGCTGCTTTTTCTGAATGTACTTGGAGGAAAGGTCTCAGTTTGTTTTTCAATAAGTTCTTAGAATAAAGGGATCCGAAAACAATAACCTGATGCAACGTAAAGAATTTCAGCATTATATTCAGAATTTCATGAAGGCAGGGCACACAAAAGAAGACCAAGAAAGATTCTTACGGCTCCTATACATTGTTCCCAGCTGAGTGGGTGAGCAAACCACACACATGACAGAAGTATGCTCACCAGCTGTAGCACAAAGCAAACAACCCAATCAGTTCATCCGACATTGTACTTTAAGAAGGGTAGGATTTGCTTAACACACTATTCAAGTTATGAAGGGATGAAGGCGGTCTAAAGAAATTCTTGGTTACCTGTCTTGTGGTCATTATGGTTGCAAATGTGAGAGCTCCAAATGTGCGTATTGTATATGAAATAAAGAACTGACTAATCGTTGCTACCTGTAATGTACAACGTTAATCAAGATTTTCAATCTGATTTCAAGCTAGCACATGTGAACAGACTTCAGATAGAAATAACAGGACTATTAGGCGCCCATCTAGAAAAAGATAGAATGTTCTTACATCTATGAGTACACCCGTATATGCAGATACTAAGAGGCATATCAGGGTCAGTGCAACTTACAGTTGAAAGCAGTAAAATGTCAATAAAGCAGTCATTATGGCGAGAAACAAAATCAATTGCCATGAGTAGATTCCCTTGCATAACCAGACCTAGAGAGAAAAACAGAAACGCATTGATCAATATGTAAATTCAAGAATTGTTGTCAAACACCGCCGCAATAATTTTATGAAATTCAGTCTAAATTGAGCTTACCCGCGAAACTGAGAAAGCAAGAACAGAGCGTTGTGTAAAATATTTGATTGTGTATCTCCATATCATAGCCTTTGAAGAGTTTATCCTGGAATGTACTTGTAAAACCATCAAACCTGTAAATTACGAACTATCAGTCAAGCACAGAAGAACACGAATAGAATTGTGTCTATCCAGCCAAGAAGAAAGGAGTTCTACCACAAAAGAGCCAGAGAATAAAGATAATTCATTGGCTCAAGCAGAGTAGATATCGCCTTATCACCCATTTCATCATAATAGAATACGGTTATTATACAAATCAACAACAACAACAACAACAACATTATCCCATTGCCTTAGAAGCTCCCGCCTATGGCGGGGTTATTATACAAAGCATACTTGTCAAAAGCCAAAGAGGCACTGAGGCCCCAATGTCCACTCCCCCAAAAAGTATAAAACACAGATTTACTCAGGGTAAATCTAGCCACACACAGGTGGAAAACAATATATAGAAAGCGAACAGAGATACAAAGAGAATCACATAATGACGAAAAATATAAATGATTTAAGCCAATATCCTAGTCTTCATGCACAGATAAAATACTGAAACAACAAAGAAAAGGGAGACAGACGAAAGATAACAGACACAAGAGCCACAAAGAGAATTTCTCAGTGGAAGGTATTAACCAACAATAAAAGATCAACAAGATACTATTCACACATTCTCTAACAATCGAAGTTCTAGAACACCTCCAAGACTTATTAGAGGAGAGAGAAGTTCCAGGGGAACATACCCCAGATAGCCGACCATTAGGGACACACCCCAGAATGTGCTTTCTGTTCCTTTACTGAAAGGACTAATATCACCAGCTGCCTACAGGAAAAAAAAGCACCAAAAATCACTGCTAAATGAAATCAACTTGGTAAACAATCCTGACTGTTATTCGCCTGACAATAACTAAACAGTTCATAAGTGTGTCAAAGGTTCTTAGAACTTATGACTATCAAACCTGAGACTTTTTAGGTAGAAGAAAAGCCTAAAACACAAGGGCCAAAGCTAGCTTGAAAATCCAAATTTGGTACCGCACAAGCACATTGAAATTTTTATTTGTACTGGTAGGAGGATTAGACCATTTAGAAAGGCCAGGGATGTGTAACTGGCTATCAACATATGTTAGCTTCCTCTTTAGGCCAATGATGTAAATTAAGAATATCGTCCAAACAACCATTTAATGAGAGTGAATGGTATCAGCAAGGTCTGAAGAAGTATTTACCGGAAACAAAATAAATATAGAGCACCCAAGGGTCACAAGGAACGCGAAGAAATAGTCACGCATATTGTACTTCTTTTGCATTATGACAGTGCCCCACAGCTGCATGTAAAAAAGAAGAGTTTTCAGAAAACACAAGCCATTGCCCAAAAGCACAATATGGATTTTGCATCATTAGAAACATCATTGTAAGACTCAGCATTCAGGCTGAAGTGATAAGGAAATAAATAACGCTCAACAGCCTACCACTCTTCTAAAATACTACAGTACAATCTTGATTTTCTGAGTTTCAGTGTAAATAGACCAGAAATAACTACATTTTTAGTTTCATTAATTTTCCATTCGTCAAAATTCTAATTAAACGGAAATTGCTTTCCCCATGTGAAAAACAAAACTAAACTAGACGTATCATGTTAACTTGGAGAGACTATGCAGCTAGTTTCAATAGAAGCTTTACCCAAAAGGACTACACATAAATTCCATTCAAAGGGTTGGACAATGAAAGAAACTTACGCATTTGAGGATATCAAAGAGGCTTTACAAAATCATTAGCAGTATTACTTATGAAGACTACCGAGTCCCATCTCCAAAATACAGCCCCAATATGACAACCAAAACCTACCCAAGCTAAAAAGCATACTCCCAATGAACAAAGAAGTTCATTAAATGGGACACATGATTAGAAGTGGAGTAAAGCTGGTCAATAATATCACATTAGCTTACCATCACTGGTATCATTTTGGCACACTTGGCTAGCGTTTGAACAGGAAAACTGACGTACTTGAGGGCCTGGAGTACTCATTAAGAAAATTTGCAATTTAATAAAAAAAATCAAAAGAGGAAGAAGGGATCAGTGAGCAATTTTTCTTTTGACCCCCAGCAATATGACGCATCTCCTATTCAACTAAATTACCTCGTACTGACAGGTTGTTGTGAGTATGTTAGATACAGAAACTGCAGCATACTTATAAAGAGGAGCCACAGGGTCCAAAACCTTTTTGCTAGCCTGTGGGGCAAAGAACATACAATAGGGACAATAGTTTAGTTATAGAAGGAAAGGTGAAGCAATATAGTCCAAAATGTTTCACAAGCCCAAAAATCGGGAAAGTAACAGCTGTTAGAAAAACTGAAAGAGCACAGTTAAACAGTAACTGTAGCGGAAAAACACGGTGAAAGCCATAACCAAACCTGTTAATAGCTCAGAAATATCCCACAGCTGCTTCATACTTTTGATTTCGCCAAAACATGATAATAATAATAATAATAATAATAATAATAATAATAATAATAATAATAACAATAACAATAATAATAATAATAATAATAATAATAATAAAGAAAAAGTTTCCTTATTTTGAACTAAATTAGTAGGCCTTTTAGAGGGAATAATATAAAATTAAAGGCCTCAAAGTTTACCAGTAAAACTCCAGCCGAGACAGCAGAAGTTGTGATACGATTGCAGAATACAAGAAATAATGAGTATTTGAAGAATTCCCTATCTGAACCATATGGAACCCGCATTATCTTTTCCTGCATAGAAAATGTTTCAAGTAAATGGACAGAATATACCGCATGTAAACATGGTAATAGAAAAATGAAATATATGTTTTGTACAGTTAGGAGAATTATGCTACTAATTTATAGAACTTTATGTATATAGGACAAAAGAAAGTGTGAGTTTCACTGAAGGAGATTCCACAGCCCAAAGATTTGATGAAAATTCATTCGGGGAAGGTTAATAGCTGAATCAGCACATCAGCAAGTAATTAAATTCTCACGATAGACATTCTCCAAGCCTCGAATCAACCACAGGAAAAAGAAATTCCAGGAAATTAACAAAAGAAGTTTAGCATATGAAAAAGCAAAACTCTATGAGAAAACATAGATTGAGAGTAGATTCCGAAGAACAAGACAGTCTACAGCAAAGCAGTTAACACCATACTAACTAAACCACCTATAAGTTGTCACAAAGCTTAATTAGTACAAGAAAAAAGCAGACACGAATATGCTAAGAGGATGCAACAGTCTGCTCTTCAGATGCTAAATTACATAGGAACCAAACAGTATAGGTTCAAATAGCAGTGAAAACATCATGAAGCAAATGGATGATAAACTTTGTCTCTACAACTGGTACCAAATCCTCATGTCCTCCCCCCCCCCCCCCCCCCCCCCAAAAAAAAAAAAAAAAAAAAGAAATACACACATACAAGAACAACTGCAGATTCCCAAGGAATATTGTAAAAAGCTTTTGAAAACCTGAGGACAGAGAGCTATATAAATGCAATTCTTCAAACTTTGACATCACATCAAATAACATAAAGCTTTGAGAACACCCGTTAGTGAATCTAACCACAAAAACTAATTTTGAATTACTGATTACGTAGAACGCAGCACTGACTATAGTTGGACATTGGGCAGATTTTGGAGTATGATAGGGGAAAAAGGAAAGGATTGTAATTGTATACACGGCATATACGCATGTACATATACTCTGTATACACAGCTTACATTCACACACATACATAGCAGAAATACACTTGTATATGTTAGAAATTGTAATCAACTGCAGTTGTTACTTCAATTTCTCCAACAGTATACACCCTACACACTTAGATAAGACATTGCTTTAGTGACTAAAGCAGTATTACCATTGGAATAAAATAGAGCGGTTGGCAGATTAAGGCCATGTGATGCCTCTCTCATCAACCTTATATAAGGTTTTACTCTTATATATTTCAAGACTTAACTTGATGAACAATAATTCTTTAATTCTCTATAAGGATCTATAGCTGACTCCAAGCTCACTTAGTGGGAGAAGGCTTGAGCAGTGTTGCTGTCATTGTATAAAAGGGTCAGCTCGAACTGTTATTGTAGTGATAGCCATATGATTGCACTAAGGTCAGAGCAAGACTTTGACGAAACAAAAATAAAGTGCTGAGATATGGATTCTCCACCATATGTTGATCAATTTTGTAAATTGATTAACAAAAAAAAAATCCTTAATACACACAAACTAAACCTCAACATTAAGATTTGGTTTGGAAACCCTACATCTTTGGCTGAGGAAACACAAACATAAAACTTCAGCGAGTGGAACTTTTATAAAAATGTGAAAATCCTCAAACAGCTACGAATGGAGCACAAGCCACAGAACTAAAACATAAGAAACCAAGAAAACAGGGGGGGGGGGGGGGGGGAAGTCTTGCGGATAGCTAGAGTACCAACCGGGTTCCATGGTTACCCTCAGCATCCAATTAAGCGACTTAGTTAATGATACTTGTACTTTTGTCGCCTTTCCAGTGCTTTTTTAGGTGATAGCGGAATTGTTTCCTTTATTTTAAATTTCTTTTAGACAATGAAGAGTTATTTCTCTCCTCTTTGTCAAATGGGGAAGAGAGGAGGAACAAAAAGGAGCAGCTGAATAAGCTCTGATACCTGGAGAACACCGTAAACAACGAGCGTGGACATTATGCCTGACACTGCGAATACACCTTGTAATACTTTGTTGTCTTTCACGGCCCCCGGCGCCAACAACGAAATTGGCTCCGCCATATTCCATACAAATCCTCCCTCTTCCCGTCGTCCCCTCTCTCCTCTTCTTTCTCCGCCACCAGCTATCTTCGTCAGAACAGCTCAATAATTAGATCAAGCAGCTAGAATCCCCGAAAAACTCACTAAGAAACCTAATGTTTATAAATTGTCGAAACTCGCCGCTGCCGCCGGAAAAGCAAATGCAGATTTCAAGCAGGTAGCAGCATGAGATTTATGTAAAATATTTAAGGGGAATTTATATTAAATTGAGAAGAAATCACTCCTGCAAGACGCCTCAGTCGCCGTTGCCTTCGATTATAGGATCTTGTGATTTTCTTAATACGAAAGTCTGATCTTAAAGTGAATCAGAGATGATCGAAACGTATTCCAATTATTACACAAGTAGTTTGTCGACAAAATTCCTAAAGCTATTGTTTTAGGAAAGCTCAGACAACTATCAGTTTTATTACGTTGAATGCTACAATATTAAAAAAAATATGTGATCAATAGATTAAACATGCGTCATCTTTTCCTTTTATATGATTTAAACAGCCAATACGGGCTATGATAAAGTGTCAAATCTCATGTGTCGTCACATTTGGGTAATATGGCTAAACTGCTCGGTAGTATGTGTACCACAACATAGCGTTATCTCTCAAGCCGACCAAAATGGCTGCAAACACCATGGTCTTGGCTTACCTAATGAGTTAAGTAGAAACCTGACTAACGTTAGCTCGAGAATGGTGATGCTGACTTGTTTTGTTGAGGCCTGAAAGAGGTGACAGTCACAAAGCAACCTACGCCTGTATAAGTACATGTCGTAAACTATATAAGTCGGACCAGATACACTTATTCTTTGAAAAAGGAAATGTTTTGTCCTCATCGAGCATTTAATCTCAATTGGAATCATTTTTGGATCCTATGACAAATTCTCTTTCAGGTCAACTTCCACCGGGATCACACCCAAGTGAATCATCCCACCGTAAGGGAGGTGCGGTGACGCGTGACCGCACGACACGTGACAGCAAGGAGAGGGTGGTGACGCTAAATGAGGGTCTAGGCTCACCACCTCTCCTTGCTGCCACGTGTCGCGTGGTCAAAAAGGGGGTGAGGAAAGTTGGGGTGAAGAAATCTCAACCCCACACCCAACCCACAATTTTCGTCTTTTTCCTAGGACAACATACATATTACATAACATTGATCAGTGAATCATTATTATAATCATGAAATGAGGAAGGTTGATAACGTTGTTTTGTTAAAGGCAGATAAATACAACTGTTATGAATCATTATTCTAATCATAAAAACAAATGCAAGCCTTAGGATTTAATTTCTCCAGTTAGGTTGAAATTAAATAAACTCAAACCATTATTATACGGCCAGTGATAAGAGCAATTATCTTGTATGCAGAGCATTTTTTTTTTTGATGAAATGACAACATTAATCTTCTAATCAAATAATCCATACATTTAATGAATTGTCCATTGATTTCATTTTCTAAAGTTCTAAAACCCCCGACACACACATTCTCTCTCTATCTCTCTCTTTTTCCTCCATTCAAGCGTGCTCTCCCTTATTATTTCCCGTTATTATTCTTCGAGCAAAAGTTGAAATCCCTTACCTGAGTAGCTTCCATCTGATCCCTCACCTCAATAGCTTCCATCGTTCCAGTTCCAAGGAACATGTGTGTCCCAAAAAACATGTGTGGGCGATCAAAATCAGGAGCCCAGCGGCTTCCCAGATCGCGTGAGATCTTACGCAGTGAGTCACACAAGGTGTTCCTCTGCAAACCAAATATTCGACCTAGCAGCAGAGGAATACACACTGTACGTGTCTTTAGAATCAAACTCTTGACTTCTTAGAATAAATCTCAATCCGAATAAAAACTGGAATATTTCATTGAGAGCTTCCCGTTATTACTCGTTGTTTTATATTTAGCATTTTTCTTAGGAGTTATTTGTGTCTCTATTAAACTCTACATAATGTGCTAAAAAAACTCAACATTACATATGCATGAATATAGTGGAGAAAATGGCTTATCGCTCCCTCCCCCCCCCCCCCCCCCTGTTAAAAAAAAAATTGTCTTGATGGTGGTAGCATATAAAATGTCTTTGTGATTGTATATACATATGCTTTATATATGTCATTTCGTATCCAATAATTATCTATATTGAATATAATCATTATTCCTCATAGTTTAGTTTACCAAAAAAAATTTTTAGCATATGTATTTTTCTTACTCAAAATGGATTATGTACTTGGTCACAAAAAAAAAAAAGAGTATGCACATGTACTTAAGAAAAAAAAAGCAATAGACAATAAACTAAATTTCAACAAAAAGGGAACGGTATGGAACTTAATTCATACGTACAAAGAGTTCTAATTGAAAACCAATAAATTTAAACGACGATAATACAACTTAAGCTAAAGAAGAAGAAAAAAACAAATATTGAGAAGGAACAGTCTGCTCCATTTCATCAAGAAATATGTGTGTGGGGGGGGGGGGGG
>AP025048.1:3064757-3209814 GCA_036186865.1 Eustoma russellianum | reverse complement strand
GGGGGGGGGGGGGGGGGTGCTGTGAGGGAAGCATTTCAGGGGTATCCTAAAGAAAAATGGCATAAATCGTGAAGATTTAAAATATAATACACAATAAGGAAAGTGCAGTTATGATTCAGCAATTAATTGGAATAATTACTATCAAATCATCAATTAAAGACATTAACTAAACGGATTTGTTTTGTCAATATATATTATATTGCTTTGCCTTGAGGAAAGTGCTATACCTGTTACACCACCTTTATTATACGACTTGGTAAAATAAAGAAAATATCAAACACGATATATGCACATAGTTAATCACATATTTAATCTAAATATTTTTTTTTATGAATGAAATATAATTTTTCCCGTTAGCACAAATCATTCAAAACCTTTAAAATTACACATTTATCCTAATTTTGTTAATTTGATATCCTAAATGTCCACGTTTTAAAAGCACCACTAATTTAATAGTCAATCATCACTAATTATACAAAACAGATATTAGGCATTTAAAGTAACAAATTAACCACATTTAAATAAGAGTTGCAATTTTATCAGTTTTAAACACTTTATGCAACAGCCAAAAAACATTTTTAAAAAAGTGATTAACTCGATATATTGGGCATGAAATCTCTTGCTAATATTTATTAGGTAAACAATTATGGTTGAAACAATTTGGTCACTAAACGTTAAGCACTATAAGGGGAAGACAAAGTGGAGTTTTCTGGGCGGCTTAATCACTACGTTGCTTTTGGTAGCTTTCATATGATCAAGCTAGATTTCAAGCTTAGAAAAATGGTGTCATCTTATTGGATGATCAACAACGATTGCCAGGGTAGTATCAAGCCTGATTGGTGAACTTTCCAACAGTTCAAGTGCTGATACTGTGTGTTGTTGTGGTGTTGCAAAGTAGACATAAGATCTGCATAGTGGACAGCTTGAATGAGTCTGAAGCCAAGTATCAATACATGCCACATGGAAAACATGAGAGCAATTAGGCAAGTGTTTGATCCATTCTCCATCTTCAAACTCTCCCAAACAAACTGCACAATCTTTGTTCTCTTGGCATTCTTCTTCTGCTTCTTTCTTCTTCTTCTTCTTGAATTGAGTTATAGGCAGTGAGTGCATAACAAAGGAATCCAAGGCCCTACTTTGGTACTCCAAAGAAAGATCTTCAGGGCTTTGATCACTCAGACGCCGCGCTCTACCTGAGTTCCTGAAGAGCGCCATCCCGCTGAAATTCATGCAATTCTGTTGAATTATCCCGTAGTAGCTGAAAATGAGGAAGATGGAACAGAAGATACCAACTAAGGAGATCACTAATGGGTCCAAAGATGAAGATTCGGATCCAGGAGAAGGCGGAGATTGGCTTGGCTGCATTGTGATGAATGCATTTAGTGTAAAATCTTTACCTCAATAAAGGGCCTTGAAAGAATGACCCTTTTAGATATCAGAGGCAGGAAAGGTTACATAGTTATAGACTAAATTATTGGCAGTGATAAAGCCTACTGTTCCATGAATATACAAATGTAAGTCTATTTTATTCTCAATGATATTGACATTAAGGAAAAAGACTTGCTTGAACGTCATGAACTTCCAAATGTCCTTATTCATGCAATTCTTATCCCATTTACCATATTGTAAGTAACGTCTTCCTCTAGAAAAGGCTGGCAAAGCATCTCATCCAAGTCCTTTTTTATAATCATCAGTTTTCGTTATGAATCCAAAATGCAATGTCTTGTTATTAGTTTTTGCTTATGGATTTATGCTTATCCTTAAGCTGTCTACTTTAGTTTTTGAAGTAAGGCCACCATATACCCTTTCTTGAAATCAGAACAAGCACTCAAGTCTCAATCACAAATCAAGTCCTAGGACTCTGCAAATCACAATTGGCGACAATCAATTAATCAGGAAAAGCCAAAAGGCAGCCAAAAAAGAAAAAGACAACCAATGATTCTTTGGAAGTTAATCCATCAAAAGTAAACCAGATGGTCTTATTATCTTGAGCAACAATACTTTATATGAAAACTGAAGCCAAACCATCCTTCACAATGCTCAGCAGAGCTTTTGTTTCTTGCGTAACGTAACATGGCTGTTGGCATTTGTGCAGGTTGTTACCAACATGTCGTTGCCACAATTCAACCCGAAGATTCCATTTCCTACATCCAAAGTAGACAAAACCTGGGAAGAAACGGCGCAAGACCTTTCAGCATAAGGCCCTGAAGCAACAATGCAGCTTGAGTTTGGAGCATTTCCCTTGATAGAAACAGGAGGAATATGAAATGCTGTGTCCATCTGTGGAGGATTACGCCACCTAGGAAGCAGTCCAGCTAAAAGCAGATTCTGAAGAATTGGCCCTGCTTCATTCACAGCTTTCAAGAATCTCCCTCTTTGTGGCAATGGTCTCCCTTTCACAAGTTCTTCAATCACCAAACATACCTGATTCGCATTACTGCATTCAGTGAATTGCTGATTTACATACGCAGTCCTGCTCAAATCTTTCATGTTAGAGAATTCAGGTGATGAGACAGTGTCAAGGAATGGATCATAAGGAGAGGAGGTGTGGGAATGAAACAAATACGTATCGGAGAAGCTGTTTGATTCTGTGATCATAAGAGGACCATCTGATAGGCCTTGTAAGTAATCAGCTGATGGATAAAGTTGGTTGAATAAGGTGTGAAGTTGATTTCTTGCTTCATCCCTTTCTAGGTATATCATGTCAAGAAGTTGGATTAATTGTTTCATGTCTTCCTTGTTCTTTCTCATCACCTCACCAGCTCCCAGCTTGTATTGTTCAAGTTCAACAGTAGTCGAAAGGAGCTTCTGTTTCAATTCTTCAACACTCTGAACATATAAGTACATTAAATACATAATAATATGTAAAAACATCTATGGAGATACGTTTTCCCCCATGCCAAAAAAGAAAAAGAAAAAAACTCTAATGTTTGTAGTCTCCTAAGTTAGAAGTTATTAACAAATTTGGACAAGAATTGTAGGACCCTACATTGCAAACTTTTTGAACTAGCCAGTAGTAGTTATGCAAAGGCAAATGCAACTGAGTATGGTATGTGCCCACCAATATGTTTGATATCTCATGCATGCAATAATGCCTTGAAAGTTTGAAACTGAAGAAAAATATCTATAATCGCGCTCAATATATGAAGTTCTTCATGCTAATAATACACACATGTATGTGAAAATTATAGCCAAGAAAATGGTTTTCAAATCACATTGAGAGAGAAACACTTTGTTGCCTATTATGGACTAAACTGAACTCCCTCTTCACATGAAAATGTTTGGTGGGGGGGGGGGGGGGGGGGGGGCAGAAAGGAGAGACTTAAAACTTCACCCAACAAAAAGGATATTTACAGATTCTTAATAAGATACAAACGTTGATGCTATCCTCCACCCCCTGGGGAGATATGGGATCGAAGGGGGTGGGTGTAGGGGAGGAGGTGACGGGAAGAAATGACTAGTAGAGAAGGTCCTTTTTCCATCCCAAGAAGGATTCCTAATTCTCATTCATTATGCATGATTTTATAATTTTATTGCAGCATACGATCTAAGTCCACAAAAGAAAATAAAAAGAAATTTATCCGTTTCAGAAAAATATATTCAAAGAATCTGTTGTCACATATTCTAATTCACTTAAGGAAATCATAAGAGTTTGTAGAATGCTCATTGTAGATGATCTGACTGATCATTAATCATTTATGATCTGATACGTTTGAGACTAATGCAACGGTTCAAACAGGTGTGCGTGTATACACACACAGAGGCATATAGAAACCAAGTGAAAATTGAACTCAAGGAGGAGAAAATTACTGCAAAAGCAAACGTGCATAAATGCATGGCGCAGAGATTAACAGATTTAACGATTAAAAAAGAAATAACAACTAAAAAGCCTCCAAAAATCAAGAAATAATGATGCACTAATCACTCACCTCTTGGAAATTCCATATTGAATTCATATCCTCCATTTCTCACACTCTTTCCCCCTTCTTTAATAAAATAGCTTTGAAGGAGAGGGAGATTGAAGGAATGAGATATCAACTCTATATTAAAGTAAAGGATTGAATCGAGAAAAAGGAGAAAAAAGAAGAATTTTGTATGAAACGTCCGAACGGAAGCAATAGATCAACTATATGGAAAAGAGGGGAGAGGGGTGGGGTGGATCTTGGAAAATAATGAATATTCATTACAAAATTGAACCTAATAAACATATGAACATTAGAAATGGTAACCCTCCCAAAAATGATTCCCTCAACCATCTACTTAAGGAAACTTGCCTCCCATGTTTTTAGGGATATTGTCTCTTACTATACTTTGTCCCCCCCACCCCCCCCCCCACCCCCAAAAAAATGTTTCTCGTCTTGTCTCTGTTTGAATTTTTCTTGATTATTTTTTCCCTACTTTTCACTAAAGGATCGACCTTTCACTTGGATAGATGGAGCCTGAGGTAAGCGCTCTTCTCCTTATTCGTATTATATGACATTCGTATTTTATGATAGTTAGTGTTCATGAGCATAATCTTCTCCTTAGTTGTTCTTTATAGAAATGGAACCTGAGGTAAGCGATCCAATATGGTGGGCTTGCAGGGCAATTAATTGCATAATGTGAATATCTGATAACCTGCATTAAGGGGGACGCAAGTTAAGTTCTACACATCAGCCAGAAGCTCCAATTTACATAAACACAAGTACAGAGTGCATACAACCTGCAGATGAAGAAATATGACAGGGTGGAAAATTGAACTAAATACAGAACAAAAGTTCTTGGGATGAGCTTTGTGGTACTTAATTATCACAGTGGAGTGGTTGTTATTTTCCTGATAAGAGAGAAAATAGGTTTCTTTTCTACATCCAAAGCAAATATGGGTTAGATAGCCTAAAGATTCTAACAGAAAAGAACTATCACGGCTCAGATGTGATACCCAGTATTCCTCATAGAATTTTGCTTTTGGGCAAGCAATCATGAAGCACGAAGCACCTGACGTCCTGGGGTCCCGTTCGATGATATCTCTTCACCCTCAATCCCCTCACCCCACCCATGACCACGCGACACGTGGCAGTAAGGTGGGGTGGTGAGGCTAGATGCGGGTGACCTTAATCTAGCATCACCATCTCTCCTTGATGTCACGTGTCGTGTGGTGACGCGTGGGGTGAGGAAAAATGGGTGAGGAGATCATATCCCGCTCACTTGAAAGGCTGCTTGACCCTTAGCCCTAGGGTCATTAAGGTTTGATTGTTTTCCAATGCATTTCCCTTAATTTTCATCAATCAAAGTGACGGTAAATCCTTGGACAGTGCAACTGACACTTGTGGCGCAAGAGGCCATAGAGAGGTGTCCTCATAATTTGTCTGATAATGTGATTAGAGCTACGATCATTATGAGATATTTTGCATTTCTGGACGCATATATCAGTGTTTTATGATACAACAACGTTAATCCGTTGTCATAGAGGCTTCGACTATGACAGGGTATGAATGGTTGGATGTTTGCAACCATACACATGTGTTAGAAACACACAGAGGTTGTTTCTCGGATGACTCATAATGATGATGCGTCAAGCTATGTCGATCAACTGTTAATTCACAATATAAGAAGTGCAGCCAATTTAATGAGTCATTTTGTTTTATTCATCATATTCTAAAGTTAAAAAATAGTGTGTCATTGACTCTATTGAAAATGAAAACACATCATTCAATAGTTTCTATTTTTGTTTCTTCCCTTGCTCCTACTGACAACCGATATTTTAGTAGACCTTACTAGTCTAGCCCAAGTTACACGTAATTGGGTGCTTCAGTATAACCTTTGACACGCACTCGGATTTGTACTATCTCTGACGTATATATTTGTAAGGCTCTTTTAATTTTTTTTTGTCAAGAATTTTAATATTCTTGTCAAATACATAGAACAATTGGGATTTTCTTTAGGTTCAAAAGTTTTGAACTTCAAAGAAGAAAAACAGGAAAGAAGAGAGAGAAACAATGCACCAGCACTCCCCTGTTAGCCTATACAACTCGGTCAAAATAATTGAACTTAAATATATCCCCGAACAATTAATTTTAAAAATCGAAGTGACGTCAGATCACAATTATAAAATAATTAAAGTTACAGGAGTAAAAAAAATATATAACACATTGTTGGAGACAATCACTCCTGCACTAAGACGCAGTCGTTTAGTGTGTGGGTATGGAAATGATAAAATAAATCAAACCCGGGGCGAGTCGAGGACTCTGTCCTTAAGACGTATTGCTCCGGTATACTGTGCACAACCGGTGTGAGCAATCGTCTCCCAGGATACAACGGGTACCTGTTCAGTTGAGCGGCACTGCTGAACTCGAACTACTTCGAACGCTAGAGTGTCCTGACTTCTCCTGGACGTAATGCAAGCTTTGATTGCTACGAATGCAGAATGCTTTATGAGATGCTTCAGGTGTATATTGAATGAACCCTTAGCCCTTCTTATATAGGGGAGTCGGTTGGAGAACAAGGTACTGTGACCGTTGGATCAAAACCGAAGTTTAATTTAGACCGTTAGATTAAAATCTCCTATCCAGATTAGGATGGTTTAATCTCAGTCTTTAGATCGAAGATAGATTAACAGGTTTAAACCTGGAGCGTTAGATGGAAACCATATTCGTTTAAGCGGTTAAGACAGTTTAAATCTCGGCCGTTAGATTAAAGCTGATTCTCCCACCACCGTTAGATCACAACAGATTGATCTTATTTTAAACAGGAGGATAGTGTTAGTTTCACGTTTGAAACTTAACAGCTTAAACAGATACGATCCAGCCCGTTGTCTGACTTCGATCGATCACATCGATCGATCGAAGTGACATCGATCGATCGATGTGATCGACTGATGTCTGACAGAGTACTTCAATCGATCATTTTGATCGACTTAAGAGACATCGATCGATCGAAGTGATCGATCGATGTCCTCTGATTCTCTTTGATCGATCAATCAAGCGATCGAAGCTTTCTGATCCACTTCGATCGATGACATCGATCGATCGAAGTGACATCGATCGATCGATGTCTGTCAGACGCCTTTTTCCGCCACATGGACACTTCCAACGTGGCATTCCTCCATACGGGTGACACGTCACCCATCCACAACATTTCCATCTACTTTGAGCATTAATTTCACATTCACACAATCTCAAAATTGAGTGAGTTCACATCCTAACATTAACCACTCGTTACGTAGATAACTAAGGATTCATTAGTTTTCGATTATCATTATCGGAAACTCATTAAGCTCAAAGTACGTTGCACAACCAAGTTTAGCAACACTCATTAACGGGCCAAAGCCCAAATCTTCAATCTCCAACGATGGGCCAAAGCCCAACCTTAAATTCTCTAACACACATGTGATTGCACGACACGTTTACAACCACATGGAGAGCCAGTGGATTCCCTTTTGGCAATTTGGTAAGAGAAAGGTGGTGCAGTGGTGGCCAGCTTGATTATTTGCCATCTTGCCCAACACTCGGTGTCTATGCAAATCGAAAGTAAATACCCAAAAAGTCATTGTGATGGAAAATTTTACAACCCCTTCCCTTTTCTTGGACCGATTAGCATACCAGATAGGAAAAAGTTACACATATACAACCACATCAACATTAATTATTGTATTAGAGTACTCCCGTCTATATACAGGTATATAGGGTCGGATGTACGAAACTGTACATATGTGTTATAAATATATAGAAGTTGTTTTTCAATGACACATAATGAAAATTGCATCAAACTGTATCAATCAACTGTTAATTCAGAATAAACTCTCAAGTGTGCTGTATTGTCATAAAATAAAACAATCTTGTACTCAAGAGTCGGATTTTTATTACATTCACATAACAGAATATGTGGCTATACATCAAACTAATTCGTACTTGGACAGGTAGGGTAAGAAAAACAACCAACAACAAGCAACTGCTATACAAACTAGATAGAGCTTTTTCGATCGAAAACCCTCAGAAACTATTGACATAAAAGCTACTTAACCTCATCAATCAAGTTAGGATTTTCTCCAGGGTCTAAGATGAAATCTTCTTACACGAGAGAATATTGACCAACCGAATTTCTACTCATCATTCAACGTTGCAACTTTTCATAAGACAATTGCAACTACATAAACACATGCTAGCTAACGATACTTACCCACAAGTTAGAGCATATAAAAGATATCTTGGTTGTGAAAAGAATAAAGTTGATCACTTGTGGTATGGGGAAACATGTTGCTTTCTTCTTCATCAGTAGCCCATAAAGGCATATCCCACAACGGAGAAGCCATTGTTTCACTCAAAAGATAATTCTTCCCCTCCTCATAGTACCCGTTGTTAAATGGTTTCATGCTACATAACTCATAATCCTTCCAAACTTCGTCCATCAAATGAACTTTATTATTGTCCGAATCCTCCTTTGCTTCATCAGCTTTCTTACCTTTTGTCATGGGAGGAAAACAACCGCCGGCGTCTTGGAAGTTCCATCCTTTTGTCTGGGTGGCGATTGCCACAGATTCTAGTACAGGTGGACTGTTCCCTATGGAGGATGAGTTTGAAGAACAAGATGTAAGTGATGAGGATGATGATGATGATGATGGTGATAGAGAGGATGCTTTTTTCTTCTCTTGAGCTTTCTTCCTCATGCGGGTTCGCCAGTAATTCTTGATTTCGTTGTCTGTCCTTCCTGGTAACTTCCGAGCAATTCTCGACCATCTGCATACCATTAGTTGTACTTTACTACGTTAATTTACCTTCCAAGAAGTTATTCTTTTATGCAAGTCAAAGAACAACAACAACAATTGACTATATCCTAACGAAAGAAAAATCTATCGCTAGAGTCTGGAGAGGATGAAAGACAGTCAAACAATACATCTATTCCAAAGGATAATGAGTTTGCTTCCATAGATAGCACAATAATAAAAACATACACTATAGAAGGGCTTTTATTAAATATAAATTGAATGATTCCGATATTAAATTATTCATAACATTGAATATGTTGATGAATGATTGGGAGTGAGGAATTACAGACCTATTTCCCAATTTTGAGTGGAGTTCAACAACAAGGCGTTCTTCATGGGGAGTCATCTTGCCACGCTTGAGACCAGGATGCAAGTAGTTAACCCAACGCAGCCTGCAACTCTTTCCCGTTCTCTTTAAACCTACGAACCAAACAAAATAATTTATACATTTGGGTTAAACTTTGATAATCGGGAATACATGTTATTCCCCAAACAATCATACCTATTATATCTGTCTCCCTCCACCTTCAAACCTGAAACTTTTGCTACGAAATCCCACCGCCGATCGCCAAATAAGTTGACGTAAAACACCAATTGACCATCTTCTTGCTCTGTCCAAGGACCCTTTCTAATCTCTTCTTGCACCATTTTTTTTTGGGATTCTCTTTTTCTTTTTCTTGGTAAATGTACTTGAGTTGTGTGATGATTCTGAGCATATGGTTGTGATATTTATAGTAAGGTAAAATGTTAATGGGATGTTTTTTTAATATTTGGAGATGATATCCTGGCCTTAAGTTTGATGTGCGATAGCATATTCGGTGGGAATGTTGATAGGGGCCTAAAATGCATATGATGAAAGCCATTATGATGAATTGCTATGGATAAGAAATTCTTTCCCTTCTGATTTTGGGGATATGATGAAATAAATCAAAATAACTAAATAAATTGGCTACGCTTCTTATATTGTGAAGTATCAGTTAATATACACAGCTTGGCGTATCATTATGGGTCATTGGGAAACAACCTCTATGTCTTTCTAACACATGAGTATGATTGCGTGCATCCGACCCCCTATACCCTGCAGACTGCAGTATTCGAGAGCCTCTAAGGCAATGGAGTAATTAATGTTAGTTGTTGCTATGGATAAGAAATTCACTTTCACAGTATTGGAGTATCACTTACTCTATTATTTATTCTGATAATTTTTCATAGATGCAAAAAGTCATCCCTCTACCGTCTAAATCTTATTCTCAATTAGTCTAATTTTTCTTTCTTTCCATGAGTTTAAATTAAACATCCCGGCAGAGGGTTGTTGAAAAGGAAGACGCAATTGGTAGTAGTAAATGTTAATGTGTTTCTTATATATGCATATATATATATATATATATATATATATATGTACATTTCTAAGTTATGCAATATATTTCCTTTCAAAGAAAATGTAAATATTTCAAAACGAAGAAATAATTAAAAGCAGAACGCGACATCACGCATTATAGATTGTCCCTACTACGAAATGGTTTTAGTGGCGGGGGCAGGGGAAGAATTTTTGTTACTGTATATATACACTTTAACGATAAGCGAATCTAATTAAAGATTTAAAATAGAAAAAGGATGTTATTTTGCTTACATTGACTAGTGGGAATTTAAATTGCGACTCCACGGTTTAGGGGTTCTAGTAATTGGAATATTGTAGGTTTAATATTAGACTTATATTAAATCGACGTGGAAAGCAACAAGTTTTGTCCTTACTACTTTTGATTAAAGTCCTTACCTTTATTTCGTTCCCTAAGTATTAATTTTCATTGTTACATTCTATTTATTAATCTAAATAGTTACCAACAGTATAATCCACCAATTTTATATACTAGATTTTCTCTATTTCAAGTTTCCATTTTCAATAGACTCAAGACACACTCTTTCTTGACTTTGGAATATGATGGAATAAAGCAAAAAGACTCACTAAATTGGATGCACTTCTTACATTGTGAAGTATCAGTTCATCGACACAGCTTGACGCATCATTATGGATCATCGGGAAACAACATCTGTGTGTTTCTAACACATGGATATGGTTACGTACATTTGACCTCCCGTACCTTGCCATAGACGGAAGTCTTGATTTCTTCTATTTCAAGGTATATTTTATTTAATTAAAATAATTTTAAAAAAGGCGTTTTTTCTTTTACCTATCATATAGTTTTTGAACAAACAGCGTATGTGGCCCCTTTTATTTTTGTGATTTATTTGTCTAATTATTTTCCAATAAGAAGTTCAAAACACATCAGCTTCTCTCCTATGTTTTTCATTGGATTAGGTAAATAGCATTTACACAAAATAGTGATAATTTTAATATTAGTAAATGCCAATCACGTTACATTAAAGAGCGCACTACTATGATTATAAAACGTGTCATATTAAACATTTTATATTAATAGAATGATAAATAAATACTATTTTTAATAAACACACGCTCTTGTCATTTTTACACTATTGTTTTCATCGAATAATTCATTCTTGATCATTAGTCAAACAAAAAAAGAGTGTGTTTTTATCATTAGTCTTGATTTGAAATCGGTAACTACCTAGATCCAATGTATTAAATGATATAATTTAAATAAAGTTATACAGTTTGAAAATCAGCTGCCCTGGTTATAGTGGCCATCGCCATCGCAACGCGTGGTTTGTAGGGGATAGGATCACCTCACCGCAAAGGGGTACGGTGACGCGTGACCACGCGACAAGTGGCAGCAAGGGGGAGTGGTGAGGCCAGATGAGGGTCACCCTCATCTGGCCTCACCATCCCCCTTGGTGCCACGTGTCGCGTGGTCACAAAGGGGGTGAGAAAAGTTAGTGTGAGGAGATCCCAACCCGGTTTGTAGATGGTGGTGGGAGGGAAAAGGCAACGCAATATGGTAGATAAGCTATTGAAAAGATGACACAACCTGATAAGATATAAAATTATCATGTATGCTTGCTTTATCAAAGGATGCATTTCAGTGGCAACTGAGAGAGTGAAAAAAACAAAGAAAAAAAGAAAAAAAAAAAAGAATGGCCTATAAAGCTAGGATTCATTTCAATATTGGTAGTGCAAAAGAAAATTTCCACTTCTGGGTTCTAGAGGATACCCCCCATTCCTTGTTGCAATTATTACTTGAAATGTTAATTTGAAAAAAGAAATCGAATAATTTAACTTAAACTTACTCATACTCTTACTTATTGGTTTATCTTGTGTATCACTTTTATGAGACAGAGTTGATATAGTGAAGTTTTTTCATTCTACTACCAGTAAGACACGTTCTTTTTTTGACTTTGAAATATGATGGAATAAAGCAAAATGAATTACTAAATTGGTTGCGCTTCTTATATTGTGAATTAGCAGTTGATCGATACAACTTGACACAATTTTCATTATGGGTCATTGAAAAACAACCTCTATGTGTTTCTAACACATGAGCATGGTTGCGTAAATCCTACCCCATACTGTGACATAGACGGAAGGCTCTAAGACAATTGGGTAATGTTGTTGTTGTACTTGTACAAGTAGGCATCACACTTTTTTTTGAGAGAAGCTACACATACAGAGTTGGTGCAGTGTTCAGTCCAAAAGGTAGCTTGAACCTGGATTTTTTTTTTTTTGGAGAAATGGGATTTTTTATTAAAAGCAAATCACAGTCAACTATACATGATGTACATCTACCATCCACAAACATAAGTAACCACACAATTACCTGATAATATGTCACCACAGTTGGCATATTCATTTAACCACACAATTACCTGATAATTTATTGTTGTTTGACTTTGACTGCACAAAACGGAATCACTATTAATAATCGATCACGCATACAGGAGGAATGCTTCTTAATTAGACATTACTTGCTAGCTTTTCATTTACAAAGTTTTTGCCTTAAATGCAGCCAACGAGATGCTGCAAGTAGAGCTAATGATTAAGGTTATGTAACACAAATATTTCATGTATTATATGATGCATAATTATGTTCAAATCCGTTCTAATTAGGTGTAGGGTTACAAACCAATATGCAGTGGACTTTTTATGTGTGTTCTGGCAACACATTATCAATCCAAGAGGCTACTGAGATCCTAATTTATATCATCTATAAAGTTCTATAGGGGTTGGATAGTAGAAGTCGGATTTGTCCCTATTGTTCTTAGAAAGAAATAGGAAAAATGAAAGTATGGAATTCCGTGGACTAGTTGAACCTGAACTTTGTGGGCCTCTGAAAAACTTTTAACTGGGAATGGAAGCATTGAATGGGCATTAGAAGCATAGATGCCCCTACTTTGGGCCCAAGGGAGCGTCCTTGTAGTCTAATGTCTTGCCGATATTGTTGAATTGCAACTCAAAATATCATTATTCTTTCCCTTTTTCTCTGTCGAGTAAATCTTTTCTCCCCGAGTTTTTTTTTTGGGAAGTTTGAAATGTTGAATGCTGAAAAACACTACTACATGTTGAAACTTGGGCTAGGTGAGACCCATATCGACTCAAAACCTTAAGGCAATGGGTGGTGGTACATCATCCTTATATAAGACATGCATTTTTTCTCAAATACAATAACAACATTATCTCATTGTCTTAGAGGCTTTCGTCTATAGGAAGGTATGAGGATCGGATGTACGCAATTATATCCATGTGTTAAAACGCACAAAGTTGTTTCCTAATGACATATAATAAAAATTGCGTCAAACTGTGTCGATCAACTGCTACTTCACACTATAAGAAGCGCAGCCAATTTAATGAGTCATTTTGCTTTATTCTATCATATTTAAAAGTAAGAAATAGTATGTGATAATTTCCGTTGCTTTGAGTATCGAAAATGAAAAGTGAGAAGAGCAATAGCTGTCACCGATAGAGGAAAAAGATCGGCACCACCGATGGCAGGGACGAAGAAGAGGGACAGTGGGCAAGTGGGTGAATTTACCAGCTTATTATGTGTGGCATAAAATCCAACATGTTTGTGGATATTCATTGGACATCAATCAGAATAGGTAATTTAGCCGAAAGAAACACTTACTATAAAAGGTGGGCAAGAAAATATCGAGCCCGGATCTCCTCACCCCCAAAATGGGGGTAACAAATGACCCCCTGCCACGTGGCATGGAAGGGGGTGGTGAGGCTGGGTGCAAGTGACCCCTACCCAGCCTCACCACTCTCCTCCCCTGCCACGTGGCGGGCAGTTACATAGGGGGTGATATAGGGGGCGGTGAGAGGATCCCACCCCGAAAATATCTCCCGGGTATAAATAAGTTACGCGTTAGATGTATTTATCTAAGATATGTGTACTAGGGCAATTGCGTGCAAATTTTGACAACAAAAGATATCATTTGAATCATAATCATTTTGAGTAGATATCTTTTTTCCCCTTTCTTTACCGAAACTCAAAGTTTGGTCTATACTTATGTATTTCAAGTTCGATTTACGTTACATTCAGTTTCAGCATCATTTCTGTCCCCGACTCGCATCTACTTC
This sequence comes from Eustoma russellianum, assembly GCA_036186865.1. Classification (NCBI taxonomy): domain Eukaryota; kingdom Viridiplantae; phylum Streptophyta; class Magnoliopsida; order Gentianales; family Gentianaceae; genus Eustoma; species Eustoma russellianum. The sequence goes on along the minus strand of AP025048.1, from coordinate 3,195,583 downwards.
CTTATCATATAAAGTAGGCCCTCTTTCACACTCCTTCCCCAAAAACTTTTATGAGAGCATTTGACTTAGGCTTATAAAAAGGGTTACATGTTCTATGTGTTTATAAATACTTTTCTTTAGTCTATAAACAGTTTGTGCTTTATATTGAAAAAGCAAACTATTACCTGTTTGGATAAAATGACTTGTAAACATTAAATCATCTGAGAAAACAAATGCTTATATGCTTAAAAAGCTACAATATAATCATAATGGTAAATAAAATCAATGATCATATATTGTATAACATATGTACTCTCTTTCCATCCTTATAATGATGGTTTAGGCAATAATAATACATTATATAACATATATGCTCATGTAATATTTGCTGTGTATCTCTACCAAGTGACGGTATTCAATATCTCTGTGCATAAAAAATGGACTCCTACACCAACATGTGAGTTTAACTTAAATTTCAAGATATTTTAGCCCTTTCCCAGAAACGAAAAATAAGAAGTTGTTTCGAACAAGTAACGTTTTCCTGGCATGAATAACACAATAAAACAAGGAGGATAGGTGGGGCATTTGTTGGAAACAATCAATCATGTACTAAGACGCAGTTGTTCGGTGTGTGCATATGGAAATAACAAAATAAACCAAACCCGGGACGAGTCGAGGACTCTGTCCTTAAGACGTATTGCTCCGGTATACTGTGCCCAACCGGCGTTACAAATGCAGTGAATAATTGTGTGTCTAGAATGCACCCTTTGCCCTGTTTATATAGGAGAGTCGGTTGGAGAACAGGTTACCGTGATCGTCGGATCAAAACCGTAGTTTGATTTAAGCCGTTAGATGAAAACCTCCTATCTAGTTTTGGTAGGTTTAATCTCAGCCTTTAGATCGAAAACTGATTCGCAGGTTTAAACCTGGAGCGTTAGATGGAAACCACACTCGGTTGGGCGGTTAGGACAGTTTAAATCTCGGCCGTTAGATTAAATCTGCCTCTTCCGCCACCATTAGATCACACCAGATTGATCTTATCGCATGTAGGAGGATAGCATTGGTTTCAAGTTTGAAACGCAACTGCCCAACAGAAAGGATTCTGCACGCTGTCCAACTTCGATCGATCATATCGATCGATCAAAGTTTCATCGATCGATCGATGTATGTCAGAATCATTTCGAACCTTTCTGTCCAACTTCGATCGATTACATCGATCGATCGAAGTGACATCGATCGATCGATGTGATCGATCGATGTAAGACAGAATGATCTGAAGCTTCATGTCCAACTTCGATCGATGACATCGATCGATCGATGTCATCGATCGATGTCCGTCAGAAGCTTCTCACGCCACATGGACACATCCAATGTGGTATTCCTCCATAAGGGTGACACGTCACCCATCCACAACGTTTTCCATCCACTTTGATCATTAATTTCTCATTCACCCGATATCATAATTGAGTGACTCCACATCCTAAAATTAACTACTCGTTACGTAGATAATTAAGGACACATTAGTTTTCGACTTTCATTATCGGAAACTCATTAAGCTCAAAGTACGCTGCTCAACCAAGTTTTGCAACCTTCATTAATGGGCCAAAGCCCAAACCTTTAATTCTCCAACAGCATTTAGCCATAGAATCCTTTGTAACTTGTAAGTACATGTTTCTCTTTTCAAGTTTCATATTTCCACTTTAAATAGCTTGTACATTCACAAATTAAAATTTTCATAAATTTATAGTGTGTTATATTGCAATACCCGTTTAAAAACGGGCCAATAAAAGGTTAAAAGAATGCATAGAAATATATATATTTTTTACACATTTTTTTTGTTCTTTCTATTAGTTCACGTGAAAATATCTTACGATAATGTTTCTAGCAGTTTCTAGCAAGGTGGTCTAAAACATTATTCTTATTTACATTATTAAAGTAGAGTGTGACTGGATGAGACAGGGTTCAGTTTGAACAGTTGGCTTAAGAGAACATATGGTGATTTAATAAGTACGTAGGAAAACAAGGTATAATCGTATGAGTTGGTTAATCTCTCTATGTTAGTTCGACTGTCTTTGTACCCAACTAAACCAATTTGAAGACATTCCACCAGTTCATCACATTTATCAATTTGACATGTTGCCCCCTACGTGCACAATTTCTCTATTTTTATATCGAATCATTGATAACTCGAGTAACGTTTTAGCTCGTGAACTATAACTTTTGTTCTTGAACATTTGTAAATACATACACTACTGCGATTTATGTACTCAATATGTCCCCTTAATACACTTGCGCTAATGCTAAGATGCTCTTCATATGAAACATACCGTATCGTCAGAGTGTGGCGTATTGATATAGACTGCTATATGTGGAGGTCTTGGATGTATTATTAAATAAACAAAGGTCTTCATCGCATTGTCCGAATACGGTGACTATTGAGTTAGGAATGTTGCATCTCTTAGAGAACTCGGATGTAGTGAAAATCTAGCAAGAACTCTTAGGCCGTAAGTTAGATATTAAGAGAGGAAATACTATCTTAGGTAGGATTATTGCACTAGAAACATGGAACATTGAAAATACAACGGAAAAAACAACAGAAATAATAGACACGATGATAATGAGAAAAATAAATATTTTGTGTTTGCAAGAGACGGGGTGGATAGGTTAGAAAGGTAAGATGTTGGACAATTCAGAATTTGAACTTTAGTACACATGAAAGAATAAGACAAAAAATTGAAGTTGATGCTTGGAAAAGAAACGATCGATATTATTAGTGTGTATACACCTTAACTAGGTTTAGAGGAGGAGACCTTTATAGGAGGAGATTTAAATAGTCGTGTAGGTAAAGAGAATAAGGATCATAACAAAGTACACGGTAGATTTGATTTTCGAAACAAAAACGATGAAGGAAGATCAATTTTAAATTTCGCAAATAACGTATGACCTTAGAGTGAGTACTATATTTTTTCAAAAATCGAGATGGATAAGTTCACAAAAATTGTGAAAGATGATAATTTTTACTCACCAAATTATACGGAAAAAGATTCTCACTGAGACTAATAAATGCAATATATAATACCCCCACAAAAAAGAAGAGTTGACCTACAGCAACATGTCCTCGAGAAATACACACTTTCCCTCAACAAAAACACGTAGTTCTGTTCTTTTCCAACTTGTCATTAAGCTAACCTTGACATTGTTCCATTCCCACTTTTTGAAGCCAAATCACCAACTAACAATTCTTAAAATATATGAATTTTAAGGTCAAAAAGCATATAGATTGTTTATTTAGTGAGTACGTAAAAACGAGATCAAGGTAAAGAGTGAGGATGTACGAGTGGTGGTTGAAGTGAATCAGTCAGAGGTGACCTGACTTCAAACTGGTACTGAAATAAAAGACGAGTTTTGAATGTTTTCTTTTGTTTGGTAGCTGTTGTCTGCCGCATCCTATTTTGAATCTTAGCTCCTTCCCACTCCCTGTCCACATTGTTTTTGTTTTCACACCTCCATGCTTCACATGTGTTCATATAATCATATCTTGAAGTGATTTGTTAATTTTTCTTTGCAGATTCGCAGTTTTTTTCCACATATTCAGTGTATAAAAGCTAAAAATCTCATGTCTAGAGTGTTAACGAACTGAGCCGAATCGAATATTAGGTTTTTGAATTCGGATTTGTTTAGCTAAATGAACTTTAAAATTGGTCCGAGTTCGGCTCGATAACCTTATAACTGTTTAAACGGGCCGAACAGTTCGACTCGTTTAACTAAACGAACCCAAATACCTTGTTCGAATTCGACTCGTTAACAAATAATTACCGAACGAATATGAACCGAACTCGAACAGTTCACGAACTGTTCGGTTCGTTCAACAACCATACTCATGTCAAAAAAAAGATATTAATATGATATAAAATTATAATTCAAGTGATAAATGTCAACAAGAAAAAAACCCGTTATAGTTAATAATCATGAACAGACCCCATCGGCTAGACGATTTAAACATAATAAAAACATTACAAATTTTACAATAGTCAATGACCAAGTATGATTAGTTGGTCATTGAACAATGAAATGCGTAGAAAATTTATGGATTCATTGTTTTGGCCTATCACCCCCTTGCTTGCATGTAGATAAAACTTATTTGTCATTATTTTATTTGACCAATCAATGACCCATAAAATTTCTGTAAAAAAACATATACTAATGGTTAAAGATTTGTAAAACGTCGTTTTAGATTAGACTGTGTAATTAGACGATCAATCCTTACCAAAAATCTTTAAATGTAAACTTTTTGGTGTTACTCGTGTGAAACGTCGACTTTAGTTTTTGTTTCCCCCCTGCATTTCTTCAAACATCTCAACGACTCCGTCGACATAGTAAACTCCATTGAATTTTTCCGCATTTTTCTACTCCATTCCCCCATATATATACAAACACACACACGCTGTACAATGAATTCACAGAAATAGAGAGAAACTTGTTAGAATGGCGGTGGCGTCAAGGTCCGGGAGGACAACGGAGTTTCAAATGCCGAGAAGGCTGAAAGAGAGAGAAACGAGTCCCGAGCGTACCAAAGTGTGGATTGAACCTCCCAACACTAAAATCAGATCTTCCGATCGAAAAGTGCCTGTAATTTATTACCTTTGCCGAAGTGGCCAGCTCGAGCACCCTCATTTCATGGAAGTTTCTCTTTCTTCCTCCCATGGCCTCCATCTCACTGGTACATTTCATCCCTGCTCTTTTCCAGCTAAATTCTCGATTTATTTACTTTTTTTCGTTTTATTAAGTTTTTTGAATGGTCATATCCTCTGCAGATGTGATCAACCGCTTGAATTTTCTCCGCGGAAATGGCATGGCTTCCATGTATTCCTGGTCCTGTAAAAGGTTTTATACTTTCCATATTTTGAATTTATAAAATGGCAAAAGTTAAGAAAAGTGTTATTTTTTAATTTAGCCGCATTTTGCAATCTGTCAAAATTTCAATAAACTTGTATATGAATTCATTGGTTAAAATGTGATATCATAGCGAAAGCTGGTGAAGAATGACGGAATCACTCTGGCTGACATATGTGACTTACAAGATTATGCTAATTACGTTTTCATGTTATTTTTTTCCCGAGTTGGTTGCAGGAGCTATAAGAATGGATATGTATGGCACGACTTGTCAGACAACGATTTTGTATATCCAGCGCAAGGGCAAGAGTATGTTCTGAAAGGATCGGAGATTGTGGAAGGTGGTGCGTTAATGACAAAATCTGATGAAACGGTAACGTCGCCGAGTTATAATAAACTACCGGTGGAGTGTAAAAAGGTGGAAAACGATCGCGAATTCCCGACCGCCGCAGTGGCGCGGCGGCGCAACCAGACGTGGAGTGCCTTTGACTTCCATGAGTACAAGGTCTACACTGGGGAGAATCCAGGGCGTGCGGCAGCAAACGCATCTACACAGACCGACGACAAACGCCGCTGCCGCCGACCGGTTCGAGAAATAGAAGAAATTGAGGAGGATGAGGATGAGGATGTGGTGAAGAGTAAAGAACTTCCGATGGGGAACAGTAGCAGTGAAATGAGCACGGATGAGATCTCACCCCCACCGTCCGATTCAAGTCCGGAAACGCTAGAAACGTTGATGAAAGCCGACGGCAGGATTATCGTACGGCCAGAAAATGCCAACGAAGGTCAACATGTGAATGTGAATCAGATGAGCGAAAGGAGTGGAGCATTGACGGTTCTAATGCGATTGCTATCCTGCGGTTCGATTGGGTTCAGTGACTGTAGGCCCAGTTATGCAAAGGGGACTGGAATTTCTCTAGGGTCCCATCAGAAGGTGCCACGTGGAGGGGAATCGGGTTGCTCTGAGGATGATACGGTGAAGGTAGAGGCTAAAGAGTACTTCAGTGGAAGCTTAATAGAGACAACGAAGAAGAAATTTCCTGTGCTGAAGAGATCTTCCTCTTACAATGCAGATCGGAGAGTGATTGTTTAAGTATTACGGACATGTTTATAAGCTGTATTATTCTATCACTCGAGACAAACTCTCTATTTCGTGTGATGAATGTATCGTTTATCAAACTCTCATCCTATTCAGACCCTAGAGGTCGTTGAGATATACTGACTATCTTCTTGTTTTTGTTGTTTAGTGGTTAGTATAAGTTAATTGATGAAGCATAAAATCTCCAGGGACAATTAGGGATGAGCTGTGTCTATGTAGAAAGTCAATAATTGAAGTTTGTTGTCTTCCATATTGATGGTATGGATGACATTAAATCTTCATCTGCCATCTCAGGAGATGGACACATCCTCTCTGTACCATGTGGGAATCCTCATGGGGATTTTGCTGTGGCAAATTCATTCAAGAGCTCTATTAAATAATGAGGGCAGAACCATAAAGAAAGGTAGTTTTCTTTTACCATCAAGGGAGTAGTAAAGCCAGTGACAAAGCCTTGTGTCTTGTTTAAATTTTTAGCTGAAATTATGTTTAATCTGCAAGTTTTAGTTTTGTTTTTTCAGACTTGGAATGCTTAAGCTTTCTCCATGATTTCAACTCACTGTTTAGGTGCAAGTATAATACCAAAAAAAAAAAAAAAAAGTAGTGGCAGTTTATCATGTTAAGAGTCATTTTCACCTATAAACCTCCTAAGAAAATCTAAGAAATCCTAGCATGGCCTGATGATGACTCAAGTAAAGGCCATATTCAAACATAAATCCACCCCCACACCTCTCCCGGCCTTGAAGAGAAGATAACAAATCACAAGATCAATGACGGTTGTACGACAATGTATATAATTTAGTTCGGGCAACTATATCTCTTTCTTAAATCAAAAGATCAAATCTATGGCTTCGAAAGTGCTACCCTCATAGGCCCAACAAATTTTTTGGAGGATTCACTATGATTGTGATTAGTCAGTATGATCAGACTAACATCTTTATTATAGTAATGGTTCTAAAAAGTTTAACTGGGTGTGATGGTATAAATTTCAAATTCGATCTACAAGTCAACATCAATAAAATAAATAATAAAAGAATTCCGTCAAGTCAACATATTTGGTCCTTTGGATGGTGGTAATTGTAGCGTTGCGATCTCTTAACCCCATTTTCTTCACTTCCTTTGTGACCACACGTCACGTGGCAGCAAAGATGGGTGGTGAGGCTAGATGCGGGTGACCCTCATCTAGCCTCACCACCCTCCTTGCTGTCACGTGTCGTACGGTCACGCGTCACCGCATTCCATTTGCGGTGAGGGGATCCTATCCCGTACTTGTAAGATTTCACTTCAATTGTTGTGCAGTTGATGTTAGGTCCAGGTAACAATGTTCTCTTTCCAGACATTGTTATTGCAGGCATTGATGAACATTAATTTGGTCCCTTTTAGTGCGAACCTTGATTAGCCCAAACCCTTGAGGAAGGAAAGTATAGCTACTAACTTGGCATCGTGTCAAAGCTGGAGCTATGCGTCCAATTCTTCCCTTTATTAGATCTCTTTTTATTTATTTATTTATTTATTTTTATATGTTTCTTTTTGTTCCATACGGATTGACTAAATGGAATACCCTAATGCATTTTAGGAAGTAGTTAACAAATAATGATTTATTGTAGTTTCCTGTATTTGAAAAATTATTCAAATATGATTATCATAAGCTTGAATGAAAATTATAATTATTTGTTTGCTTGGTATTAACATTTGAGGATCATACTGACATTGTTTTTTTAGGAAGTAGTTAACAAATAATGATTGATTGTAATTTACTGTATTTGAAAAACTATTCAAATATGATCATGATAAGCTTGAATGAAAATTATAATTATTTGTTGGCTTGGTATTAACATGTCAGGTTCATACTGACTTGATAAGAGAGCCAGAGAAAAGCAAAAAAAAAAATTTTTTTTTTTACTTCGTTGTTATTTTTCTTTACATATGTCAGTAGATCACTACTTAAACAGATATCTACTAGTTTGGGATTAGAGAATACCTTGGAGGAAAAGGCCATACCCTCATACTGAGGGTTGCTACTATTCCAGCATCAATAAGCATTGTGGAGGATGCAAATTATGAACTCAATGAACTAGCTACTGCAAACTGGGCCTTTGACCCAGACATCAGTAAAACACTCATATTGTGCGTGTCTTTGGAATCAAACCCCATACCTCTTGAAATAACTACCAATCTGAATACCAAATGAGCTAGGTCGCGAATTAGAGAATACCTATATTTACACAGAAGTGAACTCAAAATCTCTCATCTTGAATGTTTCGGCTTAAACATTAGCCCAAACCTTATTGGTATGGATTTTTCAACATAAAACTAAATGACATATAATATTCTCTGGTATTAGAATGATCACTACATAGTGAGTTGGTATTGAATGGTACACGTTTGATTGTACATGTTAAATTACACGCAATTTAATAAAAGATAAACGAAATACTTATTTAATGTTTGTATTTCTCAATGACTCAGATAATAGAGTCGGGGGTCTCACTGGAGGCAAACTCTATATCCCTTAAGATGAAGGTATTGTTTGTCTGTCTCTCACCCTCTCCAGGCCGTAACGATAGCTAATGATGTCGTTGGCATATACTGAGTATGATTGTGGCTATGGTTGTATTTCTCAATGACTCGATAAAGAGCAATTTTTAGGTTTGTGTACACGGTTAATAAGGAAAGGTTAATGAATTCATAATTTTTATTTATCATTTATGGAATGTTGATAAATACTTTAGAACGTACAGGGGAAAAAATCTGGACTGTATTTTTTAGTAGAAGGATACACTCTTGGCCATTTTTACCCAAACCTAACACTGTCCTACACATCCATACAGTTTGTCGGGCCTAGAAAGAAAAAGGCTCGCGAATTGTGTAAAGCCCAATTCAGGTATGCAAACTATTGGCTAGTGGTTAGTTAAAAGCCTCGATGATGGAACCAGGCCCAAACTTCTCGGCTTGATCATTGTTATGGATCGATCTCGTTTTGGCCTGCTTTGCTTATCTGCTGTAAATTATGATACAAAGTACAAACCTTATCCTTTTAAACAAAATAATGTAGTGGATTCCGTATATAAAAAAGGGCGTTTTCGGTGCTGTGGTTTTGCAGAACACAGAGAGAGAGTGTGTCATTTTGCGATCTGATATATGCATTCTTATCCTGTATTTTTGTGTGTAAAAAGTTGTTTCCGCGACTTGAATCATGTAAGACCCGGTGTATTGTGAGAAGAACGCTGAATGGATCAATAATATTAAGGAGCATATGATGTGACGTGTAAGGTTTCAGACTTTCAGTGGTAGGCTCTTAGGTGTCAACTCTAGTGTACCGTCCAAGGAAAGAGCATTTCAGTTGTATCATCGCATGCTGTAAGTTAACGGATAAGACGGTAAAAGGGTGGAGGGCGGATTCAATGACGCTTCCGTTGGTGATGCTAAGCAGACGCGGCCAATGTCTGGCCGACACGTGACCAGGCTGGCAAAAACTTTCTTTTTTTAAAAAAAAATCGATTTTTTAAATTTATCAAATAAAAAAACCCCAAAAAAACATTCAACCCTCACACAGAAGTTTTCTTCCTCAGACGTAGTTCACGCAGCGCAGCTCCACACTTCCGGCTTCCTCTCCTTCCTGCTGTCATCTCCACTCCTTCAAGCTGAACAGGGTGCCAGGCTTCAAGCATAGCAGGTAATCAACCGGAATAGATTTTCCAAGTGAAGTCCCATTTCAACATAAGCAGAGAAATTTGCTAAGGAAATAAAAGAGGAGAAACTACCTATGGGAGAGTGCAAAATTTCCCATTTGATAAGGAGTAAGCAAAGGATTCTGTTCCTGCTGCTGCGCTTCTGAGCTACGAATTTCTTGCTTTCCCATTTTTACCTGCAATATCTCTCTCTGTTTTCACTGTTTCGGTTGTTTGTTTGGATTTGGAGAAAGGTTCAAAATTGTTGCAACCTTCCCCTAAATAATTTTTATCCCTAATTCGAAACCCCTTTTCTTCCGAGAAAGGTTTCAAAATTCTGGTAGTTCCGATATCATTTGCAATGAATCTTATCTGCAACTATTCTGTGAGGCTTTTATGTGTGATGACCATGGGTTTTATTCCGGTTGATTACCTGCTATGCTTGAAGCCTGGCACCCTGTTCAGCTTGAAGGAGTGGAGATGACAGCAGGAAGGGGTCTGAGGAAGAAAACTTCTGCGTGAGGGTTGAATGTTCTTTTGGGGTTTTTTATTTGATAAATTTAAAAAAATGAAATTTTTTTTAAAAAAGAAAGTTTTTGCCAGCCTGGCCACGTGTCGGCCAGGCATTGGCCGCGTCTGCTTAGCGTCACCAACGGGAGCGTCATTGAATCCGCCCTCAAAAGGGTGTACACACACACATATATATGAAAGTCTAACACGTTTCCCTTGAAAATCTAAGATGTGCCCCCGTTTTATATATCAGACTAAGGTATTTGTCAGTTAAAGATAGAGAGAGAGAGAGTTGATCCTCCTAAATTCTCTCATTCTACATAGTTCTCTTAAACAAAAATATTTTAGAAAAATGATGTGCATGGGGATAAATATATAACAAATACAGATCCAATATACTACATACTCGGTTATGTCTTTTTAATTAGGTCTTTTACATTAGAAAAACGTTTAGAAGGAAAAAATTTAGAAAATAGTGAAAGAATATATATATATATGTTATAGTTGGAGCCGTTAGTTAAGCCAGTAACTAAAAAGTAACAACGGTAAGACTTTGATGTGGTAAGACCCAAGGTGCTTCCCCTGATAAAGACAAGTCACCTAGTATTTAAAGATCGAATATTCGATTATATTGTTAGTGATGAAGACTGAGTTGGGGAATACCCCATAAGTATCTCTCTAATGCTCATGGTACATTAGAAATATCGTCATCCAATATGGTAACACTTAAATCCATTAAAAATAACACACAAACACACTCACACTTGAATTGAGAACGATACTAGTGGCGTCAATATCCGTTAAAACTATCCCGATCCTAACCTTCAGCTTCTTAATATGATGTAATGATATGTAGTGTATGTATTACATTTCATATTCATATTTGTGATAACACGTCAGCATTTCTTGCTTTATAACTTGTTAGTATAGGAAGAAAAAGTTCTGACGTCAACGTTTTTAGCTTTAGAAATTCTATTGCAAGTTTCTTAATATCTCATTTCTAAAGATTTTTTTAAAAGATGTAAACTTAAAAACTCTCGTAGTCTTTTAGGTAAGAGATCCTAACTCGATGCTTATAAGGTGTCAAAGTCAAGTCTATTCTAGTATAAAGAGCTGGCGACAAGACTCTAATATCTACACTACGGCTGACAAAAAGCCAAGTCTACACTACATAATAAATTGAATTCTTGTATATAATTTTTCATTGTATATTGTATACGTGTTTTGGTCATTTTTCAGCGAACCGAATCCCCTCGCATAGAGAGATGATGGCGAAACGACCGTCTTACGCGTGACAGCATAAAAATATAAAATGGAAGAAAGATGATTAAAAGAGAATGTGTGAGAGTGGGTAGAGATATAATGATCTTGACTGGACGATGAAAAAATCTCATTCGATTTTTCATTATCTTTACTTGTTTCTGATATATATGTAAATACAAACAATAATGAAAAGTGACCAAAACATATATGACAACCAAAGAAAACAAAACAATTCATAAATTACTAAGAATGCTAAAATTTAACAGGTAAAGTTTGGGTGATGGGTGGGAAAGGAGGGACACGTGGCACTGTAGCAGGTTTAATTTTTTATTTCTTTTTTTTTGCTTTTTACAAGAGGACAAGTGTCAGGCCTCTATTGGACGCGTCTGACGCGTCCCCCTATTACCGCGTCACTTAATCTCGTCGCAAATTTAACATGGTTGGTGAAAGAAACACCTCATCATCATGTATGTCATCATCTCAAAAAAACTGATTGACACACACATCAGGATAACGGGCTGAAAATATTCGTCGAACTTGTACTAGTGTAACTTGTATTGTACATTAACAAACCTCATTGATGACAAGAAAGAAAAACAAAACGAGAAAATCTTATATTCTGTCCTTCCCATAATATTGTATAGTAGATTATTTTGGATAGTTCAAAACAAAATTTTAGATAATTAAAATAAATTCTGAACAAAGGTAAAAGTGTAACAATATTTTTGTATTGAAAGAAGTAAAACCATAACAAAGAATGGGAGGTTTTTCTTGCAGCGTTTACATAATTGAGAACTGGATTGGCTTTGTCTGATTAACATAATCGTTGATTACTCTTTCTGTTAAAAAAAAAGAATTTACTATAAGAATGGCATTTGTAAAAACAAAGTGACATGACATTGTAAACTTGGTTTAATGCTAGAGTCCTCTGGACCATTCAAAAGCGAATCCCACCAAAATGATTTGATACATTCCATATAAATTAAAAATTAAGAGATGTGCTTTAATAATAAAGGTTTCGATATAATTTAAAATGTTAAAGCCATACTCTACCCATTCGCATCCAAAAACATAAGTTTTTAATTTGGATTTTGTTTACTTTAAAAAACTTCAAGTTATTAAAGAAAGAATGATCATCAATAAAACAGAAAAATATATATTCTCCAATACCCCATGTATGATCACGGAAGATATATTGCCGCATAACACCTGAAACCTACAATATAATAATGAATCCTATGACCGCTTTCAGGATATCCGATAAAATTGAAACGATACAAAGCGAGAAATAATGAATCCTATGACATATTAAGCTAATTAATACTGACAGTGACGGCTGATTGAAGTTGAACCATAATACACCATCATTTCACTGAGTTTTTTTTTTTCCCTTTTCCGTGTGCTGCTTGGTTTTGCGAAAATTCGTGAGGGTATCCATCGATTTCAACAGATTTACAAGACAGTTTTCCACATAGTACTTGGGACCCCCTCCCCCCGGTGTCCAATTTTCCATGTCATTGCTACAATTTTCCTAATCCAGGTATATTTTCATCTTCAACTTCTCTCTTTACTTTCAGTGCAACAAGCAGATGAATCATCCCCCTTTATTTGCCATTACGCAATTTGCATGTTTCTCGAATACCCAAAAGTCTGTTCTGCACAAAGAAGGCAACTTTCATTGACTAACTGTGGCTTTTATTATTTGTTTGAAATGTACACTACTTGTAGTTCAAATTGTCAGACTTTTGCATGTCTCTGTTTTGATGTCTTGTTGAGGAATTGATTTTTTATGTCAGTTATTGATTTATGACAAGTGCGTTTGAGTTGGTTCTGGATTGTAATGAGTTTGTTTTGTTGTTTAGGTCGTGGGATCTTTGGGGCGTGAATCAATTCGGTCGTGAGCTGATGGGTCCTGTTAGAGGATACAAAAGAAAGAGAAAGGCTGAGAAGAAAGCGGAACAAAAATCATCGCATTCTGGGCCTGCAGAGGAGGATGGCTCTGCTGCTGATTGGTGGGATGAGTTGCCTAAGAGGATTGCCAGTATGTTATCTTTCTGACGCTTATTTCAGTTGTTCGATTCTTGCAATGTTGTCTCAACAGAAAATTTCTGTGTTTTTTTTTAACTTGTGTTGATTCTACTGCTATATTCTTGATCACCTCTTTAGAGTTCATATCCAAGCATGCTTCTACTCGTCGAATTTTTATTGGTTTGCGATTTGCTTTCACTTCACTTTTAGTCCTTCAAGAATCACTTGATTTTTTTTTTTTTGTGTGTGTGTGCTAAGAACAGATCCCTAATGTGCTTGCCACTTTTGAGTTCTCTTATTGACCTAAATTGCCGATATTTTAATTGGATTCAGTATGCATAGTATAGAATGACATTATTGTCAGTTATGCCATATATAGCTATTAAAGTCGACTAGAAAATGAATCAATCTTCTCAACTCTAGACAAATTCATTTTATCAAAAATCGAATTTTTGTCAGAGAGTATATGCAATCGTTACTTCTCATTTAGCACCATATATCACATCAATAAGGGGGAAAGGGGGAGGAAGTGGCACTCCTCTTGATTAATTATCTAAATGGTTTACTTTTGTGTTGTGTAGTTTATGTTCTGATTAACTGTGCTCATTTTGGTTATGGTGGTTGCAAAGGTGGATAACTGAGAGTTTTATTTCATGAGTACAATTTGTTATTGGCATAAATTTCTTTTGGTAGACTGAATACGTGATCAAGAAGACAAAGATTCTCATTTGTGCTTGTATAATCCAGTCTGACTACATTAATTGCAAGAACAACCATTTGAACCATGTTTAATAACCCTTGGGGATGCTTAATGAGTTAAATGCATTTCTGGTATATTAAGCTAGATATGAAAGAAGAATTCTGGAGAGAATTTATTTTAGTCTGAAGAAATTCTCCTAAGTTGATCTGCAATCATCACACAGGACCAACAGTCTGATAATGATATCCACAACATTCACATAAACTGTACAATGGACTGAATGCAATATCAATGATTTTTTCTGCAAATTCAAACTATGATCTTGCTGATCTAACCCCATAAGTTTTTTCTCTTGCATACTTCTGTTCTTAATTATTGACTGATATATGTTACTGTTTCTATTACGCTAAAAATTTCTGTACGTAGTCAAACAGGGGGTGGAGGGTGGGGGTAGTTGGTGGCAATGTGGAGTTTGACATCACTACCTGATTAGATGTCCATAAACAAAACAAGTTCTATTAAGATTCTGTGGGCTGGCTAGGTTTTGGTGTCTAATAGTGAATCTTGCTCTGACAACTTCAAAATATAAGGAGCTAAAAACCTGTCTTTGAAGCATATAGTAATCTTTCAGCTGATTTAGCTGTCACTTGCTTTCATCATGTTGCTTCCATATGCTTTGCAAGTGTTTATGAGTTGAAACACAGCCTATTCGGGATGCTACTTGTTCTAGGTGTTCACCTGATTTGAAAGAAGAAAGCACATTCCAGTGTATTTGCTATGAGAGTAGTTACTTATGAACATGGATCTTTTGTACATTAAGATCCAAAAAATTGTTCGCATCAAGTGCAAATCACATGTCCAAGCTAGAAATGTATGTAGCAAGTGTTTTATACCTCTAGTCCTAGATAATTTTTAAGTTGTCATTTGTGTCAACTGGAAATCTCAGCTGGAGGCATGTAAGACGTTAATGGTATTAGGCTTCTGACGTTTGTGAGCAGTACGTGATTTTTGCAAGTTTGGTTGTGGCTGTATCATACTGCCTATCATTTGTCTTATAGTAACTAGTGAAGAACTGTTCCATTTCCGGTCAGAATTTCCATTGTTCTGCTTGCCTAATCTGAGAAGATACAAATTTCTGGCCTACAGTGTAGTAGTGCTGCTGTGATGGACGTTCCATTAGTAATGAAAAAGGAGGTGGAGGGGGCCTCTACATGATGTTCAAATCGATTAAAGGGTGCAAAAATAGGTAAAACTGAATACTGTAATGTATTTAACCAGGAAATAGATCATACCCCTGAGGAAGTATCTGATAATTGGTTTGTCAACCATCCTTCCCTCCCTCTAAACAATGCTCCTTGCCAACTTGGGTTGGGGCAAAATGGATGTGCCTCGTACATGAAGATTCATGGCAGTAGAAAGCATGTTTGTCGGTTTCCTTTGTTCATGTTTGTTCCCAATACAAGTATAATGATCGAGGTTCACAATTGATATGAGAGAGTTAAGTGAAGTGAAGAAGATCAGAATCTGGTGATTGGCTTTCCTTTGTTTATGTTTGTTCCCGATACAAGTATAATGTATAATGATAAATAGTGATGATGTGCTCAAGCATGACATATTTGCTTTCTTTCTCGTGTCTCAAATACGAAGACGAAAGGTTTATCTGGCAAGAAAGGCTCCCTTGAATATCACATTGCCTTCTGAAGTTACTGTGCGATTAGCTTCAGTGGTATTAGGCCGCACTGTGTTTAGCTTGTTGGTTAGAGCTAAACAGAAAACTCAAAATTCTTACTGGATGCACTTTTATAGACATATTAGATGCTTATGAATGCATTAAGTTATACGATTTCTTTAAAATTTGTTAACCAGAGCAAAACATGTTCTTACTGCAATTTGTTATGCTATTTATTGTTCATTATGGAGCTTGTGTACCTAATTTGCATGACCCACTTCTTTTGTTTCCCTGAAAATGCTCAGTAGTAGTCTTCTCCTGATTTTAGTGGAGCGTCTAAATCTTTGTCCTGAGGCTTGCAGAAAAAGGAAGGTAAAATTAGGCGGAATTCCTATTTGAAATGTGTGACTCTTGCCCTAACCATATGTAATACCATAATACTTTTTTAGATCTAAAGCATCCAGCCTCGTGATGATGTGGCCATACCACTGAAATACAGTACAATCTATTCGGTTGTTGCTACCGTCAACAAATCAATTCTTCTGAAGTATGTTCTACAAATCTGCTAAAACATTACTTTTCCTTCTGCAATGTGTGTCAAATTAATAAAAATGTACACACTACATGGATTAATAGGGAAAGAGATCAGTATGAAGCTGTTAGACATTTTTCCAGAAGATGTTGGAAATTGCTTTAGAAGATCAGTTTATCTATCATAGGTGATTATAAATCAGTAAATGTCTCTTCAATGTTAAAGAAATAATTCGAAATAGATGCCGTCCTGTGTCTTAACATGTGATTGATTTGTGGAGTATTGTATAGCTTTCTATTTGTTCTGCTTCAGATGAGTGCTGAGTAACTAATTGTCTCATAAAGCTGTCTTCTCAGAACATCTACAAATTTCGTGTGCTCATTTAAACCTTCACTCGTATGTGGGATCAAGTATGTTCTTGAAAGCCCCTTCCGAGGACTTATGTTTCTTACCCATTTTTTTTTTGTAATTATGTTTCTTACCCATTTCTTGTTGTATTTCGGGAAATTAGAACTGGTGCTTGATGAGGCTTTACGTGCATCGGTTGCAAGTAATATTGTGCTTCTAGGAATTGAATCACCTTCTTCTGTGTACTTTTGTGCATTCCACAGCCCATACAAATGGAGCTCCCGTCAAGAGTTTGGACACATTTGAGTCGATATTCAAAATGTCCAGAAAAGCGTTCGAGTATATTTGTTCACTTGCAAGAGAGCACATGTTGGTAAAGACACATTTTGCGTTTACCAATGGGAAGCCAATGTCATTACACGATCAAGTAGCTTTGTCCTTGAGGAGGCTTACTTCAGGCACTTCACTCATCTCGATTGGTGACTCATTTGGGGTACATCACTCAACAGTCTCTCAAGTGACTTGGCGTTTCGTGGAGGCCATGGAAGAAAAGGGACTTGAGCACTTAAGGTGGCCTTCCACCGAGGAAGAACTCAGTGACATAAAATCCAAGTTTGAAAAAATTCAAGGCCTTCCAAATTGTTGCGGAGCAATTGATACCACACACATTATAATGCATTTATCTACATCTGACCCGACAGGTGATGTATGGCTTGACCGTAAAGGAAACCATAGCATGCTGTTACAGGTAATAGTCGACCCCGCCCTCAGATTCCGTGAAATAGTCGCTGGATTGCCTGGAAAGATGACTGAGGCTTCAATGCTCCAAAATTCGAATTTTTTCAAGCTATGTGAGAAAGGAGATCGATTGAATGGGAAGAAAGTGAAGCTATCTCAAGAAGCCAACTTGCAGGAATACATTGTTGGTGATTCAGCATTTCCCTCGCTTCCTTGGCTCGTGACACCGTATCAAGAGCAAGAGCTCACGAAAACCAAAATGGAGTTCAATATGAGGCATCTTGCTACACATATTGTTGCACAGAAGGCCTTGGCAAGGTTGAAAGATGTCTGGAAGATGATTGATGGAGCTATGTGGAGACCGGACAAGCATAAATTACCGAGGTTCATACTTGTCTGCTGCATTCTGCACAACATTATTATTGATATGCAAGATGAGGAATTAGATCGTTTGCCTTTGTCCCGCCGCCATGATCCAGGATATAGGCAGGAGGTTTGTGAATCAATCAACAACACAGGTTCAGCTTTGAGGGATAAGCTCTCTATTTATCTGTCTAGCAGATTACATGACGCAAACTGTTCTGCCCTCAAGCAATGGTAGGCAATATTCACTGTTTCTTCATATGAAGAGGCATACTGACATGTTGAACCAAGGGAGAAATGAAAATGCTTTCGGTGGACTTCATATGAAGAGGCATACTGACAAGTTGAACCAAGGGAGAAAGTGAAAATGCATTCAGTGGATTGTGGTCTTGCTTGTTGAGCTATCTTGTATGACAAGGTTGCATTCGTAGTGTGCTCCCCTCGAGCCAGGTACGAGTACGTCTGCTGCAGCTTTGGTTCAAAGTCAAAGAATATAGGGTAGACTGAAAGGGCGCACATTGATCATGTCGCATACTGTAGTACAAAAGAATGTGATATAGTAGGAGAAAGATCTTGAAAGTTCAGTTTCAGATGCTTCAAAAAAATTTCTCCTTTTTTTTCCCCATTGTTGGGATCTGTCCAGAGTTTAGAGTGCTCTTTTGGTCAGTCTAGAGACTATAAGTATGTTTTCGCTTTAAAGAAAGAAAACGCAAAGCACAATTGTTCTTAGTTTTGGGTGATAATTACAAGAGGTCTCCAATTTTTTCTCGTCTCGTAATCTCTTTACTTTCTGAAAATCATCAGCCCTATCACCTATCTTACTCGACAACCATTGTCTTTCTGTCTCCAACATCACTTCCTATCACTTTTTCCCCCCATTAGAACACTGACATTCACTCCATTAGAAAGTACAAACAGCACTTACAATAAAGACTTCAATACATAACACAAAATCCGATCTCACCAAACAGTATTTCAGTTTGATTTGTTCATCTTAAACATAAACATCTCATGCCTAAACTCATTTATCGTTTTCAGATGACAAGACTTAATATGATACTACCACCACAACATGTGCTAAATTTCCATTAGTTAAGCTCAACGACATAGTGTCAGCACCTGCTTGCCGAAAATTGGAAGTTACATGTGTCAACCGCTTACATAATGACTAAGACGAGTTAGCAAATCTAATTGAAAAGATCTTCTGGACTAACCTAGACACGGAGGTAGGCAAAAGCACATCCTCTTGTTTTCATCTGTAAAAAGGGGTGACCCCAAAATCAGATGAAAACAAGACACATCGAAGTTTTGAGAGTGAAGTCAAAATATATACCACCTATACACATTTATATACAGCAAAATTCAATCTATATGCAAAACCCAAGATAGCTACATCAGCTCGTTTTCATTCACGACTTCACTCCCAATTTTCTCCGGGGGATCATCTCCAGAGCGGACATTATCACCTGCAAAATGAAGACATCCCAGTTACAATCTTAAACAAAGGATTAATAGAATGACTTATATCCATTGTTTCTTCTGTCTTACATGATGGAAATCACAAACTCAAAGGGAATGAAGAACACAAATCAGTACAGTGACTTTTTAGATACAAAAATGGAAGCATGATTGATTCTACATCATAATGATTATGGTAGTAACAAATCTGCCACAATCTTGCACAGGGGAAACCACTCTTAGGTGCCGAAAAGTAGTTTTCTTATTTTCTTCGAAGTGGTTTCTCTTACCAGATTTTGGTTCTTATGCATTGTCCTTCTTCAATGCCATGAACCTTTGGTGCCATTGCTGCTTCACAGAATCTGGAACAGGTGCGTCAAAGATAAATGTGTTCAAAACATCTCCTGCCGGACTACCAAGACTCCACTTGACCTTCTTAGGTGGACTCACAAACGAGGATGTCTGCGTGCTACTTCTTGTATAATTTGTTTTCCTATAAGCAACAATAATGCTCAGTATGTCCCGACAACATTGTCGTTAAAGTCTGCAAGGCCATTTTTAACAGACCACACAAGCACAATAGTTTGTTATTAGTCTAAATAACGAAGACAACTATCAGATGTGTAAACATGGTGGAAGACGTTATCAAGAGTCCGTCGCTGATATCTATCATTTATTGTAACTAAATATCTATCATAAATTCATGAGCTATAATCAAATTTTAGGATGCTTAATAATTTGTCCTCAATCACCATAAGATTTCGGTAAAAATGATTTACCCTCTATTTCATAATCTAGCTTAACAATTTAACCTTGTATATGAAAAACTCGTATATTCTTGCATATATACGTACAATTTTTTTTTAAAAAAAATTGGAGATATGATTCGAACTCGAATCCCTATGCTAGAGAAAATTCTAAGCAACCGCCAGACCTAACAAAATTCTAATTGCATATATACAATATATATGTGTAATATGCATGTATATATGCATATATACATACACACATATACTTTATATATGTGTGTGTATATATAAGTGTGCGTTTATGCATATATCCACATACATCACTTATATGTATCATGTGTATTTGCACAAACATTATGTTACAGAACTAAAACTGGTAATTATAATGCGTAATATAGAAGGCAGACAGGAAGAGGAAGATGTGATTTTATAACTGAATACTGGAAAATATGACACATAATATATAGTTGTCAACCTAGTGAAGAGGATTTAAACCAAATCTGCTAGTCCAAAGTAACTAGGACTAGAAGTTGAACAAAAACTTCAACAATAATAAGAGTACGGGTAACGAAATTAAGTTCGAATGCTGTACCTACTCCTTTTGGACTGGAATGAAGAGTCTTTATTAGTAATAAAACTCCAAACGACCTCACCAGACTCCCCACTTTCATCGTTGGCATCACTTAGTCCACTCGTGTAGGGCACTATTCTTTATCTTTCTACTGATATAATAATGAAATAAATGTGGCTAACCAATTTGCAGAACAATACTAATTCCCTAACTGTATACCCATCTACTTAGTTTAAGTCATCATAAATAATTATTGACTAGTGCGAGTTTTATGCAGTATTGGATATAATTTTTTTGTCGTTCTTATGATAATATGATAAAACATGATATACAACTCAGATATGATGTAGTCTTCACGAACTAACATAATAACCCAGCTTTTTAAAAAAGTTTTTTAAATGCATTTAATTACAAATCATCATGTAATAGACGGTTGATGACATGATTGGAACATATATTATATAAGCAAAGTGAAGAAATGTTATCAACTTGTAAATCTTCGTTGGCTATGTATCTAATGGTTCATTAGTTTCGAGGGAGAAAGAGAGAGAGACAGAAATAGAAGGACCGCGTTGTGGGGGAGGGAAAAAAGTTAAATAAATAACACATTTGTTTGACTTTTATAGGGGTTGATGGCTGCAAACTCTTTACATATATTAAACCGCGCGTGATCTAAGTGGGATAGGATTCCTTCACCGCTAAGTGGTACGGTGACGCGTGACCGCACAACATGTGACAGCAAAAGGGGGTGGTGAGGCTAGATGAGGGTCAGCCATATCTAGCCTCACCACACCTCTTTGCTGTCAAGTGTCGCACGGTCTGAGAAAAGTGAAGGTTAGGAGATCCCAATCCGATCTAAGTGGTTGGCTGCAGTCTAAAGTTTTTCTTTTTTTAACAGAATATCAGAATTGTCAGCCAGCTGTAGGCGTAGTAGGTATGAATGATTGATGGCATTGGTAGAATCTCTCTCTCATTGTTAGCCTTTTATTGAATTTTCTTTTTCTTTTTCCGTGAAAACATGAAACTTTGGGCGAGCCAATAACTTTTTAATTATTATATTGTATGTCTTATTTCGCAAGTTACAAGAAATCATATTTTGATTTGAAAAACGTTGCTATTCTACTCCCTATGAGTTTTCTTTAAGTAGGTAAATCAGAAATTCAACAGATTCATATATTGACAAAGTTTTTTTTACCAAACATCTAATATAAAAAGTGTTTATTGCAAACTGGATCATTAACTTTTTAACCTAATTGAACCCGATACCATTACATAAACCATTATTGATTCAGGTAACAATATTACCCCTTCGTTGCACATGTTCTGGTTCAAACATGCATATTTCTAGTTGTAGTATACTAATACGAATAATAACTGAACTATGTCTTAAAGTTTGACGATATTATTTCCCATCCAATCATGGGTCACGCCACAAATGCCACCAGTTATATCAATCATGATTATTTTTTTATACTTTAAAAGAGATTTATATGTCACAGTTCAAGATCCATTTCAGTAGCATTTTAGTATTTTTTTTTTCATTTTCCTTTCCCGCGTGCGTGGGATTATAAACGTGCACTTGAATTGAGGGAGATGAGCCTCACCACATGGACCACATGGGTCACAATACAGACAACTCACAAGTCACAACTCTCTACATCCCTCTGCGTGTCTACTCATACACACTACTCTCAACATCTCTGTGCATCTACGCCTACATACACTTTCCCAAATACATATTTTTTTCTCGTTGGCAAAAGGCTGAATTCTAACTCAAAGACATCCAATGTCTCAATCTCAAAGAGCTGCGTAGAGGATGTGAATCAGGAGTCCAACGTCTTCCTAGATTGTGTGAGATCTTACACAGTTACTCACACAAGGTACTCACACAAGGTGCCCCCACAAACCAGATCTTTGGCCTGGCAGCAGAGGAACACCCACGCTGTGCGCATCCCTGTATTCGAACTCATGATCTCTTGTTATCAATCTCCAACACGAGTACCAACTGGACTATGTCCTGGGAACATATATTTTTTTTCTCTCGACGTACTCATGTAATATTATCATTTCCTATATATGCTTTATTAAATTTATAAGTTTTTAAATCCTTTACAGAAGCTTTTTCATTTCCCGTAAACAAAAAGACAGACCCCTATAAGTAAGCAAAATTAATAAATAATTATAACTTTAATAAGTTAGTAGTGATTTTTTCCTAATATGTTAACATATTTGGACTATAAATTTGGGCTTATAATTTTTACCAGTAAAGTATAGGAAAAGCAAAAGGGACCACGTTAACTTGGTATTCTGTTTTTCCCCTATAAATTATCAAGCTGTATATTATTATTTTATTTTGTTTATTTATTATAACTGACAAGTCCACGGGCTTTTATATCTATCTAAGGCAAACCCAGCATTATTTTATAAAAACTTTTTGCCATAACCATGACGCATAAAGATATCTTCCTATAGTCATGTTATAAATCTAAAGATATATTTTAAATTAATTGTCAAAGACCCAAACATAGTATAAATCAAATAGTCTAAATTTATTGTTGCATCCGATCATAATAAACGAACTCAAAAAACTTTATAATAAAACTAATGAGATTCAAACCGTCAACGATAAAATATGCGACCTATCAATATTTTAGATATAACTATTAAACTATTTTTTTGAACATTTTTATACTAAATGCATTCTAAAGTATATGTTTATATTGATTTTTTAATGTAGTAAAAGCTATACTATATTAAAATATTAAAATGATCTCATATTTTTTTTTATAAAAAGAGAGGAATAATTATACCTGTGCTAAGAGGAGATATCGTCTATAGATATGAGAAGGAATATTGCATCAAAGGAATATTCTTTCTTGGTCGATCATTTACGCATGGTAACTTACTATTTGTTTGTAATTTAGATGACACCTGCTTTTGATGGTACCGGAAAAGCTTGTCATGTGAGCACGAAATCTGCAGCAGTATCTTACAGTATTATTGCATGAGACGTGATATCATGAAACACGTGATATGGGTAGGTGGGTCTTTGTAAGCGGATGAGATACGAGGAGGGCTCATATGAGGTAAAATATGAGGCCTGCAATCACGCAACGCGACGTGTATAAAAGAATCTTTTTTTTAAAAAGAAAAAAGATAAACAGCAGGCCCTTTTGTACACGTGACGTCGCGTGATTGGAGACCTCATATTTTGCCTCATATGAGACCTCCTCTGATCTGATCCGGTAAGTAAAGGAACATTATGAGATGCTGGCGGAGCAAATGTCATCATGTCACTAATTTTATTCATTTTCTTTGCCAGCTTAAAAATAATACAATTGCTCCAATATCTATGAAATTTTTATAAACATTAATCCAGTTTGATTGTAACGTAATTTTTATGTCTAACGTGGATTAATAATGGTTTGATAAAACTATTGACTCGTTAATCCAAATCCGACCTCTTAACTTGAGAGTTTATGTTTGAAGTTCGTCTTTTGATACTGGCAAACCCCAGACGTGCTTATCTGAAACCAACATATTTGCAGTTCTGTATTTAGGGTATATCTCAGTTGTTATTCAGGTTGATTTTGCTCCAAGAGATCAAGAGTTCGATTTTAGGATTCGTACAATATGGGGTGTTCCACTGCTAGGCCGAATGCCTAGTTTGCAGGGAAACACCTTGTATTGGTCACTGCGTAAGTCCTCATCCAATCTAAGAGGCCGCCGAACTTCTGATTTTTATCCTCCACAATGCTTATTGCGACTGAGACACTAAGTCTCTCAGAACGAAGGTATGACGTTTTGATCCTAACATATTTACCGCCCTTAATTAACATCATATTGCACAGTACTAACATCAATATTAAATGGAAGAGGTCTAAATAAACTTTTTTTTAGTCCTATGAGCACATAAATAAACTAATGGTAAGAACAAGATTGTCCTTCCCTTTATATTCTTCCTCCTTCCTCTCTGTGGAAAGCCAGTTCAAACTTCAAGGAGAACAATTACACTTGTGATTATCCATTTCTTCAAGTTCTGAGACATGGGGGGGCATAATCAAAATCAAACCCGAAAGCCTCACTGTTTAGTAGTACCATATCCAATCACCGGCCACATAAACCCCATGCTCCAATTCTCCAAACGCTTACAACACAAAGGAATCAAAGTCACTTTAGCTTACACAGAATACATCGTCAACACCACTCAAAACGTCTCCGGTTCTTTCCCGGTAGAAACTTACTCTGACGGCAAAGTAATCGACGTCGAAACCGACATCAGAGACTACTTGCAAAGGCTTAAAGAAAATGGGTCAAGAACTCTGACCCAGTTGGTGGAGAAACTCAGCAGATCTGATGAACCTCTTGATTGTATACTTTATGATGGATTTATGCCATGGGCACTTGATATTGGTAGGAAATTTGGGCTTGTTTCTGCGGTTTTTTTCACCCAATCTTGTGCGGTGGGGAATATTTATTATCATGTTCAAAATGGGTCGGTGAAGCTTCCACTGACGGAGGATAAAGTGTTGATTCCGGGGCTGCCGCCGCTTGAGGCGAAGGAATCGCCGTCCTTTATGCATATTTATGGTTCTTATCCGGCTATCTTTGAGCTGCTGGTAGATCAGTTTGTGAATTTCGACCAAGCTGATTGGATCTTGTGCAACACTTTCTACAGCTTGGAGTCGGAGGTACTGTGTTCTATGCTTCAATTTTTTTTGTTTCATTTTCCAGGAAATGATGAGTGATTTCATAGCCGCCCGGGGGGGGGGGGGGGACTAGTAAGTCTAGTACTTGATGACATGTAACAATAAAAATGTCATGAGATAATGGTGATTTCTTACACAACTTTAAAAGGTATGACTTAAAAAAATTTAGTATACTTTTATCAATTTATAAAATATAAAATATTTAATATAATATTTGTTTTAACTTTTGTAAGAAAATGTAATGAATTATTAAAAATAATGTTGTTATTTTATAGAAAAATCATTTTTATCGCTAAACAATACGTACTAGAAATGAGATGCTTAGTTGAAAGCTATATCGAAAAATATGTATGAGTTTTAGTCATATCAATAAAAATGTGTATGAGATTGGAAGGAAGGATTATTGACCTTGTGACAACAACGTTATTCTGCATCTTTTATTCGTTTGTCTTGGATCTGAACAGTCATGCATTTACTTTTCATATATATCATTATTCTTCTAAAAGGAGTTTCATAGACCCTTATTTTAATCTGAACTAGCACGCGCCTAGTTGTATGTGCAGTGCAGAGTTTATATACTTTCTTTCATTATCTTATTGTCATTTTTATAATACTCTAAGTTTGTCAATTTTGGTGATTCAATGATTGTTTCTGAAGAAAGCGTAATCACGCGATAATTCTCATTACCAAAAACATTACAACGTATATAGTAAGAAACTAATCCTATCCAAAAATACAAACCCTATAATTAAGCTACCCAATCCCTACAATCAAGTCATCTTCCTTTCTCACCTATACAACCATAAATGGGAATATACACCATCAATATTTACCATGTACACCATACCTAATTAAATCAATTACATTAATACAAGATATGGTAGCTAATTAATATCATTAAGATCAAATATTCTAATACTCCCCCTCAAGTTGGCGCATGAATATCGAGCATGCCCAACTTGCCATGAAAGCGCCGAAATAGATCAGGGCCAAGAGCCTTAGTGAACCCATCAGCGAGCTGGTGTAGACCGGGAACTTTTGTCGGATGAATAAGGCCGTTAGTGTAGTGTTGACGCACAAAATGGCAGTCGATCTCAATGTGTTTGGTGCGTTCATGAAAGACGGGATTAGCCACAATGTGTAAGGCAGCCTGATTATCACAACGAAGCTCAATGGGGCGCGAGACATGTACGCAAGGTCCAAGAGTAACTGCTTTAGCCAAACAATCTCACTAGTAGCGTGAGCCATGGCACGATATTCAGCCTCAGCCGAAGAACGAGAAACAACAGGCTGTTTCTTGGAACACCACGATATAAGGGCAGGGCCGATAAAGACCATATAACCAGAAGTAGAACGTCGCGTAATAGGACAACCCGCCCAATCAACATCACAATAAGCATGAAGAGTTAACTGAGACTTTGCAGGAAAAAATAAACCTTGACCAGGAGCACCCTTAAGATATCGTAATAAATAAAAAACAGCATCCAAATGACATTTTCGAGGCTTATGCATAAACTGGCTGAGCGTATTGACCGCAAAACAAATATCTGGACGAGTGACAGTGAGATAAAGTAGACGACCAACAATGCGACGATAGAAAACAGGGTCATCCAAAAGAGGAGCACTGTCCGAAAATTGACCCTTTTGGTCCATAGGGGTGGCGGTTGGACGTCCCCCGAGAAGACCACATTCCTTAAGAATATCAAGAACATATTTGCGTTGATTCAAAACTAAGCCAGTAGAAGAACGAGCAACCTCAATACCAAGGAAGTACTTAAGAGCACCAAGATTCTTGATCTTAAATTTGTGATCAAGATAGGATTTTAGGGCCTCAATACGAGAAAGATCATTGCCAGCAACAATGACATCATCAACATAAATCAAAACCACGACAATGGAAGACGCAGTAGTAGAAGTAAACAAAGATGAATCTGCAGAAGACTGAGTATAACCAAGATAAAGTAGTGAGGTAGTAAACTTGGCATACCAATTTCGAGAAGCTTGTTTCAAACCGTATAATGACTTTTGGAGTTTGAAAACAAGATTCTCTCCCTGTCGAGAAAAACCAGGCGGAATCCGCATATAAACATCTTCAGCAAGGTCCCCATGTAAAAACGCGTTGTTCACATCAAGTTGGTGAATATACCAACCACGCGCCACTGCTATAGCTAGTAGACATCGAACCGTAACTAGCTTAGCCACAGGAGCAAAAGTCTCATGATAATCGATACCCTCAACTTGGGTATATCCACGTGCTACTAAACGAGCTTTATAACGCTCAACAGAACCATCAGGGTTATATTTGATTTTATAAACCCATTTAGAGTCAATGGTGCGCTTACCTGGGGGTAACGAAACAAGAGTCCACGTATGATTAGCCTCAAGAGCAGCAATTTCACGCTGCATTGCATCACGCCAATGAGCATGTTTAACTGTCTGCTTAAAAGAAACTGGCTCATCGCCATCAGTGACAGCAGCAACCAAAGCATAATACGAAGGAGATAGACGAGCATACGAAAGATAACTTGAGAGGGGAAATACCGTGGAGTTCACTGTAGAGGTGGGCAGAGCAGAGGATGGCACCAGAGACGGAGGCAATGTAACATCAAAATCAGTAAGACGACGAGAAAGTTGACGAGCACGTAAGGTGCGTGAGGTGGGCACCGAAGCCGGCGGCGAAGGGTGGGCCGCCGGCGGGTCTGGCTGCGGCGAAGCAGCAGATGCGGAGGCGTCGATAGGGACGGTGGTGTCCCAGCCAACCGCAAGTTCAGTGTTCTGGACGGAAGGTGGTGGGATTTCCGGTGTGACTGTCGAAGAAAAGGGAAAGATATCTTCATAAAACGTGACGTCTCGACTAACATAAATCTGACGACTAGAGATGTCATAAATTTTGTAACCCTTTTGTGAATGTGGATACCCGACGAAAAGACCAGGAGACGAGCGTGAAGCAAATTTGTCACGCGGACCATGATAAGTGTATCCATAACAAAGGCAACCAAACACGCGAAGATGTGAGTAAGGCGGTACACGACCCATCAAAATTTCATAAGGGGTTTTGTGGTGAAGAGGAGTAGCAGGCATGCGATTAATGAGATACACAGCAGTGAGAATGCATTCCCCCCAAAATGATACAGGAAGATGAGCATGAAAACGAAGTGCCCATGCAACCTCTAAGATATGTCTATGTTTTCGCTCAACAACACCGTTTTGTTGAGGGGTGTGCACACAAGAAGTCTGTGCATCTATACCATGGTCAACGAAATATGTACGTAGAGTATGATTAGTGAACTCTAACCCATTGTCACTGCGAACCCGTTGCACTGACCGCCCAAATTGTGTATGTACCCATCGTAAGAAATGTAATATAAAACGACAAGTGTCAGATTTTGTTTGCATCAAATAAACCCAAGTACTACGACTGTAATCATCAACGATTGTCAAAAAATAGCGTGCCCCTGACAAACTAGGCGTTTTATAAGGCCCCCAAATATCACAATGTATTAACTCAAATATGCAACGAGTACTACTAGTGCTGACAGGAAATGGTAAACGAGTTTGCTTAGCCCTGTTACAAGCATCACAAAAGACTTCTTTATTTGCAACAAGAATAGATGGAAGAAAACGAAATTTAGAAACTGGGAGATGACCCATGCGGCGATGCCAAAGAGACGCTGAGGGTTGGATAGCAGCGTGTGTTGTACCCGCCGAATGTGTCAGAAAGTGATAGAGGCCATCATGCTGCCTACCCACTCCAATCAGCTTCCTCGAGGGTATCTCCTGTACAACACAAAAATCCGGTCCAAACGTTAGTGCACACTTCGAGTCTTTCACCAAACGACTGACAGAAATAAGATTGAACGCAAAATCTGGGACCCCCAAAACACCATGAAGCGTTAAATTGGGACATAACCGAACGGTTCCAACCGCATGTACAGAAACATGTGAACCATTTGGAATTTGAACAGTGGCAGTTAACTTATCAGAAATTATGGATGTGAATAGAGACAGATCATTCACAATATGAGCATTGGCACCACTATCCAATATCCAACCTGACCGCGAAGTAGGAAGAGAAAGAGTAATACCCGGATCTGGCTTGCCCGAGGGTGGCTGAGTAGGACTGAAATTACCTCCATTGAGATGATCAATGAACTGCGCTAACTGATGCTGTTGGGCAAGTGTGAGCCCGGCGAATCCAACAGATGTCGGCGGTGGTTGGTTCGCATCCATGGATGCTTGCGCAGCCATCCCCTTGACGGCTCCCACAGCGGATGGCTGCCCTGAGCCTGTATGAACTTTACCACGGCGACTACGATTCCAATCAGTAGGATATCCAATGAGGTCAAAACATGTCTCACGCAAATGCCCAACCTTACCACAATGAGTGCACCGAGGGCGCTCCCCCTTACCTTTGAATTTCGGTGGACGGCCCTCCTGGCCGGACTGCCATGACGCCGGCCGACTATCGGAGCTCGGCTGCCAGGCGGCCAAAGCCGCCGCCTCAAACTGGGGCACCAAACTTTGAGCCACAGTGCGCTGTTTCTCTTCCTGCGCTACAATGGCATATGCACGACCAAGCGAGGGCAAAGGATCAAGACTCAAGATTTGTGAACGTACCGTGCCAAAGGTCTCATCGAGACCCATGAGGAAGTCGAAAACTATCTCTTTCTCACGAACTTTCTCCATGGCCTTTGAAACTCCACACGTACAAAGTCCACAGGTGCAGATGGGTACTTCGTCAAAAGATTGAAGCTCTCCCCAGAGAGCCTTGAGACGACCATAGTATACAGAAACAGTGTTCTTTTCTTGGCGAAGCGAGTTGATCGCACGACGCAACTCATATATTCGTGCATCAACTCCTTGTGTAAAACGTTCTTCCAAGTCAACCCACACTTCTCGGGCAGAATCCGCATGGGCAGCGGTCCTTTGAAGTTCTTTCGCCAACGAGTTGGACAACCATGCTAAGACCAGTGCATTGCATTGTTGCCAGACAGAGTAATCATCCGAGGTAGTATCTGGACGTTTGATACTGCCATCCACAAATCCTGCTTTGTTCTTTGACCGCAAAGCATTGACAAATGACTTTCGCCAGACAAAATAATTCTCACCATTCTCGCCTAATGGTTGAGTGACAAAGAGAAGACCAGGATGATCCGAGGGGTGCAAGTAGTATGCTGACTTTGGATCATTGGTGGTGATAGTGGCGCCGGTGTTGGACACGGTGGCCATTGGGTGGTGATAGTGGCAGCCGATTGATTTTGGCCGGACGAATTGGTGGTGAGTGTTTTTTTTTAGGGTTTTCGCTCTGATACCATGAAGAAAGCGTAATCACGCGATAATTCTCATTACCAAAAACATTACAACGTATATAGTAAGAAACTAATCCTATCCAAAAATACAAACCCTATAATTAAGCTACCCAATCCCTACAATCAAGTCATCTTCCTTTCTTACCTATACAACCATAAATGGGAATATACACCATCAATATTTACCATGTACATCATACCTAATTAAATCAATTACATTAATACAAGATATGGTAGCTAATTAATATCATTAAGATCAAATATTCTAATAGTTTCAGTCGTCACGTATATACACGTTATCCCATGAAAAACCATTGAAGTTGCACAAAGTATTTAGTCAATTTGTATGATCTATTTATGTAACTTTTGGGCTCGAATCTAATATAACCTTGTAATCGGTAGATATACTTTCTGGGTTGTAGTTTATGATTATATGCTGGAACAGATCTTAGATAGGACTAACTTCAAATTGTATGAAAACAATATCTAAATCAAATAAATTTACATTACTTAAAGACAGCCTAAGATTTGAGAGTAAACGCCCTTTAGCTATAAATGCTGCCACTGGCCTATTATAACGGCAGATTATTTCATTCAAAATCCAACCAAAAATATGACGGATAGTCTGTATAGAAGAATATTGTATGGCCCTTCAATCACCTTCCTTCATGAATATACCAAGCAAGTCTATATGTCTTCAGTCTTCTTATAGGTGTATTTATAGATATAAGTGTGTGTATATATATATATATATATATATATATATATATATATATATATATATATATATCACATATTCGTGTTATCGACTATGTGACATATGGTGGACATGATGCTCTCAACCGTGAAATATGATTATGAATGGTGTCTTTATACTAAATCAAATTTGAAGATGATGTTTATACTTTCGATGTCTGCCTCTCATGTAGGTCGTGGATTGGATGGTGAAGCATTGGCCACTAAGAACAGTTGGACCAACAATCCCGTCAATGTACATGGACAAAAGAATCCAAGGCGACCATGATTACGGCGTAAACTACTACAATCCAAACACTGATGCATGCATGAAATGGCTTGACCAGCTCCCTGATGCCTCAGTTGCTTATGTCTCCTTTGGCAGCATAGCTGAACTTGGTCCTGAACAATTTGAAGAACTAGCTTGGGGTCTCAAGAACAGCGCCGTGCATTTCCTCTGGGTCGTCAGGTCAAAAGAACAAGAGAAACTTCCCAAGAATTTCGTTGAAGACACATCTGAAAAGGGACTGGTGGTGTCTTGGTGCCCTCAGCTCAAAGTCTTGGAACATAGAGCATTAGGGTGCTTCGTGACCCACTGTGGATGGAACTCAACACTTGAAGCGTTGAGTTTCGGCGTGCCAATGGTTGCGATGCCACAGTGGTCGGATCAGATGCCTAATGCTAAGTATATTGAGAATGTTTGGGGAAATGGGTTGAGGGCTAAGGCCAATGACAAGGGGTTGGTGACAAGAGAAGAGGTGGAGTCTTGTTTGAAGGAAGTTTTGAATGGAAGTAAAGGGAAAGAGATAAGAGAGAATGCAGCTAAGTGGAAAGAATTGGCTAAGGAAGCTGTGGGTGAAAATGGGAGCTCTGATAAAGCTGTGACTGAATTTGCCGAGAGTATCATTAATCATGTGTAGGGCCTATAAGTTTGATTTATTTTCATTCGATTATTTCATAAAAACCGTGTGTTTGCTTTTTAGTTTTCACTTTTCAAATAAGATGGTCATGATTTTGCCATTTGGTTGATGTATATCAATCAAAATAAATTGGTTTTCTGGAACTTGAAAATAGGCGCTTACTTGTTTCAGTTCATTATTCATGCACTTTGTCTTAGTAACTTTACGCTTCCCCAATACAACAACAACATTACCCCATTGTCTGAAAGGCTCCCGCCTATGATGAGGTATGAGGAGTCGGATGTATGCAACCATACCCATGTGTTAAAAAAAACACAGAGGTTGTTTCACGATGACCCATAATGATGCATGAAGCTATGTCGATCAACTGCTACTTCACAATATAAAAAGCGCATACAATTTAGTGAGTCATTTTGATTTATTCTATTATATTCCAAAATCAAGAAATATTGTGTTATTAATTAAGTCTATTGGAAATAGGAACTTTACTCTTTCACAATGTGGGTTGAAAATGCTCATATATCTGTTCTGATAAGTTCTTCAGAGAGTGTGTATTAGTTCACTGGGATGTTTTTATCTTGAACTCCATGTGAATCGAAGTTTTCCGTACAATTATTTCATCGTATGTATTCTTTTAGGTTAAATAGAAGAAGTAAAATTAATGCTTTATGAACTAACTTCAGTCTTTATGTATAAGCTTAATCTCATTTAGACTTTTTTAGTTTAAAATTCGACCGTTACACCTCCTATATGTTTGGGCTAAGTTAAAAATCATAGTTTTCAGTCAAAGTGAAACAAAAATTAAAACATTTTAACGATATGCTGTTTGATATATGATTCTTGACACACTTTCTGCTTTAAATTTTTTTATCTATGTAAGTTTGTGATTTTGGACTAAAAATATGATTTTAATTTTGACTGAAAACTTACATATTAAGATTTAAACTAGAATGAGTCTGTTACGTCTCTAGTCGAATGGCTCGAATGGACAAGTATCGATCGTGTATTTTAGACTTTGAATTCAGGCCCAAAAAACGAGATCCCCTGAACATGATTATTATCATGATTTTTCAATTTTGATTTAGCTCATACTAGACTCAGTTTGCATACTAGCTATATTCAATATGGTAGTTTTTCCAAACCTTATAACACACTGTTTAATATAAGATAATCAAAATTTATATATAACGATATTACTTTATGTAAAAATAAAAAAATAAAATTAAAACAGAATAATTATACTAAATACTTACTAATAGGGGAACTTTCCCTGCAACGGAAGGAATTAAGTAGTTTGAGGACTTTCGGTACGGTTGACATGTAGTTTTGTTCCTAAACTCATATTGTGGGACCAAACAGACAGAAGGACTATAATATGTTAAACAAATGGAGGTAGTCACAATAGATTGTTTAAGCTAAATAATTATTGCATGTGAAAGAATTGTACAAAAAAAATTCAAACAAACTACTTCCTCCAACGAGAGAAAAATTTGCAGCTAATTCAAGAACGCTATTCCGAATCATATACAATTAGTACTAATGCATTATATGATCATCGGCGATCAAAATCAATACAACTTTTATCTCCAGAGAAAAGAATAAATACGAACAATGTTTCTGCCACTATTTAGAAATAAAGAATTCAATTATGCATGCTAGTCTGACCAAATTGTTTATCATCATCCCCGCAGTATAGACAGAAAGCAGGAGAAGTTAAGCTTGCAAACTCCTAAAGTGAGTTCTTGATCCATTAACCTCCTGCATTTGTACAGGGGTTTGAATAGCTATATCGATTTGCGATCTGATATATGCAGTTTACAAACACAAAGTATAAGATAAAGCTGCGTACATTAGATCTCAAAACAATCTATAAAACAACAACTTTACCAGTTTTCCAATGAGGATATTCAAACTACAAATTTTCTCCGGTCAATAAATCATAGGAGAAGAACGACGTCCTAGGTTGAAACTGCATGTATTTCTTTCCTCCCCTCTGTACAACTTTATTCTCTTCCACGTCAACTTGGCCGGTGGGTTTAAACTTCAACGGCGAGGAGAAAGAATTATCAGCCTCAAGGAAAGTCAAGAATCGCGAGAAGAACAAATCATCAGACTTCGTAAGTTGTGGCAAGTACCAATGCTTTGGCGGAAGCGGAGGCAGGCGCCGCCCCTGAAGCAGACGAGGCGAAGGCAGAGGCGGAGCAAGAGGACGAAGCGTCAGGTATCTCCGTGGGTTGGCGAGGATAAGGATATCCATAGGAATCTACCAAGCAGACCAACGGATACAAAAGGAAATACATATACAAACATCCTCACTATTTATTTAATCAGATTATGAGGCAACGATCACAACGCAAATCCTTTTTCATTGTGTTTTTGGTTTCCAGAAAACTTAAGGATTTAGGAAGTTTGTTGAGAATAGGGAAGAGCTCTTGTTTCTTTTTTCCTTTTCCTGTTTGATTTGGGAGTCTGGAGGCGGCAATCTACCTCTTCACGTGGCGTTTGTTAAATTTTTTTTTCACGTCAATAATAATAACAAAAACATTATGTTTCTAATTTGTCTTTGTCCTATTGATTGCGTATATTATAAAGTAGTTAATAACAAATTAAAACACATACACATATATAAATAACTGTTAAACTATTTTTATTATGTAAAATACGAATTTGCCATTGGACGAACAATCTAAGACACTTGGACTAACAATTGAAAACGTACAGTTTTCTGGTACTATTTGGAAACATATTATAATTAAAATTTAAAGAGTTTTATTTCAGTGAGAAGATGAACCGTAGACAAACAATACATCTATCTCAAAATATAAAGAGTTTTATTTTAGTGAGACACCTTTAACAACTTTTACAAAGTTTCTGAGGGTGAGGAAGTGGAGGCGGTCTGGATATGTTTTGCTCTCCAAAAAAAAATGTCCAATGGAAAAAAAAAACATTAGATCTAATATCTATTTTATCATAAGGACTCGGATACGAATTTCTTCCTTAATTTAAAAAACAAACACTTTTAATTGACGGACAATGTACATGTAAACTTGAATAGCGTCTTTGATTTTCCATGTTCATTCCTTAATATTATGGAATATCAAAGTGTTCTTTTCATACTAAATTCATCGACCAATGACTCATAAGTAATCATCTTTTTAACTGGATTATGATTCTTATTAGTTGTTTTTATCTCTAAACAATTGAAATAAATGTTATAGGTAATTCTACAACAACCTCAATATCTTTCCCCAGCAACCAATCAAAATTCGTGGCAGGATATAATTCATGATATTTAATTCTGATGTTATTTGATATCAAGCTGATAAGCAGAGGTTCATATTATGGTTTGGTGCACATACTTGGGCAATATCCTATTTAGTTACTACTTGGATAGTTGGATCATAATTAAAGCCAAACGACTCATTAAATAACTGCGCTTCTTATATTGTAAAATAGTAGTTGATGGACACAGCTTGACGCAATTTTCATTATAAGTCATCAGAAAACAATATGTATGTTTTTCGTACATACGACCCTCCATACCCATCTGACCCTTCATACCCCATACACAAAAACCTCTAAAACAATACTCATCCGACCTTCATACCCCATACGCAAAAAACCTCTAAAACAATACCATCCGACCTTTCATACCCTATATGTAAAAACTTCTAAAACAATAAGACAATATTGTTGTTGTTTATGATAAGGAAACAAAAAATTCCTCTGCTACTAATACATGCCATATCCAGAATATCTAGTTGGGCGAGGATTAAAATTTTCTTTATCATAATGGGAACATAACTAATGGTACTAATACATGGAAATCAAATCAACTCATACATCTCCAAAAAAAAAAAAAAAAGAAAGAACGCAGCGGCTATTTAAAGCATTGAAGGATTTAATTATGCATACACTGGTCGGACCAAATTGTTAATCAAAACTTGCTTTACTCCAATTTTTCTCCGGTCAGCAATTCATAAGCGAAGAACGACCCAGGTTCAAACTGCATGAACTTTTTTCCTTGCCAATCTAGAGCTTTCTTGTCCTCCATGTCACCTTCGCCGGCGGGTTTCCAGTTCCACGGCGAGAAGAAGGAATCATCAACTTCAAGAAAATTCAAGAATCGCGAGCAGTAATCAACAGGCTGGACATACAAATCTTCCGGCAAGTACCGACTGGGTGGCAGAGTTTCCGACGGAGGCAGAAATTTCACCGTCCATGATGGATGCAGCGGCGGTGGCGGAGGCGGAACCGTAAAGACCAGGATGGATTGGCGATAATATCCATAGGAAATCAGTAAGTACCTCGAGTAAGCCACAGTATAAAAATATCTAAACATCTTGCAAAACCAATTTCAAGAAACGTGTATATAATTTAATCAGATCATAAGGAAAACATATGAGCAGAAGATTTTAGGACTTAATTTGGGGGAGAATTGTTGTTCTTATGTGTTTCTTGTGCACAGAAAATTCGAGGGTTTAGGGAATTTTTTCCGGGTAGAGAACAGTTTTTCTCCTGGAAAAGTCATGGTTGAAATTGGATAATTGGCTTCTATATATATACTAGGAATTGAATTCAAGTGTTTTTGGGAGGTGAGGAGTATAAGGAAAGACCCAAGAATCCAAGATCAATATTGTATATTGTAACACCTAAAAGATCTGATGATCACCAATTCCTTGCAGGAGAAAGGCGGTGTGCTCATAAGGAAATTTTCAATTTATAAGTAGTTTTTTTTCTAATTAAAAAACAGTTACCTTCTTGGATGAAAAATAATAAATGTAGTATAAAATAAGGCTAATTGATAAAAACACATCCTTTTTTTAAGATATAAATATTTTTTTTGAAAAAAAAGATAAGTATGATCGCTAGTCAAAAATAAATTATGAGATGAGATCATTGGTATAAAATAACAAGAGTGTGAGTTTATTAAAAAGTTTTTTATTTATCGTTTTCTTAGAATAATACTGCTGTTGGTATAAATAGATTAACACTGATATAAGGATTATACTAAATATTTTGTTGTTATCTGTAAACTAAGTTATTATAACAAATTTGTTGGCTAATATGATTTAAGTCAAAATTCTCCAGCCGTAACATAACTTAACCAAATATTACCATCCCGTTCCAAAAAGTAGACTAGAAGTTATAAATATTTTTTAGAAATCGATATCGAACTTCTGCTTGCTAATAGTAATAAATCATGCAAATGATTAAACGATTACCAACAACTTAAAAAAATGAATCTATAAAAAAAAAAGTAATCCAGGATAATACAAAAATATATCTCACCAATTAATTCGTTCAATTTTGCCGCTAAAGCTAAGATGAAGTGAGAAAACTTCAATTCAAGGGATGAAGCCGGATTTTCACCAAGGGTCAAGATGACCTCAAATAAACGTCGTCAGCTGGTGATAGATAAATAACTGGAATAGCTTCTATAATATCCTGCACAATAAAGCACGGATCAGAGGTCCCGGGGGTTGGCCCCGGGAAAAACCCTTCGACGCTCAAGTCAGTTTGAGCCATTTTCTCACTGAGAATATAATTTAAATGGTGAGTTAAGTGTTTCTCACAGTATGAGCTGAAGAGCAAAGTGTGAATTTGTTTTAGGATCTCAATGTTTGGATCTCAGATCCTTTTCTTTGTCTCGATTGATCTGCTTTTATTAACTTTTTTCCGCCTTTAGCCTCTGATGGCGGATAAGATATTTGCTTGGGGCAGAAAGCCTAAGACATCGTAGGTCTGCTGATGTGACTGGTAGACCGGCTGATGCCACTATTAGGCCTGCTGGAATGACCTTGGCGTGTTCAGACTAAACAACCAGTTGTAATCATTATATTCGAATTGCACTTCTGCCTGATGGTTCCTCGATGTAACGCTGTGCTTGATTCCTTTGCTGAAGTGCCCAACTAAGCCTTGCCGAAGTGCAGGATTAGGCCTTGCCGAAGTATAGAGTTTAATTTAGCTGAAGCGGGCTGAGGTGCGGCACTGATGTAGAAGCTGAAGTTGGTGCCGAGGTGCAAACCTTGGCATATTCTTCGATATCATAATGAGTGTCAAGCTGCCCTGCTAAAGTGCAGCCAAGGTTGAACAGCCATGCTTGGACGCTGAACAGCTGAACTGCAGTACTTGAGTGCTGAGCTACATGAGTTGCACCGTTGACTGTTGTTGACTAACAGACGATTTAATTATGGTTTATCACCAAGAATTAAAAAAATAAGTGAGAATTTTTTTTTAAGAATATAGTCTCACATTGTGAATTCGAAAAAAAATATATATGCGTTATATGAATATGAGGTATCACCAGCAATTGTTTTAAGGTTTTGAATGGATATGAATCTCGCCTCATGTAACATCAAATTTCAACATGGCATTACTATAGCCAATTTAAAATGTGACATCTTGTCAGATCCATGGTTGGTCATTTATTGTCTTGTCTCACCTAAGTCCAGATGTCCATGCCTATATTGTGGTTTGTGATTGAGGGCAGGTTCTAAGTCGCATGCGTATGTCAAGCCACATTACCACGGTTCTAAGTCGCGTGCGTATGCCAAGCCACATTGCCACGTGACGGCGCGTATTGAGAATATTGTACCATATTGGCCAAAAATAAATGTGGCATGTATGGATCGGGTGCATTCTGTGATGGAACATAGTATTGGCAAGTCCTTGTCTCCGGCATAGATTCGAGCAACTGAACCAGCACTTCAAAATATTGGGCAGGCTTATCCTAAGGAAAGATCAAAATGTGGCATGTATGGATCATTCCCACAATAGGGTGGAAGCAAATGTTGGATCAAATAAATCCATCTTGGAGAAAGTTACTGAAAATGCCACCTCCCATGGCCATTATTTGGGTAAGGGGAATTTTAATAGTGCATCTCTAGGCAGTTTATCCAGAAGAATCTTACGTTGACTCTCTTGCAAGGCCAGGTAGCAGCTATACCTTCTTCTGCAATCAGTCCCCTCTGGAAATAACTGAAACGCAATTCGGAAAGGTAATTAATGTACCGAATAAAACAGCAGCTACTAGGGCATTCTGTCATTCAATTCCAAGCAAGAAATCGCACCAAAAAGTTCGTCAGGTACCAAAGTTGCCAGGAAGGAAGCTCCAAACAGTTTTCCTTCAAATGTCACAGAAGTTTGATAGCAACTGGAATTCTTGATGGAGTGCCTGTGCGATATTTATCTGTTCCAAGGGAGGTTAGTACACTGCAAACCATTTTCTCTCCATGTAAATTCTTCCAATTCATTGAATCGTCGTAACTTTTGTTCATGTGAAACCAGGAGCTCCCCGGAGCCATAAAAGGTTCTAGTTATCGTTATAGTTGTCAGTCATGTAACTACACTAAGGTGATCAATAACTTGTATAAACAATTCTTGAGCTTTTTCCTAGCTCTTTCACCTAATGACGAGTACTTGATTTTCTGCTAAAGGCTCTTAATGCATATGAATTTGAGCTTCGTGCTGGTTACAAGACAAAACACCCAAACAACCACATCTACCTTGAAAACGGAAAGATCATATATCCTGTGAGCCAGTTATTTGATACTATACAAACTGTTAATGGTTCACCCGTCAATCAAAAATCCTTCTGCATCTGGAAACATGATGAATGTATTGTTTGTCTACATCCCATCCTCTCTAAATCTTAGTGATAATTTTTGCTGTCGTTGGAATATATTGGGTATGTTTGTTGTTGTTGTGTCTGCTTCATAGGAAGAACTTGTGTTGTTAACCTAATCATGGCAACAAGTTTTGTGAGATCAGTTTGATGTATGTGTATTTAGTTGGTCATGTAATTCCTAAATTGGGTGTGTGGGTGGGCCGGGGGAATTTCCGCTTGACTGTCACTCTGCACAACAACAACCATATCCAGTAATATCCCAACGAAAATAAAAGCTATCAGTAGGGTCTGAAGAGGGTGAGAAGAAGATAAACAATATCTTCATTCTAAAGGATAAAGAGTTTGGTTCCAGTGATACCTCCGGTTTGAGAAGAAGATAAACAATATCTTCATTCTAAAGGATAAAGAGTTTGGTTCCAGTGATACCTCCGGTTCTATATGCACATGCATAGATGACACAATAATAAGAATATAGTGTACTATTGATTACCAAGAATATCAATAGAGTGCTCATGACCCTACATGTATCATACATATTGAATTTTGATACACTTCTAGATTAAATCACTAGTGCATATGAAAATAACGCAAACCAAAAATTGCAAGAGATGATGGAGAATCCGAGCTAACGAAATCGTTCATACCCGCCTAAATAAATATTGTCGCAACGATATTGAGGTCTGCTGAAAAATTCCAAGGGCAAAAGGAGGTTCAGTGCCCTACATGGCCTAAAGCAAACTAGAAATATTGCAATAAACAAAATTCTGATTAGATTGCACGTTCAATCATATGATATGCGAAAGTGCTCCATAAAAGCATGGCATCAAGTTATTGCTTTAAGCATATGCTCTAAAGATTCTTTCCTACACCATCCTATAATTCCTCGCTTTCTAGCCAGCTCCACTGCATCATCTACAAATAATCTCCATGGGTGGATACATAGGGTTTCTTCGTGAGCTCCCATGGCCTCGAAGTACTCGAAGCAGAAGCAAAGATGAGGCTGAGGACGATCTTATAATCATGCGGCGGCTGTTGTAGAAGAAGTGATTATAATTTGTGTTTGTTGGGCAACAGAATATCCTTTGGCAATGCATCTGCAGCAGATGTTGTTTTGGTGGCTCCAATCTTCACTAGTAAATGCTGTTTTTGTTTTCTATTAGTAGTATTCTTTTGCAACCTAAATTCTAGTGTAATAATGTAAGGCTATGTCTACACAAAGCCAAGGAAAAATTGACCATTTTTTTTCTATGGTCAATAAACAGTTATCCTTATGTCGGTAATTGCTATACAATGAGATTGAAACTATATGATTAAACAGGAGAGTATGTTGCGCATTCTATTCGTGTTTTTCTCCATCAGGAAATTATCGAACTGAAAAATAGTCATTGATCGGTATTGAGCCTGTGTGGGAAAAGGTGGAGCGTACGTATAACATAACTTATTTGGTATTCAGGTTAAGACATTCTTTCAATAAATATTTATTTTCGAACCAGGTCATGTACATTATGAAAGAAATACTTGTGGCCTTGAAGGTAAATCCGACCAAATTAGGCGCTGGATTGCAGATCCGATTTGCAGTGAGCTCCTTACGTATTGTTGCGACCTCGGCCTTCTAGAAACTGAGCCGAGTAGCTTAAATCCAAATAATAAAGAAGGAATATCCTTAAGAAATTCCCCAAGTGTATAGACCTTAGTCTCTTTAGTCTGACCCGAGCTGCACAATGCGTCGATCAGCGCTTGGGGTAATATCCTCTGAGCCGGCTGCTCACCATCGTTGTTCCCTCCGTTTCCAGTGTTATCACAACGGGAAGGCACAGTTTCTGTAAAAATTATGTTTAAGTTTCTGGCAACATCTTTCCAATCTAAAAAAACCGATGGGTCTCTTATTTGTAACCTCCATCCAGTTCTATGGGACTGGAATAGTAAAGACCTCCGAGACTAGAGATTTGACCTTTTGTGTAGGAAGAAAGGTAGAGCTAACCAATGTTTTTCCTTTCGAATATTAGGTCAAGCTACTGTGAAGATTATATAGACAGACAATCACGTCGGTTTCCTTGTTTCTGCTAATAAAGCAAATTGCAAGGCCTTCTAGTTATCCTGTATAAATGCAGGTTCCCTCTTTTTCCAATAGAATGACATGAAAACCTTATGAGGTGAAGCCATGTGGCAGAAAATTCATTTCAAATCATAAGGCCACAAAACTGTCAAGCATAAGAGGGCCCTGAACTCCCATCTGAAGCTTTGGCTCCGTTATAGAACAGATGGGATGCAACAAGCAGAAGTATTAGAAGGTTATATACTATTGAGTAAGCATAGAATAGAATCAATTTGAGTCCAGGAAGAATAATCAAATTAGATTGCCAAAGCAAGTACAGGCACTGCTGCTGGAACATAGCAGTTTTTTATGAAGATAACAAACAGGAATTACTTTCATTTTTCGTTATGGAATTTTTCATCGTAAAGACAGTACATAAATTCAGATCCCAATTATCTAGAGACCATTGCATCAGGATTTAAGAGCAGCCCCAACTTTGACAAGTTCCTCAAGTGCCTTGGAGATCTGATCTTCCGTCATCCCCTCAAGACGAACCCCCCTCTCAACTCCCATATCTAATAAAGTTCCAAACGTATAATCAGCAAAACAGGAAAAAGAATGTACGGATAATTTTTTCAGTCATACACATTTCAATGTAAAGGAAAATATCAGCAGATAAGAATAGAATTGAAAGACTTCTAAAAATAGCAAAGCAATAAGCAATTTTTGACACAAGCAGCTATATCTCATATCCTAAGTATGTTCGAGTTATATGCATATCCCTAGAGTTCAATGTGCGGAGCTCCATATAGTCCTGCACTCCTGCTACTGCAGCTAATAATTTTACAGAGAATCGCAATGAGATTGTCTAAGCCAAGAGACAGTAATTATTCACAATGTCAATCTTTTACAAGGTTACCTACTTCTACAGCCATAAAACGGGGCAAACTGCTTATCACCTAACCAACAATTTTTACAGCTCAAGTTCAATTTTTTTTTTTTTTAATTTGCACAAGTTCAATTCAACTTCAAACAAACATGAAGCACAACTGTGTTAAAGGCAAAGATGCAAGAAATCTTATGACACGATTCTGATTAAGGAACATGCAAGTGGATAAGAACTGAAAATGCCAAAAATTCAATTATACAGCAAAAAGAAACGCGTGGAACAAAAAAATTACAGTAGACTATATTCTGAATGAGTATACATTGGCCAGAAGAGATATCAAAGGTGGAGGCTCACCATATCGGGCCCAAAGCTGAGGCTCGATGTTGCGGGCTTCACGGATCAAAATTGGAAGTTTAGGGTTCAGTGTTTTGAGATCCTTGTAATTCTTCTCAATGAAAGCTCTGTCACAAGAGAAACCCCCAAATTAATAAAACCCTTATGCAGAAACAGAAGTTAGGGCAATGAAGATCCAAAAGTATACCTGGTAGGAGAACTGGCGGGAGAGGATTGAGAGAAGAGGATTCGTAATTCTTTCAGATTCTTGGAGAGGTTGCTTCGCCAAGCCATTCCTTCTTTTCCAATTGGTGTTTCAGCAAATGCAACTCTTTCTCCTTCAGCCGTTGATACTAAGCATTAATTTCGTTTCTGGCCCCCAATTTTTTACCTCTTTCCAAGTTTTACCCCTTCACATTTTAAGAGTGACACTCGAGGTTTGCTTGAAAAAATATTTGTGTTTGAATATTTATTAATATTGAAAGAAAATATATGACCTGACTCAGCCACCTTTAATAGCAAAAATTTGTCTAATGATGAGACTCAGCAGCCTATATCATGATGATTTGATTATATGATGACATCTAGCCCTCAACATTAGTAGCTCTTTTTATTTACGTGTTTCATCAACCTATTGCTGTAGCCGGCTTGTCTACTATAAATAGAATGATATTTCAGTTCATTTACTATATTAATTTTAGAAATCTTCTGATCTC
This sequence comes from Eustoma russellianum, assembly GCA_036186865.1. NCBI lineage: Eukaryota > Viridiplantae > Streptophyta > Magnoliopsida > Gentianales > Gentianaceae > Eustoma > Eustoma russellianum. The sequence goes on along the minus strand of AP025048.1, from coordinate 3,151,739 downwards.
TTTTATATATATGTTATTCTTTTTTTTGGGTTACTCTCAGTGAAATTTCTTCGCTGTGTTAAATTCGATTTCCTACATTCACGTACCAATTTTACCTTATAATCCTCATTATGTTGCAATGTGCATATGTGTCGTTTTGTACTTATTCATCGCCCCAAAATGAAGAAGTGAGAAATTAAAAAATAGCATGTGATCAGTGTATGATATATGACTTAGTATTTACTTACTGCCTTTTTGGTCATTCACCGTGCACTGTTGTATATGTTTAATAAAATCTTTTCACTAGTACATATTTCTATTATTATGATATTTGGTACATATAGAGACGGTCTCATTAGAAGCAAACTCTTTATCCCTTGGGATGAAAGTATTGTTTGACTGCCTCTCATCCTCCCCAGACTCTAGCGATAGCTTGTGGTGTCGTTGAAATATACTGAGTGTGGTTGTTATTGTATTGGTTTTTTAGGCAGCCTGCTTGACGTGAAGCTCTAACAAAATGACAGGAAAAAAATGTTTGGAGGTGACTAATTTGAGTAAATGAGTGAAAACATAATTTTATATGAAAATATCTGTTAAGCAGAGGGTAAGAAGTCTAATTTTTAGTTGGCAAGTAAATAAGAAAGCAAGCGTGAGAATTTTGCTTCTGGATTCTTGAACCTACTGGACCGATAAGAGCTAGCTGCTTCTGAAACCTGGTTTCCAACCATCGACAACTTTCCTCCCATTTGTTTCTTGGTGGGTTTTTCTTCCTTTTCTAACTGCTTACGAAAAGCCTTTTCTCTCTTTTCTTGCAATTATTCTTTAACATCATCTTCATGTACTATCATTTTTTCTTAGTTGAATGTCATTCTTTTCACCCTATGACAGAGGCGGAGACACATTGGAATTGTGGACTCACAGCCCTCAAGATTGTGAAACTTCGTAGGTGAATGTTTCACATATTAATTTAGGTATGCCTACCTAAAATCTGAACTTGGGATCGCGAGATGGAAATATTGGTTGGGCAACTGCTGGGGAAAGTAGAAAATAGAAAGTCTACTAGACTTCCATATAGTTTGAGGTGATTTGTTTGGGTCTGCCATGTCGGAAGTTGGATTATCTTTGTATTATTTTGTGCATCTGAATAGTTACATGATAGGTCGTAGCCAACTAGTGATGGAGTTAGAAGTGATTTGTGAGTGTGTGTGCGCGCGCGCTCGTATGTGGCTTAGTATTGATTATGCAGCATTTATCTGTCCCTGCATTTTTTTGGAAATGTTCGTAAAGTGCGGGTGACCTACGAGTTTGGATTTAACGCGTAGGTTTTGATTATGGTTAAAAGAATTAAGCTTTTATTTGTATATTGTTCATTTACTGCTGACTTAAGTTAAAACCAGAAAATTTATTCCTATGATCAAGTAAATGAGCAGTGTAGATGTCATAGCATAAAGCTTATTCTATCTTCCGCACTCCCTCAAGCGGCGACCCTTGTTCTTGTATGCTTGCTTAGTAAATATACAAGATAGGTGATATTTGGATGAGTAGATTACATTGATTGGGTTCCAAGTCTAGAACTTCCTAGTAATTTTCAATTCTAGAATAAAATCTTAAAGTCAGTTCAAATTGGTCAATTCTGATATCGTACGGAGTGCCGACTGTATGAAATCTTCGTTAAAACTCCATGAGGCTACTCAGAACCCGTTTAGGGCTACAGTTAGATAAGGATTAGGGTCTCAACTTCCAAATGATAGTTGTTTTCTGCAACTTTCTAACTGATCTTTCTGTCTTCTATATGAACTCAAAGTTTAGAGATAAATATCTTTTGCACTATATTCGTATAGTCCCACTTTTCATTTGTTTATCTAGTGAAAGTTGGAAACATGTTAACCAGAGTAATTCAAAAGTCGGATATTGAACTTTTATCTTTTCAGAAGGAGCTGTATCCATGCCTTAAAATTGTAAATTCTGTCACATGGAGATTAGCTTCTATCACTGCAACAAGGCTCTCCTCACTTTGCCACAATATATACTAGTTTCTTTTGTCATGATAATACTTCTCTTTTTCTTATGTACTGGGTAATAATAGCTTTTGTTGTTGTACGGACAGTTCCTGTATATCTCATCATGTTATCTAACAAAATTTTGGATGTTAGCATGTGTATGAACTTTGAACCAATAAGGTACAATAGCATTCTATACATGCCTTCCTTGTTTGTGCCAGCAAATCTATTCCTTGCACATGTTGCAAATGTCCAACGTGTATAGATTGGGATAGAGAAGAAGCTTATTAATAGAGACAGATCAAATGTACTAACGGTGTTGGCCAAATTTTGTTCAAATCTTGCCAAGAGTTGTACTACACCCGGAAGTGGATTACCCGCATTCTAATTGATGTACTTCTCTGCCTCTTCTTTCACATGTTAGCTTGGCCTGTCATTGCAGGTAGTGAATGGGAAGCTAGTTTTCATGGAAGTTTTCTGTACTTCGAGTTCTTAGACGTCTCTCTTTGAAACTAAGTTCTCACATCTGACATTTCACTGCCTATTAGTCGGTCTTAGGGCCCAACTTCAGTGGCAAATGGGAGAACTTTTGACATCTTCTCAATTATGTTTGTCTCTGCTGCCAAAATATCAACTTCAGTCCTCAACTTGGGAGCGAACGCGGAATGTTCGCAACATGTCGCCTCCATCTGCTGCCACAGAGTCAATTATATATCCAGCATGTTATGCACAAAAAAAGTTCACTTGGGGGATGAAAACCAGCATCTCTTCTGGCTCTAAGAAACTCACTTGCTTTCCAGCTGTTTCTGCTGGAAAAGAGGAGGATGTCCACACTGGTGGCCATGGTGGTGAGAGCGGCAATGATGGTGGCAATGGAGGAGGCAACAAAGGTGGTGACAATGATAACAGCGGGGAAAGCAAGCATGACATGGGACACGGAGAAGACAAGGCACCTATGTCAATATCTCAAAAATTGACTTTAGGCTATGCTGTCTTGGTAGGGGCAGGTGGACTTATCGGCTATTTGAAGAGTGGCAGTCACATGTCATTGATTGCCGGTAGTCTATCTGCGTCCCTGCTCTATTATGTCTACACTCTTCTTCCTACAAAACCGTCCTTGCCTCAGCCCTTGGCTTTGGATTGTCCTTTGCCCTGCTAGGAGTGATGGGTTCGCGGTTTAAGAACTCAGGTAAGATATTTCCAGCTGGTATCGTCTCCCTTGTGTCTGTAATTATGACTGGTGGGTATTTGCATGGCTTCATGCGCGGTGCTCATTAGTGGCAGTTTGGATTTGAAGCTAATGTTTTAAGCATTTGTTTCTTCTTGAATCTATAAAATATCCCTGAATTTCAGCTCAAGTATCTTGAGATTCATAGTTATTTGTTACTTCGATTTTTCATTTCTGGTGGAATTCCATGAAGCTGCAGCACAAAAAGAAAAGCCTAATTACCAGAAAACGTCACTGTTCAGAAAATTAGTGTTTTCACAGATGCACCGGAAAGTTGTGAACTAATTTCGTTTTCGAAAGCAGCTTTTTGTGATTCAAGGCTTTAGGTTGCTGGACAAAGCTTGGCTTCTTTGCTATCTTGTGTGTCTGTATTTTACTTTTAGGGTATCATCTAACTGGTAGAACCAGGTGATCATGGCATTCGGAACCTGAACAAATTCTCCAAACAATTAGCATCGAATACAGAACATCGCAGAGTAAATTATTGCATGTCAAAGTCTTTTTGCCATCCTGTGTATTTCTGGGGTTAAGAAGACGGACTAAGAAAAGATATTGAATCAATAAAACAAAGGCCAACCATCAGACAGTGTTTCTCCCAATTTTCCTCTCTGCTCCTTGATCAAACTTGCCTCCCCAGACGCTAGGAATGCAGGGTTTTTTCACTTGCCCGTGGTATTTCTGCTAATCTTCATATTCAACCAACGAAGCATGATGTACGTGTTAGGCCGGTCAACTATTACATAGTCTAAAGACCCACTAGATTACACTCTGCTCTTTAGCTTTAACCCAACGCCTAAAAGAGAACCTACCATTAGGAACTCATGGGATCATCGGATTTTTCAAATGCAACAAAACTAGAAAAATGTCTTGCAAGGTTCATAGTTATATAGTTTCCCATCACAGATGTTTCAGAAGCAAAGCTGAGAAAATTTCCGCTCTTCAAATTGGAAATTTATGGGACTCAAGTGATAGAATATTAACAAAAGAGTTTTTCTTTTTTTTCCTTTCATTTTTTTGGTAATGTAGTAGCTGAATATTGGTGGTCCTATGTCAGGTACTCTGAAATACACACGAACCCACAGGCTGCCATACCGAAGCCTGGAACTTAATTTGATGCTTGTCTTCCCAGACTCCAGCTAGATTACATTGTACATGTGATCAGGAAGATGATATTCTAAGACATTGTTATTAAAGCATACTTCAGCAAAGACATGAAAGTCATAATATTTCATAGATCCACAAAGGCTGCTAATGAAAATCAGGTGCACCATCTCCTAGCGCTTAGTCCCACACCGTTTCCTCGTAAGGTTCACAGACAATAGAAAATCTCCTTAATAACTCCTTTCTGTTCATACATATTCAGTTGATCAGCCAACCCTTTTTCTAATAACAAGATTAATCCTAAACCACTGCCAAACATTTAATCATCACACTTGCAGAAGTTTAAGTGGCCTTTCAAGTTGCGGTTGATGAAAACCAGACTGTACAACTCCCTGCCCCTGTTTGAGTCCCATCTTTTATGGTAAGAAACTGCTGGACCAGGCTTCCAACCAGCACATGCTTCACTCCTATGGTTCTTCAGCTTCATTCTCAGTAGTAAGGGAGGAGGAAATTCTGCTGTTGCCTTGGTGAATTTCTTCTTATCAGAAAGAAAAAACTAGTTCCCTTACAAGTTTTCCTGTACATGTGTATATTCTGTATTTTGGTCTGTGTCTCTCTCTGTTAGACTTTGTATTCTGTAAACCTTGTCGCTGGTTAGAATGAGTTACAGTCACCCCTCGAGGACTGCTTGATTTTTATATATCTAAAGACAAAATTCATGTCTTTAGTGTTTGCAAGGGTTCATTAAAGAATCAGACACACATTAAAGAAAGCAAATGAAATAAGCAAGGTTTATATATGCTTGCTCAGATAAAGTATTAGAGAAGGACCAACTATTAAATAAGAAGAGATAGAATACACAGGTACATATCATTTTTCATATAAAATGGATAAGCGAAACACTTTTATCTTAAGCATGCTTGGTTGCCATGCATTAGGGGAAAACGGATCAAAAGTTTAAAAAAAAATGAGACAAAATGCTAACATAGAGCTCATTATTTGATTTCAATACAAAAAGCATAAACCACCATCGGACTTCAACATTTTCATCCCAACAAAATAGTCAGGTCTTCCTCATTTCTTTTTGGAGACTCCAATCCTTAGCCTAAAGTCTTCCTCCATTAGAGGAAGTCCATCCCGGAGCTTGACCTTTGGCTCCCATCCAAGTAGTTCTTTTGCCTTGGTGATATCTGGTTTCCTCTGGCGTGGATCATCAGGGGTGTTCTCAACTGTTTTGATTTCCACATTGGGGTTGATAAGCTGCAATGGCGAGATCAGATGCATACTCATAAGATGCGATCCAATTGAAAATTAAGCTTTTCCACATTAGTTTTAGTTGGCAAATGGAGACAATTGGTCATTCTGGTAATCAGGTTGACAATATTTTCCATATAAAACAGAATCTGTTCACTCGGCCATGGTGATGGCTGAGGATAAAATAGCAATCCAGTGACTCTGAACATGTTTTGCGCCTATAGACTCTAGATCCAGGCAGTTCAAGACATTTTAGGTGTCTTATTTAGTGTAACCTAGGTTTTGTTACTTTTAGACCACGGTGAGAGTTAGACTAAGGGGATGACAATCCAATAAAACAGGAATGGTGGTTCTCTACGGGAAGGTAGCAACTAGCAAGTAATCTGCAATTGAAAAGACATAACTAGAAATACTAATCCAAGATCAAGAAAAAAAACTGACATAAATAGCAAGTAGCGAGCATCAACTAGCAAGTAATTGCACTTGAAAAGACATAAGATAGGCATGGTGGTTCTCTACAGAAGGTAGCAACTAGCAAGTAATATGCAATTGAAAAGACATAAATAGAAATACTAATCCAAAATGAAGGAAACAAACTGACCTCCTTCACGGTCTCTGCAAGTTCAATCATAGTGAATTCACCAGGGTTCCCAATGTTGATTGGCCCAGTGTGATCCCCTTCCATGAGCCGTATAAGGCCATCAACCTTTCAAAAGACAAATAAAGGAACAATGCAATTCATGAGGACAAAACGCCAACGATATCTGTGATTTATTTTGAGATAGCCATGGCATACCATATCAGACACATAGCAAAAACTACGAGTCTGTGTCCCTGGAAGCTGCACTGTTAATGGTTCATCGCTACAAAGGAGCAAGGAGGAGAGTGAAGAACATTTCAGTCCATCCTAAATCTAAAAGTCACATATAAGAAGTTGTGTTACAAAAAGAACACTGGCGAAATTGTTCAAAACCAATGACAAAAACACGGTAGCAGCAGAACCTAGAAAGTGTATAGCACAATGAATAACTAAACACGATAGATTTCACCATCACTTATGATAATTCATACAACTTCAGAACATGACGCCAAAATAGAGATCTTCCGTCTAAAAACACCTGCTAACAGATATTTCTTCCTCATTGGTGTTATCTATTCACTTGATGGAAAAGCTAAGGTACAAGAAAAATTGCTTAATGACATCAGTGGTAAACTGGTAATATGGACTTGTAATCTCACCAGGAGAGCCAGTTGACTTTTAAGAACGATATATAGGTTATACCTAAAATTGTAAGGCCAGAAAAAATTGTTCCCCTCCTCCTGCCTACTCCTTGGGGGGGGGGGGGGGGGGTGTTAAGAAGCTTTCAGGGGGCATAACCAAAATTTAAAGTTTCTTTTCAACTTTGTTAACCTTGCTGATGTAATAAATTCTCAGCCCCAGGACCCTCTAGCTTCTATCTCTCCTAATAATTTACATGCACCAATATTGGATAATTTCTGCGTGTATTTTTTCTGCAATTGGAGTCACGAGTGCTAGTCTACATTCCGTACCGCAGGGCCTGAGCTATAAAGTTGCTGACCACACGCCCATCATCAATGTTCATTCGAGGCCCATAGGTGTTGAATATTCTTGCAATACGTATCTCTGTTAATAATAGACTTGTGAGTGAATCACTGAGAACCAAATTTGCTTAAAAGCTGCATGCAAGATATATTTTACCAATTCCATGCTGACGATGATAATCAAACATCAATGTTTCAGCCACACGCTTCCCCTCATCATAGCAGCTCCGAACTCCTGTGACCTAATCTATCAGTTTGTGTTTTTCAAAAGAAATCACAACTTATTTTATTGATATTGCAACTAGAATATTTAGTTAGCAGAGTTTGCTACATGGAAAATTTCCCCAAAATGTATATATTAAAAGCTGGCAAGCACTGGAGGCTGGAAATACATAATGACGAACAAAACACTGCCAGTAGTTCACAAAAGAAGAAAACTTGTGCAAGGGCATACTAAGCTACAAATTAATTTGTATTAACGGTTTGTTTGATTAAAAGCAAGACTAAAGATGTAAAGAAAAATAGAGAAAAACTAATGGATGTCTCTTAAGCATACCAATTGGGTTGACATTGCCCCAATAGCTCTCAGGTTGGGGATGTACAAGAGGATCACCATAGACCTCCGAGGTTGATGTAAGTAAAATCCTACATTATGAATGGGAAAAATTAAGACAGAGTAAAGGGTAAACGATGTTTTCAGAATGTACTGGGCGTTACACACTTCATACCTTGCCCCGACCCGCTTGGCAAGTCCAAGCATGTTAAGCGTGCCAATAACATTTGTCTTTATTGTCTATATACCAAATAGAATTATTTTAGGAGTTGCAATATATGGATATCAATGACGACACCAAATAAGTGATTCATTCTAAAAAAAAAAAAGCATCAATCGAAATAAATGGAGAGGTTGATACACCTGAAATGTCCTGTTCTTAATTGAGCAATTCTTGTGAGAAATTACTTTTCCTGATTTTAGATGAATAGAACAATACAAAATCCAAAACAAAACGTGGAACCAATCAAGCTTCAAAAGCAACCAACGCGCAATAATGGTTTTTGAAAACTTGTGGAGGCTCAGAGTAGTGTTTCCTTATATTGTATCTAGCGCCATTCAAATGCCATCACAAAAGAAAATAAAACTATTCCAATTCTTGCCACTCTGACTGTAGCCATCAGGATAGCTCAATATAGAGTGACATGAACAAAGCAAATACAGAAGGAAAAGATGTATAAGATATCTGCAGTCAAGCTTGCATATTAGTATAGTCGAACCTATAAGGAAATGAATACGTACAAGAGTTTGTAGGTTCACCCAGCAGATGATTTAGGCTACTAAAGGTAAGGGGTAGAAACTTTATGAAGAACAGAAAAGATAAATATTTCAATATCGGGATCTTAAGAGTAGGACTCACTTTCACAGGATTGTATTTGTAAAATATTGGGGAAGCAGGGCAAGCAAGATGGTATATTTGATCAACCTCGACCAGCAGTGGCTCAGTCACATCTGCAAGTATAGAGCAGATTGTTAGGAGCGTCTAAGGGGAAGTAACACGAAATAAAATCATAAATTATATAAATCATCAAATTATAGGCCTAGTATGCTAAATTCATTTCTGGGTTGATCGGAGGGTCAAGCAGTTATCAGTGAATCATGAGAAGTTGAGAACTCCGAACGCAGAACAAAATCAGAGTACCACTCACATGGCATAGCTTAAAAATTAAAATTGTAAAATATGAAACGGATGGAATTTAAAGAAAATCAAGAGATCATCTGAAGATAATATATTTCAGAAAGTATATCTTCATACTGGAAAAGAGCACAAATAACTGCCTTAGCATACATGAACCGGTGATGAAAACAGACCAAATGTCAAGAATTCAGAATGTACTCCATGTACACCGAGAAGGAAATACAACAACAAGAACAGTAATTGTGTCAGTATTCCCACTAGATGAGGCATATGATCACGAGGATCCTTTGTCTAGAATCTGTACTTTATCTTTTTTTTTGGTTTCCCAAGAGTATCCCCTATTCTGCTATCTATGTCCTTTGTCTTGACCATGGAATGGAAGAGCGAATAAACAAAAAGTTACCATGACGAATGAGCTCAAATCTCGGATGTCCAATCCATTTTTTGAGATTATCCTTTGAACCAGTGAAGTAATTATCTGCAACAATCACCTGATGCAACAAAGAATACCTAAAATTTAGATGTTTTGAATGCAAGGACCTCAGCAGCAGTCTTTTCTTGAGCAGAATGCAACACTATTGTGCTCAAGATGCCCAGCATACCCATTTTTCTGCTTGCTTAACTCAAATCTCGGATCAATAGAAGAGACAAAACAGGTAAGAAATAAGTATAGCCTCCTTACCTCATTTTTCTCATTCTCCATCAACTTGTCTACAAGATGAGAGCCAATAAATCCAGCCCCTCCAGTAACCAAAATTCTCATATTGGGCTGAAAAAAGAAACCAGTCAAATGGGATCAAAGTAGATAACAGTTCATAGAAGTTGTGGTTCTTTCAATCATGAATTATGTGGACTTTATATAGGGGCACAATATTGCGAGACTGGCTCCCTGGAAGTACTGCCAAGATCATGAACTCCAAACATGTTAATAAGCCTAGTGAGTCATAAGCACAGACTTATATATAGGACAAGAGGAAAAAAAGACCGAGACAATTCAGAGTTGGAAACCTTAGTCCGTAGAAAGAATTGTAACCTGAAAGAACTTAGAGAAGCGCAAGGGGGATGGACTTGGAGGCTGCTTTTTGGTTGATAGCTCTCCGTTGGAAGCGTTGTTCGCCATGTCGCCTTAGACCAGGTTCTACACTGAAATCCAACAAAATGAGATGATCATAATTTCCTGAAATTGAATTTACAAGAATTATTCCAGAAAATCGTTTCCAAATCAAACAAATTATGCCTTGATAAGAAACACAACTAAGTACTTCAACCACACAGACATTAATCAGCACCACCTAAAGCAAATCTCAACCTTAGTTCCAATTAGAATTGACTACGACAAGAACTTTAAGACAAAAACACGACACAAACTCCAAAGTCCATAGCCCACATCAAACAGTACGAGTAAAAAACAGTCAAATCAATTTTACTGACCGAATCAAACAGTCCTTAATTAACCTTTAGCTTCACAAACGGTCTGATATCTCTCTATACTCACACACTTATATATATATTCACATGAACGAACAATCAGTACATTTGCCAGGCAATGAAAACATTTAAAAAGCATCCTTCACCAAACGATGCCAGCTGGAACAGCAAAATAATTAAGAGATACAAAGCGAAGGGGAATAAACATACCCAGAACGCTTAAAACAAACGTTACATAATAACTAATGTCACATCATCAACTGCAAGCAAAACCCACTTAGACCAAACAACAATGGCCAACTACAACACCAATCTTGCAGACAAAGACTCCTTTCTCCACAGATCTCACACCAACAGTCAGACACTATGGAAGTAAAAGGAAAAAAACATATTCGTTAGATTACCTTTAACCAAGAAGAAATTACAGAAGGGTTTTGGGCAAATTTTCCTGTGGGTTTTGATTCCTTATAAAGACCGACAATGCCCGTAAAGGGGCGTGAAATATGCCACTGGTATCTTCCTAGAGGATTTCTTTTCCTTTCCCCTAATTACTATACAAGTACAAAATGGAAATTGATTACTGGTCCTCTCGGTTCTGTTAGACGAAAATAAGTACCAGTAAAAATAGTATACACGGACTTCAATCAATGATTTGGGAAGGATGAACGGGGAGAAAGAGGGTAGGAAAAATCCACGGAATGGAGAAGGTTTCAAGAGGTACGCCACAGAAATAGAGAATCTTGCGTGGAATTTCTCTTTACACTGCCTGCCCTACGATCCCCTCACCCCAAATTCCTCATCTCACGCGTCAGCGCGCGACACGTCACCTGCATCTAGTCTCACCGCCCACCCCTGCTGCTACGTGTCGTGGGATGATACATGAGATGAGGAGAAAATAGGTAAGGTGATCTCATCCCGCCTGCGCTTGTCTTTAGGCAAAATTCTAAAGATATTATGGTATTAATAAAAAAATTATAAATATAATACGTGTTGAAAAAATTTAAAACTAAAGAGTCATTAATACGCGATTCAGAATGACGTCTTAAAACAAAATTGTTTTGGATGCAAAATCGCTCATCTTAAGAATTACTCAGAATGATATTTTAGGTGTTAACAACGCCACTATAAAAGGCTTATATTTCTCTAGTACAAATTGACAAAAACGTGGTCTACCACGAGCAACGATCAGACAAATTATTAACAGTTTTTAATTTTATTAGTTTTAAATTTGGTATTTATATATTGTTATTATTATTATGTTATCGTTATTACTAATTGTTGTTGTTACGTTGTTTATTATTATAACAATTCTTATTATTACGTTGTGGTTACGTTATTATGTTATTGCTATTATTTATTGTATGACTACTGTCATGTTTTGTGTATTATCTGGTTAATTGTATGACTAACCCTAACCTTAATAATAAAACCTAAACCCTAACCATAATCACTAACTCTAAATGTTGCATGTGGCTCATCTAGGACGTGTGGTGCAAGTAGCGTGGTCAGCAGATTATGCCGCCGCTCTTCAGATCGATATTGATATTCTTTGATCTAAGGGATTCGGAGAATATGTAGACCATCCACAACTGATCCAACGACTCAGCGAACAACGATAACTACGTATCACATTATGAGTTTACCCAGACTCAGCCTACAGTACACACACATGCAGGGTTTTCAGACGGCGACACTTTCCATACGCCAACTATACAAGAGAGACATGCGTTCAACAAGGAGATTGCATCTGACACGGATGAAAGGTTCATAAAATTATTGTCTAAATAATTTTTCATACATATCATGACTTACTAAAATTAATATAATACTGCATCCTCTATTGCAATATAGATTATTTTATAAATACATTTGGTGTAAAGCCTGCTTACACAAATGAGATAGCCATCTCAAACTTGAGTAGCTTGATGCGATACCACTGCATCATCAAGATGAGACAGGTCTTATACAAAATATCTTTCCAATTTTCTCCTTATCCTCCTCTGGTTCAATGATAGTGAATAGACTACTGCCGTACATGATTTGTAGATATTACCAAGTTTTAATATTTTTTTAAAAAAAAGCAATTTTGCTTTTAGTTTTTTATTCATTGGTTTATCCCCATCCCAAAATTAATTGATTTCAACTTTAAAAAGTAATTAACGCATCTATAGAATTTTGATAACTATTAATTCAAGAAAAATGTGGCACATTAATATTTTTTATTCATAGTCAGACAACTGTGACAATGATCCTAAATTACTGATTAATGAATATATAGCGGGTTTACGTTATGTATCCACGCATAAATGAAGAGTTATTATATTAGGTAATGTTACTCTTTTGCAAAAATGCTTCAAACGTCTCCTTATATACTCAATCAAATGAATCATATCTCATAATCTATCAATCTATTTTTTGCACATTCGATGAAATTACGACGATATACAATACACTTGTTATGATCCTGTTTGATGAATTAGAAAATACAATTAAAAAAAGACAAAAAAAATCATGACATGTACTTCAATTTGATAAAATCTCAACATATTTGATATGATCTGCTTAATCACATAGATCTAATTGATGGATGAGGATTGAATGTTGATGAATTTGAATATGAACGGTAATGTAATTGCTGCAGGAAAAATCTTAAAATGTTTCCACATTTAATAAATTTACTGTAGATATAGATATTGTTGTTGTTGTTATTATTTTCATTATTTGTCTTTCATTATTTGGCTATATAATTATATATATAGAGCTGAGGTTTTCGCGCGAACTCTTTATCATTTAGGATTGAGGTATTGTTTGCTTGGTTATCGTCATTCCCAGACCTTAGCGAAAGTCTTGATGTCGTTGGGATATACTGGGGATATCAAAAGCCTTATGTGTTGTTGTTGTTGTTATTATCAGTTTGTGATGAGAACAGATATAACAGGTCATGTGGACTTTCTCGATTTTGCATTTCTTGTAAGGCGGACCTTTTTTCTTGTTTTACTTTTTTCCGGTTTCATCTTAGACTTTTGATTGCTAAAAGATAAGGCCATTTTCTATAAACGTTTTAGTCAACTGTGTTTATTGAAGTCTGTGTTACTCATTTCCTACTAAAAAGACTGTCATTTAGTTTTTTTCCCGATGTTCCAAAAATATGTATACTTTCTATATTAACTTGTAAAAATTACGTGATTTTCCAATATTATTCTTATTAATCGTAAAGGAAAACAATACATCAAACACTAAACAACAACAAATCAGTAAGTAAAAAACGAAATTGTTGTCTATTTTCAATGATTAGACAATACATTAATCATGTTTTCTTTAATAAGATGAAACTTTAAAAAAGTGATAATTTTTTAAACGAAGGGAGTAATTGACACCCTTTGATTTGAAAACAAACAAGAGATTCATGCAATGAAACCATCTCAATTATTTCTGGAGAAACTCAATCTTTTTTGGGTCAATATCCTGAGTTGGATAGTCAAGTAATAGGAGTAATGTTTCCAAAACAGTCTTATAATTGTATCAGAATATCATGCATGATGATGACTGTTTTCAAATTGACGTTACAGGTATACATGGAAGGCGCCCTTTTATTTGATAATGGATTCTAATACATTCAAGTACAACAGTGGCTGTAGTTTAGTGGTAAGAATTCCACGTTGTGGCCGTGGAGACCTGGGCTCGAATCCCAGCAGCCACAAGACTGTTTCTTTTTTTTTAATTTAGACTTTTCTGAGATTTGCAAGTAGGTACATTTAGGCTTTTTCTTTTTCGGGTTGGGCTTGCTGTATTTATTTTTCGTTTCTGGCTTCTTCCGGTTTCTTTTTGGGGTGATTGGTTACGTTTAGGGCTATCTCCCCTTTTTATTTTAGACTTTTTTTTTTGGGATTTGCAACTGGTCATGTTTGCGCTTTTTCGCTTTCGGGTTGGGCTTGCTCTTCTTTGCTTTTTTATTTCTGGTTTCCTTTTTTTTTCTGAGACAATATGTTAAAAAATGTATATGAAGATTTAAAGTATAAATTTATGACTTTCTCTTTTTTTGGTTTTATTTCACATATTTTATGGCTTTCTCTTTTTTGGTTTTATTTCTGGTTTTATTTGAAACTGGCTTTAGTTCCTTTTTCTCGTTTTAATAGGATAAGGAGTCTCAATTCGAGTGTCGAGTATAATACTTAGATTTCTCGTTTTAATATGATAGAGAGACTCAAATTCGAGCGTTAAAGAATAAAACTTACAAATATGATAAAAGAGACCCAAATTTAAGTGTTAAGAATAGGACTTACAAGAGTACCGGTATAACATAAAATGGGGGGAATTATATCTTATCTAAAAAAGGTTACTTTAGTGCATCACATAATATCCATCATAGGTTATGAATCAATTTAGCTACAAAATTTAGCTCCCCAGAAGAATCGTAGAATTCAATAAACAAATCATATTGGAAGTGATATTTACTAGATAAATCAAAATAAAACACGGTATCTCCAAAATCAAGAAGTTTTACAGCAAGAGAGACGACACATACTGATCTGAGGATAGATGTTATCATATCGTTGGTTATCTTTTTGGTTGTGATGGTTTCTTTTTCCTTTTTTATTTGGGGTGGGGGGGGGGGGGTGGGGTGGTGTTTGTTGTTGAAGGAAGCGTCATGAGATTGCTGGGGGAGCTAGGAAGGAACATGATGTTGCTATTGCTAGTGGATCAAGAATGATAACGGAAGCACTCACAAGGCCTTAACACAATGATGACCTAAAAGAAATCAATTCACAAATGACAAAAACTTTAGGGGGTAAAAATGTAGATTAGAGTTAAAGATGGCATTGGATCCCAGATGTCTTCTTGAAACTTTTCATGTTTTCCAATTTGCTAATGATTACACAACATTTGAAGCACCCAATTAATACTTGAAATGATCCCCCACTTCAACTCAGGTTTCAAAATCCATTTCCTCTCAACCAGCTTGTGCTCATGAGGAGATCATTGTTGCCCAGATGTTGCCTCTTTCTGTGCCTTCTATTTGTAGCAATACCTACCGTTGTTGAAGCTCTAAAATCAGGCTTGTTTCCTCTTCCTTAGCCTTTGATATTAAATTTCCTTGTCGATTCTTTCGCATTCAAATGAATGATGCTCAACAATACAGTTACAATGCAAATAACTGACGAGGTCTTGTGCAATTTTCTGCAGAAACTTTCAAGATCAATGCAGCAAAGTCCAGCTTAATATCTAGATCAAAGCTTGCTTTCACCACATTGGTGAATAGAGAAGTATTATATTTCGATTGAATTCATATCCATTTGTAGATAAATCATGAATGCACACGCACTAACGATTTATAATCCAGCAGGTGAACGAGATGAAACTCCAAAAAGCACCGTCAGGACCGAACCCAGTGGGAAACCATCGGCCACCAACAAGACTTGTAAAGCCATAAATGCTTCCTATTCGAAGAAAGCTTTGTCTTTTCAAGTGCAGGGAAGGTTAGATATATGTCATTTGTGACCATCTGATATGTGGAGCATGGATTCTGTAACGAATCTGGGTTAACTTGAGGTTTGAATTGTCTCTTTTACCCGGAGGGACAAGCAGATTTTCATTGACTCCCCAAACTTATGTTATAGATATTCAGCTTACATAGATCAAAGGCAGATTTAGAATGATAAAAACAACGAATCATGAATGCATCTCAAATGGAATAACAACTTAAAAATTCTGTGTAAGCTAAATGCTAGGATATTCTATGGAGTAACAGTTAGATCGGTTACACTGTTTGAGTTAATAGGGCATGGCCGGCTCCTGGGATCGGATCGTTTCGCAATCTGATTTACGCAGTATTACCTAACACTTCGGGTAAGAAGCTCTTTCTGTAGTTCAAACTCATGACCTAAAAGTCACAAAACAATAACTTTAACGGTTGCTACTAGGCTCTTACTCTACACTATTGAGTTAATGTGTATGATAAATATTTGACATAAAAATTCAACTTGCCGATTTTCATTCTGTTGTGAACGTAAAAATTCTTTAATTTAAGATGTTAAACAATACAAGAGTCAATATATTTTTGCATTTAATGACCAAATGTACAGGATATACTTGACTAAAGTGTCATTACCTTTTTTTTCTTTCTTTATTACTTAGCTGAAAATATTACGATTAAGACTTGTTTCTTACGATCTGTTTTCGGAAAACAAGTGTTCTTTGTCCACAAACATGACAACCAGAGCGAAGAGATCTTACATCCATTTTTTGTTTCCTCCTCCTTTAACATCAGAAATAATTTTCTAAAAGTAATAAAAGACGATATACGGAACTCATAGTTATGAAACGATCATCAAATAGATGACAATAAGCTTAGAATAATGTGTAACATAGAAGACTATATGTTCCCGGTTTAAACATATAGTAACAAGAAGTAATAGTCAATAAACCACACATATGCGTTTGTTAATGGTTCAAAAAAAGGACACGTCCTATTTCAGTAGTAGAATGGGAAATTGCATGCCTACAATATTCTTTAAAGGAAGTAATTTGCAACTTCTATGTGTATTTAAAGGGTCTTCTGCTTTAACCTTAATAGGAAATATTATAGGCCCAATAAACCAACAATTGCCGTTCATATTTTTACCGAAAGTACTAAATTACAAATTGTAATCAACTACCAGAAAATAAGCTGATATTTCGGCCAAAAAGTTCCCCCCACAACTTCCAAGGGAGAAAAAAGTTCTACCAGTAAATAAAGATAGTTTTTTTCTTTTTTCAAAAAAAAAAGAAAAATAAAATGCAGATAACCAAAGGACCAAATAAAGAAATCCGATAAAAGCTCGAGCGAGAATAGGACAGAGAGAAATTCAATGACTTTGACAAGGACCATTTTCTCTGAAAAAGTCAAAGAATTGCTGATCAGAAAAGCACTTGGTATCAGCTGAACTGGAAGTCGAAGGGGTAGCCAAATGATTATTTCCAGAAGTGTCAAAATCCATAGAAATCTTTGATTGTAAGTTCCCACTTGGCTGCAAAGGAAAAAGATCCAAGGTTTGGTGACCATTCAGATTCCTCATCTCATTCATTATTCCTTCACGAACATCTCCCATGCAGCTTTGCTGCTGATACAAAACATGGTCATGAACATTAGGCCTAGTACACAGTTTGGGCTGCTCCATTTTTTCCACAATTGGTTTCCTCTTCAAGCCCCTTGGTAAAAGTACTTTGGGTTGATGATGATGATATAATGCAACATGATCTGGGTACGGAATGTACACTGGGCTGCAAACAACTGAATTTTATTATGTGGTCAGTCACATAATAGTTACATTATTACTAGTAAGATGTAGCTAGACTAAGTAATACTACGTACCATTAGGGCAAGGCGGAAAAACAGAGGTTTTTTGAAGAAGACGATTGAAGTGAGTGAAGTTTTGTTGCTTTTGCTTCTGTCTTTGTCTAGCCTTGTGGTTTTGGAACCAATAGAAAACATTCTTGCCTTCTATGTGACCAAAAACTCTGAGCCTATTGGTGATCTGTTGAATTTGATCAGCACTTGGAGTTCTCAACCCTTGCCTATACAAACTTTCCAGCATATCTATCTGCTCTTTTGTAGGATTCCACCTAGCACCACCGGTGGCTCCACCAGAGAGGCAGATATCCACGTTGTCACCCTCCATTTCCAACTATCTCCGGCCCTCTGATTATTCGATTTAAGAAGAAATGGTCGTGAGCCTTGTTTCTCAAGAGAGAGATGGTTTGTGTATGGTTTTGCATGGCATCTTCGTGCATTTTATAGGATGGGAAAAGCATCTAAGTCTACAGTCAAAAGCCTTTACTGAAAGAACGTTTCTACACGTAACACGGCTATCGAGGCTAAGATTATGGATATTCAAAAAGTCTAGCAAATTGCCAATCAAAAGTCTAACATTAATGACAATTTATACTTCAATACACTATTATGCATCCCAATTTGTCAGTCCAACTTACAAACGTAAAGTTATTTTAAAGATATTATTATTACATTGTATGATTATTAAGACAATCACTAACTTTTAGTTTTGTTATTTGATCACATACTTGCTTACAAGAATCATTATTAAGTTAAAGTAGGTTTATTACGACAAATACACAAGTTTTTAGAATATCATGCAAGTCAGATCAAAACCAAAAAAGCCACGATTGTTTCCTTTTGAAAATTTCCAGATCATTTATACTATACATATAAATTTATATAAAGATCTTTCAATGTGTCAGACCGTACCCTTCTTTAACTACAGAGGACTAGCCTTGGAACGCCTAATAAGATTGTTGACCTTGAGGTCACGGTTCGAGACGGGGAAACATCCTATTACACAAAATGTAATGTAAAATGTATATATCAGATCGCAAAGCGACACGACTCCTCTCAGAATCCAATGCAAACGCAGGAGAAGGAACGCCCTTGTTTAAAGAAAGGATAATTATAGAATTCATTATTTAAATAAGAAAGAAATGACATAGTTATCAAAAATAAATAAAGTGAAATAATATAAGTGGTGAAAGAGTGCTGACTTCAACACTAGTAGTAGATCAAGGGTCAAACAAAAAGAGAAAAAGAAAAAAAACAGCAGAGGCAGAGGGCTTGACATGCGTATTGTATTTAGTGCTACGAAATCTCTGAAAACATGGGGGGGTAGCCAGCGGCTGCGATGCTGCATGCGTATAAAGACCAAAGAGCCCCTATAGGACTGATGTCTCGGGAATGAAAGGTTGTGACTAAAGAGAGTAAAAAGCCAGGAGTAGAAAACAGGGGCAGAATAGGGGAATCAGAGGAAAAGACATCCGGTTGGGTGTTTTGTAACTCTACTCTACTGGCTATGACCTACCGCCTTGGGAATTTGAGAAATTAAAAACTTCAAGTTTGAGAGAAAAGTAGCGGCAGCCGCTGCCCACCGGAGATCGGAAAAGTAGGGGAGAAGGTGGGTCGACGTTATTGGTGATTGGCTGGATTTTGAATTCATCCTAGTAGTAATCGCATAGTTGGCATGCATTTCTTGGTAATGTAAGAAAACAATCATCATGATGTTTCTCGTGTTGATTTCTATTTAGTCTTGTGTTTCTCCCATTTTTCATTCGTTTTCTGTAGCTATATGCATAGATTTTTTTGGGCAAAAAACACGGCCAGTTATTACCGTTTTCAATGGAATACTAAAATTGCATTGGAATCCTATTTTATAATCATTAAAAACTCGAATAACAAATAGCTTAAATGGATAATATAGCAGAGCTACATAGCATATTTGAGTCTGTATCAATCAAATTTTTTTTTTTTAGAAAGGCTGTTTTATAATGTGCAACGCATATTTGTGCGTATGTGTATATTTTCAAAAAGAAAAGAGATTAATGCGTTAAAATGGAACAACTTCATTGTCTGGTTAAAACCCTAAAACCAGATATCCAAAAATAAACAAATATAATGGAACCAAAAACGAGATTATGAATTGTCGAAAAGAGCCAACGACATTTTGATAAAGCTGAATATAGGAAACATAATTATTTGAAGTAGTATGAAAACATTTAAATAAGAGGGTAAACTCATTTTGGTTTTACAAACTATTTCTGCAATACGCTCTCAAGGGATCAACAAAACGCATATGCAATACAATTAAGAAGACCCCAAAAGACATGTAAAGATAGTTGTGTTTTGTAAGTCGGTTTTTTTTTTTTGTTGACAAATTCAAACTCGGACGTGTCCAAATTCAGGCCTACAAAACTCACAAAGATCAATCTTAAGCTCAGATAGACCCGATCTCACATCTTATAAAGATTAATATCAATCAACTCACCTTGAAGTTAAATAGATATCATTCATCAAACTCCATCTATTGAACACACGGTCAAACTCCTGTAAAAAAATAGTAGATATATGAACAAAGAGTAAAGAATAGGTAAAATCTAAATCTTAAATAATACTTGTAAGTTGTAACTCACACATTATAAGCCTTCACTTTATGACATGTACCAAAGATGCAACAAGCCTTCACTTTATAACATATATCAAGGATGCACTTTATAAATTTTGAGCTTGGACCGGCTAAACATTCGCTCTTCTCGAAGTTGAAGGGCTCTTGGAAACTTCACTTCCTCAATGAAAAGAAAATGTAGGATTTTGAAAGAATATAATTTTGGCTTTCTTATATAAAAAATGATTTTTTCAGCTAATCAAAAATAATATATATATATATATATATATATATATATATATATATCTGTGTGTGTGTGTGTGCATATAAATATATTAAAAATAAAAATAATAAATATATATATATATATTTTGAAGCTTGTCCATTTTTTGTCAGACCGAATGTGTTAAGTTTTGACTGGACCGATCCAATTAACATTCCAGCATGTGACGGGCCGATTACCCAAAATCAAAGAAAAACACAAATTTAAAAGAGGCTAAAGTTGTACTATAACACCAAAATATGAAATCGAAAAAGGCTAGTAATGATAGGATAAAATTTTTAACACTCCATTTTACAATAAAAAAAAGTAAAGTATGATACATATGTGCTAGAAGACGAAAATAATCAAATATCATAAAGATTTTTGGACGCAAAATGTCATCTAGAGGGTTTCATCGTCCCATTCTTAAGAAACTTTTTCTAAGATAAAATCAGATCATTTAACAGTCTTATAGACAGAGAAGTGAATCATCATATATAAAGTACTAGTGCTTGTGGTTGTAGCTACCACCTGTTCCTGTGAATGTGTTTCAATGATAACGATAAAATGTCACTATATTGCATTGCATAAAGAGAATAAAATTATGTCGTTACTAAAAAAGAATAATATCACATGTGATATATACATTATATATATATAATTAGTAAACAACCTATACTTTAATGTTCACTTTTCAGCGAAATAAGCATATTGTGTTACCGAAAGTAAAAAAGAACAATGTCATCACATATGATATATAGTGAAATTAGCAAACAACTTTTTCTTTAATGTTATCTTTTGTACGAAATAAACATAGCGTTATGGGTGGTAATTAAGCATGAAAAGAAATCCATAAATACTAACTCATTTTTCATAAGATCAATTAAAATAAGATAATTGGAGTACGACATTTAAATTTTGGCAGATGATAAACACAAAAAAGGACTACCTTCTCTACATGAAACATTGGAGTAGGATAGTCTTTCCTTTGGAAGAAAATTGTAATAACTGCCCGCCACCCACCTTTTATTAGTTCAATACACCAAAAAAATGCACAGGTTACAAAGTTAAGAAAGTAAACTTTTATGAAATTAGTATATTATTTAATAAAACAGCAGTATAAATAAATCAAGTCACTCCACCCTACGTTGAGAGGAAGAGTGGAATAATTTTAATTCATATATAATACGTGTCTAATTAATAATCCAGATCAATATTCAAGTTCACCTCTTGTTTGTCTAGGACATATTTTTCTAGATTATCAGAACATGAAAGGATTAAACTATAGGAACTATTTATACACGTCTTTTAAGAGACAACGATAAGTTGGATTAAAAAGACAAATAAGCCAATTATATATACATCTAATAAGTACTAGGTGTTTGGATTTTCTACACTTCACATGCACCATATACCATATGTATATTATTGTCTTCTTCATTCTTGTTCTCTTTTCTGAATTAAAATTTCTTTTAGAAATGGGAAAGAAAAATAGTTCAGTAATTTCACCTTGATTCCAATTGATCTTTTTTTAACCAGTTTTTCGAATGCCATATTACTCTCCAAAAAGTGGTATTATATCGTGTTATTAACTTTAGAATATCATATTATATTAGATCATAAATTATATTCATGATAATGATTTATCACACTTTTAACATGGCCATAACTGTTATAATAGAATTTTCCTATACATTACAAGGCTTGAAATTCTATGATAAACTACAATATAAAAATCGTAATACTACAAGAAATTTATTCACGCATCCTTTGGTCTACACTATTGTCGCTTTGGTTTGTATATATTTTCATTATACACATTATACATAGAATATTATGGAAGATATTTCAAAGCAAAACAGTGTACACCTAGAATATAACACTTCAAAAGTGCGATTATGAATGTGAAAAAAAAAAAGCGTGGTTGTGAATTTTTCACCAAAAACAGCCAAAAAAATTGTTATGATGTGGTTATCTTATTTTAATAAAACAAAACGTAGTTAATATGTATTAGATCCATATCAAGATACTTTTATTTGTCCATTCTGTATTTCGTTTTCTGTTTGATCCGTAAAATCAGAAAATCAGTTCGTCACATTTAGAACTACTGCATCAATTACACATCTTCATACTAAAATTTGAAACAAGTCATTATCTATGATCTTAAAAGTCACAGTCATGTTTGAATTTATTTAATCAGTATCAATTATTGAGCTCACTCGTCTTGTATCCAAACTCAAATCTTCACTACTAACAAGAAGTGGTTATACAAAAAAAAATCTACCATAAATATAGAAAGTCAATAACAAGTTCGACTTATTTATTTTGACACAATTATCGATTTATATCTATCATAAATAATGAGAACTTTTATTTATTACAGTCAACTTTTTTCTACAAAATACGAAGGACGTAGAAGGAGATGATGATTTGAATTTTTTATGTTTGGCTTTGAGATCTTTTGAAACTTCTCTCCACAACTCTTATTTCATTTCGTAGCTAAGTTCTCTTTTGATGAAATCGTGACAACTTTTGTAATAGTTTGGATTTTCCTAGTAGATTTTAAGTCTTGAAGTCGGTTTGAACCCAACGACCTCACTATAAGTCTGACAGTAGTACGAAACATCAGTTATTTTAGTCTTTTGACTTTGTATCTTAAAAAGATTAATCTTTGTTGATATTAGCATTTGGAATGTTTGAATCAGATAACTTAAACGGGCTTTTCGTTTTCTCTTAGAAGAAAACATTTGGAGCACACTTCGACATGATGGAAGGAGAATCTATCCACTTTTACATCTTTTCGTCTCAGCAATTCAAGCTTTTGTTTGTCACTTTCTCTATTCGAATATGTGACCTGGATCTCACAAGTCATAACCATAAAACTCAAACATTAGTTTTACACATTAGCATTAATTATGTCGCTTAAAAATGGATGGATATATTTATGTATATGTATATACATGTGTGTGTATGTACATATCTATGTATACATATATGCATATTTTATAGTAGCGTATCTTTATTTTGAAAAATGATAATACGTAAAAATTAAATAAGTACAGTTTTCATGTAGCACTAGACATGAACAGACATTATCTAAACTTTCCTTGTCTAACCTAGGTGGGAAAAAATCTTTTGGCATCCCTTCCCCCTCCTTTTCACTTCAACTTGAAGATTTAGTATGTATTAAGAAACTAAATCTTAATCACATCACATAATCAAACAAAATAAATCACCGAAAAAATAACAGCAGACAATGACGTCTAAAAAGAGACGTCTTTCCATGATTGATATGTAAACCGCAACCGCAATGAAAAACTTAACAACGCACAAGAAACCAAAATATTGGTACTAATAATATCCTAATTAAAAGGAAATTACCCTTTTGCGATAGCTTCGTCTTCCTATTGCTTTTTCCAAGGCCCTGTAATTTTACTGGTCAAGCGGTGAATTCATTGTTTTTCACCAAAGACGATAACCCCATAGACTATTCCATTTAAGGTCAATAAGCAACCTCTTCTGTCCCCCCTATTTCCTAAAGACAAGAGGAGTTTCTCTCAAGCTCCACACTGTTGAAGCTAAATTATGTGATATTGTAATTCTCCAAGATTTTAATCTTTGTGGGTTCTTCAGGAAACAAAAAAAGATGGGATCTTTTGGTGGAATAGAAATTGGCTTGACATTAGTGTTTGCTGTCATTGTTTTGCTACTTGTAGCAGAGCTCTACTATTTTTTGTGGCGGAAAAGAAGATTGAGCAATGGAGAAATCAATGATGAATCCAAGTATGCCCCTTTGTTATCCTACTTCTGTTGGAAAACCCCAAATTCTATACACAATTCAAACAGCACTCGAGAGCTGAACCCCACAGTTTCAAGAAACAGAGAAACAGATGAGTCAGAGCAAGACCTTGAGTCGGGCAATAGCAAAGATATACTTTTGAAAAACTTGGGTGAAGAAAATGTGGATATAGAGTTAATGAGGCTGCATAATCTTTGGGGACCTCCTAGATTTCTATGCACAATTAAAGAGGAAACAAAGGAGGATTTAGAATCAGAGGATGCAAAATCGAGGGGTGAGAGGAGCAGAAAAGGATCAAGAACAACAAGCGTAAGTGACATGATTGTTGCTGTTGACACTCCCTTTATGAGCCCATTGTCCTCACCATCCATAAAGGCATCACCTTTGAATGGTTACAATCACAGAGGATTCAGTCCACTTTTTGATTCATTCACAGAGGCTGATTTGACTAAGTTATTATCCTCGCCTCCACCAAAGTTCAAGTTTTTGAGGGATGCTGAAGAGAAGCTAATTAAGAGAATAGTTGAAGAAGCTGAGAGAAGGGCCATCAAAAAGGTTTCTATTCAAGATTCTAGTTTTAAATCTGCTCAAAATTCAGAAGTAAATGAGGATTCTTTGATTTCTTTCATGAATAATAAGAATATGGAAAGAGATATTCAACAGCATGAAGATGAAGTTTATCCTTCAGGCCCTTCAAAGGTACTTCCATTAGCTTCTTCTCCTTCCAGAATCAGCCCAGTTAATAGCAAATCTAGATTGCAATAGGATATTTTGATTTTAAGGTAGGATTCAAATTCTGTCTTTGGCACTTCCTCCTTTTTACTTTTTTACCCTTTTTCTTTGGCACCACTTTGTTGGTTTTTGGTTTCATCCTAGGGTGGAAACAGAGTGATACTGATGGCTTCCTGTATATTCATATTTAAGTTGCTTCAGCATACAAAAAAGGAAATTAGTTGTCCTTGATGATTTTCTTGAATGTTAGGTGGAAGATAAAAATTGTAAATCGTAAAACTTGTGATATTGCATTCGCTTGTTGATACAGTTATTACGACATTGATGTAATCAGCAGAATGCAAGGTTCATAGTAGATCCTACCAACGCCAACCACATGCTTATCATGTTTTATGTAATCATTTCGTCGGTTTGTATCTTGACAGCTTTATTGTAGGTGTTTAGGTTATACCGTCAGTTTTTTAAACTTGGATTCACTTCGTGGAAATCAAGTCTTAAGTCTCTCACCTAAAAAACCGTTAAACAACGTGATTTATATTTTTCACGAATCTCTTTAGTCTATGAGAGGTTGGAAGTCTCCAAGGTTTTATGTAAGCATGTGATTACAGGTGGGGACTAAGAAAACCCTCCCCCGGGCAACCCAAGGTGTCTTTCTTTAAAATAAAGTTGTAGGTTGTCCTAATTAGTGTGTTTACATATGCATGTAGAAACTATATATAATTTATTGTATGTGGGTGGAGCTCCATCATTTGCTGTGTAAGTAAAGGACTAAAACGTCAATAAGGTACGACTTCATTAAAGTACAATGGTGTGGGAGATTAGGAGCTACAGCATAAAGTTACTCGTACTTGCTATTTATATTTTGCCAACTTTATGCATTGTTTCCAAATTACTTTTGTAATAAATAAATATATTGTCAAGAGGGAAAATTAATCAATATAGTGGAAAGAAAGAAAAGAAGGCTAATACTAGTGGATGAGATCTGAGGAGAGCTAATATGAGGCAAAATATGGTACTTCCAATCACGCGAATCCACGTGTACAAAAGAGTTTTTTTTTTAAATTATAAAAAAAAGTAAACAACGGACTCTTTGTACACGTGGCGTTGCGTGATTGGGTGTCTCATACTTTGCCTCATATGAAACCTCCTCTGATCTCATCCGTAATACTAGAAAGTGACCAAACATTTAAAAAACATTTAAATCAAAACAATCAATAATGTTTCCTTAATAAGTTGGACAATCAATAATGTTTCCTTAATAAGTTGCATTTGCGAAATATAAATATGAAACTCGAATGGATAGTAAATTATCTATCATAGGGCTAAGAGAAATAAGTAATGAATATGAATCTGATGAAAATCATATATTTAAAAAAAATTCAAAGATAGTACTTTCCCACTTGTTTTTATTTCATTGGCCAATCACCAAAATTTATAATAACGAGTAATTAGTGGTTAACCAAAAAAAAAATTGTGATTGAATCTTGATGAGATTGTCATCCATTTACATGGTAAAGATTGCGTCAAATAGGTTTACATAATTTTTGAACTCCTGAAAGGGGTATAAGAAGGGCAAAGAGGCGGAAACCCTAAAAAAGAGGAAGCTAGCGCAGGTCTAACTTAGGTATGGGGCAGTCTATAGGCTTTTATACCCCTCTAGGACTAATCCTACCTTATTGTACAGACTTTTGTCGTAACAAGGTTGGACCAATGGCGAAATCTCTTGTTTCGGACTCCACCGTCTTAACTCCAAAGAGCATTGTGAATGATGTAAATCAGGAGCTCAGCGGCCTCTTAAGTTGGGTGATGACTTACGTATGACCCATCTCTGCAAACCATGTCCTCGGCCTATCAACAGTGAAACTCTCACAATGTGCGTATCTCTGAAATCGAACTCTTGATCTCTTAGAGCAAATCCCAGCGCGAGTATCAATTCGACTATGCGCGGGTGGCAACAAGGTTACAAATACATGAATGTGTCTCAAATGGTCAAAATATCATGATAGTTCATGCTAAGCGGTCTAACTTTCTCGTTCTACTTAGACATCGCAATTAGCAAACTCAAGAAAGCTCGCGATTGAACCACCAGCCTTCAAGAGACAAACTGTCATTATTTTAGGTATAAGTATAGACTAGAAACATATAACTAATAAGTCTATAGATGAGAAAGGTTAAAAAAGTCAGAGCATGACGAGATCCACTTTTATCGCGTGTGACCACTAGGCTAGCTTAGTGAAACAAATACATAGTCAAGCCTCTTTAAACTTTGAGCATCACTATTTCCAATAGTGTGTGAGTCCAACCTCAGAATACAAAATTGTTGTTGTTGCAGATCAATACAAGTTTGTGAATACTAATTTCGGAAGTACACTTGACCATGTAGGTTAGTCGATTTAGTTGGAATGCAGCCCTTGTTAAGACAGCTGGATCCATGATTGGCGATATCCATTCCACTAATTCAGGGATTTAGGAATTATTTGATTGATTCTGATTAATTGTATGTAATCAATTGTAATTAGTTATTTTCCTTTTGTATAGCATAGCAAACGTGTACAAATAGTGAGATCAAGAGATGATTGAAATCAACGAAAAAAAACAATTTTTAATTTTCCCTTACTTGTCAATCTCTGTAAGCATACCTAATTAACATGGTATTAGAGCATTGATCCAAGTGAAAAAGGAAAAAAGAGTTCTTGTCAAGAACAATTGGCTCAGAAAACCAGTGTTTCTTCATCGCCAAAAACAATCCGTGCATACCAGTACCACATAACCGTTTGCTTGGCTCAGATTTCTTCTTCCTCATAGCCAAAATACCTCTCCCGGTCTGTTTGCTAGACCAGTATCCAACTATCCTTATCATTCGTGCCCAATACCTGCAACATACACCAACATGTCAACCAGTGCAGCAAGTAACCCAGAACAACAAAAACCCACGCTTACTCTCCCAGAGGGGTTTGATCTCAGTGAACAATTTGCTTTATTCATGCAGAGCAAAATAAACCCCAGTCCATCAGTAGCTACAATGGATAATCTGGTGATTAAAGTAAAATTAAACAGTCACAATTATCCATTGTGGTGCAATCTCATGAAAAGAGCCCTGCTTGGAAGAGGAATGAGTACCCACATCACTGGGGTGTCTCCAATTCCTCTACCAACGGATCCGAGTTACTCAAAATGGGAGCAAGAAGACCAACTAGTCTTCACATGGATCATAGACAATATTGAAGACAGTTTGGTCAGCAATGCCTCCAGATACCCAACGGCCAAGGCATTATGGGATGGTCTGGCCATCACATACGGCTCTGGCAGTGATGACATACAAATATTTGATCTTCACCGCCAGGCAAACTCCATCAGACAAGGGGATCAACCCTTGGATGAATGCTGGCGGAAACTTCAAGATATATGGATGATGATTGACATAAAAGAACCCAACCCTATGGAGTGTGAAAAGGATATCAGTGTCTTCAACAAAAGGCTACAAGAACACCGGCTATACCAACTGCTCACAGCAGTAAGTGAAAAATATGGACCAATAAAAAGGGACTTGTTGAAGAGAGAACCTCTTCCTTCTGCAGAAATGGCCTATAATGAAATCCGGAGGGCAGATGTACGCGAAGAGGTGATAATGGAACATACCCCCTCAGTTAATACATCACAGGGGGTTGGATTTGGTTTAGCCATTAAAGGACCAGTGGGACGAAATAAAGGGACACCGGAGAGGAACCCTAAATCTACTCAGGGCAGGGGTTCCTTCGAAGGGACAAAAGCATCCGATGGAAAAACCTCTCGGTCAGGCGGACCATCATCCCGAGAAGAGAAAAATCACCTCGTTTGCAGCCATTGCGGACAGCGTAGGCATACAGTGGAGCAATGCTTCAAGCTACATAGTTTTCCCGAATGGTGGAAAGCCCACAAGGCAGCATTGAAACAGCAGGAAAAGGGGAAGGCAGCCATTGCAAGAGGAGAAGCAGACTGCAGCGAAGAAGAGACGGGAAAGCAACAGAAGTCTCCAGAAACAGGAGACTGCGGCGCAGGTAGAAAGGGGGCGGGTGAAAACCCTAACCCCCTTTCAGTTTTAAATACCCGAAAATTGTCCCCCACCCCCCTGCAGTTTCATAATAATATTAGAGTGGACCCTGCAGTTTCAGTAAATTACACCTCAGTCCCTCCAGTTTCCCATATTTTACCATCACACCCCAGAGTTACTGAAAACGTACAAATTGACCCAGAAGTCCCATATTCACCTAATTCTGCCCCACCAAACTTCCATAATTCCACAGATTGCCCAACCTTATCATATGCTTATATTGCTCACCAACCTATACCTTATGATCCCACATCTCAATGGATCCTGGATTGTGGTGCCACGGACACCATGACATATGACAAAAAGGACTTTATCACACACACACCTCCACCCAAAACATTAATTGAAACTGCAAATGGCCAAACTGTTCCTGTATCTAGAGGTGGCACCATATCCATCACCCCTCACATTAAATTAAACAATTGTCTCTATGTGCCTTCCTTATCTAATAAGCTTTTATCTATTAGCCAACTTACCAAAACTCTTGATTGCATGGTTCTCATGTATCCTACTTTTTGTTTACTTCAGGACATTCATACGAAGGCAATTATTGGTCGTGGTATTGAAAAAGGGGGCCTGTATTATGTTGATGCGGTGGAATAACAGGGTCAGTCCAATCTTGCCACCAGTACGGTCTCCCGGCAATTATGGCTATGGCATCGGCAGTTAGGGCATATCTCTTTTTCCTATCTCAGAAAATTATTTCCCGACTTATTTCCTATTAAATTTGTTCCCATTACATGTGACACTTGCCTTCGGGCCAAACAAACTCGAGCAACATATAATTCTACTCATACGCGTGTCAGTACAATGTTTGATTTAGTACATTCTGATGTTTGGACACCTTCCCCAATTGCTACACCGCTTGGTTTTCGATATTTTGTTCTTTTTGTTGACGATTACTCACGAATGACGTGGATCTACCTACTCAAAAATAAATCTGATGTCACATCTTGGTTCATTGAGTTTTACCACATGATTCAACACCAGTACAATACATCTATTAAAATTCTTCGATCTGATAATGGCGGAGAATATATTGATGGGGGGCTTGCTAAATTTATCCGGGAAAATGGGTTACTACATCAAACCTCTTGTTCTGGGACTCCTGAACAAAACGGGGTCGCAGAAAGAAAAAACCGTATTCTTCTAGAAATGACACGCGCAATGATGTTTGAATCACATGTTCCCTCGAGTTTCTGGCCCGAGGCGGTAGTCACTACAGCCTACCTCTTAAATCGCCTTCCCACTGCCATCCTTAATCATAAAACTCCACTTCAGACTCTCGCACTACAAACTACCCTACCATCCGTTCAAACTTTACCACCTCGAGTCTTTGGTTGCACTGTTTATACTCATATTCCAACCACCAAACGCCACAAACTTGAACCCTGTGCAGAAAAGTGTGTCTTTGTTGGATATGCCACTACCCAAAAGGGTTACCGTTGCTATAATCCTCAAACCCGTAAAATTCTCATTACCATGAATTGCGTCTTTGTCGAAACTGAATATTACTACGGAACCCATTCTAGGAAACAGGGGGAGTCCTTAACTAATGATTCCTTAGCATGGCTTCCGGGATCGATTGAGCCAACAGGGCAAGTAGGTGGCGCCGATTGTACTGCTGAGTCAACAGACATACAGGTATCTACTTCTTCAGCACCCGTCAATAATAGTCCAGATATGGGTGTTCTGCAGGAGACAACAGGTGATACAAATCTAACTACTGATCTTGATACAGACCCCTTCATTCCCCCAGATATACCAAGTCAAGCTTTATCTTATCCAATTACTGATACTGTGGAGGATAGCTCTAATGATATTATGCAGCAACAGGTACGGGTGTTACCATCCAGGACGACACGAGGTGTTCCACCAAACAGGTACTCACCTACCAAAGTGGTAAATGCCTCAAGATATCCACTTAACCTAGAAAAGAGAGACATATCTGAAAAGGCGAAAGCAATGTTTACATCTATGTGCTCTGAAGTAATACCCAGGACGGCTGAAGAGGCGGTCAATCTTCCAGAATGGAAAACTGCGATGGACGAAGAAATGAATGCCCTCTATAAGAATAAGACATGGAAAAAATGTTCTCTTCCCCCAGGAAAAAAACCAGTTGGATGCAGGTGGATATTTACAATAAAATACAAAGCAGACGGAAGCATTGAGAGACGAAAAGCAAGACTGGTGGCCAAGGGTTATACACAAACCTATGGGATAGACTACTCTGAGACATTTTCTCCGGTGGCACGAATAGATACTATCAGGGTACTCCTATCAGTCGCAGCTGCAAAGGACTGGCCGTTACATCAGTTTGATGTAAAGAATGCATTTCTACATGGAAACCTGACAGAAGAAGTATACATGGAACCACCTCCAGGTTTCTCGACAGAATTTCAGGACGGAGAGGTATGTAGATTACATAAGGCATTATATGGACTCAAACAATCTCCTCGTGCATGGTTTGGCAGGTTCACCGGAGTAATGAAGCAGGATGGATATAAACAAAGCAATGCCAATCATACTCTGTTCATCAAGAAAAGGGAAGACTTGGTAACATGCCTGATTATTTATGTCGATGATATGGTGATCACAGGTAGCGATGAAGAGGAAAACTGCGATGGACGAAGAAATGAATGCCCTCTATAAGAATAAGACATGGAAAAAATGTTCTCTTCCCCCAGGAAAAAAACCAGTTGGATGCAGGTGGATATTTACAATAAAATACAAAGCAGACGGAAGCATTGAGAGACGAAAAGCAAGACTGGTGGCCAAGGGTTACAGACAACGAAAAAGACAAACAGAACACCCCTGGGGAAGAGAGAGAGAGGGGGTGGGGGAAGGGGGTTGTGATTGAAGGTGGGGCTTGCATGTTTTATCACGCTGACCCTATTAGAACTATTGGCGAATAGTGAAGTATAAACTCTATGTCAGCTTGAAATTTTGTATTCCCTTCCCTAGCAAAGTTTCAACTTTGGGAGTTTCAATATAAAAGTTATCGTTTGATCATATCCTTGGGTTAGTTTTGGACATGATCTTTGCATATATCACGACAAATCATTCCCTCCTCTCATGATGCATGCGGGTCAATGTTTAATGTCAACATCATATTACGTAGATATGGATGTAGGGTCTTGCTTGGAAATATTATACTGAGCAATCGTTTAAAGAAAAACCTAATTTGTTTAGGCTAATATTTAATGCCTACAAATGCATAATGCAAACATATCTTTTTACGTTTTGTTTGCTAGTCTAAAGCCGGCTGCAAAAGTTGTACACATCCTGGTTAAATCATGTGCGTGGCAGCCGTTGTTGACAATGATAACAAGTTAAGCACTCCTACGAGGGCATAGGCCAAAGGTCAATCGCACAAGATTTAAGTTCGATATGTACAATTTTTTTAAGGTTGGTAGTTTAAATTCTGTCCTAGTTGATGCCGATTCGACATTAGAAGTATGATTTTGGTCCA
This sequence comes from Eustoma russellianum, assembly GCA_036186865.1. Taxonomy (NCBI): domain Eukaryota; kingdom Viridiplantae; phylum Streptophyta; class Magnoliopsida; order Gentianales; family Gentianaceae; genus Eustoma; species Eustoma russellianum. The sequence goes on along the minus strand of AP025048.1, from coordinate 3,119,217 downwards.
ATGATGATCTAATTTAGACTTCACTAAAGCAAATGTAGCGATATATCAATCGCATTCTACTATTATATGGTGCGATGATTTTGATAGCATAGACCATTTTATCCCCCCACACACAAAAAAATCATAGTCTTGAACCATTTAAGTGTAAATGATGTGTGAAGTAGAAATCTTCATTCGTCAATTTCTTGATCGATCTAATCAAAGACTTGGTTTCGCAAGTGGTTCATAGTTCCAATACTATTATGGGTTGTCGTTATTTTTTGTCTCATTAAAATGTTAGGTGTTTAGTATATTGACATAACAAGATGAAGAAGACAATCTGAATCGTATTGTATGTAAGCGGCTTGATCAGCTGCCCATGTTAGGTATCCAAGTTTAATGTCTAAACGTAAAACGATGTAATTCCTTTTTCTTTTTTCTTTTTTTTTTTTGAAAAATACACACCAGAAATTGTATCGTGTGTGGAGCCCGTGTATATTTGAATTATTGAATGGCAGGTCTCACGTACAGCCACCGGGCTACCCATGTTGGATACAAAAAGAGGAGACTGTGTGTGCTGCGTGCCAGGGTGAAGAAGAACCCTTTTTTTACTTTTAAAATTTAAAACTAGAGAGAGCAGATGAAAGCAACTAAAGAAGCTTTTAGAAAAGGCTGCTTGTATTTGGGCTTTTCTTTCTCTTTGCTTGGGTTTTAAGAAATCCTATCAGAAGGGCCGGACTTCGAGCAAAGGTGGCTGCTTTGTCACATTGAGTCCACAGTTTTGAACCGTAGAATCAGCATTTTACACAAAGTGTAAGATAAGACTGCGTACATCAGACCGCGAAGAAGCAGGATCTCTTTACATTTACTACGCAAATAGAGGAGTCTAGTGCATTTTGTCATAAGCAAAATCACAAATAAAGCTGTGCTAGGAGTTTACGGCTTATGTGGATCGTGAAAGGTATGTACACTTATACCTAAACTATAAGAAACGTCACAATCCTGGATAACGCCATTCTACCTGAATATGTGAACCCATGGATGTCTAGCCATCAAGATGAACATAAGTACTTCTCATAAGCCATGGAATTGTTGACCGTTGGTGTGATGCCCATGGGGCTTCTTGCGGCCTTCTGGCCAGCCCTGTTCAAGATCATAGGCGAAGCAAGTCCTGGATCAGGTATCGCCGGAATACATTTCCGGCCACCTAATATCTAGAAGATCTTATCCTTTCGGCCTTCTTTTTTGTGGTTTCATCTTCTTTCTCTGTTACTCTTTCTTTTGGGAGATCAAGATGATATTAACATATAATAGGAGAATGTGATTGCTACCGATAGAAGATGATTTGAAAGGATTAAAAATGGTAAAATGACTGGACCCAACTATATTTCAATTGAGACTTGAAAATTCATAGTAAAAGAAAGTATTATATGGCTAAAAGATCTTTTTAGACCGATAAAATAACTTACTAATAAAAGAAAACATTTCAGTATCTTTATATAAAAATTATACAGATCATAGAGAAATTAAGTCAATACACCACCCTGAAATTTATGAATTTCCTTGTCTGTCGGTCATTTGCTTCTTCCTGATTCCTCCCATTTTTCTTGTATTTTCTGTATTTTTTTTCTTTTATATTTTGCTTATTTAGCAGGGAGGTATGGATTTGGACGCAGCAACCTAAAGTTTAGATAGGGGATGAAGAATTCTATTAACGTGGATAAATCTCCTTTTGTTTATGTGTGTGTCTAATAATTTTACTCGATCTATTCGGCTTTATCCTCCAAGACGTCGTTCATTTTTGGTATCTTGTACAGTCTCTTGCATTTGTTGATGGACTTTCTGGGGTCTGGATAACTAATAATATGACAAACGAGAAACGAAACTTCAGGGAACCTAAACTGGAATTCAAATCCTATGCGAATCCTGAAAAACTCGAACTTAACCCGTGTTTTAAAGCTCTCAAATTCAAGCCTCTGAAAAATACTATGAGCCAAGCCAGATCTTTGGTACATTCGCTCAAGCTCGGCTCGTCTACAGGACAATCATGAAGACAAGAGAAGCATTGTACAACGTCTGGCAAACTGTAGTGACGAGCAACGGGAAGCAATGATTTACTTAGCATCACACTATCACCGATAAGAAGCTGTTGATACAGAGAATCATAAAAGAAACGAACAGTCTTACATAGAAGAATGAATTTCATTTTTGCACTAATAAAGTCTCATCATTGCAACAGACGCACGAATGTACCTTCGGATATCATGGAGGTCCAATTAACAAAATTACATGGGAACATGAAACTAAAAACAAGTAGGATATATGGAAGTGCAATTATCAAACAAACAGCAAAATACCAAAACTATAGAGAGCCAAAATATTGATGTCTGCATTATGCACGCTAGCAGCAGCATCAGAATAATATCAAAATGAAAGTCTTAAGGCGGGTAGCCAATTGGATCCGTAACGACACGTAGTTCACATTTAATCCACCTCTTCAATCTTGGGGCCAGCACCGCTTGAAGCTGCAGGAGGGGCATCCTCATCGTCCATGGGAGCTCCACCAGCACCCTGGTACATTTTTGCAATGACTGGGTTGCAGATGCTCTCAAGCTCCTTCATTTTATCTTCAAACTCATCAGCCTCTGCAAGCTGGTTGCTGTCCAACCATGAAATTGCCCCATCAATGGCATCCTCAATCTTCTTCTTGTCATCAGGGGTTAGTTTGGCGCCTATCTTCTCGTCCTTCACTGTATTCCTCATGTTATAGGCATAGTTCTCCAACGCATTCTTCGCCTCCACCTTCTTCTTATGCTCTTCGTCCTCTGCCTTGTATTTCTCTGCCTCCTGGACCATCTTCTCTATATCATCCTTCGACAGCCTACCTTTGTCATTGGTGATGGTGATTTTGTTCTTTTGGCCCGTTGTCTTGTCCTCAGCGGACACATTCAAAATGCCATTGGCATCAATGTCAAAGCAAACCGTAATCTGCGGCACACCCCTAGGAGCTGGGGGAATACCAGACAGCTCAAATTTGCCCAACAAGTTGTTATCCCTTGTTCTTGTCCTCTCACCCTCGTACACCTGAATCAACACACCTGGCTGGTTATCTGAGTATGTTGAGAAAATTTGTTCTTTCTTCGTGGGGATGGTAGTGTTCCTGGGGATCAGAGTAGTCATCACTCCACCCGCTGTTTCCAGACCAAGAGACAGGGGAGTCACATCCAACAGCAACAAGTCTTGAACCTTTTCATTACCCTCGCCACTGAGGATAGCAGCCTGCACGGCCGCACCATAAGCAACAGCTTCATCAGGGTTGATGCTTTTGCAAAGTTCCTTTCCATTGAAGAAATCCTGCAACAGCTGCTGTACCTTGGGAATTCTTGTAGATCCACCAACAAGTACAACATCATGAACACTGCTCTTATCCATCTTCGCATCTCTCAAACATTTCTCTACAGGCTCCATACATTTTCGGAATAGGTCCATGTTCAACTCCTCAAACCTAGCACGAGTAATGGTGGAATAGAAATCAATACCCTCAAAGAGAGAATCAATCTCAATTGTGGTTTGTGCAGTCGATGAGAGCGTCCTCTTTGCTCTTTCACAAGCAGTTCTCAATCGTCTCAAAGCTCTAGGATTTCCAGTGATATCTTTCTTGCTCTTCCTTTTGAATTCCTGCACAAAGTGATTGACCATTCTATTGTCAAAGTCCTCACCTCCCAAGTGGGTGTCACCAGCTGTTGCCTTGACTTCAAAAATACCTTCTTCAATGGTTAGCAAAGACACATCAAATGTTCCACCGCCAAGATCAAATATTAGCACGTTCTTCTCTCCAACGCTGGTAGCCTTCTTGTCAAGACCATAAGCAATTGCAGCAGCTGTTGGTTCGTTGATTATACGCATGACATTAAGGCCAGAAATAACTCCAGCATCTTTTGTTGCTTGACGCTGTGAGTCGTTGAAATAGGCAGGAACAGTAACCACAGCATTCTTAATTGTTGAACCAAGGTAAGCCTCAGCAATTTCCTTCATCTTGGTGAGCACCATGGAGGAAATCTCCTCCGCAGCAAACTGCTTGTCCTCGCCCTTATAGCTTACAACAATCATAGGCTTGTCAGCTGGTCCAGGAATGACTTTGAATGGCCACAACTTCATATCGCTTTGTACAGAAGCATCGCTAAACCTCCTACCAATAAGACGCTTGGCATCTACAATCAAGATTTTCAAAAGCAGCTTAGCTTTGCACCATATAGCAGTTTACAATTAGAAAGGGCTAGGCACCGAAAATGCATAGCCTTCTGAATAAGACAGATTTTAATGCCGTAATATCATATAACACTAATCAATAACACAATATTCAAGGCATAGAAGATCTCTTAGAATTTCAGGTTAGCTATGACATAGAAAACATCTTCAAGAGTATGTCAAAGTAATGAATTCCCATAAAAAAAGTAACACTAAACATTTGAAAGACTACCTAGATTTTTTTTTCAACATAAGCAAACGACCAAGACACCTCAGCACAGATCTGAACTCAAGAGGTAAAAGACAAAATTCTCAATCATGCACATAGGCGAAAGGGAACTTTACAAACTATCTCTAGGAGTTTATGTTTAACTGCTACGGTACTTGGCCGTAGTTTAAAAAATGCTACTAGCTGTTAAGAGCTAAAAAAACGGAAAACGATTTGGATAATCCAATTGCTTGCGACGCAGAACTATCATTTTTTCGTAGGAAAAAAGTCTTGCACAAGCCAAAGAATAGACCTAAACAGTCGTGCAGATTTTCACTTGCTTGATTCACAGAAATCTAGATACATAACGGATGAATAGCGAATGAGGTATTCAACCAACATGACGCAATAAAAGACCGAGATCCGTAAAGCCAAAGCTAGAAGAAATTCAATAGAGAAGAGTAAAAACTACTCATGGGAAGAAGAAAATCATGCAAACATAAGCCTAAAACAAACCCTCGGCCAATAATTGTTTGATTCCTTCAGATCTATACTCGATAAGCACATAATAGCGGCTACCAGAACTAAGATCCAAGAACAAACAAACTTCAATTCGCAGGATCCGAAAAGAAAGAAACGGTAAAGGAAACTTATGAAGAAAACGTAGATCTAGAACGTTATAAGAGAGAAATTACCAAAAACGGTATTGATAGGATTCATTGCGACCTGATTCTTGGCAGCGTCACCAATGAGACGCTCAGAATCGGTGAATGCAACATAGGAAGGAGTAGTCCTGTTGCCTTGGTCATTAGCAATGATCTCAACACGATCATGCTGCCAAACGCCAACGCAAGAGTACGTTGTGCCTAGATCTATTCCGATGGCAGGTCCTTCTCCTTTTCCGGCCATATCAATGGAGCCTGATTTCTATCAGCTAAAACAGTTAAAAACGAAATACAGAGGAAGAAGAGAGATGGAACAACAGAAGACAACTGCTGCAAGACAGAAATATTTAGGTTAGATAGGGTGAAGGGAGAGGTATATATGGGCCTTTTGATTAGCCGAGTTTGTTGGTTCTAGAATGTTCCGCTCCCGCGGACCATGACCTCAGGTTTTCGACGTCCAAACCACGACCACTTGTTAATCCCGCGTATAGTTGTTTTTGGAGGAAAAAAATACTCTTTTTTGTTTGCAGAATAATTTCTTATAGAAGAGCGCAATTTAAAATACGTGAATGTATTTTAAATACTTAAATGTGGTAACATGAATCACGTAGAACAATAGATAAAATAAAGAGAATGGGTTTTTATAAATATGATCGGCTATAAAATATTGATGCTTTTGCTGTTACATAATATAAACAACTAGTTGTTTCTGTTAGGTAGAAGCGTAAGCATCAACTTTTTTCGTACTTTTTTATATATTAGTGTAAATTACTTATGTTATCATTTTTATGTTATGGTTTTGCACTAAAAATTTATTATTTCTTATAGCGAAAATTGGTTTACGGTCTGGTGATGTTTCAAAGTTGTAAATAAGGATCACATAATTTAGTAATTAGGTTACAAGAAACTTTCGGAATTTGAAACAAAAATAAGAATTTAGACTCTTAAAAATAGTTTCCAAATGTCACTTCAACTTTAAGCTTACATATCACTTCTTATTCTTAATTGGCAGTTGATGTGAAAACAACACAAAAATAAATGTAGCAGTGGAAGCAAGAGTAGTGATGACTGATGAGGTCGTACTCAGCCTTTAGATCACACATTTAATTATAGTAATAAAATAAATAATTTAATAGTTTTATCCGATAAAAGTAAACAACGTTAGAGGCTTTAGTGTTGTTACTTTAGAAAAAATCATTCGACGCTCAAATAAGTTTTTCCATCGATGCTCAAATCAGTTGTGGACGTGTTTATAATTGTCAGTTAAGGTTTTTGGAATAGAATAAATATCTCTTTTCAGGAATGTTGTATAGTTCAAAAAGAATGTTTATTGATTCTATCTGAACATGTCATTCTATTGGGTGTTGTTAATTCTTTTGTTGTATGCTTTGACTGACCAATTCATGATTGAGGATTATGGGGTGCTGCCTTGCATGGCAAAGCTGCTTGCGTGGTGTGAGTTACGTTGGCCGAACCAAGATTGCTTAGCTTGGTTTTCGGGTGTTCTCTAGTGAGGTTGACTTGGTGGCCTTGACTGACCTAACACTTATGGCCGAGGTGCATTCCAAGGTGAAGGTTGCAACCGAGTTGGTTAACCTTGATGCAAGTTTTTGAGGATGATTGGTTGAGACTGACCTGATAGTCGCATCTAACCTGATAGTGCTACTGAAGTTGAGGGGGCGTCCTTAGAGGCGCCATTCGCAATAGCGTCGTATGACAAAACTGTCTTATGCGTATAAAACCACTCACCTAAAGTGCATTGGAAATGACGCCTTAGGCACCATTCACAATGACACCTTACTATAACGAATTTTGTATTTTTTGTATACAATGTCTATCTCATTGTCGATCGTTAGTTGTTTACTATTTACATATCGTGTTTGCGGCATTTGTACTATTTATGACAATACAGTGTGAAAGTAGCATTTTTAGGGTTAGAGTGAAGATTAGGATTATGGTTGAGGTTTACGGTTGAGGGTTGCAGTTAGGGTTTAGAGTATGGTTTAGGGTTAAGGGAGTAGTTATGGTTATCATTAAAGTTAGGGTTAGGATTTAGGGTTGGAGATAGGGTTTATGGTTACGGTTAGTGTTAAGGTTTAGGGTTTGGACTTAGGTTTAGGGTTAGAGTTAGCGTTAAGGTTAGGTTAGGACTAGGCCTAGAGATAGCGTTAAGGTTAGCATTAGGGTTAGGCTAGGGCTAAGCCTAGAGATAGGGTTAGGGTTAGGGTTTACATGGCACATGATTATTGTAAAATTGGAAATATCATAAAGCTTCTACAACTTAATGACATAATAATATGCATAATAACATGAATGCATGAATAACATTTGCATAATAAGAATATCATTAGAGCCGGGGCTAGGGTTCGGATTAAGGTTGGAAGTACAAGTTTAGGGTTAAAGGTTAGTGTTTAGGGTTAGGGTTAGGATTGAGGGTTAAAGTTAGGATTATGGTTTAGGGTTAGAGTTAGACTTAAGGTTAGGATTTAGGGTTATGACTAGGATTTAGGATTAGAGTTAGAGTTTAGGATTTAGTGTTAAGAGCTAGTGTTAAGGTATGGTTAGAGCTAGAAATATGGTTAAGGTTAGGGTTTACATATCATAAAATTATTGCAAAAATGGTATTAGAAAACCACTTTTTCCCTAAGGTGTCATTCCATTGTAAATGGGTCTTAAGAATGCTTTTAATGCGTCATTCACAATGACACCTTAAGGCTTTTAAGACACTATTTACAATGACGTTTTGCCAATTTTTTGAATTTTCCCAAAACGTGTGAAATTTTTTAAAACTATAATATTATTCGAAATTCCCCGTCCATTTGTCTACTAAATCCAACTTGAGAAAATATATCCTCTCCGGCAAATGTCAGCTGAGTGGCGTTGTGCCTTGTTACTTGGTGACTGCGCTTTTTAATTTTCATAGCTTCGTATCTTAAGTTACATAGATTATATGCATAATACATTAATTTAAAAAAATGTGACCCTAGAGTCCATGTAAGATTGCAGTGATTATCCAAAGTGGCGGAAAAGTGATTCTTTAAATTAAGAGCACCCATGTTATAATAACCCTTCGGATTATAATGGTACAAACAAACACAACTCAACTGTAATGTTAGATTGCATCTATAACTTCCACAAGCAAAAAAACAAACTTCGTAAATCAAGTAGAGAGAAAAATCAAGAAAAAGAGTTGGTGCTCTTCCACCATCTCCTCATAAATCTTAACGAAAAGGAATGCCCCTGAATTGCTGAGAACAACAAAACTGATAACTTCAGAAAGGGTTATCAGAGGAAGGTATTTGCAAGAAGTCGTGTAGGTGTTGGTGTTGGTGTTGGTTTTGTGTGTGCGCCTCCCCTTGTGCTTGAGAGTGCTTCTGGTGCTCTAAGTATCTGTTCATTTTTTCAAGCAATTGACTCGCTTTTCGTTTACCCCTTTCGGTACCATTTTGTGCCAAGTTCAGCAAAGGTCCCATCACCCCCCGTTCCTTAGCTTGTAATAAGTATCGTTGGTCTCCAGAGCAGAGGTGTACTAAAACTGCAGTAGCATTTTCTTTGTTCCTAGGCGACCCATTTTCGATGACATCCACCAGAAGAGGAACTGCCTCTGCAGCACCAATGGCAACCTTTGCTTCAGGATGGCTAGCTAATATTGCTAGTATAGCTAATGCTTCATCCACCATTCCATTTTGAGGTTCTGTAAGTAGACGCATAAGCGTGGGCACAACTCCTGCCCTAACGGCTTTTCCCTTGTTACCTTGATATATACACAAGTTGAAAAGTGCAGTGGCAGCATCCTTCTTTCCCCTTTGTGTGCCCTCATTTAATAGAGTCACTAGTGGTGGGATAGCTCCCGACGCACCAATTGTGATCTTACTTGCATTCCCATTCATGACTGAGAGACTGAATAGGGTAGCAGCGGCGTTCTCACGAGCTTCCATACTACCCTTTTTAAGCACATGAACTATGCCAGGCAATGCTCCAGAGGAGATGATTATATCTCTGTTATCCTCGCATATAGAGAGGTTCAAAAGTGCAGTAACAGCATGCTCCTGAGTTCGGGAATCCGGTACTGACAAAAGATTCACCATCAAGGGAATCGCGCCTGCTTCAGCAATTGCAACACGATTATCAGCATTTCGCTTAGCGAGAAGACGAATTTCACCAGCAGCTGACAACTGATCTTCAGGGTTACCAGAACTGAGCTTCTGAAGAAGATTATCTATGATGGTGCGTTCGGCTGGAGAACATGCAGATGACCTCTTGGGTCGAGAGTTGCTTGGCCTTTTCGGAGGTTCAATCCCATTTGCCTCACACCACTGTGCTATCAGGCTACGTAACACATAATTTGGTGTGAGGGTCTTGCTAGTGAGAGCTTGTTGAGTCTTGGGACAGGTGAGATGCCCCCCTTCTATCCATTTCTCAATACAAGATCTTTCATACGTCTGTAACAAGGAAATTATATCCCATTAAGCTGCTGGCATATCGAGATATTAGAAATACATAACTGAGGGAAACAAATTAATTCGAAAAGACTAGCAATTTATCAGAAAAATAGAGAAAGACCTAGGTATGAGAAATATAGAGCAAAATTGGTGTCCAGTGCCAGTAATAACAGATATCTACCCACACAACAGAGTATAAAAATGAATACCATTATATTGCTCCTTAGACTCCAGTAAAACTATATCAACATGTTCTCTAACTGCACAACCAATATTATCTTAGTTTGAATGACTGGTAAAATTTTAAGACCTTGGAAACTGGTTTCAATACCTGTCCTGATGAGACAATGACGGGATCCTTCATCAACTCCAGTGATATAGGGCAACGAAAATCATCTGGTATTACAGGAGCCTTCAGATTTCCTTCAGCAGTGGATGTTTGTGGATTGCAATTTGAAGTATCAAAATGATCATGAGCAGAATCTACATCAGGAATTTCAGTCAGCACAAAATCCTTAATTTTCTTCAACGTCATTGACATTTTCTCTATATTGTCATCTGGGTCCCCTCCAGTAGCAGCAACCATTTCATGCAAAGCTAGTGACTCTTGTGTCAAGTCTGATATCTGAGTGAGTTGTAAGTTCTCTAGTAATCTCCGCAAGACATCTGGATCGACAGTGGAGTCATTAGGTTTATTGTACAGTGTCAACAAGTCTTCATAAATATCAGTATCTGGAGGCTCTATTCTCCCGTTTGCTCTTCTGAATTGGGCAAGCACAAGCTCAACCTGAGAAGGGCAAGACCACTTTTAAGCCACAAAATTGTTCATGCAATTGAAGCTAGTAAAAAATGAGAAAGCATTAGGTCAGGCTATTATCTGATTACTGATTCCAGGCATCTACACATATGAGTTGCAGACCCATTTCAAACCTATCTAAAGCAATATGGTGATTGGTTGCAACAGCAAACTCACGAGTACATATTACTCCCTTGAACAGAGAAAATTCACCATATTTCTCAACTAGTCAACTTCAAAGCTAGGGCTCATCGTAGACTACAATTTAGTCGAACTCTAGACCCAGGAATCCACAACAAATTCTTGTGTCAAACCCTTATGAATAAAACCAAAATGAAGATTCCGGGGTGAGACAAAGTCATGACTTGCCCTTGACTCCTAAGCTATAGAAATGATTTGACTTCTATTTTCTTGTGTTTCCTTCTTTTAGTATCAATGTTCAATGGTTTTGTGAATGCAGATCAATTCTTAAGGTGGTAGGAGTAATTGACCGATAGTGTTAGAATGAGACTGCTGATCCTAACTGATCCAAGAACATTGACTCGCCTCAGACAATTTAAAACTAATCTAGTTTGAGCTAAATGACAGATAGTAGAAGTAAACTGAAAAAAATTAACCAAAATGTAAAAGGGGCCTTGTAGGCCTACCTGCTCCTTAACTTCATCAGAAATGTCAAGTCCATTATAAGGGATTGCACTAAGCGACTGTTCCAATTCGGCAGTTACATCTTGAAACCTTTTCATAATTTCCTCCCTTTCTATCACCTGCAAGAGTAGCAGATACCTTTACTATATTAAATGTCTGAAAGAATAATAACAGACAAGCATTAAGGTATCCTATTGGTGCTGTACAAGTTTGAACCACAAAAAAAGTGAAAGGATGGTACCAAAGTGAAAGGACTTTACCAGAAAACCAGTAATTTCACATAACAACGACAATGACAACAACAACGCTAATAACATCAACAACCATAATACTAAAATTGGCATGAACCATACCAAAAGCCATGGAGGACAGACAAAACAGGGTAACAAGACATGCTAACTTTACTGTTTGATGGCCTAACCGCACTGTTAATAATAAGAACTGTTAACAAAAGATAACACGTAAAACCCCAACCTAAGGATAACATAAGGATGCATACATCATTTACATAATCTGAAGGGCCTAGCTCCTAAAACCGCTTCAATGTTGCACCAGCAAAGTGAATGGAGTGTGAAGCCATCTAATCTAGACATGGACCTGTAGTCTATTTCCATAATGAAAACGTAAAGATAATTTATCTATCACTCCAAAAACACCTAGTTTTTGCCAGAAATCCAAACCATGTCTGAATCATTTACTCTTTACTAAGTAGGCTCTTCTCAGGATGGCCATAGTTTCATTGCTCAGAAGCATAAAGCACTAAGGTCTCCCATTCTCAATATAGTTATTTGAAATCAATCAAGCAGTTGTTGGGTGATCTTTCATGTTTCTTGTCATAAATGGCCTCCAGATTCTCCATAATTCATTTTGGTGTACATCATTATCATATTTCACCCAGATTGAACTTTAAGGTACTCTAATCAGATACTTCTTAAACCCCAAATGCAAACTGGGCAAAGCAAAACGTTCACTACATAACCTGAACAATGAAAAAAATCTACAAGGAACACCAATTTTGAACATGCATCACTAAACTTACTTTGAAGACATAGATCTTCAACTTGAAAGAAAAATCAGGCGCCTGTAGAACTAACTCGCTAATCTCACATGACATTTGACGTGTTAAATCCTGAAATTCAAAACTGAAGTCAAATCCTACTTATCTAGTTTCAGGATCAGCCGTCCATTATTTTGGATTAAGCTGAGTGGTGACACGTACTAAGATTGCAGCGATCCTTTAGCATGCATCCATGCACATTGCCAGTCAGTTTTGCAGTTTGATATTACCGTGCCATCATCAAATTAACCAAATTGACAGCTGCTCAGAATTATTGCCAAGGTGTTTGTTGGGAGGGCTGTTCTACTCCCACCATTCCCATTTAAAAGCCCATGTATGCCATTGGACTTTTTAAGATTTACAGGTCTCTCTGCAGAAATACATCAATTTTAAGCAATACACATCCCTTGGGAGATATTTTCTTGTAAAGTTATCAAGCAAGTTGCTCGAATTTTATAGCTTCGACACATCCTAAAATCATATTTTCCTTCAATACAGATGAAGCTTCTAAAACGATATATAGAAATTTGACAGCATTATAGAAAACTATCGATTTAACAACCTAAGAATCACGGTTCAACAGTATGTCAAAGTTGTTGGTTTCTGCGACCACTTTGTTCATTATCAACCAGAAGTTCCAAATGAACTCTTAAACAGCTACCTTAACAAAGTAGTATATAGCTCAAGGAGAAAAAGGGAAAGGACAACCACAGGAAAGGGAATAAAATGCTGGATGATTCTACAATAACCTCACGGCACTGGCGTATATCTCATTTTTCCTTCAAATTTCAAAAGATAGCAACAACCAACGGCACTATAGCTTGTGATTTTTCAACTATCAGTAATGTCCCTCTTCAAAACAATAATTCGATAACGAAACCATAAGTGCACATAAGCAAGTATTATCAATCAAGGAAAACCTTTCTTCATTTCTTCAACTTAATCACACTTTCTTATTTAACAAGCACCCCTGGAATTCCAAAGTGTTTCACAATGACTATTCCAAAATTAAACAAGCCAATGAGAACAGGGAAAACGTCTGCTAATGGAATAGATTTACTTATGAATTAACTTGAAAAATCTGAATATATTTTAGCAGTGCACTTCCACAAAAACAAGAGAAATATAAATTAACTCACGATGTAGATTTTGCTTCCTTCACTACCAAATCGGAGCATTTCAATGGCGGAATTGAGAGCTGAATTCAGGGTATCTAGAGCTTTCCGCGAGTCCCGAGGAAGCGCTTCCTTGCTATCACGGATCTCTTCGAACATCGGGGTCAACAGTTTCAGCCGCCTAGCTAAATTGTAGAATAGCTTCTTCAACGTCGGCCTATAATCCGAGATCGCCGATATTTCATTCACTGCGTCAATCAGTTTTTGTGCCAAATCTCCTTCTTCTTCGTCCATTTCCCTACTAGAAAAAGCAATTTTCAAGTAAATCGCTTCAAAAGATCCACACTGGAGGACAATTGGGTATCAGATCAACTTTGCCGGCTAGGCTACAACAGAGACAGATACAGTTCGTTTCTCCACAAAATCCAAGTCAAGAAAATATCTCCTCCCCGCAAAATGCCAGCTGATCGGTGACCGGAAGTAGCAAACGAACATCATCATCTGAAAGGACTACATCCAAAAGAGAAATAAATAGAGGGAATACTGTAGAAGAGAGGACGGTGATTTGTTTATTGGCTTGGCTGATACAGTGATTACGAGCCGAGGAGGCTTTTTAGATGGAAGTTTCTATTTAGAAGATTTTTATACCTTTTATTTATTGGATGATAGATTCTGATTATATCTTCTGTTTATTTTTTTTTTATTTTTTTATTGTTTTGTTATATTTTTAACTGTTTTCCTGTATGTTTTTAAAGTTTATTTTGTTTAACAACATGTAAAAGAAAAACATATGAAATAATAAACAATTAGAACAGTACAGATAAATGTTTCCATGTGCTTTATGCTTAAATGCACTTGAAAAATAAAAATATACACGAAAACAGTTAAAAGATATAGAAAACAATCAAAACATATATAAAAAACAAAGATACAAATTTTTCAGAATTTTTAGTTTTTTTAAAAACTAAGTTTTGAGTGAGATGTCTGGAAAGTGTGGAAAATTGGTGGTGGCGGCGTTCAATAAAAATTATTTAAATATAGTAGCACAAATATTAATTGGTAAGTTTGAATATTTAGCTTCCGTCGGCAGCGGTTATAACTAAAACATAGTATTCGTTTAATTGTTCATTCAATTTTTTTTTTTTGTTTTTCAGCATTGAAAATAAAATAATTTTTGGTTAAAATAATGACATAATATGTAAAACCGAATTGCCTTTATTAAAAACTGTGTCATAAATGAAAATTAGTATAATATTAATATTTTAAACTAATTATGTCAATATTTGTGTTTCAAATTTATTTGTTTATATGATTAAAACAAATTAATCTACACATAATTTTGATCTTGTTGTGAACCAAACCTTAGTGTTTCATATCAATTCATTCGATTTGTAACAATCGATAAGGATTTCATATCAAAAAAAACCTATGAGAGATTTGTACATTTCAAGTAATATGTTGGAATATACGATACATTTAGATGTATAAGTCGGTACAATTTGTTAATTTGAGAAAAACAAGAGAAGACCCTCTATAAATAAGAGAAGGCAAACAAAAACAAATTTTATGATGATCAAATAAATAAAGCATAGTAGTTATTCGTCAACAAATAAAAAACATAGTATTTGGATAGACCTTTTGTTTTGCACAGATATCATTGCTTATGTCAATTTTTTCTTATCTTATTAATTAGTGAATGACATAAAGTTTGTTTTGTATGTTCAGAATTAGAAAATTATACGCCAACTTATTCATCTATTTATATAGTAGATCAGATTCCAAATAAATATATAAGAGGCTTATCAAAATACAAATATGGCCAACCACATAGTTCGAGAATACTAATAGGACAAAGAACGAATACGCAAGTGTAACTTAGATAATACTTTAGAAATTCATCAACTTTTACGACCTAAATTAGATTTACTTTGAGCTCAATAAATTAGAAAATCATCACCTCAACATTAACTAAAATTCAACCCTAATACTTGATTTATATATGAGTAATTTTACGTCCAACAAGGTAGTATAATAGTTAAAATGTAAGCAGCTTAGTGGCTTGGCTTCACGGTAACCTAGCTGGAGGAGGAGTTGCCTAACGCGGCAGTTGATTCGGTTGACGTCGGCTGCTCGGACACGTCTTACTACATTATGGGAGTGGGCCCGCATATCAAAACCTCGCACATGGTTTACTTTCGTATGTACGCACGTTACCACTAACACTATTTTAAGGTTTGATTTTCCTTCATCCATGCCTAACGCTACCCGTACCAACTAACTGAATTTTAACGAATAATTTAAAATTTAAATTTGATTCAAACATGTTTAATGAGTTTTAGATTTAGGTTTGAATTCGTGACGAACCTAAAATTAAGTTTGTATTCAAATTCAATAAGTTTTAGAAAAAGTTTGCTTCGGCTCGAAAGTTTGATTACGATTCGTGAGCATTATTCGATTTCCAAACTCAGATTGGCTCGCGAGCTCGATTTCGATTCGATGACTCAAATTTGATTTTTTTTAATGTAAACTATGGGCCTACGCGTTGAGTCTACCAATCGGCCTTTGAGAAGCTTATTTTGTCGAGGCTTCGTCAAACGTTCAAACCGAATAACATTATGTTTGAATTTGATTCATAAAATATTTCGAACTTATGATTTGAATTCAAATGTGAATTCGTTAAAATCCAAATCGAGCCGATCATTAACGAATTGAGCTCGAACAACTTGCTAAAAGCTCTATTGCAGTCCTACCTACATAATAGACATATTTCGAATTAAATAAACCTTTGTTCTATAATTGTTCTTTTTAATTTCACATCGTATTTAATCCAGTCATTTGTTTTCATCAGGAAATGAAATGTAAGAATTAAACATGGAACTATTCTACCGAGAAATCAATTTGTCAATCTTGCTAATCTTGTAGCTTCTCTTAATCCGCGTTATTTTTCCTCGTAGTGAGAAAAAAGGAAACCAGGAACAACCCCACACGCCCTTAAATTTTACGGACCCCAAGACTTACCAAGAAATGTCGTGCCATCTTCACTACACCCGTCATTTTAGTCGGGTAACAATTTTACCAATATATAATGACTTGGAAAAATTGTTTTAGGACTAAAATGTCAATAAATATCCTATTATACTGTTAAGTCTAGTGAAGTTGACACGACATTTTAGTATGGAAACAATTTTGCCAACATATAATCAGTTGAATTACGTTTAATGTTGCATGATGCGACAATTACGTATGGGATAAATGATTTTGTGACTCAAATCGAAAAACTTACCGCTGGATTTGGTTGGATAATTCTCCCTTTCCTCCTATACTAGATGCAGGAGTAAGAAATAGAGTAGTTTTTGTCCTCAGTGGAGTGTGTTTAAGTTTTAGCATTTTATAAGCATCAAGTTGTTTAATGACTTGATTTATATCATCTACAAAACTCTTTAGAACTAGAGTGGTGATAATCCTCGGAATCATAATGCAACTTTTTACATTTAAAAGAATAGAGTAGTTTTAGGCCTCATTGATCGAAGGAAGAAAAATTTCAACTAATAATTCTTTTATTAATTTGCGGGAGGAAGGGAAATTCCTTACTTGCCAATTATTCACTATTGAAATTTCTATTTACATAAGTAGAGAAATGGTGCATGTATTAAAATAAAATTGACACTGCCATTTCTTCATGCAACCAACAGAATAAGATGTTTCGATATACTTTCGTTCACATATTACCAAATAAAAGAATGTAAAAGAGGAATTTTCCTCGGAAGCAAATTCCTTCGTTTCCCTACGACCCTACCCCTTTTCACTTTGTGGAAAAATAATAAACATATCCATTTATTAATACCTTTCGGATAATATGTTTCCGCAATAACAAAAATACGAAATATAGTAAGAAAAACAAAACCATTAAGGTATGAGTTAATAAAAAAAAGTGTGTTGGTTAAGTTCCTTGTATTTCCTGCCGCATTTTATTTATTTATATCGTAATTATCTTAATTTTGTCCGTGAATTTTTTTTTTACAGAGTTTCATTACTCTCTAATAGTCATATTTAATTTTCATTTTGCTTACCGTCAATATATCCTTGAAACGGCAAAATGTTCCGTCCTCGGGTACTATTAAAATATTTTGTATTGCATCATCAGATGTAGTGCATATCAACAATAATAAAATAACCTACACAACTTAATTACAATTAAATGACATAGTCTGGAAAAATCCAACCACACATGCTACCAATTTCCGCGTATGGGGCTCCACCAGGCATTAACAGCTAAAGAAACGCGGATTCTTTCATGTTTTTCAATATAATTGGATGTAAAACATTATATATCCTGATTATGAAGGCTTTATTGTTTTAATTTCAATAAGCTTGGGAGAGAGTATGTAAATCTCACACAAAGGGGACTAAAATTTGGTGCCCATAAGATATTTGATTTCAAATTCGATCTGGTATAAAAAGTTAATGTCAAAACCCGAACATGTTTTGGTACAAAAAGGTGACGGCCGAATCTAAACACCTTTCAACCTGGATACAATATCACCCCAATACTGTTCCATTTTAATCGTTTAATATTCTTTTAGCTTTAGCAGTACCAATCAACGGTTGACATATTTGATGATTCAGATTTCGAAACCATTTGTTCTTTTTTTCCAAACCAGATCCTCTTTATGCTAGCTGTACTTTTTGTTTATAGAATATTTAACCAATTGAGTAAATCGACAAAAATACTTTATCTTCTATTTTGTTAAATGATCTATTATGCCAGAACAAGAGAGCCTTTTTTGTTAAATGTATATGCTTTTTTTCAATCATTGGTTTAATGAAATTTTACATTTCAACCCAAAAAAAAAAAGAGAGCCTTTTTTTATTTAGTAAGTTTATTCCGTCTGATCTTCATCTTCTCACTATGTTGTCTCATTTTTCTTCACTGATCTTGTATCTTTTTTTTTAAATATACTGATCTTGTATATTAAAACGAGTATTATCTACAACAACACATACACAGTATATACCAATAACAGAAAAAGCTATTACTGAGGTCTAGGAAGAGTGAGCGGTAGACAAACAATATTTACACCTTAAAAGATAGAGAGTTTGATTCCAACGTGACATTCGGTTATAAATGTACCTGCTAAAACAAGTACCGTACTCTGAGGGAAAAAGACCCGAGTATTCAAATATCGAATGTATTAATTTTAGATTAAACTTTATTATTTGAAGTCTAAAAAACATAAGATGACTAATGATGGATACCAAGAGTAAATGTGAGCAAGTTTAGTTATATTTCTCATTTAGGAAACCAATATTTTCATCGCTTCCAAAAGATTAAAAAACAAAAACTCATTCATTTTAATGTTTTTCTGAAAATAAAATTATTTCAGTTAAAATGTATGAAACCCGGTTCATTTATTCAAACTTAATAACATAATACTAACAAAATCTCATTTTAATATTTTATTTGTCATCAAAAGTCATCCTTTTCCTAGCAAAACACAAGGGCCCAAAGAATTTTTGATTAGTGGGATCTATGTCGCACTTGAGTAGGCCTAGCTTTGGGCCATTAGTTTGACCGGAAATTCAAGATTAAATGTACGTATGATCTGTCACATTTACTTATGCATGTAACTTATGATTTATGATGTAGAGTGATAGTGTTATTAAACTAGAATCCTTCAAATATAGGCGACAAGACAAGTCCTTCTATTAATAGCCATGGAGATATTCGATATTACTTGGAGCAAAAAGGCCATTTTTTTGGCCCAGAGATCCCCGCCGTTCTAACCCAAAAAAACATTATGGAGTATGCAAATCACGAGTCTTGGGGTCCTTGTATGGTAACATATTCTAAGAGAATTCATGATCATGTTAATAAACAGGTGATCGGATGTAACACATATATTCGAGACTGCTGGAAACAATCCAACATTTTATAATGAGATTCATGGTAGCTCTCTAAAAGTTAAAATTAAATAGACTAAATAAAATAAGATAGAAGAGTGGTCAAGCATTGATATAGTTTAAGACATAATAATAGAAGAAGTTTACCACTCTTTATTTAGTTATTGCACGTGTATTTCATAAAACAAGGAATCAAGTATTTACTTTTGCTTTATTAGAACTTAGGCTTACATAAATGATATTCATATCTACCAATAACTTTAAAATAATACATGATTATATTTCATCACATATAACTCATCTCTCTTTTTTTTTATACTTCAAATCAACAATGTGTGACTTTTTTTAACACCCATCTTAACGTGACGAAGTAGATTGATATGTACGCATGACTATAACTCGTTTTCAATGACAAATTACGAGAACCATACATTGTAAAATCCATCTTTAATGACGAACCACAAGAACCACAAGCTAGAAATAAACGTATGTACTTGGCTGAGTAGCATTGACAATAAGACCATGATAAGCCACACAAGATGTAAGTCTATATAGAATAAAATTGATTTTGATATCATATTAATACTTGGATTCACATGATACTACAGTAACAACATTACCATATTGTCTTAGAGGCTCATGGCTATGGCGGGTATAGAGGGTCGGATGTACGCAACCATAACCATGTGTTAAAAACACACAGATGTTGTTTTTCGATTATCCATAATGAAAATTGCATCAAGCTGTGTCGATCAATTGCTACTTCACAATATAAGAAGCGCAACCAATTTAGTGAGTCATTTTGCTTTATCTATTCATATTCCAAAGTCAAGGAAGAGTGTGTCATTGACTCCATTGGAAGTGAAAAAACTTAAATTCCTATGATACGAGACTTATATCTATCCAAAATTTTACCTAATGAATCAGTAAAAAAATTCTCAACACGTTTTGTTAATACAAATAATTAAAATTAATAACGGGCTATACCAAGCAACTAGATGCTTGTAGAACATTGGCGAAAATAGGAAGATGCATGGCCGCTCGTACAATAACCAGAAGCTTCTTGTAACTATTTTTTTTCAACTAATTTACGTCAAGAAACGAATCTAGAATGCTCTTCGGTTACCTATATATACCTTCTCCCAAGTTCCCTATTGAATCGTCCAAAATCAAAGTAAGAGCTTCCAGCATCTTGAAAATCAGCAAACATTTTCTCCAATCTCCAATCACATTTCTGATACGTTGATTCCGTTTAGAAAATCATCAATGTCGCTCATTCCCAGCTTGTTTGGTGGTCGCAGAAGCAACGTTTTCGATCCCTTCGCTCTTGACATATTTGATCCCTTCGAAGGATTCTTCAACTCAGCCTTTGCAAATACGCCCAACAGTTCTTCTCTTTCCGAAACTTCTGCTTTCGCAAATGCAAGAATCGATTGGAAAGAGACCCCAGAAGTCCACGTTTTTAAGGCTGATCTTCCGGGACTGAAGAAAGAGGAGGTGAAGGTTGAAGTCGAAGAGGGAAAGATTCTGCAAATAAGTGGAGAGAGGAGCAAAGAGGTGGAAGACAAGAATGAAAAGTGGCATCGGGTGGAAAGGAGCTCCGGGAAGTTTATGAGGAGATTCAGGTTGCCGGAAAATGCAAAGGTGGAAGAAGTGAAAGCTAGCATGGAGAACGGAGTGCTCACTGTTACTGTACCTAAGGAGGAGGTGAAAAAGCCTGAGGTTAAAGCCATTGAAATCTCTGGTTGACGTTTCTCTTGAGTTTATAATCATTGTATGTTATTTTTTTCATGTAAGATATGGATGGGTGCATCAAATCATGTGCCCTCCTGAGTGATTGTAATAATAATTGACGTATGAGTTAATTTTGTGTGTGATTTGAAGTTACTTTCTCAAATGTATTGTATGCGTTGAGAACGTCACCTTTGTGCAATTAAACTGTATGTGTATGTATGATCTACTTTTTTTTCTCGTTTTTAAGTAGAGAATTTTAGATGAGTCAAATTTATTTCTTGTTTTTGTATTGATTAGCTAATTACTAATAGCTATAAGTTTCCTTTTAAGGTCATTTTAAAGCGAGGTTAACTTAGTTATGACTTGTAAGTTAATCAGATTAGAAATGAAACTGAACACTGAAAGTTTTATATTTTATCTAAAAATATTTGGTAAACAATTGCCCAAATCAAATTACTATCTTATAAATTATTATTACGATTAAATGTAGGGAGTAATTTTTGTTTAAAGGAGTACACACGGTGATTCTTCGTTTTATTGTACGAGGAAAGATGACCCAATGACCTGAATTCTTGTCACTTCTGTCCTATGGTTGACCCAACTGAGAAAAAATAAAATAAGTTTTTCAGTGACTTAATCTTGACGAAAACTCTATATATCTCTTTAGATCATTTCACCTAAAATTCTTTATTTTTTTTACCATACAACACGTGGTATCAGGAAAAGGTAGTGAGATTAGATGAGAGTCATCTGTATCTATTATATTTTTCTGCTGTTACGTGTCGTGCGATAGAAAAAAGAATGAGAGATTTTAGGTGAGGATCTGATCCCCTCTCTTATACACCTCGTTTACGCATATAAGAGACAACTAACAGGGGTGGATTTAGATTCGATTTTTGTCAACTGTAATTGTAAGAGTTTAAATCATATTTTGATCTCAACAGCTTTTCCTCCACTTTGTATGTACTTCTTTTTTCTTTTCTTTTTTTCTTTTTTTTTTACTTTTGTAAAAAAAAATTATTGATGCCGCCTCATTATATACAGTGTTCCATATTTCCTAGTAATCTAACACATTACCTAAATAACAATTTTGCCGATTATTGAGTTTGATTTGTTTATCCTTTCACTTTTACATGATTTTTATTTAAAAGAATGATTTATATATTTAGGCTTTGGAAGAGAGTGAGATAAATATTAAAAACATATACATATATATTATTTGTAATATGATCTCTTTTGAGATTCATAATCTGTTTTTTTTTTCTTTGAGAAGAGATTGATAATCTTCAGAGTTTCATCTTTTCATCTAAGAATATGAAAATATGTAACTTGGCTGTTTTTATATTACATGGAGATTCTTAAGCTTAAGGTCCATAAAATTTTCTTTTACGTTAATTTTTGGGATTAAAATTTGATGTTTTACTTTGGTTGGATTCTTACTTTTCCTTTAGGTAGTTTTTTTTTCCCCATTAGTACGAGAGCACAATAATTGTCTAGTAAGATAGTGAAAACACTTCTATTTATATATGTATTTGATAAATGGTATCATCATGGGGCAAAGTACCTATACAGTTTATTTATGGGGCAACTTGCCTACATAGGAAAAGTTGATAGGGGTAAATTGTATTTAACCTTTAATCATATGAAATAAACTTGAAAAAAAGACACGGAGAAAAGTTACAAGATAAAAAAATGAAAAAAAAATAAAAAAAATAAACAAAAGACACAATCAGGATGTTCTGAATGGAAACTTCCATCCCTGAACCTAAGAAAACCTGAGATGCTTCATCCTCAAATCCTTCACCTCATCTTCACATTTCGCTACATGGCGCCATCTTTTTCATACATCTTTTCTTTCTCACTCCCTCATGTAATTATATCATCCTCCTCTGTTATTACGTGACGAGCGGTGAGGATGGAGGTGACGAAATCTCATCCCAGAAAACCTTGTCTTTAAGAGGATGCCATGGGTGGTTTTCCATTTCTAGTAACTCAACTGAATTCTCTTATAGGAGACCTTCAATATGCTAAAAATAGTTTGGATTTTTTGTGTCTGCTACTCAGTTTCGTCATAATTTAGAGGAGATCCTTCATTTTAACTTTTATTACATTTTCTATTACATTAGATAAGATCATGTCATGTATGTTTAAATAATGTCAAACTAATACACATATTATGATTCTATTTAGTGTGATAAAGATATGATAAAAGTGGTGATAGATGATCTTTCTCAATTTACACAAAATCAACTCCGGTTAAGTAGCTAACCGGATGAAGTGGTCTAGGACGTGATACGTGCGTAAAAACATGGGGGTAGCAAGTGAATTCGAGATCAAAGATTAGCATTACCAAGGTTCAATTATTACTATTCTTTTCAAAGGATCGACGCGTCCTTTAACTATTATCTATAACTTAGTTTAAATATCACGTCAGATTGCAGAAATGAAATATATGTGTGTATGTGTGTGTGTTTTTGTGCAGCAGTCAAAAGGCTTTAATGAGTGGTGTCGTTGATACAAAAGGGATTCATAGAAAACTATAATTATTTATAATGGTATCAAATATATGAGTCATACTCCGTCTTGAAAATGTCGTCCTTCTTCTTAAAAATGTTGTCCTATTTCGCTTTTTTTAATTAATACAAAAACTTTTTTTATATCAATTAACCAAGTGTAGAATAGTAATAATGTCTAAAATAGTTTGATTTCTTTAAATTATATTTAAGTCAAATTAGTATAATATTTATGAAACATAGAAATATACAAGACCAAGAGTTCTTTGATTCCAACCATCCTTCAAAAATTAATATGGTAACGAATAAATGGATAACAATACACTAACAGGTAAGCAACCAATAAACTCAATGAATAGCAAAAGATATGTTTGTACTCGTCAAGCGACTTCTTTTTACCTTACAAATACTATATCACCATATAACTTTTCCTTTCACCTCTTTTAGTCTTTCATTTATTCATGGATGATTAATTAGGCAACCTCAGAGAAAAAGGAAAAATATTATTCGTTACTATATATATATATATATATATATATATATATATATATAAATTTTCGTTCCATTTGAAGAGGGAATTAAAAGGGATAAGTTAACCACACTGAAAAAGAAAAATAGTTACCCGTACTAATGTTATAATATAATAAGTCATTATCAAAATACGACACTGATCATGATTAAAAAAAGGAGTTTTAGTGCTCTTGGTCAAGACATCCCATGTGCATCTTATCTTCTGATCTGACGTTTAGCAGAAAAATATGATCTGCGAATTTTACGTAGTAAGAACTTAGCAAATACAATGCAAAAGACACAAACGTACAGTCGATTATACAACAAAAACTATGGGGTGAGATCTGAGGAGGTTGGAAAGGAAGCAAAATATGAGGCCTCCAATCACGTCCCGCCACGTGTAAAAAACATTGTCAGTGGTCCCACCACATTCAAATTTTTTTTTAAAAAAAAGACAATTTTTTTACACGTGGCGGGACGTGATTGGAGGCCTCATATTTTGCCTCCTTTCAAACCTCCTCTGATCTCACCCGCAAAAACTATAACATATAGATACATATAACAGAATATAGATAGTCGGATATAATTAACTATACCCATGTGTTAGATACATATATGTTGTTTTAGAATCACTCATAACAAAAAGTGTACCAAGCTGTGTCGATCAACTACTACTTTATAACATAATAAACACATCCACTCTAGTGAATCATCTTGCTTTATTCTATCATGTTATAAAGTTAAAAAAAGAGTGTGTTGTTGACTCGGTTAGAAATGGAAATCAAACTTACTGTCGATTATGTAGCATATTAAGCAGTAGAAACGCTTGGGGTAACAACAGGAAAGAAGTCCGTACATAAAGAGACGTGGTGGTGGAACGAGGATGTGCAACAAAAAATAAAAGACAAACAAAAGATTTTTAGAAAATTGTTAAGATGCACCAATGGGGAAGAAAAAGTGCGATTGAAGGATAATTACAAAATCGCCAGGAAGGAGGCGAAGAAGGCAGTGACAGAAGCAAAGACTGCAGCTTATAAAAGGATGTATGAGAGACTAGAAACAAAAGAAGGAGAACATGATATGTTCAAGATTGCCAAAGCTAGGGATCGAAAGAGGCAAGACCTAGGAGGCGGGAAGTTCATAAAAGGAGAAGATGGACATGTGTTAGTTAAAGCACAAGACATCAAGTCGAAATGGCAAACATACTTTCACAATCTTTTCAACGGCAGTAGTGCCGACTACGAAGAACGAGAAAGCACAACTAACCAACAACAACAACATAATAACTCCGACTGTCAGAACATCACACAAGGAGAGGTGATGAGAGCACTGAAGAAGATGGGAAGAGCTAAAGCAGTCGGCCTAGATAACATACCCATTGAGGCGTGGAAGTCTTTAGGAAAGGAAGGAGTCCAATGGCTAACTACTCTGTTCAACCGTATTTATAAAACAGGGAAGATGCCAGATGAGTGGAGAAAGAGTGTCGTGGTCCCCCTATATAAGAACAAAGGAGACGCACAGTGCTGTGTGAACTATAGAGGGATTAAGTTGCTAAGCCATACCATGAAGTTATGGGAGAGAATAATCGACACTCGAATTAGGAGAGAAACTCAGGTTACGGTGAACCAATTTGGTTTTATGCCAGGTAGGTCAACTACGGAAGCAATACACATTCTCAGGAGATTGATGGAGAAGTATAGGGAGAAGAAACGTGATTTACATATGGTTTTCATCGATCTTGAAAAAGCATATGATAGTGTGCCGCGTAGCCTGATATGGGATAGTCTGGAGGCAAGAGGGATCCCTATGAAGTATATAGACATAATTAGAGATATGTATGCTAGGACAAAAACAACCGTTCGTACGCCTGTGGGGAATACAGACTTTTTTCCGGTGGAGGTCGGTCTCCATCAAGGGTCTGCTTTGAGCCCATTTCTTTTTGCAGTTGTCCTGGACGAGTTGTCAAAGTCAATACAGGAGGCAGTGCCGTGGTGTATGCTTTTTGCTGACGATATTGTATTAGTCGCAGAAAGTAGACATACTCTGAGTATGAGAGTAGAGCAGTGGAGAGGGGTTTTAGAGAGAAAAGGCTTAAAGATTAGCCGTTCTAAGACCGAGTATCTGCACTGCGACTTCAGCGGCGTAGTAGACAGTGAGGATAGCCAGCTCACCATCGATGGTCAAGTGGTACCACAAGTAAGTAAGTTTAAGTACCTAGGATCATTTATGCAGCAGAATGGCGACATAGATAATGATGTAGCACATCGAGTTCAAGCAGGCTGGTGTAGATGGAGGGCGGCATCAGGGGTGCTGTGTGACAAAAATTTCCCAACTAAATTAAAGGGAAAATTTTATAGGGTGGCAGTGCGACCGGCAATGCTATATGGGACAGATTGCTGGGCCATCAAGAGGTCACAATTACAGAAGATGGAAGTGGCAGAGATGAAAATGTTAAGATGGATGTGTGGGCATACAAGGCTAGACCGGATCCGAAACGAGGTATTTCGAGAAAAGTTAGGCGTGACTAGTATAGCCGACAAGATAAGGGAGGGAAGATTGAGGTGGTTTGGCCATGTCATGCGGAGACAGACAACGGCGTCAGTCAGAGCAATTGAAAGTCTCATTATAGAGGGAAACAAGAGTAAAGGCAGGCCCAAACTAACTTGGGATGAGCAGATAAGGCACGACTTACTAGATTTGCACCTCTCTGAGGACATGGTCCAGGATAGGAGTTCATGGAGACATAAGATTAAGGTTAACGAGGTATAGGTCATATATAGAGACACTTTATAGTATCTTTAGAGACATAGATAGGCGTAGATACTATCTATGCTTTAGGATGATTTTCCACTTGGTGGCGTATGTTATACCGTTGTTTTACATCACATGTACATATATAAGTGATGTGTATTTTAATATCGAAAAGCCTTTCTTTGTATTTTCTGAATTCCTTCACTAACACACTAGCACAACATATCTTTATTATCATGTCATTTATGCAGGTAGAGCCGGGGGTCTCACTGGAAGCAGACTCTCTATCCCTTGGGATAGGGGTATTGTCTGCCTGCCACTTACCCTCCCCAGACCCTAATGATAGCTTTTGCTGTCGTTGGGATATACTGGGTCTGGATGATGATGATGATGATTAAGCAGTAGAATTTAACCCCTTGGCCAACGTAAGAATCTTTTCAAGTTTGCCCGCATCGTAAATACACATCCAAACAAGGAACACGTTATTTTGTTAGGTTGTTTCTTTCAAATGATAATACTGCCAAAATTAGCCCGTAATATTTGTATTATTCAAGTTGATTGATACGTATAATTGGTTAAAGAATTTCGACTGAAGAATAAATTTTAAAATATGTAAAATTTAAAATGATACGAGTACATGACACAGTCAAATATGAATATGGAATGGTGATAAAATCATCTTAATAGAATAAATTATTTAAGACAAATAAAAAACACAAAAAGATAATATAATAATTTCGACCGAATCGACCATTTATGTTCATTTGTTGAATACAAACACAGGCCTTATATTGCTTCAGATGTCCACTCTGATTAAAATATCCCCTAAATTGAAACCACAATTGACACTTTCAAAGTATCAACTCAGAAAAGCCTATACTTGGAAAAAGAAAAAAAAAAAGAGAAAATATTTCAAGTAGAAAAGAAAGATATTTCTCAAAATTAATAGGAATGGTTTTAAATGAAAGTTGAAACCTTTTAACCTCCAACCCATAAAGCACATTTTGAATTAGACATTTATTAAATATTTATCATCTTAATAGTTGATTCTTAATCAATAATGATTGGACGATGCACTTGATTATGTATTTTTAACGCATGATTATATCAAATTGTCACACATATCTTAACCATAATCATCTTATATGTTAATAATCATTACTAAAATGTTTAATGGATGCAGTGGTTAACAAGTATTCTAAGAGAAAAGACAATAAAGAGGATCCATATTCTCCTTCTTGTTGCAGCTCCCGTCGTCTGCTTCGTCAAGTGGCAGCTTCATACATAGACAAATGGCAATTTCGTTTGCCGGATTTCAAGGGACAATAAATTCAAATTTAGCTGACGCGTTTATTAGCATACATGTACAATTGTTTTTTTTTTTTTTTTTGCGTGACATAATTGATATATCAATAATATAGACCACGTTCTGCAGTGTCTTCTGAAATATTCTCATAACATCATTTAATTAGAGTATTCTTAATTGACATTTATTTCATTTTCATATCAATTCGTGGCATGCGCTACATGTATTTAACTAATTTGATGTGTGTGTCATATATAGATATTAGAATCAAATTATATGAAAAATAACATAGTCCTTTTCTTCATTATCTGATAATTAGTTTAGTGTACGTAAAAAATGGTCTAAAATTTGTGAAGACAAGTCTAGCGGCGGCTTAGGCATAAAGCGTCTAAGGGATATGAACCAAGCTATGTTGGCTAAGTTGGGTTGGAAACTTATCACGGATGCGGACTTGCTGTGGGTGAAGATTCTCAAATGTAAGTATGGCGATGTCCTCCAAAGTGGCATGAAATCTAACATCTCACTCTTATGGCGACATATTCGTAGCATTGTCCCGTTGCTAAGGGCTGGGCTTGAGTCGAGTAATGTGTTGAGCACAAACTGCTTCCAAGCGCTGCGTTGGAGGGGATCTTCGTCGGGAGTATTTTCTGTGGTGAGTGCATACCAAATACTTGGTAATGATTCTACTACTTCAACATCCTCGGGATAATATCTGGGCTATGAAAGGTCCATGCCGAAGAAATTTTGTACTATGGAAGATATGACATAACGCCATCGCGGTAGGCAAGAATCTACATAAACATCATGTTGCGTCAAGTAGTGGCTGTAAAATATGTGGATCCATGGAGGAGGATACTTTACACACTTTTCGGGATTGTTCGTGGGCTAAAAACATCTGAAGATTACTCGCCGGCAACTCGGATATGCGGCAATTTTGGTGGTATGACAAGGCGTTGGATTGGGTTGAAGATAATTTATCCACTTTCAGGACCTCCCAGTACATGCAGGGTGATTGGCGGTATATTTTTCGAGAAACTGTGGCCAGTATCTGGTATTGGAGGAATCAAAAAGTCTATGGTGGTGTTTCCGATCTCCCCCCCCCCCTCGTTGTGTATGTAATGACATTATCTGTAGAGTAAAGAGATTACTAGTAGCTCATAGAGGTGATAGTATGGAAGTAAATGTACTCTAGTATGATGTAGGTATGTGCTGTACGTTAACTTTATTTGTTATCAATAAGATCCTCCTTTCGACAAAAAAATTTACACGACCTATAAACAAAAATGAAGTAATACTACTTTTTGGATTGTGGTGGTCAACGATTCCTTTAACTGCCACCGTTTTCAATTTATTGTATCGTTAGGTCTTTAGCATTGCATCCCTGAAGAAGAGAAGTCAACGTTGGTTCAGTCAAAAACATTTCAGTAGCCGGCCATGTAGTGGGACAGCTTAAACCTTGCTTTCAGATTGAGAAACTCTTGTTTACGATTTAATGGGTAAAAATCGTCAATAACTGATTTTACCCTTGAAAGTTTTTTCTATTCTCAGGCTACATTGGCAATCTCAAGGCAATTTTGGTAGAATTCGAAGTCAAAAATCTGATGACGAATTCACTTTTTCACCAATTAAAAGAAAATTGATTTATGATTTCATTTGATAGTGCAAATATTTCTCCTTTGAATTTTGGTTCTAAATTTCCGGATTTAGAGAGCTCAAGTAATTATAAAATGATAGCATAGCGCTTTTATAACATCCATGTGGCGTGTTACTAAGTTAACTACCGGGGGGGACAGATAAATATTAGAAAATTAAATATCATGATGTTTTGGAAATGAAACTCTTACAGCACTTAACATGAATCCAGTTTTCATTCATTTTATGTTCTTTCCTTGCACTTTTAATTTCAAATAAAAATCATTTCTTCTCCTAATCATGCGTCAAAAATTATGAATAAGACCAGACATTAGCGTTATAAATTGGGCATAGTGAAATATTAGCCTATCTTGACACAGTTGGATCCGTTTCAGTCTTCATATACAGCATAAGCTCGAAAAGGCAGAAAAACCGGTGAAGCCCTTCGATTACAACTCAACTTTCGTCTTGAGTTTTTCCTAAACATTACGCATAATGCTATACACAATATGATCGAACCAGTGTCAAATATGTAGGTAATTATTTAAGCTGCTGGTATTTCAATGAAGTAATTAAGCTGCTGGTATTCCAATTAACTCGACCTCAATTTGAGAAAGTGTTGGGCGTTTTTCTTTTGAGCTAGATTGAATCCCTTCATGCAAAACAAATTTCCCAGACTTACAGAGCAATCGTTTCACCAATATTCGTAAAAACAATCAGTACTCAGTGTCACATGTATTCGTGAATAAACAAGTTAGGTCCCCTCACCCCAAAACCCTCACCTCATGTGTCACCGCGCAACACGTGGCAGCAGGGGTGGGTAGTGAGGACCCCTGCTGCCACGTGTCGCGCGGTAACGTGTGGGATGAGGGAAAAGTGTGTGAGATGATATCATCTCCACATAAACATTGACAAGTTATGATAATGTCCAACCCCTTTCCCTTTTGCCCATCTTCTGCCGCCTTCCACCCCCACCCCCCTTCTCTCCCCCCTCATCAACAAGCCCTCGTCCTCCTTCGCCTCCCACACTCAACAGATCCACCAACCAACTTTTTGTTTGCCACTTGAGGAGATATCCAGTATACTTTTAAGCAGGAAGCACAACGTGAGTGGTCTCATGTTATTAAAGGCGAAAAGTCACTAGAAAAGCTTAAAAGAGTGAATGGAGCTACGATTATATGTTTCTTTCTTAAATGCCCTTTTTCCCTTCAGTGTGGGCCTTACATCAAAGGAAAGCAACTTCGGAGTTAGGGAAGTATACTTCACTCCTGGATGAATTTCATGCCACCAAGAACATCCACCATTATTCCGATCATCTTTTCGGAAAAAGAAGGATATGTCAAACTTCTTCTTGCTTGTTCATTTACATTTTCTTGTAAATATATCACTCCACATGTAAAACTCTAAAATAACCCCGTCAATTTCTTATGTAGCGTTTCATGAAAGAAAAAATAAATAAAACCACACAAACCAAAGGGAGAGACATAATTGCTATTTCATCAAGACTATTAAAAAAACAGCATGGCTCACTTTGAATTTTGGGTAGGTTAAAATCCATGCATCTATTAACTATAACAAGAAATTTGACAATCCAGAGACATCTGCAGATCATTGTGCTGTTTAGTTGATGACACCGACCTGGAAGTCATATGTTCTCATGTTACAATAATCTAACAAAACAGTTACGGTTACTATGTAACCTATAACGTAACAGACTAATCAAACGGTCACATATAACTTGTTTTTTCCCTTTCCGTTGTATGTCAGAGTCTGATTAGTCCAGACAATATGGAATCCTAGTCCTACAATTTTCTCTAACAACAGACTGAAAGAGTACATGAAGAATCTAAGCTGGCATTTTTTCTATGGCAGGACACATGAATTATTGTCCAAAGCCAACAAACATAGAGTCAAATATTGTCACCTAAGTTCTTAGATTATCACATGAGAACATCATATGACGAGGCTATCTTTCCTGACCTTCTTGATCTTGTTACCCAAGTCAGCTAGCAAAGTTGGAGGGAAAAGTGCCTCAATTTCTTTTGACATATCAAGAAAAACCCTCCTCCGGGACACTTTCCGTTTGGTCGCCGGAAGCAGACACTTGGGCTTTTTGGGTTCCGGAGGACAAACCATAGGAGGGATTTTATGATCCTCTGAAGTTGGAGTCTTGCAGCCGTCCTCCTCCTCTTGATTCGCTGTCGTGACCGGCAGTTTGAGCTTCAAAGGAGAAATTAAAACCTCTAATATATTTTCTTCTTTGTTTTTGGACGATAATATATTTTCTTCTTGATGATGATCATCATGTTTTTGCTCTTCTATTTGTGGGTCATCAAAATTTTGGGAGATGTTAATATCAAAAACTTGGGTAGGTGATGTATAGGCCAAGTTGTTCTCCATTTCAATGGGGTCACGTAGTTGCATTTCAGACAAGAACATAGGAGAATCAGAACCCATGAAGGAACTTAAGTGGTGGCAGTACATGAAAAGGAATATTAGCGTATCTAGAAGGAAAAGAAACCAAGAAGTTTGGTGTATAGAAAGAAAGAGGTAAGGATATTCGAGAGAGGAAGGAATAGAATTTGGCAAGAATGATTGATGGTGGAAATGAAATACTATCAAGAAATATAAATGAGATGAGGCGTTTGCTGTTTTTGGCAAAGATGATTGATGGTAGTAATGAAACACTATCAAGAAATATAAATGAGATCAAGATTTAAGTTTATAGAATAAAACAAAATGTGTTGCGCTTATTATATTATTAAGTTTTAGTTGATCGTCACAGTATGTCGCAATTTTTATCCTAGGTTATTGAGAAACAAACTCTGTATATTTCTAAAACATGGGTATCGTTACGTACATCCAACCCTCCATTTACTGTTATAGGCGGAAGTTTTTTAAGGCAATAATGTATTGTTGTTGTGGTATTAGTTTGTCACAAGTGTTTGGATTTTAGCTTTTCCACGGTAGTGGATGAGGGATCCAATGCTAATCCCCCCCCCCCCCCCCCCCTGCGTATGTTCCTTTACCTAAACATGGTTACCCGGGTTCATTTTAGATATTTAAACTTGTATTCAAGTTTCTTTTTAAATATAAGGGTGTTACATAAACTTTGGTAAATATAAAAAATACTAAGATAAATACTATCTAATCCGAGATAGATGTACATTGATGAGGAGTATCTACATGTTTATATTAAAAGGACATAGCAAGAATCAAATGATATGTTGCAAAGATATGAAAGCATAAGAAAGAAAAGCTTTTTCTCTTGACATTTTGATTTGATAATTCTGGATCAACAAAGTCGGTTGATTTTTACAAGTCACCCAAAGAAATCCCCTCATTCAGTTCCGAGCTATATATAGCATATATCTTTGAAGCTCATTCTTTGTCGACACATGTTACATAATTCTTGATAAGTCAAGTTTATTAGTATACATATATACACATATATACATAAACACATATATATTTGTACTTGTCAAGTTCGCAGGTAAACCAAAAATACGACACGAGACTTGACATGTTGAGGTTCAAGTAGCTATTCACAAACCCGGCGAAGAAAACATGTTGTATTTGGATTTAACAATTTGAAATCAAAAATCCAAAAATACGGCCTATTTGTCATATGTGGATGAGATGTTCCTGATCATGAGTCGAAGAGATTTCCATATATGTTATCAAAATAACTTCTCTCTCCTTTTCTTTCTAGATTGATTTTTTCAGTTAAAGGAGTTAACATATTTTGATCTTCTAAATGTTTTATACCTATATATACGAACTATATATCTATAAGTTACTTAAGTTATTCATTGAAAAAACGTGGTATCTTCTATACTTAACGTATTAAGCAATGCGTAGCGGAAAAGAAATGATTACCACTAAGGGATAAGTAGAAGAATAACCTTATCAGATCTGTGGAGGGACTGGGGAAGGTAATTGGTAGTCAGATGCATTGTGGAATAAGGTGTTGGTTTCGTGATGGCTTTTGTGATACTTTGAATGTTGAGAAATGTAGGCATGTGTCTGGAGGGATGAGATCTCCTCACCGCACGGTGAGTCACCGCGCGGCCCAGGACGCGACACGTGGCAGTAGTAGGGGGTGGTGAGGCTGGGTGAGAATTACCCTCACCCAGCCTCACCACCCCTTTTTGCCACGTGTCGCGCGGTCACGCACGCGGTGAGGGAGGAGCGGTGAGGAGATCTTATCCCGTGTCTGGAAGCATGGAAACCATCTGATGTCAACTTTGCCTATACACCATACATCTCATAATTTGCCGTATACTAAAGTAACATTGTCATTAATTGATACGCCGGTATAATAAAATAATTAATGGTCGTGTCCTCTTTCATTTGGACTTTTTTCCATTTTGTTATTACCGCTGTTCTTTTCAAATTTTTATGCCACACTGGACAACACAAAACGATGTAATAATGTTTAACACCTGAGCACATATTTCACTGATTGTGTGACGACTGCTAAGACAATATTACGCTAATTTACTTTTAGGTATTTTGATTAAGGTGAACTTTAATAATTAAAAGAAATGATTATGCAAGATGCGGTCTACGTGGAGGTAGCATACCAGTTAAACGTCAAAAATCGTACTTTAATTCTCCCAAAAATATTAATGTTGTCGTATATGAGAAAACATTTAGTTTAATAAAGCATCATTTAAAATCATATTGTCAAAGTGTTTTAGCATGACCTCTTTAGAATTTAGTCTTAAATGATGTTATAACTACTTTAACAAAATGTTGTCTTAAAATACTTTAACGATTTAGTCTTAAATAATTGATTGCTCTTATATTACGTGTTTGACACATGCGTCACAATATTTTTAACACAGGACGAATAGTTTTAAAATGTTGGGTTTAGGGGAGTTGATTACCATTAGCTAGGGCTGTAAACGAGCCGAACGAGCCGAGCATCGTATTGTTCAAGCTCGGTTTATTTAACTTAGCGAACAAGCCGAGCTTGTTCGTTTATTTAAACGATCATATTTAATTGTTTAAGTTTGGTTCGTTTAACTCACGAACAACATTAACGAGCCGAACACCTTAAACGAACGGTGCCACTTACCGAGTTCGAACAGAAAAAGGTGTTCAAGCTCTGTTCATTAACCTTTTATCCGAGCCGAACTCGGGCCCGAGCTCGAGCCAAACGAGCCAAACAACCGAACGGCTTGGTTCATTTACCACCTTACCATCAGCATATGGAGGAGGCCTCATCAACGGTTTATGCATTCCAGTCGTGATGACCTTTAGTTAAGGATAGTATCATATTCCCCATTTTCAAAGAGGCAATTCGGCAAACATCTAACAGGCGTTGCATGAGGCTGCCAAAAGCCTACCTAATTTTAACTACCATTACTTCATCGCCACATTCTAGCACTTACAGACAGGGAAAAAGGGATGAGATCCTCCCACCTATTTTTTCACCGCACGACACGTGTCAACAGGAGAGGGTGGTGAGGCTAGATGAGGTCATCATCCCCTGGTGTCACGTGTCGTGCGGTGAAGAAGTGAGTGAGGAGATTGTGGGGAAAATGTGATGATGGAGTGGGCAGCAAAAGCATTCGTGTTGGCATTCCCATTCTTATTAATGTTCAACATAGGATTCGAAGACATGATTGGAGGGAAGGCTTTCTGGAGTTGTTCTTACTCAACCCCGGTTTGTTATAATTAAATCTTCACCAACAATGCCTAAC
Organism: Eustoma russellianum; assembly: GCA_036186865.1. NCBI lineage: Eukaryota > Viridiplantae > Streptophyta > Magnoliopsida > Gentianales > Gentianaceae > Eustoma > Eustoma russellianum. The sequence continues at coordinate 3,084,004 of AP025048.1, read as the reverse complement.
AGTATCATGAGATTTCAGGTGCAGTTTCACGTTCTAATTTCACAATCTAAAGCTCTTTTTATTATCACAATATCAGATAAAAAATAGATTTTTACATAATGGATCTCGAGTGTGGGACTTGAAGCAACTGGTAAGGTTGTCACTTTGTGATTTTTAGCTCACGCGTTCGAGACCAGAAACACATTCTTACATGAAGCATAGGGTAAGGTTGCGCACATAAAATAGCAAAGCGATCCGACTCCTTTCCAGACCGTGTACAAACGTGGGAGCCAAGTTGAACGGAAACTCCATTTTACATAATGTATCCCATATTTTTAAGCACATCCATCTCAATTGACATGTCAACCTAATTATTTTTAACTGTAAAACAACGTCAATTATATTAGGTTAAACATATGATCCGACTATGTTATATCTCAGAATAGTTATATCTCTACATCTCATGTCCATGCCTAATGATTATGCTTCCCATTTCCAAAATTCTGGCAATCATCTCCTCAATTTCTTTGGGTTCCTCCTTTAAATTCATTTCAGAGTGCATAATTAATCATGGTCGTTTTATTCCCCATAGTTTTCCAGCACCCATTGATGAGGTATAATTGTGAAGACGAACAATAGGACTGAAAGGAAGACTTTTGCTCCATCTGAACTTGTCTCCATCTTAATTGGAATCATCTCCAAGGAAATCCCTTTCTCTACTTATCATATAGTGAAACTACGTTCTAACGATATAAAAAAAAAGGAAAGTATTGTGTCTTACACGGTAAAAATACGTTTTTAGTATACTAAGTTTACACGTTTGTACATGGTCTAGAGAAAGATCAGATCGATTTGAAACGATAGGATGTTCTCTGTACATTATGTTTTCTAAGGAAACGGGTTAACCAGATTTTTTTTTTAAAGAAGAAAAAAATTTTAGAAGATGTTACGTAAGGAGAATATCTCAACTGGCCGAAAAGAATAGCGTTGTGATATTCGGCCGCGTTTTTATTTTCTATTTGTCAATTAAGAATCAACGTACTCCCGGCCCACTCCACATTGACGTGATATTAAACAACAACAATATACCCAGTATATCCAAACGACAACAAAAGTTATCGCTAGAGTCTCGAAAGGATGAAAGGCAGACAAACAATTATATATATCTATATATGTATGTGTGTGTGTGCGTGTATATATATATCCCATTAGATTACTATATCGTTGTAGGCGTTTTCGTTATACTTATTTCAGACTCATGTATTTCCTGGTTTTATTTGGGAGAGTCTCTCATAGCTATATGATTTTTATGTAACCACGGTATTTCTCCGCCATAAGTGAGTGCAATATATAAATAGAACCCCAGACGGTACCGCCCGTCCTTCCATCAAAAAATGTATTTTGTGTGTGTGTGTGTGTATGTATATATATATATATATATTATAAGACGACAAGGTATATTTTTCTATCCTGTCATTTCATCGACACGTTATCAATGTACGTCAACGTCAAGCAGCCATATACACATCATCCTTTTTGAGTATATACATGTCCAAGATATTCCAAGTCATAGATTCCATGTCATCACATATCAAAAGTTGATAAACCGAAAATTGCCACATCAAATGACTACCTAACCGTCAGCGACGCGTCATATACTTGCCATACAAAAGATGACCAGCCAGTATACTCTCCAAACACATAAAAAATTTCGTGCACAACATGGCAAATACAACACTAAAGTCGTCATAATTACATATATCACTTATCTATCATTTGCCTTGATTGGTTGAAAATTTAAATTCAAAATGCTACACCACATGGCCGGAAATTCAAATTCAAAGTCTAACACGTCTTATGACCAGTCTCGACAGCTTTTATCATGGTTAATAAATAAATCTTAATATTATCCATTCAATAATAATACACATAATAATTGGGAACATGCTCGAATGTCATGCCTATTGAAGTTGAACATGCTCAAATGAAAAGAATAGTATTTAATAAAAGACTTTCTACAACTTATGTTTAAAAGGGCGGGGTGAGGGGGGCACTCGACTCTTCAGGGTTGAGAGAATGCGATTCAACTAACTTGTGCAATGGTCTGAATTTGGATCCCCCTATGGGGAAAACTAACATAAAGTGAAGGATGGGAGTTCGGTTTTATCATATAAGCTACATGTAAAAGTAGAAACAACCTTTTGTATAAAGTGTAGTCAAGCTAAGACTTCGTACATCACATCGTGAATCGATTCACTTCATCTCAAACCATGCACAAACGCGAGAATATAGTGTACCGGAAACGCTCTAATCTAGCATGTCTCTTGGGAATTGAGTAAATCAATCCAAACACTATACTTTCTGTCACAGGAGGAGCTACTACCTTAGTCTTCATGCTACTTGGTGCCAATTCAGTCATTTCTTTGCTCATTCGATCTGCGATACCAGGAGACAAATTTGTTCCACTTAGTACATTAATGTTACCATAAAGATCCTTCCTGATTCGCACTTCATACATGAATTATAAGTAATTTATGAATGCCTGCAGCATCCGTTCCAATAATAGATGGCTGGAACAAAACTTCAGGTCACCTTAAACGCTCATTTCCAATTGTGATCAACTGTCCATCTGGCAATTCATAGTTTTGCTCCACTCAAGAACTTGTCTTGCAAGTTTCTAACTTCTGCTCGAAATCAAGAGCAATGTATGCTAGCTTTTCCTTCATGTCCCTCACAGTTTCAAATTCAGAAGTTATAGATGTTATTAATTTCAGGGATTTTGTGGAAAAGATATGTGCATAATGTGCAAGGCATTTTGATAAAGTTAAAAAAATGTTAATTTGTTTTGGGTAAAGATTCATTAGAGGTGAAAAGTATTATCAAGAGACTCAAGATAATTTGCACAGAGAGAAAGAACGGCTTGAACTGGGGCGTTAACTGTCTTAAAAATAAGGTGTGTCATCTGCTCTATATTACCATTGGAGGAATAGATTTCTCCAATGATAGTAGTACTACTTCGCATATGATTGGATTTAGTGAACCATTGACGGTATGTAGCTATGACCTGCTGTGGCTTGTCTAAGTAGTGATCCAGTTATATGCCTTTCTTCCTTCATAAGGTTCTTTAATGTCTGCTTTCTTGATTGAAGAGGGTCACAGGCTCAATGAATAAATTTGATTGTAATAAAATCAAACCAAATTCGAACTGTATGAGCTGAAAAATTCTACCTGGAGTTGTCTTGTTGTGCTGTTAAGAGCATGTGTTATTAAGCTGAATGTAATGCCAAGTGGATGAACTTTGATGGTAGACCATCAGATGTCTTCAAGAGAAAATTATTGTAGTTGAAAAGCAACATTCTGGACCCAGATGGGATAAATTAAAAACACCCCTCTATGTCTCTAACATACCTTCCTGAGACCATAGAGGAGAAAAGCATCATCAACCATATTACAAAATACAAACAACCTGGAATTTTCAATGTGTCTCCTGGTTGCTAAACTGTGTCCTCTAAGACAGTTTTCAGCCAGGAAAACATAACTAATTACTATATCTACATTACACTTAAAGCTAGGGAGATACTAGCTTTGCTTGCTCTACACGGTGGTCCCAAATTATAGTGCCACGAGCGGTGGTACGCCCTCCTTAACATTTACTTCAACATGCCTGAAGGATGTGATCTGATGAGGAAAGCAAGGAGACACCTGACAGATGGTCAGAATGGCTAAATGGGTGATCATCATCAATGGAGATAGCACTCGTCCTGGAACCGGTGTTGTTTTCACTCAAAAGAGGATTGGCCTCCCCCTTTGAGTCCCAATCTTCAAATCCTTCCTCCTCAAATAAGTCTCTGTCCTCTTTAGAAGCCATGTTTTCTTTGAAACTCATATGCTTGCTCAAGGTGGTTGCACTTGTCTGCCAATTCAGATTGTCACTACAGGTTTGCTGTTGTGTTTCCAAGTTGGAGGTTGAATATGTTCTGTTCAGGGATGGGATGTTGTCTTCCTCATCTCTGTAATAGTTAAACTGAGAATTTGACTTGTTGAAAGTTTTTTCTGATGGTTTTTCAACAATTCCATAAGTGAAAGTAGTGGTTGCATTGAGGCTACCAAATCCTTCTATCCCTCTAGTTACTGTCCTGGCTCTGTTTCTCTCTTCTTTCAGAAATGGTCGGTTTTCGAGCAGCTTCAGTATTCTCTCTGATTTCTTTCTTACAGTGAGTCCCCAATTGAAACTGCAATACTAATTCCTCTCAGCCAAACACAATATTTACTCTTTCCATATCCAAATAAACAAAGAATTGAAGGAAAAAATGAGACCTACCCTTTCTCATCAACATATTGGAAGCTTCCAGCTTTTATGATAGCATCTTTATCAGCTTCAAACTCCTTTGAAACACTCTCGGGTCCATGAGTTAATAGGTGATCCAACACAAGCAGAGAGTTATACGATCGCCTCCACGTTTTCTTATCGAAACTGGCGAATCTGATCAAGAAAAGCCATATAAAAACACAAGGCAATGAGCTCATAGTCCAATCCAATCATGCAGCAGCAACAATAACAACCATACCCAGTATGTCCCAACGACATCAAAATCTATCGCTAGATGGGGAGAGTAAGAGGAGTGAGAGGCAGACAAACAATACCTACATACTAATCATGCATCGAATAATGTAATTCTAATATTGTATGAAGTTGTAATCACCAAGAAAGCAGAAACCTTTTATGAAGGATCTCCACAATTCTTGAGTAATCATCAATTTCAAAAGCAGCCTTTGAGATTATTTTCAAGATTCGTGTATCCGGTGCTCCTGGATTTCCATCGGTAGCTTCTTCTGTCAATCTGCAGACAACAAAAACTTCAATACAAAAACGCTTACATATAGAAGAGATCCATGTAAATCTGCAGATAGGATGGATGCATATGCAAAAAACTTACAGTTGGGCAGGTGTTACATCTGTGAGGGCCAATCTAGCAGTTTTGATCTTTTCCCTGAGGAAAAAAGAAGCCTGTTTCTTGATCTCATGAAAAAATGGAGAACTCATATTCCCAGTGGTGCTAATATTTCCAGGATTTGACATTTGAATCTCCTTATTACGGAACAAAACTTCTCCTGTTATGATGACAAAAGATCCAAGAGCTCTGAATTTGACTTGTTGGATCCAATTCAAAATGAAATATCCAACTAATCCAATATGCTGTAAGCTTTTGATTCATTCCTTATAATCAAGTGGTTATTAAATTATTTGAGAACTTAATAAATATCAAATGCTGATGCCAGGAAAATGACACTTGTGGCAGATGGAAGTTTGGCTGACAAATTCAATGTGGAGTGGGGAAAGGAGGAAGCGTTTAAATGGACTTTTGCTTGAAATCAAAGTCGCCCATTTCGAACGGTGACGAATACATACATATATATACATATACATACATACATATACATATATATATATATATATATATATATATATATATATATATATATATTGTAGACTTTGCAAACAAAGAAATGTGGAAGCCACATAGAGATCTGCACACGTGACAGTGTGGCGTCCTTGCCTATTTGAAAATTCAAATTCTTATGGGGAGTTGTAAATGGAGCTGTAACAAAAGCCCAAAAGTCAACCATGTCATCCTTCCTTTCTACGTCGGATATTACTACTACCTTTTGGTGTTAGGATTTTTAGAAATAATATGATGCTTATGAGAATGATTTCTTGAGGATATATTTGGTCTTATGAATTTTAAATTACTTGAAAAAAGTTTGTGCAAATTGAGATGGACATATCATTGTCATCTTCTTTGAGCATTTGATAAGATTCAAATCATCATCATATCAATCGAGGAGGATTACTAATCTCAATACGTGGAATTTGTCGGGGTGAGATCCTCTCACCGCCCCCCATCTTACCCCCACGTGACAGTGGAGGGGATGGTGAGGCTGGGTGGAGGTCACCTGCACCCAGCCTCACCATCCCCCTCCCCTGCCACGTGGCAGGGGGTCATTTCTTACCCCAAAAATGGGGGGTCAGGAGATCCTGACTCGAATTTGTCTATTAAACTATGTTATTGTAGGTGTTTTTAGTCGTAATGTTTATCCTATCATCTGTTTTATGTTCTCCTATAATCTATCTAAAATTTACGTATGTTTTTGTCTTGACCTCTCTTTTTTATTTTATTTTATTCCCACTTTAAGAATTTTGACAAACTACGAAAATAGTTTCACTATGCGTTGTTTGACAATATTACATCTGAAGCGTTATACGACTATTATATGAGAATGAATCAGCTGAAAGACTTGCTTTTTTTTTAAATTAAAAAAAAAAAGAGAGAGAGAGAGAAACTCGCCTAAGTGGAAAACAGGCGACGCTTGCTGGATACCTGGACGGGATTTACATGTGAGGAGAATTAGTCAAGATACGTTATGGGTATAGAAAAATGAATATTACAAGAAAGTGCAAGTAAAACAAAACCACCAGGTAGAAATTGTACTGAATGCAAGAGGAATTCATAAGCTTATACAATTAGGAAAAATAAAACGTAAATACCATATCTCCATGTATCATACTCATTATCTTGTATTTGTTTACTCTTTTACTTTCCAATGAGCGTTGTTTTTCCCATGACTTTGTTGTTTTCTTTATGTCTTCAGCAGCCTATTTATTGTTTTCAAAGAAATAGGTCGATTTGTATTAACACGTAAAATATATCAGTGTACTTTCAAAAAATTACATATAGCTAATTAAATTACTATCCTCGATAATGTCATTCTACCGACTTTGATGAACTATCCCTAATAAATAGACCCGCCAAAGGACATCATACGCAATGCGGCGAGGCGATCAAGAATAGTCCAGATTTTTTCACTGTCAAAGACTGACAATAAAAAATCACGGCACGTGTCCAACAAGAAAGGTTATGAGATTGGATAAAAAAACTGGCCTACAATAGAGTGTTCGGCTAGATAGAGACGGTGAAAGATAAAAACAATAAGGTGATTCCATCCTACTCAAGAATGCTTCCCTGGACAAATTGGTTATGATGATACCAAATTGTTTTTGCTGCTTGTCATAACCCATCTTGTTGTTTTTGTTAGGTTTTGCAATGAAAAGATCACAACTTCTTCTTCTTCTTTTTTTTTTTTTGGAATGGGGTGGAGATGAAAACATCTCACTTATGTGCGTGTGATTTTTTTAGTTGTTTTGTATACAGAAAGATAAAGATAAAGTATGTGATTTTTTTAGTGCATCTTTGTTATTATAAAGACATGATCGTATTTTAGTCTTCAATATGGATTGGAATCAATTTTGCTCCATAACATACATCGGTCAAGTTTCCTTTTTAAATAGTTTGTTGGCAGGCCTACACGTTTCCCTTTTTAAAAAATTAATTGGCAGGCCTACGCGGACCATCTTTTTCCTTGTTTTTTTATTTCGTTCTTTTTTTCCTTTTTCAATATGTCTTGATAGTTTATTGTATACTTTGACTTAAATGCTTTTCTATATGCTTCTTCTATAATAAAACAAAAACATGTACATAACAAAATTCGAAACATACATAACAACCATAAAACATAGAGAAACACACAAAAATATTAAAATAGTTTTTAAAAAAATTACACGTGGGCTTGCCATCTAAAGTCAGAAGTTTGAATTTGGAGAAAGAAGGGGAAGCCTTTCAGAATGGGATATTGTAAAAAAGCAAGATTAGAAACTTCCACAGCCCGAGCCAACCATACATTAACAAGGTTGTTCTTTGAGAGCTACTGAATATTCCTCGTACATAACCTTGTACTAGAAGTAGGGCTATAAACGAGCCGAACGAGCCGAGCATTGCGTTGTTCAAGCTCTGTTCATTTAACTTAGCGAACGAGCCGAGCTTGTTCGTTTATTTAAACGAACATATTTACTTGTTCAAGCTTGGTTCGTTTAACTCACGAACAACATTAACGAGCCGAACACCTTAAACGAACGGTATCAATTATCGAGCTCGAACAGAAAAAGGTGTTCAAGCTCTGTTCATTAACCTTTTATCCGAGCCGAGCTCGAGCTCGAGCTCAAACGAACGAGCCGAACAACCGAACGGTTTGGTTCATTTACAGCCCTAACTAGAAGGTGCAAAAGTAGTTCTTGAAGTGCTAGACAGTTAGGTCAAAACAAAAAAAAATCTATATAGTATTGCTATATATTTGAGATATTTACACACTTTTTCTTTATGGCAGTAGCCTGTAACTGGTGAAAAGTAGTTAGTACACCATCACCTCCCTCGATCCCATAGGTACTGTTCAGAATCAACTTCTGTTTCCAGGGTTTTGTCTGCATCTAAACTTTTTAAGGATCGATAGTTTTTACTGTTATTGGGATATAATAAGTATGTTGTTGTTATTAAGGGATTTTCCTTAGATAAGCCCATGAGACTTCCAAAAGTGGGAAAACATCAACAAAAATCTTGTCTTCCCAACTAACTTACCTTAATTTTAAGATGTTTGGGAGATCTTGTGACCCGTTTTCTTGGGATAACTTGGGGTTTGTTCTTTTCCCTCCTGCCTACATTTTTACCATTGATTGTCTCTAACATGTTTCCTTTCAGAGGCATGACCTCCATATTCTTCCTTCAAAAGATATAACAATGATTGAAACATCATCATGGTATCGACGCTTATCCCCTTGTGGAATTTCAAGCAGTTCATGGAAGTCAATACCTGAAATCAAATACCAACCAGCAACCACATTTCGCTTTCAGATGAATTCTCTGAGTGAAAGAAAAAAAAAAGAAAAGGAAAGTCTTTGTCTGAGAAACAATACCGGCTTTCTTTGCAGCACGAAACATGACTTCCTGGACTAGATGCTGTGCAGGATCACCGTCTGGTGAACAATTGATGAACTGTTCAACTTCAGAAACAGCTTCTTCGTTTGTGAAATACTCGTATAGCCCGTCTGAGGATAGTATCAAGAACTTGTCCCTTGACCCTAGCTGGTGATGATAGAGCGATGGGATACAATTGATATACGGGGAATTTCCTACGTAGTCAACTCTGAAGATCTTCAGAAGTGCGTCATTCCATTTAGGCTGCAGCAAAGAGAAACTTTGTTTTTTTTGTAAATAACAAAGAGAAACTCATTATATCAAATAAACATTATAAGTAAAAGGGGACAAGACCATGAATTTATGTCAGACCAGCATTGGTACAAGATGCGAAGCATAAATTACCAATTCTGGAAACATTTGCACTAAATCAGGACTCATTCCACTAACCAAATGAATCCCAGGATTAAAAGGGATGAAATGTACTCTCCAGAAGAAAACATGAAGTGATTAACTCAACTTAGATTTAAACACACTTTTTAAAAAGGTTCATGAGTAGATTTTACACAGGTATCATAGCAAAAAGCTGCTTTCCCACTCAAGAAGCACAAATGTTGATTATGACAAGGTACAATGAGCCCCAGTCCCCAGACATGGAGCACAACAGGTGCCAAAAACTAAATACCAGCAAGTAGATATTCTGAGGTGGTTAATATCAAAATAGCAGTTATAAAGTACGTAGGACGTATATCAAAATAGCAGTTATAAATACATAGGACGTATACATAGGACGCACAACAAACATTTCATTGACTTCCAAACATATCTGTGTAAACAAGTTTGAGCATAATACCTGTTTAAGAAAACCAGCACCAAACGCCCTAGTGACTCTCAGTGAACCTTTAACGCGATTTTTTGTTACAGCAAAAACATCATCAGGGTGTTCATTCTTGACTCTTCGAACTTCCTGAATAAAATCGAATCAACATATAGCATTGGCATTTACCACGAATACAAGTAAACCAACTGAACTGATCAAAATTTCAACCATCTAAAGCCCAAAATATATAGGTCTTACCTCTTTCATAGAAGTGCTGTGGTCGATGGTGAGCTGAAAAGAAGCTAAATCTGATCTTGATCTGTCACCGCGTACACTCTCAAGATCATGAAGGTTTTCTTCTTTGATCCTCTCCGAATCTTCGTTACAAAGGTCAGACTCTTTCTTCTGTGCTAAAACTGCCCGACTATCACCAACATTCATCACATACACGTCTTCTCCCTTCATCAGCATCACAAGAACACAAGAGCCCATCAATGCTAACTCAGGATTTTCGGTTACCAACTTATCTGCAAGGTCCAAGTAAGCTTGCTCTGTTTTCTTCAATGCTTGTGCCAGAGCTTTCAACACATCCAAATGATTAATCATCCTCGAACCCTTTGGCTTGTCTGTGTACAGTTCCTCTTTCAATCTGCTATCAAGCTCCAATCTTTGCCTGTCAAATTCATACCTCCATTTCGTGGGCTTCTCTACCTCTTTTTTGGCAACACCTATGTACTTATTCTTAGGAACCTTTTCTTTCTTTTCTCCTACTCTATTTGGATATGCCTCTAGCTCAAGGCCTCCAAAAAAATTATTAACTTTAGATCTTTCTTCCAAGACCTCCTCAATATCATATCGATTTTTAGTTTCTATCCCCAAATTTCCAGATGGTGTACTGGATAACTCAAACTTATCTTCCCACAACAATCCCTTAAGTTCTTGATGGACAGCTGAATACAAATTTGATAACAAGTAATCAGTAGCATCAGGGCCATTAAAACCGTCATAAATTCCCACAAAAACCCAACCATTCTCCTCAGAAACAACCACATGAACCCTGTCCTCCCCGGCCTTCCCTTGCGCCCACTCAAGATTCTGTTTTTTTACTGAATCATAATCATCAAAACTACTATCCCTACTAACACTAACGCTACTAGTAATTATTTCCTTTTCCTTTTCGTAATCCACAGTCACATCATTTTCTTTAACATCTTTAATAGGAGCAACAGTAGAACTCTGACCTTTGATTATAGTCTTGGCTAAAGCATTCTGCAGGACACAAATTAGCAATTCTTTCCTTGATTTTTGCCTAGAAGGGAAAACATTATGAGAAAAACTTCTCTGGAACTGACCAGAGCAACCCTTTTCAAGAGGTCCAGAATTATGCCTACGATCAAGAGAACCTGACAAGAAACCCCCTTCAATTGGACCAGACAAAAACCTAGCACGTTCAATCGGGCCGGAGCTGTGAATCAAACCCGATGTGGATAACGGGCCGGATTTCAAACTGGAACTTCTAGGAATTGGTTGAAGAGGAATAGAAGCAAATGAATTTGAGCTTTCGAAAGAGACGGAGGCGGAGGGGCTGTCAATAAAGTCGGTGGAGAGAGGAGTGGAGGTGTTGGCGCTGACGGAGGCGCCGGAGATTAACTTAAACGTCGTCGTGGAGGCTTCTGGGCCCACTCGGGATTCAGGTCGAACATACAAAAAGGAGTGGCCTAAATCATCCGAAGGTTCGGGAATTACTCCGGCTGAGTCTTTTCTTCTGCGAGCTTTGTGAGCTCCGCCGCCGCCGGAGAAGCAGAAGCTGAGGTTTCCGCAACAGTTGCCCATTTCCAAATGGTAATTATGAAAAGCTAGGTGTTGAGCGAAAAATAGGTGGTTGGGTTTTGGAGGTTTAGTTGGAATTTTTCATAGTGGAGATGGTGCGGGAGAAACAGAAACACAGAGGTCTGTTGCAGGAAAAAGGGAGGGAGAGATTGAAACAGAAGTTTCAAAGTTGACTTTTTGCCTTTTTGTTTTGTTTGTGTTTTGGTTGTTAACGAAGTTAAGATCAATTCACCGCAACTCTCACATCGAATGCGTCATTGCGTGACACGTGAAAGTAGGAGATGGATATCCTCATCTAACATCACTACTCCTGCTGTCACATGTCATGCGGTAAGAAATGGAATGAGTTACCACACGGTGTAAAAATAAGTCCGCCCTTAAATCGGCACGGTAGGAAGTGGAATGAGTTACAGCACGGTGTAAAAATAAGCAAACAAAGTGAAACAGGAAAAGAAAGGAGATAGAAAATGAAAAAAAAAAAAAAAACTGAAGAATAACAAGTCTTGGCTGTATTTCAACTTTTACCTCTTTATTTAACTTCTTTTTGTTTGTTTTGTTTAGTTGAGGTCAGGTGAATGTGAGGATTATAAGGGGCAGTTAACGGTCTTAAATTACTACCTCTTCCAGATTATATAAAGATGGACTTTTTTATTTACATTGAAATTCGTTGTCTAGTTAATTATCGATGAAAGTATGAAATATATTCTGAAATGAATACTCGAAAATTTCATAGGATACGTGAATGCTTATTAAAAATTCTGTTTACTCAAATACTTAAATGGTTTATTACATCCAATCATGTTTGCATCTAAAAAGTAAATTTAAGTACATAAATATTTCAAAGTTTCAAACAATATAATATATATATATACACACACATTTATGCATGTGTATGCATACATGTACTTGAGTGCAAAACTTTTTCATGGAGCAAAAGATAGGTTTTAGTAGAGTCTGCCGCATTCAGGTAGACTTTGTAACATTTGACTCTGCTGTCCATCTAATAAATGCTGAAATTGGCAGAATAATTATGTGGGACGAATTTGTTTGACTTTGTTTTCAAAAAAAAGGTGGTTTGACTTTTGAGGTAAGGAAACATTTTAGGAAAAGATAAAGTTTTGAAATCGGATCCCAAGGTCCTCATTATCTTTGATGAAGGAGTAGGTTCTCCCCACCTGATTTGCATCCTTCACACAACTTAAGATGTCGGTGGACTACTGATTTGCATCCTCCACACATGCTCATTCACCTTCACACAACATAAGATGCCGCTGGACTACTGATTTGCATCCTCCACACATGTTCATTCGGGCTTGGACAGTATATCCACGGGGTGAGAGATTTCACTTTTGCTCCAAATCTAAAGATTTGTATCGGTAAATAAATTTACAAAATATGTCTTACTTAACAAATATACATAATATACAAAAGATTTAAATTCAGACTACTCATAAATTTTGAATCTTATAGTGCAAGTTACCTAACAGATTACTACTTCGACATCCTAACACATTTTTATTAGACTATCTTTACGTGGGCAAGAAACATGTTTTGCTCACCGAGAGTTGTGTACCAATCGGGCTTTGAGAATTTTGAGCCAATTCTAACGTTCCATTTCCAAAGCTGATTGTAATAACGATTTATTTATTGTTACTTCTATGTAGTTTTTTTTTCTTGTACATTTAGGTCATCTTTTATCAGATTCTTTTTAAATAATTTGATTTAATAAATTTAATTTAGTAAACTATCGATCCTGAAAACAAGAATTGATCTATATAATATATGTTTTAATAATTAAAGTACGTTTTTAATATGATATAATTGTCGTTTACAAGTATATTTTTTTCCACTTTAAACAAACACGATTTCTTTTATATAACAAAAGTATACGAGTAAAAGGAAAGTTAAAAGTTTGGTTGAGATGTGTAATAGAAAATCATGACTATATTAATGCTTATCGAACATAACTACAAACCGAACTTTCTTGCGGCAATATTGCAAAAGAAAATCTACACATCACAACAACAACGTCACCTCCATTGCCTTAGACGCTTCCGTTTAAAAAAATTCTACACATAATTTAATTAATCAATTTTTTACCAAGAATATTATGTTTGATCCTTTACAAATAACCCCCCAAAAAAGGCAAGTGATGTCAAAGATTTAACTTTTTTAAATTTTTAATGACGAAAATTTAATCAAGATCATGTGAAACTAAGAGGTTAACTAGGCACTCGAATGTCCGTCGGGGTATAATCGAAAAAAATGCATAGTTTATTGCAGCAACAAACAGCTACATGATTTCCAGGTTCAAATTATATTAACGGTTTAAATATAAATCTTTCATAGATTATGAGTAAGACAAATTTCGAATGTCTATTCTTTAAACTAAATTCCATGCTTTGTACAATTCACAAAATCCGACAAGCGTGGCAGTTTCCTTGAAATTTTTAATTTTTAATTTTTTTTTTGGAAAGGTTCCTTGAAGTTAAAAAAAAAAAAATCTTATTTAGGCAGTCATAAGAAACAAAGTAAAGCAGGTGGAAGCCGGCAATGCCAGTGATGCATGGGCGGACTTGGCCCCAAGCCTAATTTCTTTTTTTTTTTTGTCGTTTTTTTATTTGAATGAAATACCTAGTCAAGTATCCACCAAATAATAATAGGAACTCCACTTAGACGTTCTCGATACACTACATTCTTGCGTTCTCGATACACTAGATTTTCTCGTTTATGGATGGTAGTAGTTTGAGACATTGATTTAGAAATCTTAAGATTTCTGGGGTAAGTGATTCTTCAGCTGGCAGATATAATTGGTCCATTTACTTTTGGCGTAAATGAAAATCTAACTAGAAGAGGAGGGGGAGATGTTGAGCGGATGGGATCTGAGGAGGTAAAATATAAGGTAAAATATGAGGCCTCCAATCACACGACGCCACGTGTACAAAAGGGCCTACTATTTACTTTTTTTCTTTTTTAAAAAAAAGCTCTTTTATACACGTGGCATCGCATGATTGGAGGCCTCATATTTTACCTCATATTTTACCTCCTCAGATCTCATCCGGATGTCGAGTGCATCTGAGGAATATTTCAATTCCGTAAACAGGGCTTCCAGCCTGCCAGACGTGATTGAATTTTGTATAGTGTAAATGGTCATACATTGACGTGATTGACTTTTGTATAGTGTAAATAGTTATACATTTGACTTTGGACCTTTCACTCCCTCAAGTTTTATCTTTCCATTCGGGAAGACAGCATAGATGATCATCTAATGATATGGGGTTGCGTACACAGTCATGCTGCCATTGAAGCTCTCGAAGGCAACAAGATCCAGTCATTCAAGCTCCTTTAGTATTTGATTCCCGCCTCCCCAGGTGGATATTCTAAACGCAAAACCGGCAATTAGTCTTTGATTAGATTACTAATAAACTTTGGTAATCAATGACCAAACCAATTAAATATCGTATAGGGAGGTAGACATTTAGTAGTAGATAAGTCCATTTTAATTTTTGAAGGAATAAATGTGGAAACCAAAAACCGAAAATGACCTTTTCTTTTGTTAAAAGAGTTAATTGCACCTGGTATCCATATTTTTTCACAAAGTTTTAAGTAGCATCCATACTTTCAATAAACTCACTTAGCAACCATACTTATAGAGGAAATAGACACCTGACATCATTGCTGACGTCATAAAGACAATTTGCAATTATTTTTTAAAATTTTATAGAAAAAATAATTCAAAAATAAAAAGAAAAACCTCACCTCCACCCTCCGCCCCAACCATCGACCTCCCCCCATCTTCCTCCATCTTCATCTTCTTTCTCCATCATCATCCCCCCATATGAATCTACATTCCTCCATCTTCATCTTGTGGTATCATAACGCAGGAACACTCACAACAAAAGGATTCAACAATCTAAGTGACATGGCAACCACAAACTTCAAAACCGAGCAAGAAGGTATGTCCAGTCAAAGGCCTTCTCTTATTGACGGTGAGTCTTTCATTCAATGGAAGTTAAGAATAAAACTTTTTCTTATGTCTATTGATATTGATCTATGGTCCATTATAGAAGATGGTCCATTTGTTCCTTCAAAGTTATCCACTATAGATGGAGTCACACTAGAGGTTGTTAAGCCTAAACAAGAGTATATTAGTGATGATAAAAAGAGATTGAGCATGAATGCTAGGGCTATACAATTACTTCTAAATGGCTAAGTAAAAGTGAATCTAGGTATGTGTCAAATTGCTCTAGTGCTCAAGAAATGTAGAGAATTCTTGAAATGAAATACGAAGCCACTAGTCAAGTAAAGAGTCCAAAATCAACATTCTTATGTCCACACTCGAGTCATTTAAATTATTGTCAAATGAATCTATCGTTGATATGGATCTACGCTTGACTAAAATTTACAATTCTCTTGAGTCTCTTGGCAAAGCCTTCTCTATGCAGGAAAAGGTCCAAATGGTCTTACGAAGCCTACCATCCGAATGGGACCGTAAAGTGACGGCTATAGAGGAGAGCAAAGAAACTAAATCAATTAAAATGGAGGAACTAATTGGATCACTTAAGGTATATGAGAACTAACTCACTATAAGGAAATCGGAATCATCATCAAAACAAGATAAGACCATTGCTTTTAAAACAAATGAATACGTCTCTACTTCTTCCGATCACGTAGATGATAGTGATTCTGAATCAGACAACGATGACTTAATTTTATTGGCCAAAGGTTTGAGAAAATTCATAAGAAAGTCATTTAAAAACAAACATAAGGCTACTTCTACTAAAAGAAATAAAAACAAGACAAATGACAAGGATGTTAAATGTTACGAATGCGTTATGCGTATAATAAATGACGAGAGGAGAATGGATACAGTTATGCGTATAATAAATGTTGATACAACGGTTAAAAGGTGGCCTGCTTTTATCTTTTTTATTGTTTTCTAACATCTGTCCTAGTTATATTAAGAATCTGTTATAGCTATGCTTAAGTTGAAAAACGAATGGAGCAAAAATAATTATTTTTCAAATTTGTAATAATATTGTTGTAATACATTATAATTTTTGATTTAGACAAAACAAAAAAACAAGTCGATGAAATGAAATAAAATTGAAGGCCACCCGAATTAAATATCTTAACTTGAGCTTAAAAGGAGTTATCTACACCATTGGAACCATTTGAAGAAATAACGAGATTGAAGGCTGATAATTCTGCAGAACCAAAATATGATTTTCATTAAATTGCATTATTCAAGAATACATCAGAAACAGATTTTATAATGAGATGAATAATAAAAAAAAACATGAAACACTTTTAAAGCTAATAAATGATAACATTTGATAAAGACAAGACTAAACTCATAAAAGTAAGCACATCCTCCTCATTCTAATATCATTTATTCTCTCTTCACATTTTATCTATTTTTTAGTAATATTATTGATTTTTCTTTTATTATCATTCTTACTGACTCATCAAACAATGATGTGTTTTTATCAAGCTAGAGTGCATTTTTATCAATTGGCTGATGATAAATCTAGGCTAATGATAATACACATCTTTTTTTTGGTCAACTGTTCAAAATAAAAAATAAGATTAAATCAATGATATAAAAATAATCAAAAAAAAAAACCTAGTCTATTTAACAAATGGCAGCTGGAGGGACTGTCAACCATGATCTTATGATTTTTTTTTTTTTTTGGGATCAAATGATCTTAGGATTAATCTTAGCAAATGTTCCATCAACCTAATTAACAACTTAGGATGTACCATGACTTGTGCCATTGACTTTGACTTAAATGCAAAGCCAATTTTGGCATTGCCTATCCTTAATTATTCACCAATCCTACGCAAGCAATCTACAACTTTATCTAAAAATTCGAACTGTGTTAGTGATAAAAGTTATTGTACTATTTGATAAAAACAAAGGTTGGAATTATGTTCTTCCATACACGTGTGTAACGTAAAAAAAATTTAAAACCAAAATTAAAAAAAATCTACAATCGTATCCCATATGGCATGTTGACCAAGTTGGAGGGTCCGTCGAACCCAACAATGAGTACATTGTTAACCTTGACCACATACTAAGTCAAGATAAGATGCTAGGCTGCTACTCTTGTTTTCTACTTTTCTTTTTGTTACATCTGTCAATACACATCACCATATGGTGAAGATATATAATGTGTATGATTTAATACATGTTAAGTAATGCATGTTAAGTATATGAATAGACTATTAATTGGGAAGGCAAATTACTATTCCATCCGTTTCAAAAATATTGTCATAGTTTGACTTTAGCTTAATTTTAAAAAGTCAAACTATTTTGGTTACTATTCATTTTCTATCTTTAGATGTAAACTAGAGAAATATGCAAGTGTTAATTAAAAGGGTAACACGAAAACTTTGACTACTATTACATTCTTATTTTAAAAACGACAATCTTTTTCGAACAAATCAAAATAAAAACCAGAATATTTTTGGAACAAGGGAGTATATTATCAAGTGCGTGCCATTAAACAACTATAAAGTGGGAAGACAAATTATTATATTATAAAATATGTATGGGCAAACAACAATAATGTAAATCACTATACTATTAATCCAGTGCATCCTAAATTGGTAAGACTTTTTTTAGACTACCTATACAAAGTGTCAAGGGTAAAATGGGTCAGTAACCTTTTAATCTTGTTGGACCAGATATTATATTCTAATACAATACTGACTCATATAACAATATTGTACCACGTTATAAGATACTATAGGATCAAGACTTCTTGATCCTACGCTAAGCCTTTATCAGTGAGATATTACAACTCTAGTTCGCATTATAAATCGGGATCAGTACTCTTGAATATATGCAAATTCTCTCATTGATGCAAGCCCACGCTGAGATTGGACTCGCCAAAAGGCAGCGATCGAGATTACCTCATAAACTAAATCTTTTCCATTCCATTTTCATAGAGGATGAGATCCCCTCACTCACTTTTTCCTCACCCCACGTGTCACCACACGACACGTGGTAGCAGGGCGGGTGGTAAGGCTAGATGAGGGTGACCATCATCTAGCCTCACCACTCACCCCTACTGCCACGTGTTGTGTGGTGACACATGAGGTGAGGGGATCCTAACCCTTTCCTGACCCTCTCAAATGCAAAACCACGTCATTTTGTAAAGAAAAACTTCGCAACCGTGCGAAGCCCTCTTCCACTAAAACTTTTAGTGTGTGTATGGAGTGTCCATCCCTATATCCCCGCCGCCCCCCCGCCCTCCTCCTAAAAAAAGTATAAACGTCTAAACTCAAACGCCATACTATGTGCCGAAGCCTTGGGCTCCTTTAACTTAATTCCCTTGATTCAATGGGCCTTTGGGTCACAGAAATATACAAATGTGCAAACTCAAACCACATGTTCTACATGTGAGCCATTGGGCCCTTATTAAGCTTAATGTCTGACAAAGTTGGATTCGTCACCAGATTTTTTATTGTGATGTTACTAGAATTAGACAGGAATGCTTTTCAGGATCTACAAAAATAAAAATAAAAATGTTAGAGGTCTTAAAGATGTATTCTATTGAAAAACTCTTCGATGATAAAAAAAGGCTATAGTAATAAAAGCCAGAAAGTTTAGAAATGCCCAAAAACTTATATAATAACTCCACTTGACCCAAAAAAAAGTACAGTAAGCATTGCATAAACCACAGTATTGTCATTTGTCCTTTCATAACAGCTTAGCCGCATTCTTCAGAAGAATTCAAGGCAACTATTCTGCTTCAATTTTCAAATGATATTTTACTGAAAAAAGGAGCCGGGGGGGGGGGGGGGGG
>AP025048.1:2760388-3061582 GCA_036186865.1 Eustoma russellianum | reverse complement strand
AAAATTAAAAAAAATCTACAATCGTATCCCATATGGCATGTTGACCAAGTTGGAGGGTCCGTCGAACCCAACAATGAGTACATTGTTAACCTTGACCACATACTAAGTCAAGATAAGATGTTCGGCCTTCAATCTGGCACGTCTAAGGCCTGTTAATTAAGCCAGAAGATTTAACCCGATTACGACCTTATCATTGACCGAATTAACGAGTCCTGAGGCCCTGCTACTCTTGTTTTCTACTTTTCTTTTTGTTACATCTGTCAATACACATCACCATATAGTGAAGATATATAACGTGTATGATGTAATACATGTTAAGTAATGCATGTTAAGTATATGAATAGACTATTAATTGGGAAGGCAAATTACTATTCCATCCGTTTCAAAAATATTGTCATAGTTTGACTTGAGCTTAATTTTAAAAAGTCAAACTATTTTGGTTACTATTCATTTTCTATCTTTAGATGTAAACTAGAGAAATATGCAAGTGTTAATTAAAAGGGTAACACGAAAACTTTGACTACTATTACATTCTTATTTTAAAAACGACAATCTTTTTCAAACAAATCAAAATAAAAACCAGAATATTTTTGTTAAGGGAGTATAATATCAAGTGCGTGCCATTAAACAACTATAAAGTGGGAAGACAAATTATTATATTATAAAATATGTATGGGCAAACAACAATAATGTAAATCACTATACTATAACCCAGTGCATCCTAGATTGGTAAGACTTTTATTAGACTACTTATACAAAGTGTCAAGGGTAAAATGGGTCAGTAACCTTTTAATCTTGTTGGACCAGATATTATATTCTAATACAATACTGACTCATATAACAATATTGTACCACGTTATAAGATACTATAGGATCAAGACTTCTTGATCCTACGCTAAGCCTTTATCAGTGAGATATTACAACTCTAGTTCGCATTATAAATCGGGATCAGTACTCTTGAATGTATGCAAATTCTCTCATTGATGCAAGCCCACGCTGAGATTGGACTCGCCAAAAGGCAGCGATCGAGATTACCTCATGAATTAAATCTTTTCCATTCCCATTCCTGAGGAATGAGAGATTACCTCATCCATTTTTTTCTCACTTCACGTGTGGCGCGGTAACGCATGGGATGCGAGATTTGGTGTGAGGAGAGGCTAACCTTTTTCCTAGCCCTCTCAAATGCAAAACGACGCCATTTTTTAAAGAAAAACTTCGCAACCGTGCGAAGCCCTCTTCCACTAAAACTTTTAGTGTGTGTATGGAGTGTCCAAATGATATTTTAGTGAAAAAAGGAGCGGGGGGGGGGGGGGGGGGGGACGAACTCCCACTGGAGGCCAATGCAAATGTCGGTACAATGAATTGGAAATCCGGGTTTAGCCGTTCAGGGAGGAATATACAAATTCGCTGGCCTTCGGAATTGAGGAACCACTAAAAAGGCGTTATGTTTCATTATACTTTTATGTATGTGTAAGATCTATGTAGATGTCGGATCGCTTCGCCATATGATATACACAACTTTACTCTACGTTTTATACAAGAGACTGTTTCTACTGTTCGAACATGTAACCACAAAGTTACAGAACAGTAGCTGTTGGATTTGATATGCTCATACGTGTAGTGCACGACACATGTGACTAAAGTTACATATCAAACCTATGTGGACTTATGTATGTTATATATTATATGTTACTAATGTTACGTAATATTTGTACGTATCCACACATTAAGTGATCACTTTGGTATATTAGTGGATACACAGTGTAATCTGAATGGATCACTAAATGTGTAGACAGTCATACGGTTACAGTCCTTGATGGTAGGACTCGTAAAGTCGAGACCGTATTATTAATGACATCTGGTCCCCGAGGGACAAGAGCCCACAAGTATTCTTCTTGAAGTATTTGCTATTTAATATATATAATTATATTAATGTGAAATTAAAGTTGCAAAACGTTCACATTAATTTTGGGAAACGTTTTTTTTTTCTTTAAACGTTCAGCAAAGCATATGCAAATGTTGAAAACGTAAAATTGATTTAGTATTAAATCTCAGTTTCATTTTGCTCCTATATAAAGGAGTGTTTGCAGTGCATAATAAAATAAAGAAAGTGTGCAACGACATTTTGCTGAAACAAGCCTTCTTTGCTAAAGCTTTGTAGCTTTTGGTTTTGTGCAACTGAAGGCACGCATACATATATATTTAGCAAATACTTTTGAGAAGAATACACACTATATATTCTTTCCATCCGAATAGTAGTGGTAGTTGTTGATACTTTTTAGTGAACTCAACAACTGGTGGACTCGTGTATTCCTTGGAAGACACAGTTGACGCACGTGTCAGAACTACCTCAGCATAATCAATGGAGCAAGGTACACTTCCGCATTTATTTACTTTGCTTTTGTGTTCTCTTAAGTGATCCTCGGATAATGGATTTACTATGTAAATCCCAACAGTAGCCTCCTCGATTGCTACAAGACACGTCTTCGAAACTGAGGAACCACAAATTATCGAAATGAAATATTGATTTTTTTTTTTTTTTGTAAATTGTCGGCAGATACATAATGTGTGACACAATTTGCGACTGGCTCAGACGCTAAAAAGTATTTAGTGCACGTTACTAGTTTTTGTCGTAGTTTTGAAGATATTCTTCATTCACAGACAAGACAAAAAGGCCAGAAATTTTAAAAAGATTTTATCGGTTGTATATTTTTGTTTTCTCTGTGATTTGTTAAAAATTTTTACAGAAACGTGTCATTAAAAAGAAGATGCACATTATTTAATAAAATTGCCAAAGGAGAACAAGTCGGCAGTTTTAACGATTAAAAGTTATTTATTTTAATGTTCAAGGGTTATTTGTGACAACACGTCCGCAATATTTAAAGGTCGGCAGTGTAGCTTCGAATATATATATATAGAGTTTCAAGAGGGTTAAAATGGATTCAAATCGGCACAACAATACAAATTTACATTAAAGAATTTCAACTCAGCTAATATAAATGAAATGAGGTCGGATTTAGTTATGTTATATCAAAATGGCATCTCAATCGTGACAATACAACATTTAACGTTTAGTCAACAACATATGCGATACGTGCATCAAATTGGACGATGTATCAATCAATATTTGACTGAATTGACACGTGACAGAATTTGTATTAAAAATATTCATTCTCACATAATTAAAATGTATGTTATCCACCTTCTTAATGTTAAATAAATTACATTTACAGTTAAATTTGTAGTCGAAATATTTAATAATGAATCCCACTTCCTCTTTTGGGATTTTTTCTTCCCGATAATTTCCCCTTTTCTTTTCCAAAATGCTACATGTGGGAATTGCGATGCATGAAAATCACGTTTACACGGTGAGCTTCTGGTATTCCGACAGCTTTAGGTGGTGTTTGAAGTAAGCTTTTGTAAAAGTCTTCACTTTTACAGTGCTGGCTAAATAAAACAGAAGCTTAGATCTGACCGTACACTGCGGTGATGCATTGCCCAATGAACATTCAATGGTAGAGATCTTCCATTTAAGAAAAACACAGCTTTTTGGAAAGCACGAACACAACGTCATCTGGCTTTGCAAAAAAAAAAAACAGCTTTTTTTTTTTTTTTTTTGGTGATTACCCATCATTTTCTGCCAACGAATTACGAACTCCACTTATTGACGAAGTTGCCCCTCCATTTCTTTCAAAATTACAATCCAAAGTTACTTCCCGGGGATCATGACGGGTCTAGAAATGGAATTTACCGCAAATATACTGAATGATAGCTAAGGGTAAGATGGTTATAATAATAGTGATGTAACTTAATAAATAAGGAAATAATTTATTAGCACCTTTATATTTTTTTATTTTATCATATCTGTATTGACAATATCATGACCACTTTGACTTGTATATAATCTTTTCCGATTACTAAATATTATTAATTCCCTTAGTTTGATTTGCAGTTATGCTAATGAAAACAATTATTTCTACACGCTGATTGATAGAAAGAAAATAATATAAAATAAAAATGCAACTGCCAGTTTTTAACTTTTTATATGAAAATCCAGTTCCTCCCCATTATAGATTCTGAGTAGAAATGTAATACTCCCTCGGCCTCAAAGGCCCCAAAATGATAGTCTTGTTTAATAAATATAAGTTATTTAAAAATATTATTTAATGACATAGAAGGTGTTTGTATCATGAAATTTCTAGACAATGAAGTGAATCCCATGTGCAGAAAAGCTATTCTAGGAAAACAAATGAATGCGTAAGATTGCAATGAAATTAATATTATTTGTCTTAACCATATTTCAGTTGTAACTCGAATCGTAATAAATGCTCTATAGTTCGGTTGTTACTCAAACCATAACGATTGATCCGGTTCACGGTTCGGATAATACAAGTCTACAACAAAGTACAAACCTACCCAAAATTAGAAGAAATAAGTGAAGAATTTGTAACATAATCCCCCAAAGTTAGTAGTAACCCAAACGAACAATAACTCCACAACTTAGGAGTAAAGCCCAGAAATTTGTAAAAAGAAAGAAATGCAAATTTCTTCATACAAATTGGAATAAAGATTTGTCAGGCTAAAAAATACACAAAAAATAAAGTATAAAAAAAGGCAGATTAAAGTTGTTTGGGTAAAATTAATACCGACAATCAATATGGCATCTTCCTCTTGCCATTTTCCACTAGTGCTCTAAAGTTCCTTCCAAAATTCATTTCATTGTTACTTTTTTTATAAAAAAATTAATCACAAAAAAGATACAAATAACCGTAAATACTTCCAAAATAATCAATGCCATACCATCAGACAAATTCCTGTACACCATAAACCCAAAAATATCCTCGGCAACCCATTCGCCGCCGCACCGACAGATCTCGTGTCTAATCCCGGCGGCGACGACAAATGGCTCGGCGGGCCATTAAGATCCGGCGAACTGTCCGGCGACACTGCAATATCCGGCGGCTGAGCTCCACCACTACTAGGCTTATTAAATACAACCGGATTACTCCCAAAAATTTCCTTCGGTAACAAAACCTTCGATACACCGAAAATAGCCACCGGGTTCTGATCAAAAACCGTCCGCGTCACCGTCGCCACAACAATGCCACTATTAATCGCCACAGATCCATTAATATTGGAGATATTGAGAGTAAATCTACCCGCCCCTTTCTGTTCGGTAGCTAAAGTGGGCTGAACCGGGTTCACGATCGACTGCAGCGAGCCCAAAGGATAATATGAATGCAGAACGTGAAATTTCAACACGTCGGCTTTCTTATCTGCTGGTAAAGATTGAAACCTAATCGTAGATGGTAGTCTAGCAAACGCTTCATCAGTGGGAACAAAAAGCGTGATTCCAGCTCCCCCTTCATCAGCTTCAAACTCTTGCTCAACCCCCGAAGACATCAACATCGACGCCGCCACATTAAAATCGTGTCCATCGAGCAAGGCTTTTGTAATATTTAATCCTAACGGCGGCCGGGTTGCCGATGCCATCAGATCAATATCGGAAGGGACCAAAAGGGCATTTACGGAATAGATTGAAACATTGTACGGAACGGATATGACAAGGGAAATTACAGTAGCGTTGGTAGTGGAGGAGTGGAAAGTGATGGAATTAGTAATCGGGTCGCGGGTTATATTGATAGTGCCGGAGTTGCTAGATGCACGGCCGGTGGTTTGTAAAAGGGTGGTGACGAGTTTCCCGGTGGGGGGGGCTAGCTGGAGGTCCGACCAGGAAAGGTATTCGAGGAGGACGTGGTAACGGAGGATGTCGGCGAGGTTAGGGGAGGCGGAGGGGTGGGGGTTTGTTAGATCGGAGGTGTGGAGGAAGGAATTGGGGACGGCAAGGATAGTGAGGGAGGTGCGGAAGCTGAGATCGGAGGCGACGGAGGTGGAGGCGAGGAGACTGCTGAAGTCGGAGAGGTTAGGGTAAGAGGAGAGAAGATGAGTGATGTCAATAGCGAAAATGGGAAAGGGAAAAAGGAGGAAAAGGAGGACAGTGGCAGGGGTAAAATGGGAAAAGGAGATTAAGGTAGCCATATTTTTTCTGTGATGGAGTGAAGGGAAAGAAGCAGAGAGAGTGGTGGGTTGGGGGGTGGGAGTAAGAAAGTGAGTGAGCGTGGGCACTGTTATGGTCGATGATGTTGCACGATGAGGCATAATGGTTAAGATCATATGATGAAACTTTGTCCACCCTCGCCCGAACCCCTGTATGGATTCTCTCATCCACTGTGTCACCGCGCGACACGTATCAGTATGAGGTGAGTGATGAAGCTACATGAAGGTGACATGCATCTAGCTTCACCACCTACCCTGCTGCCATGTATCGTGCGGTGACGCGTGAGGTGAGAGATTTAGGGTGAGGGGATCCTAATCTCCCTTGTCTACCATCAACATGTGTCGTAACTCAGAAGCATTTTAACCTTATCCCGCAGTTTGAGTCATTTGGTGTAAATGTTCCGGCCCGGTCGGTTTTTGGACATATTATCCTGATTGTAACGGTTTGGAAATGGTGAAATCGAAACTGGACCAAAACCGGTTAACAAGATGTTTGACTGGTCTAGTTTGGTTTGATTCTGATTTTTTTGGTTTATTTAATTAAATGAGTAAAAAAATCTAAAATTACAAATCAAATAACCAATTAAATAAAATTACAAGACAACTATATGAATTATAAAAAAATTATATTTTTTATACGTTTTATATATTTTATAAAAAATATATATTTTGTGTTTTATATATTTTATAAAATATATATATTTTATAGAAACTGTCCTATCCAATTTATATTTTACATATTTTATGAAATATATATTATAATATACACAAACACACACATATATATATATTATAGAAACAGTCCGGTTCAGTTTTTATAGTTTAAAGTTCCAAAACCAAAAACCGAACCGTATGAAACAGTTGGATTTTTAAAATTTTTTAAATTGACTGCTAAACTGAAGTTTGGTTTTTTTGGTTTATATAATTTGGTTCGATGATTTAATCTGGCTTGTAAAAAATCTGTTATACACCCTTTAATGCTATAACCGCCAAAAAGTTGTTCTTCATGTGTTTTGGATTGTGGGGGTGACAAACATATCGATTTCGCAACAAACCTGATATTTGCAAAACAGCATTTCCATGTCGTATCATAAACTTATAGTCATAATATTCACACCTTCAAGTTTCAAAGAAATTTTTTTCTCAATAACTAACTTTTCCTTCGTCTCAAAAATATTGTCAATTTAAACTTTTTAATATAGTATAAAGTTTACTATGTTTACAAGACATCTATGACAATATTTTGGAATACAAAGAATAAGTAATAACTAAAAACAATAGTATATACTGATCCACATGATATAGTTAGGAATGAAGCATAAAGTATATAAGATGGATGACATTTTTTTGAGGTTGGTATTTGGATATCCTTGTATTTGTTTGTGCGGTGAAAATACCAAACCTTTCGGCTTGGGATCTTATTCGACATTTTCTTCAAAACAAATCTTGTAATTGATATATTTACGTAACAAGGAACGTATGTGTGACCATACAAGTAATGGAGAATCTTGATGACTATAGAAAAATTACTCCAGATGACTGTAATGCTATGCTACGCGATCATGAGAATCAACATGATGAGCTTGTAGTCGAACAAATGAATTCCACCATGAAGCATACAAGTAATGACTCAGCTATCAATTTCACTGAGTCTCTACAACTTCTGCTGCTGAAATTTCTTCCGAAGACCATGTATATACTATTAGGGAATTCCAACCTACATAAGGTAATTTTTGCAAGAATTTATTTAGTATATTGATATCTTGTTGATGAATGATGGCCAGAATACGATGCTTTGGACAGAAGAACAATAAAAGTTCCTGTCTTAGAAAACTTTTTTGGACTTTATGGTGATGCTTCTCAGAGCAATCTAATTAATCATAATTGAATCAGGTACAGAGAACAAAAGGGCGTTCATGGTGCGTTAGTCTTCCGCGTTTGGCAGGGTCTGGTGAGTGGAGAGGGGCCGGTTGCTCAAACTGGAGAGGGGCCGGTTGCTCAAACCTGTGAGCTCAATGTCACAGAGCAACAATTTTACCAGTTGTTCCAAGACATTCTCAGGCACAGAGAACAAATGTGTTCATATTCATGAGAAGTCTTCAATCAATAGGAAGAATAGTTTGCTGCCTCCGTGTTGTGAAATTGGTCCTGGTGCTGCAAATATTAAACATCCAGACTGATTGGATGATCTTGAAAATAGTAAATCTAACAAGGGTCATCGCAATGCCGATGACACAAAAGATATTCCTTGAGTGTTCTTTCTTCACCAATTCAGGGGGCAGGACGTCAGTTCCTTCACTCTATGCGAAAATAATGGATTTCTTGCATCAAGAATTGACTGCCTTAAAGAGGACTTATGCAGCAGTTGTCACTATAAGCTTGTGCTGGATTTGGTTGATGAGGAACTGGTACGTTTGTATGATAGATCATCAGTTATTACCCAAAGGCCTTCCTTGTCTAGTAGCTGCAGTATTCATCAATTCCCAGTTGGAAATCATGTTCTTGATGAGATCTGCAGCAGCATTAGTGCATTGATGAATCTAAAGCCAGATGAAACAGAGAGAATAGACATTGTTGTTGATCTGGATTTAAGGAGGGATGATACTTGGATGGACTTACAGTTGGAAAGCCAATTTGTGGCTTTGGATATTGAGAACATGATTTTCCAAGAACTTTTGAAGGAATTTGCATGTTAAATTTCTATTGTATAGGTTTGGTATAACCTCCCCATAGTTTCGTCCAGAATTCATGTCACATTTCTATGGACTTGATAACACTAAATATCAATTTTATGAGTTTCATTCATGCTACCTAGAAAATGGTTATACTCTAGACCACACTTATATACCATGTGTATTTTCTTTTAATGTAGAACGGATGTTACTGTTGTTATTTTATGTTTTTGTGAATTGAAAAGTTGTTGTATATATTTATTTAGGTATATTTTTCTGGTCCCTGGTGTTTCGAGAATTTAGTTCAGTATCAATCTTTGAAAAGGGCTGCAGCCAGAAACCAACTTTTTTTGCATCATGGACAAGTACAAGTAGGATGCCGTGAGTGCTATGAAGAATTTCACTAAGATAAGGAAGACTTTAACTGTGTGACTAGTACATCGAGAACGCTTTTTCTTTGATGAAAATCAAGACTGTTTATATCCAGCCAAGCAGGGCAGTGTTTCAGACACAACCATGCTGGGTTATATACCATGAGCTTCCAATGACTACGAAAGAGTATATGCATGAGGTGACGGTCATGCATCCTAAATGGCTCAGTTAACTGGCACGTTCAAGATTTTTTAATTCTTCAGATACTGCGAAAATCAGCAAATGCTAGACACAGGAGTGTATCGAACCACTTTATTACATATAAAACGAGCCTAATTCTTAGCGTCGTAGTAAAAGGAAGGCTTGATTGCTGGCTACTTCTTTCTTTGTTTTTGCAGCAATTAAGATTCCATTTATCTTGCTGCTCAATGCAAGCATCTTTGTTATCTTTTTAGAAGGTCATATAAGGCAGAATTTGGGCAACTTTTGTGCTGAGTATCCACTTCTGCTGAAACTAATACAACCGTAAATTCATCTAAGAAAACTATAATCATAGTACGTGGCCCAAAAAGGACATAAGGCCACTTAAGACTGTTTAACAAATCCAAGCTTTACCCAGTATCTCTAGACTTTGGAGCAACCGGTAAAGTTGTTGTTTTGTGACATTGAAGTCATGGGTTCGAATCGCATAAATATTCTCTTGCACAAAGTATAGGGTAAAACTCCGTACCTCACCTCAGATTGCGAAACGATCCGGTCTCTTCCTAAACCCTGCGCAAACGGGTAGACTGGTTCAACTCTATCATCAAACAGACCATGTAGAAGATGGTTACTATATTTCCACCATCCTGATTCGGATTTTTGGAGCCCCCGTCACCTCTGGCCTGGATGAATACGAGCCATTCTTTTGAATCTCATTTTGACCATCCAAATAAATTCACACATAAGTGCTGGTCCTTTAAATGTGGATTCTCCGGTTGGAACAAAATTTTTGATGTGATTGATGCTTCGAATAATGCTCTTTCTCTTCCATCTTTTCTTGTTAAAAAAAAAAAGTAACCTCTCAGACTATGCATTATCTTCAAATTAAATTTTGTGTATGGCATAGAGGAGAGATATGTTTTGGTGAAAATCTTTCTTTGTTATTTGTACGTGTATCAAAACATTATGTTTTGTTGTCATAAGCTACTTTTTCTTTTCAAAATGGTCCTGATTTGAAATAAAATCAAGAAAGTTATCAACTTGTAAAAGTAAAGAATAACAATGACGTGGATCACTATGCAACTTGCTAAATTTTAATATCTCACTCACTATGGGTTTAAAAAGTAAGAAATGATGTAGACATTATAACAGCACTAATTGAGAAGCCTTATTCTTATATGGACGATGATCGAATTACATGTTACTCCTTCGGTCGTAAAAATGTCATTTAGACATAATTTATCTAAAGATATTGTGTAGTTTGATTTTTTTTAAAATTAATACTCGATAAGTTAATAACTTCTTTAAAATAATAATTTTCCGTGGTTCCGACTTCAGACCAATGTGTAAGTTGATAATTTCTATAAATAATAAATGAATAATTTTTCTGAATAACCTTATACACATCATAGTAACATTAACATTATAAATTAATAATCTTCTAAAAAGATATAAATGATAATTTAGTAATTTATTGTTGTTTTCTTTTATTGAAAATTTAAATTAATTCATCTTCAATTTTTCTTACGTCTTCCCAAAGCTTTGTTGCGGCTTTCTCGGACTGGAACAAAAACTTATGAAGGATTTTCAATACTATTATTTCTTTCTTTTGTGTATAGGTTGTAATGGCAGTGTATCATCCTCGCTTCATCTTCAAGAATATCTTAATAAGTTCGCGAATATCTTAACAATTAATAAATTATTAGTTTATGCATTGATTAATATCTCTCTAAATTATTAAAATTTTACAGTTCCAACGGTATTAATTTAAAAAGATTCTATCGTAGTTCAAATAAACAATATCCCAAATCAAACTATAAAAATATTTTTAGAACAGAAAAATATTTAATTCTCATTATTTTTTCCTTTTTTTCTTTTTGTGTATAGGTTGTAACTTGTAACGGCAATTAAAGTGTCAAAACTAGGTTAAAATCAAATTTTTTTTTACTAAAAGATATAATTGTCGTATACTCTAATGGTTTTAACGAACCCAAAAAGAACACTTAAGTAATTCAACTCTACTTTTATACCGTCCTTATACGAAAACAACTTTACATAATTCTTGACCAATACTATTTTTAAAACAAATTGAATTAAATTAAAACAGGTTTATACTAAAATCATAACAGTTTAAATCAGTAAAAACAGAGGTTCTAAACATTTAACATCACCTTAAGTTTCTGGGCATAATCTACTTTTTTAAAAAAAAAAGGTTTCTTTTCATAAAAGACGATGGTGCTACGTCGACTTTAGCGGAAATTACTTTGGCCTTTTGGCTTTGGGAAACAACAACGGGTGGGTTTGGATAGAAGGAAAGTTTTCACTTTGCAGTCAACGTCCATCCTCCGTGTCATCTGTAAAAATGGGACGCATAACGCAAGCAATGACGTTAATGGTCCTGCTTACGGTAAAATTAAAAAGAAAATTGTATGGGTGTCAGTGCGGCCGGCGATGTTATATGAGACAGACTGTTGGGCTATGAAGAGGACATCGTCGCAGAAAATAGAAATGGCAAAGATGAGGATGATGAGGTAGATGTGTGAACATACAAGGCTAGACCGACTCAGAAAGGAAGTATTTCGAGAAAGACTAGGGTTGACTAGTATAGTGGATAAGATAAGGAAGGGGAGACTCAGGTGGTTTGGACATGTCAAGCGGAGACGGAGAACGGCGTCCGTCATAGCAGTTGAAAGCCTCCTTGTAGAGGGAAAAAGAAGGAAATGCAGACCCAAACTGACTTGGGAGGAAGAGATTAGAAATGACCTACTAGATTTGTACTTTTCTGAGGACATGATCTAAGATAGGAGCACATGGAGACGGATGATTAATGTTAACGAGGTTTAGACAGGATATAGAGGCAGATTAAAATATATAAAAGGGCATAAATACTCGCTCAACATTAGATTGACTTTGCATTTTGTGTTTGTCTTTGTCTTGACTATTTGTCGTGCATTATGTGTCTATGCAGACACATATGGAGACGAGGGTCTCGCTGGAAGCAAACTCTATATCCTTATTGTTTGTCTGTCTCTCACCCTTCCCAAACTCTAGCGATAGCTTTTGCAGTTGTTGAGATATACTGAGTATGTGTTGTTGTATATACTTCTGAAATACACATGGATATGGTTGTGTAAATCCGACCCCTCATATCCCGCTATAAGCGGGAGCATCTATGACAATGTGGTAATATTGTTGTTGTACCACTGAAATACACAGATTCGTATGGAAAAACTGGAATTATTTTTGAAAGATTTTATAATATAATATCTCAACTGATGTAGGTCGGTTAACACAAACAGTGTCAAATTTTAGCTTGATGTCGTATTGTTTGTGCTCTCTCGAGTACACTCAATGCATTGACCGTGTTTCCGATGCATTAGATTTTTGTGTTTACACAAGCCTGTAAAAGAGTCGGATCGCTTCACAATCTGGTGTATGTAGTTTTACCTTAAACTTTGTGTAAAAGACTGTTTTCACGACTCGAACATGTGACCTCAAAAACACAAAGTAACAACCTCATCAGTTTTTTCAAAGTCCACCCTCAAATCCACTACGTACATAAAAATATTATATCGTGACCATAGAGGCTCTGATATAGGTCGGTGTACATAAAAATATTATATCGTGAACATAGAGGCTCTGATATAGGTCGGTTAACACAATCAGTGTTAGTTTTTAACTTGATATCATACTGTTTGTGTTTCATTGAGTACACTTCTTACATAAAAAATGTAAGAAAAATGAGACATGTATCTTTCTTTTGATAGGATGAGATATCCTGCCCCTCATTCCATTCACCTCATGCGTCACCGTGCGACATGTGGCAGCAGGGATGGATGGTGAGGCTAGATGCAGGTAACCCTCATCTAGCCTCACCACCCATCTCTGATGCCACGTGTCGTGCAGTGACGTGTAGAGTGAGGGGTTTGTAGTGAGGGAATCTTAACCCCTTTTGACAACATATTTGAAACGATTTCTAATGAACATAAATTTTATTGTGATCAACTAGTGGTCCAATAAAATGATGACAAATAAGTTTTATCTACATGAAAGCAAGGGGGTGATTGGCCAAAACAAAGGGTCCATAAATTTTCTACACATTTTATTGGTTAATGACTAATTAATCATACTTGGTCATTGACCATTGTAAAATTTGTGTCTAATGAAAACAAAACTCAAAGTGAGGTCGTTCTAGAGAATTTAATGCCCACACGCAAATTGGACAGATCCTCCTGGGCGAACTAATTCGTTTGCATCATCTCGGTTCTTTCCGTCTCTATAAACAGATTACATAATAACAAAAATAGACTCTATTGTCGTTAGAGAAGTTAGTATTCGGTTTAGTAGTTAGCTTCAAGAAATACCAAGTTTGATTCTAAGGACACGTATATCATAGGTGTTTTACTGCAGTCAGAGTTAAAGGCTCAGTTTACAGTGGACATCTTGTATGGACTCTTTATATATAACTTTTCTAAATTAGAAAGCCGTTGAACTCCTCAATTAGTCACCATCATAAGAATTTGCCGTATAGCGCACACAATTACAAATTCGTTGCAATGAATCCTGACCATCATTAACTTCGAAATGACGTGACCATGAATTTAAATATTCGCTAACAAAATTCTAGATAACTGAGAAAATTAAAGATGCTATAAATTAATTAGTATTTTATACAAACAATTAATTTTTGCGTGTGGATAAAATAGAATAAGAAAACTTAATTAGCTGCAGATATGAGAAGGAATCACTTTGATTGGTGGACGTGTATAATGATCATCAGCATCAATCCTCCCGTAGCCGCTATAAATAGAAGCCAAATGATATGCAAGAAAACTCGTACAGCTACCTTCGAACACTTGCATAAATCCATTACAAAATCTTTTCCCAACTAACAAAAATGTCTTGCTGCAGTGGAAAGTGTGGTTGCGGCTCTAGCTGCAAATGCGGCAGCGGCTGCAACGGGTAATTTCATCATCTTGTACCTCGTCTCTTTTACTATATCGTCATTTCTTTATAAGAAAACTCGATATTATGTCTCTCATCGGTTATTTCAAGGATGACATGACCTTTTTGTTACTATATCTATTGTATTTTCTAGCTAATTAGTGATATTATGCTATGTATATTAAGATCAGAATTAGTATACATGACATGATATTGTTTGTTCAAAAGATCAGATAAAGAAAAGGGGACACGGTTCCTCCTTTCTAGCATATGTAGAGAGCCTAACGTTATTATTCATGTGTGACATATGTTGAAATTTGCAGGTGTGGCATGTACCCTGATGTTGAGACATCCTCAACTGTTTCTCTGATTCAAGGGGTTGCCTCTGTGAAGATGTAAGAATTACTTAATTTCAGAGAGATCTTGACTTTAATCTCTGCAAGATGCATGCAGTCTTTATTGATCTTTTTGTATAATAAGAATACATACACAGATAAGTACTTGTCGAATTTCTTGATGTTCAAAATTATGGAGCATAGAAAAGATGAGCAACTAGTACTTTGAGACTTTGAAGGCACGGGTTCGTGCGGTAGAAACAGTCTCTTGCACAAAGTTTAGAGTAATACTGCGTACATCAGATCGCGAAAGAATCCGGTCCTTTTCCGGATGTTGCGCAAACGCAAGAGATTAATACACCGAAAACGCTATTTAGAAGATCTAATAAATTAACTCAAAAACATTTTCTTTGATTGCTGATCATGTAGGTACTCAGAGGGATCTGAGATGGAGTTTGGAGCAGAAGGATGCCCAGGAAATTGCAAGTGTGGATCAAGCTGCAAATGCGGCGACGATTGCAAGTGTTAAAACAAGTCATGTACAACCTCCCCCTGCAAAATATGTTAGCTTCTGATGGTTGGGTGAAATATGTAGGGGGTGGCAGAATGTTATGTTTGATTGTTGTAATAAAATAAGTATGCAATGGATTTGGCTAATGCCACCATCATTATCTTGTGTTTAATGGGCTAAACGTTGTTTGCCTCCACTTGTTCTCAACTATATTTGGATTATTATGGGGGCAAAGGTGTTAATATTGTCCTCGACATTGTGCTATATCGAGATTAAAAAATTCTTTAAGCATTCCAAGGACAAATATGATTAGTGAAAACTTTAATTTCACCACAAGTAAGGACGCCGGTAGTACATTAAGAATGTTTTCAGTACATTAGACTTATGCATTTATACAAAGTTTGGATGTCAGGCCAATTTCTCCACGGAGATCGATTTCCCGCTCCCCCCCCAACAGTATCTTAGTTTTATGAAGAAAGAGAGGATTGATTTTAGTACTCCAGAAGTTAACAGTTGCCGTTTTGTTTAATGTTTTGATTTTTATAATTTGACGTCGGTGGCCATCACTAAACGTGTTAGATAATGGCGGATGCTATTATTTTCTTTTTTGAAAGGGTACTATTCGGGCCTTGTTTAGGAAAAGAGAAAAATAGAAAAAGACTCAATTATTGAAAACCATCGACCCAAAGTATGCATCTGACATATATCACACACATTGCCACCTGTGTAGGCACTGCTCGCGAGTGTGTTTGTATCAATTGTGATCAATTATTAATGTATTTTTTTTTAAAAAAAATCCATTATTGTGTATTTATTTATTTATTTTCCCCAGTATTTTTCGAATTTTTCCTTTTTTTCCCTCTCAAAATTGCTGCGGTAAACATATTAGTTTTCGAGGAACACGACTAAGTAAACTGAAGTGACTGTTGACAGAGTTGATGCGTAGTAACCTCTTGTATTCGAAGTTTCTAATTTCTCATTAACAAATTCATCAAACCTTGTGGTAATTAAATAAC
The DNA here is from genome assembly GCA_036186865.1 of Eustoma russellianum. NCBI lineage: Eukaryota > Viridiplantae > Streptophyta > Magnoliopsida > Gentianales > Gentianaceae > Eustoma > Eustoma russellianum. The sequence goes on along the minus strand of AP025048.1, from coordinate 3,045,474 downwards.
ACTAAACACACCTATCATTAACTAATAAAACAATAATATATATATATATATATATATATATATATATATTTGCATTATACACACACAGACACACACGAGGCATATGAGCTTAGAGAGACCAAGTGATCTAAATTATCGGGCCAATAAAATCGTGTACTCCACTTGTTACTTATCTAAGTATCCAATGATCAATTGTTAAAATAATGAATTGCTAGCCAATGATCAAGCTTAAAATTTTTCTTAATAAAATTCGCTATACTAATGTCATAGAGATATTTGAATGTTGGTCTGAATGTAACCTATATTCAAAGATTAACAAAAGATCACAGCGGTGAAATGCATCACCATTTTAATTTGTTCCCCAGTTTTTCATCACAACTGTTATTTTTTTCTTAGCTTATCGAATTTTTCGTTTTCACTATACAACAAATTCAATAACGGCTTACATAGAACCGATAAAACAAACCATATATATACCACACATGCATATCTCAATTAATATTTGGATGATAGATTGCATTGAATATTGTATGTTTGAAATTTGATACCCACGATATAAATGTTTGAGCTTTGCTCCAACATCTTTATACCGAAACGAGTTTGAATCTGGACAACAAGTCATGTTCTTTCCACATAAAAGACCGATGAATGATCAAGATTTGTATGATCCACAAAGCTCATGTGATTATATACTTGAGGTCCAGTGTTTGGGGTAAAACCTTTTGCATACAAAGCATGTCCTTTGATCAACTCGCTCTATCTACATAGTCTAGTAAAAAAGAATCAAGGTATTGTAATAGTAGTCAACGTAGATAAACCATAAATAGATTTTTGAATCATGTTGCTAACTACTTATAGTGAAACGGGTTTAGACATAGACTTTTTATGAGCTAGCTGAGAAAAGAACAAACTCCAAAAATTACATGTATGTTAGATTCTCGATTTATATCATCTAAAAACTTTTACAAATAAGATAGCGGATTATTTTGAGATTAGAGATGGAACCTTTTATAAATTCAACTCACTTAAACAGGATCTGCAATTCATAATTTTTCTATATATCAAATCTAGGATTAACTTAAAATGGAAAGCGAACATTATCTTCCTTATTATTTTAGCAAATATTACTATTGTATCCAAATCATTTGGTCTCCGGCAAGTAGACCATGAAGAAGTCTTTTAGTAATTATTACATTTGTTTTTCTCACCAATTGTATAAAGTTATTTGCAACTTTATTTCCACCATATTGATTCGAATTTTTGAGTGAAGCAATTTTAGTCCCCACGTCGTGGATGCATATAAACCCTTCTTTTTGCCAGAAAGAAGTAAAAGATGTTTCTATCAAAGTCTACCCAAAAGTAAGCATCTTATTCTTAGCCATCCAAATTAAAACCATACATTATTCATCGAATGTGGATTCGCCTTTTATGAAAAAATCATGAAAAGTTTAAGACATTTTCGAAGCCAATATGATAAGTTATTTTTTAATTCATCAAATATGCAAAATATATATATAGGTCTTTTACATCTTTAATCACTACCTTCTTATTTTGCACGTAAATAATCATGTGTTTTTATTTTACTCCATTAATATAATTATTACTTACTTCCGGAACAACATAAAATCTCTCTAAAAACCATCATTGTAGCTCAATCTCATTTTAACATTCCTTTCGTCTAAGTTTCGTAGCTGATTATGTGTACACAAAAACGATAAAGACACCAAAAAAAAAAATGCCATATTAGAAAAAATGAAGATGATAACATAACATATAAATGTAACACAAAGGTTAAATGTCAACAAGATTAACTATTTTTAGGCCAGCGATGGCAAGAAGTCTAACTCAGTTAATATTAAATAGTGCTTGCCCAGAGTAATATCGCTGGGTCCAAAGAGACGTCAAACATATAATCGGCTATGCAAATCTGAGTCATTAAAATAATAATAATAATAATTAGTTTTTGTCACCCAAAAAAGGTATAAAAATGGTAGAATGACTATAAATGACACATACATTACGATGTCATAGAGTAGCCTTCATTTATTTTAAAACTTGTTATATGCATATGAATTTTACATACAATTCTATAGTGAACGTTTTCCTTGTAACTTCAGTGAGCAACTATTAAATTAATTATAATTGATCAAACAACACGCGTGTTATGTTCGAATATGAAAGCTAGCAATTGCACCACTTATATACCCACTTCAAGTCATAGTGGAATGACATATAGATTGTATCAACAATAATGTGAAGTCAATAGTTGAACTTCGGATGCGTAGCCATCAAGAACCCACGCAAGAATTTTGCTACTATGCTTGGTTTTAATCGTATTCGGCAGGATACACTAATTTATTTGCATGAATAAATAATCTAATCGATCCAAATAACTTCATTGCAGAAAATCTAAAAATCGAATAATAAGAGCATCATGAGAGTGACGTTATTCAGTTAATTTATTACAAGTGGAATCGCAAAAAAACAAAAGATACACATTTGCCGTATACGCAAAACTATATAAGCGAAATTATATAGGCTAAACTTACATAAAATAAAAGGTATGAGCACGACGTTTGTTGTTTTCCTACAAGGTAATGTTGGTGCTTCATTGACTTTAGCATAGAACCCGGCGATAATCATAATGGAGCAAGCCAATCCGAATAGGAGTTTTCACTTGAAATCGACGTTCATTTTCGGAGGACGGACTTTTTAGTAATAGATAGATTGCTAACTTTGATGTTGTGGGTTTGAACCGCAAAAAGAGAATCTTGCACACAAAAAAAATGTAGGTTAAAACTGAATACATTAGATCGCAAAGCCATCCGATCCTTCTCCGAACCCTGCGCAGACACTGAAGACTAGTGAATCGAAAACGTACTTTATTTTTGGAAGTCATTCTCTCAAACTGGCCCCTGAATGTAACATTGACGTGTAATATAGTAACCATTACAATTCCTATGTTTAACTAACATGGTTGGCTTAACAGATAAATGTTTGAGTGATTTAAGCACGACGTCTTTCAGAACACTATGTTTAAACAGAAAATTTACGTTCACATTGCCATCTTGGTATATATGTTGTAGAGGCTAGTCTTTACTTGTAAGCTGGATAAATTCTAGGAAAACTAAAAAAAGAATTTATTATGTATATTTTAAAATAAAATAATGAATGTTTAGGAAGTGACTGAATAAATAGTTGCTTTTTATTACGCAATCTAGATCTGAGAGATACATAAATAATTATTAATTTAAAATACGAATTAAGTAGATTACAGTCATCATCACCAGATAGATTTTTCCCTAGCTTGATAGTTATGTAATTGAATGCATTATTGTATTCGATGTTGATTCGAAGAAGCGAACAATTTGCTTGGCTCATGGGTGGAGCTTGGAGACAAAGTATAGAATATCTTTGTATTATTTCTATATAGGAAAAAAAAAGGAATATCTCTGTATTAAAAATTTTATTCAAAGATGGGTATTTAAATTCAAATATTGATACTCAATCGAAGATTTAAGAGCATCTAAAAAAAAAACACTTGGGAAGAAGAATTTCTTTTTTCAATTGAAAAATTGATTAACTACACTACATATTAGTAGTTTTCTTGCCACAATATACAAAAGATTTATTCATTCGAAGATTTCAATTCCACGTCGAGCGCACTCAAACTTATATATAGAGAGAGATTTTATAAAACATTATAGCTTTCATCTAAATCCAAACATGTGTACTATTATTCCGAAAAATTGTGAAAAAATCAATTCATCTTGGTAATAATTTACCATAAAACACATCCAGTAAATCAGCTACAAGTCCGTTTCCTGAAATCACAAAGAAAAAAAAAATCACAGGTTTCCGAATGCATTCCACTTTTCCATGAAAGGAAAAGATGTGGTATATGGTATGGGGGAGCTGGTTGCAGGTATGGGATGGGTGGAGCGGGATTTCAGTTGGAGGATGGGGCGGTTACATGTGTGGGTGGTTGGGTGGGGAGTAGCAGACGGGGGATTGGAGCGTGGGCAACGGGGTTACGGGATTGCTGGTGTGGATGGAGGGTAGCGAAGGTGATGGCAACCTATGCAGGTTGGTGGGTGGGTGGCCGTGGTTGGGAGATGGAGGTGAGAAGAGGATGGACAAAGGGTAGGAGGTGGTGTTTGGAGGAAAGGAGGCGGTGGAAACGGCGGAAGAGGGGTGATGGGTAGGGGGATGAGATCTCCTCACCGCGCGGTCAGTCACCGCACGGCCCAGGACGCGACATGTAGCAGCATTAGGGGGTGATGAGGCTGGATGAGGGTTACCCTCACTCAGCCTCACCACTCTCCCTTTTTGTCACGTGTCGTGCGGTCACGTACGCGGTGAGGGAGAGCGGTGAGAGGATCCTATCCCTGAGAAGGGGCGGTAGAAAAAGAATTTTTTTTTAAAAAAAAATAAATTTAGACAGTACCGACGGTGCCGTTCTTTGTGTTCTAAGACTTAAGTAACAGTTACATTAGGATTGTTTCATGAATTTTTTTTTAATTTGTAACTAATTTGTAAAATTTTTTATTACAATAACACATACTACCCAATATATCTCAACGATAGTAAAAGCTATCATTAGAGTCTGGAGGATTTAGAGACAGTCAAGCAATACTTCCATCTCAAAGGATATAAAGTTTGTTTCCAACGAGACATTCGGCTCTTTATGTACCTATGTAAACAAATAATGAAAGACAAATAATAAAATGCAAAGACAAACACAAAAAAGTACAAAGTTACCTAAAGTATATAGACTATATAAGCCTCTAAATATAATCTAAAGTGCCCCTATAGCATGACTAAATCTCGTTAACCTTAATCATATGTCTCCATGAACTCCTATCCTAGAGCATGTCTTCAGATATTTGCAAATATAGTAGGTTATGCATACTAGAAATTTTTTTATATTAAAACTATAAGTTTTATACACAACTTTAAAACTTGTTCTATTAGAACTTCGATTGAAATCCCTCCCAAAAAGAAAAAATTCATTTAAGGTGATGCCCAACCTAAAATTTAAATAGGAAGTTCACTCTAAAAGTTTAACTCCATACATGATCACTAAAATTTGTGTGAGAACAGTTGACAACAGCCTTAACCTTTTTAGTAATAGATAACAAGAAAGTAAAGAATAATACAAAATTAAAAATACAAAAAGTTTCTTTGAATTGGTTGAATAACATTTCTCTACTTCTATAATTTGTGTTTGACTCTCCTTGTTGTAAAAAAAAAGGGATATATTTATATCTTTTTCATCATGTCAGACATGGTAAAATCTAAAAACTTACTTATAGAGACGGCCTTCCAAATCTGTCACAACACATTTTCATTATAATCTCAAAAACTTAAAAACAAAAATAATCTGCAAAATATATTCATAACCATATGTAATCACTGCCCTACCATAAACTTGGTTGGTATGGTCCACATTTAAATTTCCGTCTAAGGTAGAAGTCAAGCAATGTCATAAGAGTATGAAGTATGATCACTAGATTAGCCAGGTGGTACACGTGTACGGATGGATCGTTTTCCATCTTTCTTCCCTATCCACTATAAATATTACTTAAATGCAATGCAAAATAACTCGAACATCACAGCTTGCTTTGATCACTTACTAGATATCAACTACCCAAATCCTCTCAATCTTTCCTTTTTCAAAGAGAAAAATGTCTTCCTGCGGTGGAAAGTGTGGTTGTGGCTCTAGCTGCAAATGCGGCAACGGCTGCACTGGGTAATTTCCTCATCAAATACGTTTTTTTTGCTATATTGTGAAGTAGCAGTTGATCGACACAGCTTGATGCAATTTCAATTATGGTTCATAGGGAAACAATCTCTGTGTGTTTCTAACACATAATTATGTTTGCGTAGATCCGACTCTCATACCCGCCATAGGCGGGAGACTTTCAATAGAGTAATGTTGTTGTTGTATACGTAGATGGCCTAATGATATCATTTCATGTGTGATATATGTTGGAACTTGCAGGTGTGGCATGTACCCTGATATTGAGACATCCTCAACTGTTACTCTGATTCAAGGGGTTGCCTCTGTGAAGATGTAAGTATTTCTTAATTTCAGAGAGATCTTGACTTTAACCTCCGCAAGATGCATGCAGTCTTTATTGATCTTTTTTTTTTATATAACAAGAATACAAACACAGATAAGCATATATCGAAATTACGGATTCGAGTCGTAGAAACAGTCTCTTATACAAAATGTAGAGTAAATGCTGCGTACATCAGATCGTAAGCGATCCGACCCTTCTCTGGACCATGTGCAAACGCGAGAGCCTAATGTTCTGAGACGATCTTTAGAAAAGCTAATAAATTAACCCAAAAACATTTTCTTTCATTGCTGATCATGTAGGTACTCTGAGGGATCTGAGATGGAGTTTGGAGCTGAAGGAGGCCCAGGTTGCAAGTGTGGATCAAGCTGCAAATGCGGCGACGATTGCAAGTGTTAAAACTCTTGATGCTTAATCCCCTCTGCAAAAGAAGACACCATGATTGAAGAAAACATGAAGGGGATGCAAAAGAATATGAGATTGAATACTTGTGTGCTATGGTTGATTGTTGTAATAAAATAACCATGTCATCTTTCATGGAACCATAGTATGCAGTGGATTTGGCTTTTTTACATGTCTAATTATGTTGTGTCAGTATGTTCCATCAAACATCTGTTTGCCTTGATTAGGCTAATGGATGCATGTATGGGAATGTTTTAATGTCATTTCTCTAGTTGTGGTACATCTATGCTGATGAAGTTTCTGGCTCATAACACCAAGAATTTCCTTCAAACTTCTCTTGATTATCTTTGATTTGATTAACAGGAGTTCGTTAAGTTCTTAGGGATTTGGACCTGCCAATCTAACATCAGAGTATGCAGTTTTAGGTGGTAAAAAATCTTGTATTCGTGTCTTGACGGGACAAAAATTAAGAATTACTTTACATGTTTATGCATACACACATACATGTATGGAGTAATGGCAGAGCAAGGGCTTGACCAGCACAAGAACATGGAAGCTCATAGAAGTAATTATACCATTGCAAAAAGTCACTGGAAGACTGATTTGCTTAAAAAGGCTTGAAAATTATTAGACACTCCAACATATATGAAGCAAGCAAAAAAAAAATCCGTTCCCGGTACACCGGGGAGAGACCGGATCGTTTTGCAATCTAATGTACGCAGTTTTACAAGTTGCTTCAAAGCTCGCCCTCCCATAAGAATCAAGCAATGATTATAAAAAAAAAAGACAAGAAATAGGTGAAATCCCTCACCTCATGGGTTCCATTACCACAGCCTCAAGAAGCATGTGTGGAATATACAAATCAGGAGCCCAGTAGCCTCCTAAATTAGGTGAAATCTTACGCAGTGACCCATACAAGGTGTCCCTTGCAAACCAAGTCTTCGGTCTAGCAACAGAGAAAATCACACTGTGCATGTCCCTGAAATCTTTCCCTTGACTATGAATGATAGCATAGATCCGATCACAGTACTCGTTTATTCTTATTTACGGCTTATTAGATAATGATATGATGGAAGCTAGTAACCAGTGGATAAGTTTTAATAATTGCAGACTGTACCCATAGTCAAGGCTGATGCAAGCTCAGATTGCCATGTTTTATTACTTAATTGAAAAAAGAACGAAATGAAATTTAACATGAAGTGTACGAGTAGAAATCTTGACAAATTCAAATACAGATTTAGAAATTTCATCGTCCACATCGTGCAATCAACTGGATCATTCTATGATGAAGAAAGGATATAATGTGAGAAGTCTGCAAAGCTGGTTGAACTTCAAAATAACAACACTATCAGTCATATTTGCATCAAAATCAAGACATAAAGCAGTAAGATGAAAACTGAATAGTAAAGATTGTACCTAATTTAGTGTTGCTAAACCAATACTATATTTTGAACAATATTTTGGTTCATCTAAAGTGTGTTTTAATTTTATTTTATTTTTTTAAAATGGAGTGTTTTAAAGTAAACATAATTGGATTTGGGTCCTGCGGGTTTCGATGTTCCACTTTACCGGCCCACAAAATCTATGCTAAACGTCGGAGTTGGTCACTTGCCAAGGGACCCCAAGACTAACAGATCCGATGAGGTCATTTAAATCCAGCCCAACTTCTCTGAAGACCTTGGTCCAGTCCATAATCTACATTCCTTTAAAAAAAAAGAAAAAAAGGTTCATACTCTATAACATGGTCTGGTAATCAGTTGTAATTTAGAATGTGAGCGTCATCAAATGGTATTATCTTATTAATCACTTGCATTCATTCGATACTTCAGTCTAATTGGTTCAAGTAAAATCATTGTCTTGTTTTGATTATGCAGTGCAATACTAAAACACACACACACATATATAGTATGTGTGTGTGTATACATAAAAAACAAACTTTTACATAAATAGGAATCATATACAGATGTTTATGACTTTAGATTCTGATTGAAATTTGTTAAATGCGGAAAAGTTATGATGCAACTACAAGCGGAAGTAACACTATGATCCAAATCTAAAAATGTTTCAAATATTGATGAATGGTGTGTGTGAAAAGTAAATGGGAAGGCGTTGTCAGAGACTTTATGATCGCCCACTCCACAAATTATTCACGAGACTTTCGAGTTCAAATAAAGTAGTCCATCACGGAAATTGGAAACTCAGCCTTTATTTAACACCACATGATTCGACCGTTTAAAGAAACATTGGACCTCCTGCCCCAAAGGGCATAGTCTACTGATAAGTGACAAGGTGATTGGAGCTAAAGAACCCCGACGTTCCGAGTTCGAACCTGTGTAGAGGCAATACTTTGTTGAAATATTACAAATGTTGCTTTTGAGCTTCTGAATCTCGTGTGTCCTCTCCTTTGTAAGGCTGCTAGTAGAGCACATCCCTCGATTTACATCCTACCTGGCTAAGGAGCCTCTATTACATGTGGGGGAGAACCCACTCCCTTAACAAAACATTGGAGCTTCTCCTTCTCCCCCTCACCCCACTCCCTCACGTCTTTCCCCTCGGTGAACACTGAATATTAAAGATTGGTGTTCAAATAAAGGGTAATGTGACAAAACATTTAAGTACCTATAAAAAAAATGTCGCATGTCACTCACTAGAATTTACAAAACAGCAATGATAATAAAAGTTAAAATAACATATACAAGAAATAAATATGTAAATATGGATTGGTCCAAATTAAAAATAATAAATGCTTATGTACTTTACACTAGATGTTGTTGATTCGCATGTATAATCTTTTGAGTGGAGCATTGTTGCAAAAAATATACTTGCTTTTTCTTTTTAAATCTCAATACATAAAAAAAAATTAGTTTATGTCCATAATTTCAATAATCTCAGAAAAACTAATCATTACTTATGATCAGTACATCGAGAAGTAGAAAATACTCTTAATAATTTAGAAAGATAGTACTGGTATATTTTTTTTTCTGGTGGGGGGGGGGGGGGGGGCGAGGGGGAAGGAAGCAGAGAAAACCGCCATTAATATCATGATGTAAAATGCCGACCTTTCTCTTCCATTCTTCTTCTGCCAACATTACGCCTCTTTACTTTTATTTGCAACCGTAACCTCCGCTTCCATACAATTTATCAAACTTTCTTAACAAACCGCACTGATTTTCACATTCAGCTCAAACCATCTCTGTTTTTTTTGGTTTTTGCATCAGGGCTTTCAACATATTATCAACTAAAAGTGAGATGAATTATTGTACATCACTTTGATTGATGTTTTCATTACGTTACTTTTCTTTCTGGTTTATTCGTGCACTTTGTACTTATGTTTTTTTCACTTATTGAAACAGCAAATAAGTTTTTTTTTTTAATTTGGTATTTTAGCTTTCAGCTCGGTGTTAAATTTATTTATCCATGTTGTTTAAAGCTCTATCTTGTCCTTCTTCAACCTTAGATATGATGTAGTTTTTTGGCTCCCCAATTATGTACTGACAACCCCCTGTACCTGTGTAGAATTAATTCTTTGCTGAAGAAAGGGAGTTGTGACCATTTGCTCTTTGCCATGGGAATGTGTTTTAGTACAAGAATTAAGGCTGAAAGCCCGTTTCACACAGGTAAGGCTATGTAGTAGTAAATCTTTTTTCATTTGACAATTCGATCTTTCGAAGTAAGCATCATATTTACTTGGACGGGTTTCCATTTAGTTTGCAGATGATCATTCTTTTAGATGTAGCTTTTGGACGAGTTGAACCCCTTAATTTGATTTGTACACTTAGCATCTATTGACAAAGATGATGTTTCCAGTTCAATCTATGCTGATTTGATTAGTAGTCCCCAAATTTTAGTAGGATGATTATTTGGAAGACAGAGCAATTTGTTAGTGATAACAATAGGGCCTCTTAAAGTCCCTCCAATGTTTTAAGTCGGTGGACTGCTCTAAGACAATATAAGGATACTAATGGGAAAGAACCTGTATCAAAGTTCTCCTCCTTAACCTACTGGTCGGAAGCCGCTTTACACAGAAGTCGGATAGTAGTATATGGAGGGATTGGTAGGGTTAACCTTATCATCCAAATCAATTTGTATGACATGGTGTGACATATGATCCTTTGACGATGTTATGGACCTTAACTTATTCAAGGTCCTGAGGTCAGATATTTTCAAGTATCCTTGTTAACTATAGGTAGGTGTCTTTGGAAGTGACTTTTGATTCGTATATGGTCCTCGGAGGTCATCCAGAGGCAAATTATGATGCTAAAGCTTGAAGGTAATAATCCTGATGCACGTAAGAAAATATGTTTTTGATAGCAGATGAGGCTTTAGATCAATGATTAAGATTGAAATATCAGGGTCTAGAGGTCCAGTGTTTGAGCCTCCTCAAGTGGGAGTTTATGCCATCTGTATTCATAACTGAGCCATTAAAAAATTAAAAAAAAAATTCTTGCTGCATTGAAGCATACATGTGCATGGTCTAAGAAAGGATTAGGTCATTCCAGGTATGGTATATGCATACTCACCTTATATTCTTGTGTCTGGTTTCATAAATATAGTAAGGAATGATTGAACAAGATTGAACAAGGGGACTGATCAAACTTAATTGTTATCTTATTATGTTTTATTTATATTGTCTATGTTCTGACATAAACAATATGTTGTTCATTTGCTTAGGTTTGAGTTCAAGGAATGTGAGTAGGGATGGGAAGGATTTAGGAAACTCAAGTAGCAGGGTCTCATCAGCTTCAGTGCTACCAACACCTAGAAGTGAGGGCGAGATCTTGCAGTCCCCGAATTTAAAAAGATTTAGTTTGTGTGATCTCAAAAGCGCGACCAGAAATTTTCGCCCTGATAGTGTCCTGGGAGAAGGTGGATTCGGCTCAGTTTTCAAAGGTTGGATTGATGAGAATACATTAGCAGCTACTAAACCTGGTACTGGTGTAGTTATTGCTGTGAAAAGGCTTAACCACGATGGTTTTCAAGGTCATAGGGAATGGTTGGTGAGTTAGCCAACTATGTTTTCTTTCAGCGTGTCATGAAATATTCTCCAAATGTCCGGATTTTGATTTGCTTGTTTGGAACCATGATCCTGTAGGCAGAAGTGAATTATTTGGGACAGTTTTGTCATCATCATCTTGTGAAGCTGATTGGCTATTGCTTGGAGGACGAGCACAGACTCTTGGTGTATGAGTTCATGCCAAGGGGTAGCTTAGAGCACCATTTGTTTAGGAGTGAGTATTTCTCTCCTCTCTTGAGACCTACTGCCTAATGAATCATTTATTCTTATTGTCTTTTGAAATAGTGTTTAATTGCATATTGATTGGCTTGTAACAGGGGCATCCTATTTCCAGGCTCTGTCCTGGAACCTCCGACTGAAGGTTGCTCTAGGAGCTGCGAAAGGACTAGCTTTTCTACATAGTTCTGAAACTAAAGTGATATACAGAGACTTCAAAACATCAAACATTTTGCTTGATTCGGTAAACACTTAAGTTGAAATATTCTGCATTTTTGCTTCCTATTTGGTGTGCTCTCTGTCTGGTTCTCAACGTTGTCCTTCAAAAATGGCAGAACTATGATGCCAAGCTTTCTGATTTTGGATTGGCCAAAGATGGGCCAACAGGAGATAAGAGCCATGTCTCTACTAGAGTTATGGGGACCTATGGATATGCAGCTCCAGAATATCTGGCAACTGGTATGAACTAATGCATTTATCAATTTTTTCCCTCTTTTCAGACTTCATAGCAACGTGTATTTCATTGATCAGTCAACATGCATCAACCTTTGAATTTTCATGAAACTCTCTTATTGGGGGCAAAGCTTCGGCTAGTTTCAGGGATATTAAATGTTCATCTCATGAAAATGCATATATTCTATCTGGTAATTGAGCATCACAACTAGATTCATAACCTCTCTAATTCTGTGTTTCCCAAGCTTTGACCTTGTGATTCTTTTTTTTCTCTGTTTCTCTATTTTTCGCCTGCATACCCGTCTAGGCTCCAGTTTGCATGAATGTCCGGACTGTTGCTGATGCTCCCCTCATTTTGTTAACAGAAAGATGGCATCATAGATGAACTTGACCAATTGTACCAATTCACATTTCTTTTCTTTTTTACTCTCTGAAAATTCCAATGCATGTTTTACATAGATAGTCTAGTACAACAGCCATTGTTTTTTTGCTTCCACTTCTAAGAATTCTCTCTCACTTCTAAAAACCAGGCCATTTAACTGCCAAGAGTGACGTCTACAGTTTTGGTGTTGTTCTTCTCGAGATGCTGTCTGGTAGAAGAGCAATTGACAAGAATAGACCAGCCGGTGAGAACAACCTTGTGGAGTGGGCCAAACCATATTTGGCAAACAAACGAAAAGTGTTCTACGTCCTGGACAACCGTCTTGATGGCCAGTACTCAATGAGCATAGTCTATAAAGCTGCAAACCTCTCCATGCGATGCATATCCAGGGACCCCAAGTTCAGGCCATGCATGGACGAGGTAGTAAAGGAACTGGAGCAACTTCAGGACTCCAAGGATGCTGAAAGAGTTAGCAACAATGCAAGCAGTAGGTCAAGAGCACGTAGACACAGTGCAGACGATGCTAGCCACAGACATGCTCGTGCTGCTTATCCAAGGCCATCTGTCTCACCCCTTTTCAACAACTAATTGCCAAGTGTGTGTTTGCTTCCTTGTCAGGAGGGCATGGAGGGTGATTTGACTAGGCTGCTCTTTTATAGCATATCAACACCTGATGGCCGATACAACTAAGTGATGACCAGCTTACATGAGTGTTTTGTTAGGGGACAAAATGCTCGTCTTACAGGGCCTGCAATGTGTGTTTAATCGTCGAGTTCATTTGTTTTTTGATTGTACATGGTGTGTAATTTACTATGTATGTGATTCTTTAGTCAATCTCTTTCACTGTACTCTGGTTCAAATAGGGAAATAAGCTAGTTATAGAAGAAGAAAAGGAAAGGACCAGGGTAATTAGCCAGTAGCTAAATCTGTGTGCAATGCTAAAGATTGTAAAGCGATTATGTGACCATTTAGTCTATTCAAACGCGGAATCCTAGTGTGCCAGGATCACCTTTTTTTGTCTATGCAATTACTTGGGCATTGTATTCATATTAGGCTACAATAACAACCAACAACTATATCCCAACGACGACAAAAGCTATTACTAGGGTCTAGAGAGGGTGAGAGACAAGCAAACAATACCACTATCCCAAGAGATAGAGAGTATGTTTTCAGTGAGACTTCCGGATCTGAATGGGGCTTAAAGCAGGTTACGGTCTGTTATTGAATTTTCGATCGACTGCAATACTCAAACCAATGCGTGTGTTCAAGTTTGTCGTCAGATTTGGCTTCATTGGAATGCTCAAGGGATCAAGCATGAACACGATCATCTTTTACTTATTATAAACTGATGAACGATGAGCACTTTTGAGCTTAAATTAGAACGTGTGTAAGATTTTTGTCTGAGTTTAATATTATTTTAAATAAGCTGGTCACAAATGGAAAAGAAAGTATTTCAATTTTGAGGAATTAGGGATGTTTTCATATAACTATTTTACGTTCATTACTGTCGGTTTGAAAGTAAATAAATTAAATCTCATTTATGTCAAACTACTTTGAACTATAATTAAAACTGGAGATTTGCAAACTCAAACTCGCAGACACCAGTCCAAAATATTAAAAGCATGCTCAAGTACACACACATATATGCTCATTTCGTCTCAAAATATAAGTATGTCTTTCTATTTTGGGATGCCCAAAATATAAGTCCACTTGCTTTAAATGATAAAAGAAAGTGCGTAATTTTACCTATTTGTCCTAATTATTTGGTGGAAGAAACAACTTATTTAAAATAATCAAACTTGAAAATAAAAGCAAAGTTTAAAGTTGTGACCAACTTTTTTTAAAACTTTGTGCCACATTGAGAAAGTCTTATATTTAGAGATGGAGGAATTCTATATACAGACACCCTCTTTGAATATGATGTTGGTAGAAAATGTTATACCATGCACCAATATATCTCCATGAAGGGCATAAACTTGGATTTTCCTTTGATCTAGAAGGTGAGACTATTATCCTTATTATGACTTCCTTCTGATCATATAAATTCAATAATGACAGGTTTGATTTGATAATTTTGAAACAGGCAAAACATATGCCATAAGAAAATATAGTCAACAGTGAGGCACATTTTATAATAATTAATCAGTAAATCTTAATAGTTAATCATCATTAATTGAGAAAACATTTCAGCCACTCTTCGATACTACATTTCGATTTTACATTATTTTATTAGAAAATGAGTACCAAATACAACTGCAAAAGATAATTCTTTCTCATTCTGGAATTGAAGAGTTCAACTGCATATAACTCTGTGGAAATAGAAAGGCAAGACGTCCTCAGTGATGTATAAATGTCGAATGAGAATCTGATCTCTACATAGTCGAGTCTTAGATTACATTAGAAGAGAATCAATCCCTAGAGAACATTTATTTTTCCATAACAAGGTGGTGAGCATTTTTCAAAATTGTCTGAAGAAGTACATGGTACCACGGCATTCCACCACCACTTTCACTTTCACAAATACTTCAAACATTAAAGTTACAGTAATACAGGAGAAACTACTAAACAAATAAGAAAAAAGAATATTAGTTTATCCAAGTGTTTATGTTTATAACAGACACGTCAACTTTTTACTTGTTTCTTATTGAATAAGAAAAAGTGATATTTTAATAAAAAATTTCATGTACTCCAAGTGAGTGATCGAGTAATTCCTGCTGTTTTCATGGGATATGATTCTGGTGGACTAGATTTGAGTAGAAAGGCACATGTATTGGCATTAATGCCTTTGGATTAGGAATCTAAAGAGGGCGGCGTGCTTTCGTCCCTAGACAACTCTGGCCACCGAACCGAAAGAAGGTATGTGACAAAATGATTCGCAGTCATATTATAATAGAAGAAATGTGAGACTAGATGAAAGATGACTAATAAAAAAAATATGAAGTTAAATGAAATCGGGTGACATTTACCAAACGATGAAGACATCCCTAGACCAGACTAGCATCCAATGCTGTCGCCCCCAGGGGCATAGTCCAGTGGTAAGTGGCAAAGGTGATTGGGGCTATAACCCCGACGTCCCGAGTTCGAGTCCGTGTGGAAACAATCCTTGTTGAAATATTACAAGGGTTGCCTCTGGGCTGGCTGAGTCTCGTGTGTCCTCTCCCTTTGCAGGGCTGCCGGTGGAGCACATCCAGTGATTTACATCCCACCTGGCTAAGGGGTCTCTGGTACAGGTGGGGAAAAACCTACTCCCTCATCAAAGCATCCAATGCTGTCAATAAAAAAGTTTCCTCTTGCGCAGGTGCTTTTTAGATTATGCTGTTATCAAGATTTGAGAATCTAACATTGACCTAGGCGAACGAACATGAGAACGGTAAGAATATTTGAACGACCATGAGAACGGTAAGAATATTCAACCTATTATCTCGTCATATACTTATGTGAGCAAACGAAAATCGACAAGTGGTTAGGCTGATAGATACAACAACAACGTTACCATACCACCTTAAAAACGTCTGTCAATAGCTGGACATGGAGGGTTCGGATGTAACCAACCATACCTATGTATTAGAAACACACAGATGTTGTTTTCGATGATCTATAATAAAAATTGCGTCAATCTTTGTCGATCAACTGCTGCTTCACAATATAAGAAGCGCAGCTACTTTAGTGAGTCATTTTGCTTTATTCCATCATATTCCAAAATCAAAAAAAAGTCCATTGGAAATGGAAACAGCTAGGCTGATAGATTGATATAACATATTCCTTTGTAAGATAATGTTATAATCCTGCCTCCATATGTAAAGATAGTGAACCATAACATTTTCCCGTGTAACATAAAGTGATACTCATGCCCACACATAAACATATAATTAAATAATTACTACTCTCTCAGTCACAAACTGACAATACATATTTCCATTTCTAACTCCTTAAACAGACATTTTTAAATGCGTTGTTTATTTAGAGAATAATTAAGACAATGGTTACAGTTCCACTTTTTTGAGTTTAACCCACTAATACATGCCACGCTCTATTTATTTCAATTTTTTTTTTTGTAAACATGATGGGTAATTTAAAGAGATGCAAAAGGATGTATGAGAAGTTTACAACCATGATTTTAAGGGAACGGGATCCCCTGACCGCCCCTTGGTGACCCCCTTCGGGACCGCCCGCCACGTGGCACACAGGGGGGGTGGTGAGGCTGGACAGGGGTGACCCCCATCCAGCCTCACCACCCCCCCTGTGTGCCACGTGGCGGGCGGTCATCTCTTACCGCCCCCACTGGGGGGTCAGGTGATCCGAACTGGATTTTAAGAGATCTGAATTATGTGTTTTTTTAATATTATTTAAAACCTCAAAATGATTTAACTCGTATTAACAAGAAAACAGGAAGAAACAAATTTCAAATGTAAGATAGCTTTCTCTTTTAGCAGAATGGGCATCCCACAATTGCTTTGATGAGGGAGTGGGTTTTCCCCCACCTGTACCAGAGGCTCCTTAGCCAGGTGGGATGTAAATCGAGAGATGTGCTCCACCGGCAGTCCTGCAAAGGGAGAGGACACACGAGACTCAGTCAGCCTAGAGGCAACCCTTGTAATATTTCAATAAGGATTGTCTACACACAGACTCGAACTCGGGAAGTCGGGGTTCTATCCCCAATCACCTTTGTCACTTACCACTGGACTATGCCCCTCGGGGCGCATCTCATAATTGCTGGATAGCCACAGTTGGTGATAGAGATAATGTCCAAAAATATTCCTGGATATGGAAATGACCAAATGTTCTTAGTAACATTCAAGTCCACTCATACACCTGCAGAAGCGACTTCAATCAACATCAACCATTTATCATGAAGGACAAGACGCTATCATATCCTCATCGGCCAATCGCAGTCCTCCAAGACAAGAAGAATTTTACCCACCATCAAACCCAAATTGCAAATCATGCATTATACCTCCCCATGTAGCTTCTTTTGTATGTCAAAGATATTGAAATATTTTATGGTGGAATATATGAGCGGAGCTTTATATATACTTAAAGTGTTAAAGCTATAGAGGGTGATATTTCATATAAAATCATATATTTTATCTAATCAACACATGTGGATGATTTCAATAATGATATTACGTGACAACGTGGATTGACATATGTATGTTAAAATCTAGCCTTAACGAAAAATCTCGAGTCAAGTGTGAACATTCGAACGAGGCTGAGGGAGAGACTGATACTAAATAACCACCGTGGGTCATGTAATGTGTGAAACCACATGGTTATTTACAAGTGTGATACCATGTTGAAGTTTGATAGTGTGCCTACATAAAGTGATGTTTATATCTACCAAAACATTATGGCAAAATGACTTGATATACACACGCCTAGAACCTCCCTCAATGACAAACATTGAACCGGACATGAACATCTGTAATAGAGCGACAGACACGGACATTATCGTGCCTAGAACATGATATCAATGACAAACCTCGAGTAGTACAACGAACACTCGTACTCAGTTGAGTGATGATTGATATTAAATAGCTATCATTAACCAGATAAAGTGTGAGACTATATAGACAAATTTGGCTCTGACACTACATTAAATAGATATAAGAAGAGACTTATATACACTTAAAATTGTGGTACAATTCCAACAAATTTGCATGTGAAACCACCCAAACATAGTAGAAGCCAGAGCTTATAAGCAAGAGTGAATCAATCGCATGGGGTTCTCTTCCACACAGGCAAATCACGATACTAATCATGAAGACATTGTATATAATGATTATGCAACATGACATGTCAGTAGATTATCGTAGATACTAAGATTTAGGGGCTTTTTGTAATGTCAGATTTAGAAATTCTTGATCCCCAAATCTTATTTCCAGGACTAAGGTCTTACTAACTTCTTTGCTTCAGAGCGAACCATGCACAATGATATATATATATATATATATATATATATATATATATATATATATATATATATATATATAAAGTACAAGTGTCAGGCGGCTATAATTGAAAAATAATGGACAAAAAAAGAAATTCCAAAAGGATAAAATAAGAAGACTATAAAAAGGCACAAATGTGTATATGTATTCTTAAGTGATAAAAGAAAAATAAAAAAGAAACACTAGTGTCCACAGCTTTTAATATCACCAAACTAAAGACGTCCAATTTTCCTACAATTGTTAGCTTTGCCCATTTTCTCTCTGCATTTGTCTTAGATTTCTTTCTGACAAATATTTATTTCATCATCATTGCGATAGGGGTGTTAAAACTGACCCGAGTTAAATATTAAGTTTTCAAATTCGGATTCATTTGGCTAAACGAACTGTTCAGCTAGGTTTTTAAGCTAAACAAGCTTTAAAATTGGTTCAAGTTTGACTCAATAACACTATAACTGTTTAAACAAGCCGAACAGTTTGCGGATAGTTCGGCTTGTTTAACTAAACGAACACAAATAAGTGTTTGAATTCGGCTCGTTTAAGTAAAACTAACGACCAAACTAAACCAAATATAAATCGAACTCAAACAATTTACGAACTGTTCAGTTTGCTTAACACCCTGTTAGCTACCTAAGTATACGAAAACATAATAAAGGAATATATGAGAAACCAACCGAAAATAAGATCCCATTCATAAAAAGTTAAACTACCAGAGAGACAAAGTCAAAATACATAATAAAAAATTCAGACAACTGCTGGCTACAGTTTTCTGCAGCTGTTTCAGCCCCTGTCTCTCTCTCTCTCCTCTTTCAAATTTTCCCACTTTTATCACTAGAAATTCATCCATTTTTGCACATCCCTAGATGCCAAAAAGCCCCCAAAAGAAAAAAAAAAAAGGAAGATAAAAGATAAAGCACCGTTTCCCCTACTAAATATTAGTCAAAAGTGCAAAGCATGCCCCCCAAGAGAAAATAAAGCCAAAGATAAAATTTACAAATATATAATCCTAAGAAGTAACTACTATATTTTTCTCCATTTCTTTCCCCCTTTTGCAGGTTGTGGAAATTAGACTCTGAAGTTCTTTCCAACGAAAGTTTGACCAAACTGCCAATTTGATGGAGCAATGTTCCAGGAGGTAGAGGTACGTCTGTCACTGCCTGTGACTCTGAAGGAAAGTGACTGACCAATCAAAACTCCGTTGGTTTGCCAATTTTGTCCCCAGTTACGGCTCATGCTAATCCAATTGGTCCTCGTTCCTTTCACACTCACCCTCACTATATCCCCTGCTCCAGCAACATTGGTTACCAAAACCAAGTTGAAGTAACGGAATCCGTTGATTGTGAATCTTATCCCTCCCTGTTTCCTACATGGTACTCTGCGTCATTTCAAAGCAAAACATTAGATACCCAAGGTTAATTTCGTCAAATCACATGTTGAAAAAGACAAGCTCTCAAATCTATTCTGTATGACACATTTCTCATTTCACATATTCTAAAAGTTAAGGATTTAACATTTATTTTTACAATATGTAGAATACTATAATGTTAGATTAATAAAGAATGTACAAGGAATCCCACAATGTCTGGGACATCCCGCCGGCAGTACTATGGGATATTATGGTCAAAAGGAAGGTAAACAATAGGTATGTTCGCACGGAACGCGTCCCGGAAAATACGCAGGTGATTGCCGAACGACGACGCTGTTTCACATCGGATGAGATCTGAGGAGGAAGAATATGAGGTAGAATATGAGGCCTCCAATCACGCGACGCCACGTGTACAAAAGGACTTTTTTTAAAAAAGGAAAAAAAGTAAACAGCGGGCCCTTTTGTACACGTGGCGTCGCGTGATTGGAGGCCTCATATTCTACCTCATATTCTTCCTCCTCAGATCTCATCCGGTTTCACATAGGCCTTAAAGACCGTGTCGTCCTTCTCAACGACCTCGAGTTTTGATTTTTCATGATTATGCTGGATCATTGATGATGGATACTGAACCAACGGTGGATATTGCTGGGCATCCATAACAACATTTTACCGTCCAAGGAAACAGATGTGGCAATAGATTATTGGTTGATACTTGAGAGCGTAAGAATATAGTGGTGTGGGTCAAAGGAGTTACAAACTTGCACGTGGTGGGCTCAGCTGGCTCTGGTCTGCTTACAGGAGCAACGATCTCGCTTGTGTGAAAGTGAATCAACATGATTGACTCAGTTGGTCCGTATCCAGATTAAACCAATGTAGCTAGAAATGTGTATGTTTAAAAAGAGATAGGATCCCCTCATCCATTTTCTCTCACCCCACGCATCATCGTACGACACGTGGCAGTAAGAGAGTGTAGTGAGACTAGATGAGGGTCATCCGTATCTAGCCTCACCATTCCACTCTGCTGTCACGTGTCGCGTGGTCATGAATGGGATGAGGGGATTAAGGGTTAGGAGATCTCATCCCGTTTAAAAAGTACATATGCATCATAGATCCAATAATACTATTTGAGTTATTATTGGCTTAGACCATACTATCTAGTCTTATTAGGTTAAAAGATTGCTAACTTAGTTTGTATGCGTTGTTTGATAAAAACCTTACTAATTAAAAAACTATTTGTTTATGATTTACATCTTACACGAAGTTTATTAGGACCGAGGTTAAATACCGAAAATAAAGACTCGGCACTTTTTTTTAATATTGATAATTTTGTTGTATTTTGTAATCATGCTGAATAATGATGCAAGTCTACAAAATAATGAGAATTAAAAAAAACACAAACTTGTGCCGAGAAAATAATTATTCATCAAGTTTTCCTTAAAAGTATTTGCAGTTAAAAATCATGCATTGGGAAACCATCTAAGCTACAAGATCTATAACACATACATAAAAAAATACGGATAATAATAATCAAAATAATATGACAATCATCATATATATAATTATGAAACTTTGACAACATTAAATACGAGAATCGACAAAGTATGTCCACAGGAAGGAAAATATAATGTCGCATAAGATAGTACTCCGTAAGTTATCTTTTGAATAAAAATCTTATAACATGTTTTAGATACATAATAATAAAAAATCCTACAAGTTTTTTGCCTAACCTACACGATCCACTATATGGGACCTAGAGCACTTGCCATATGGTTTACAAGTTACCAATCTTATCTCTCATGGAAACTTAAAAGATATACAACAACCACGTTATTTCATTAACTTTGATACTTGTGCATATGAAAGAATATGGAAGGATCGAAGATTGTTTCTGAATGATATATAATGAAAATTGTGTAAGTTGTATCAATCAACTGATACTTAACAATATACAGAACGTAGCCAATTTAGTAAATTATTTTGCTTTATTATATTTCAATGTTAAAAAAGGATGTGTGTCGATACCATTAGAAATGAAAATAGAAATTTAAGGACATACTGGATAGCAATTAAAAATAACGAAGGGCAGAGAGAAACAAGATTAACGACAAAGGATAAAGTTGGAAAGAAAAAACTTACCGGCGGTAAGTGACGGGGACGATTCCGGCACGGTACTGAGCAAGATTGAGAAACATGGGCATGGCTAGGTCAAAGTGAGGCCGAGGAGGATTGCACCAGCCGCCATCGTCATTCGACAGAGCGTAGTTTGGCGGGCAGAAATTGGTGGCCGTGATGAAAATTGAGGGGCTGCCGGGGTGGCACCACTTCCAATTGGGGGCATTAATGCACTTTATCTCGAAGCACGCTCCGCAGCTTAACCCATTGTTAAACAGAGCCGTGCTCAGCGCTGCCGTGTTCACTCCATACCCTTGACTATAAAGGTTTCCGTACCCGCACGCGCCACCTGCAACACCACCAAATTCATAGCTCCGTCTGGTTAAAACAAAAGAATTTTACACCATTATCTATACAAAGCAAAATGTTGATGGTACTATTTTAGTCGTCACGTCTCCAGTGCCAGGTCATTATTTTTTCACAATCACTACCTATTTAGATAACATGGGAAATTATTTAAATTCTATAATTGTTGATGAATTGGTACGTAAAGTGTCAAATAATCCAAATAATTTTCTAAACAAACATTATCGACCCACATAAGTCAATTTACATAATTAAGGCTTCAAAATGACTATATCAAGTAACTCAACTTCTTACCAATCCCTGGTCATTAAGTGAATATCCAAATAGAGATTAAGTTGCAAAGTCTCATCATATAAATCAATCTCAAGTTTCTTAAATAACAAACGTGACAAAATTTTATATCACATTGTTACAAGTTCATATCTCACTAACTTTTATAAGTAACGTATCATACATATAGTATATCACTGTCTTATGCATATAACATCAAATATAAGAGAAGCTCAACAAAGAGCGAAAAAGTGAGGATTTCGCACCCATTGTGCCGGAAGCATCACTGCCGCCATAGAAGGTGGCGTGAGCGCTCTCCCAAACTCCGCCAGAATACACGCCGGGAATTCTAGCCTCGGCCACAAGTGCTGCTGCTGCTAGAAGCAGAAGTAAAATTGCAGTGGCAATGCGGGGCATTTCAGTAAATGATTGCAACGCAGTGCAGGGGGAATGGAGGAGAGAGAAAAGAGTGGGGTGTTGAATGGAGGATGAGGATGAGGAGGAGAAAAAGGGAAGAGGGACTACTTATGGAGGAGCTTGGAGGCGACCATCCGTGGCAATTTATGTAATTTTATTGGTGTTAACTCTGTTATAAATAAGAATTTCTCAAGAAAACGAAAACCACTAAGGTAAGAAAAAAGTATTAGATAATATATTATATCTAAAATTACCGGTTAAATTTTGACAACTGAATATAATTGTTTGAGTTTGTTGGTTAGCTTCTATATCAGAACATATTTGGCTAAAAAATCTATCGAATGACTTAATTCAAATAATTAATAAAAAAAATTTAGGTTGGAACGGTAATTGGAAGTATGACATTTTTTATATAAGAAAAGGGAAATAGTACGAAGTGTAGTCACGCTGCAATAAGGTTGCGCCGTCGGAGATAGATCAGGCGGGCCCGCTTTAATGTGCACCGAGAAATGTAGTACAGATTCTACAGCGAAGCTCTACACGCGCTGTTGAGGAAGTGGCTCGGACAAAGTCCCGCGTCTTACAAACATTACCCAAACCTACGAATAGGTATACAAATGTAATGGAACATTACCTCCTAAATTGGAAAATGGTTTTATGCCATGACGATTCTTAAAATAAATATAAAAAGAAAGAAAAGAAAAAAAAAAGTTTAGAACTCCAAATTCGGGAGGTCACAACGTGCATGAAATTTTACAGCAACAATAATAACACATACTCAATATATCTCAACGACAATAAAAGTTATCGTTACTATTAGTTTTGGAGATGATGTTAGACTGAAAATATGGTTCAGTAAATAATCTTTCTTAAAACTTGCTTTTTTTAAGAAAGCCAAACACATCATGTCATAATTTATTGAGCGTGATTGTCTATAAGCATTTGACTTTTCCACTGAGCGTAGGTTTTATGGGCTTGACACTTCACAACAACTGATAACATTTAAATTGATAAAATGTATTCTCTCATTCCAAAAAATATGTTGTACATAGGTAAACACACAGTTTCAGAAAATTTGTTCGATCCCCCAGAGGCATAGTCCAGTAGTAAGTGGCAAAGATGATTGAGGCTAGAATCCCGACGTCCCGAGTTCGAGTCCGTGTGGAGACAATCCTTGTTGAAATATTACAAGGGTTGCCTCTGGGCTGGCTGAGTCTCGTGTGTCATCTCCCTTTGCAGGGCTGCCGGTGGAGCACATTCCTCGATTTACATCTCACCTGGCTAAGGGACCTCTGTTATAGGTGGGGGAGAACCCACCCCTCATCAAAGAAAATTTGTTCGATACTTTATTGTCAAAGTATTTTATTGTGCTTTCTTTAAAATTTATTATCAAATGATGTGATAACTACTTTGGTAAAACGGTGTATTAAAATACATTAATCATTTGGTTTTAAAGAATAGTTCTTAAACTAAATATTTGACAATTTATAATAATATTTTTAAGACGGAAGGAGTATATGACAAAGGCAATCTATGTATGCATACATGTGTCACATTTTATTATAATATGCAAAACCATAAAACTATATATGGTATCTGATTCAATGAAATATAAAGCAAAAGGTTCATATTAATTTCTTATTCAATAACCCATACTTTTTCCGTCCCAAAAATATTGCATATTTGGTCAAACATCAATTAAAACTAAAATTTTAAAATATAATAGTATGTTAAAATAGTAATTCACATTATTTAGGACTACATGTCAATAAATAATGTATAAAATATTTTAACAATTTGATTTAAATAGAAGTTCCGACTAATAGACTATTTGATCATGTTCAAAGGAAGTATATACATAGGAACGCAGTCTATGTTTTAAACATAATCATGTATTGACGTGATACTTTCCATAATGTACCTATATAGCATTAGATTCAATTATAACTATTAGAAAAAGAAGAAAAAAAAAGGAATGACCAGTAATTATTTTTGAAGTACAATAAAATTATCGACATTAGAGTATCTCCCATCGACTTACAGATTCAATTATGGTATTCAAGACCAAGATCGTAGGTATCATCGATATAGCTACTATAGAAAACGTTGGATTGTCCTTCTCATGGGGGCAATAGAGTAAACCTCCATCTACATACTGAGGTTTAGTTGTCAACGCCCTCAGGGGCATAGTCCAGTGGTAAGTGACAAAGGTGATTGAGGCTAGAACACCGACGTCCCGAGTTCGAGTCCGTGTGGAGACAATCCTTGTTGAAATATTATAAGGGTTGCCTCTGGGCTGACTGAGTCTCGTGTGTCCTCTCCCTTTGCAGGGCTGCCGGTGGAGCACATCCCTCGATTTACATCCCACCTGGCTAAGGGGCCTCTGGTACAGGTAGGGGAGAACCCACTCCCTCATCAAAGGTTTAGTTGTCAAGAAAACGCGTTTCATTGCAACGGCCCCTTCATCGACCATAAAAGTCCACACTTCTTGCCACCATACTCAATGAATAGCATGTGCACCTCTTAAGCACTTGCCATAGTGTTTCTCCCTTTACGTTAATAGACTTCATTTTGCTATTAGCTGCTAGATGGATGGCGAGTGTCAAACTTCTACTAAAAACAGCGACAAGTGTGTTCGGTTTAGTCTGTCATAGTCAACGTCATCTGACCGTATAAAGGCATAATCAAAGTAGGCACACCTTCTTCTTAGCTCGGCCTAGGAAATACAGGACGTTCCAAGTTCAGCCCAGCTATCTGGCACCGAAATTGACATGTTCAAGTTGCCCACTACAAGTAGGCTCAGAGTTCGCTACTCCAATTGCGTCGCTCGGCCATGCTTTCGGAGGCACCGATACCTCTGCCCACCACGGTCTGACTCCCAGAACATGCACCTCCTAGCAAGAAATACTATCCATGCACTATGACACCTAACGCCACGCAGCCACCATGCAGATGCGATCAGCTAGTGAGGGGCATTTCGTGTGTCATCACTCCATAGCTACTCAACATGCACTGGTTGTCCTTGATATATAAAAGGAGGAAAATGACCCCTGACAAAGGGGAGGCTGAAAAAATGACACAACAAACAAACACACAGCCATAACCAGCAAAGTCTAAGGCATGTTTCTCTATATTTTCTCGATCTAGAACTATGATTGTATCCACAACTGACTTGAATGTTAGAGGATTCTCTCCGGAGCAGTGGTTCTAGAATCACTAACATCGTTTGTTCTATGCAGGTTTTTAGAAATGTTATATCTGGCAGCCAAAGTGAATCATTGTAAAATGTTGACGACGTAATCTCCGTAAAATACTAACTGCTTGAGTAGAAAATAATCTTTCATTCAGATATTCAAATACTCTATGTGTGACCGCTTAACTTTGGATATGGGCAACAAGATCATAATGTTACATAGTTACATGCACTAAGAGTAACTCAAAAAAAAAAAAAAAAAAAAAAAGGCATAAGCTAGCTTTCAGAAATAAAGAATACAAAATGTGAACCCGCAAGGCAGACTTGGAACTGGAAGAAATTTAGGCGCAACCTGCGGCTATAATTCTAAGAATTAAGCATTGACCGCCTCAGTGCATAGCTCATTTGCTCTCTGGATTGGATTTGTTACTAAGATGTTCAAAGTTTGATTTCAGAGACACGCACAAAGTGAGTATTTTACTGCTGCTAGCTGAATGCCTAGTTTGCAGAGAACACATTGTATATGTACTTGCGTAAAATGCTCAGCAACTCAAGAGGTCACTAAACTCCTAAATTACATTATTTATAATGTTTCTTGGGAATGTGGGATAGGAACATGAGAGCTACGGTTTCACCTTTGGCGCCAACCAAGAATTAAGCATTGACCAAGCTAAGATATCCCGTAATCATCGGGTCGTACCGTACCAGGTGTTTTTCTTTAGGAAAAAACAGAGAAATCCGTACCAAGTTTCTTTGCTGGGAATTGCTGAATCCTTTTAAACTCCATCTACTTAATTTTAAATTAAAACTGCATTAAGGAAAACTGACAAATTTAATTAATGTTTTAATAGTTTACCAATATTTCATGAACCACATATCTTTGTTTGTAGAATAACCTTTAACTTGTTCATCGTTTCTGTTTGGCCGATTTCCTGTACGTAATTTCGATGTAATCTTTAATAATGTTTAACTTTATTTCTCGTTTTCGTCTGGCTCTCCTCACTCTAGCTGTTATTTAATCTTTAGTTATAGTAACAATAAAATTGTACTCATTCCATCCCAAAAATATTGTCCTAATTTGATTTGAACACAATTTAATAAAACCAAATTTCGACGAACCCTTAGTTTGTTATTTGAGATAAAATAGAGAAAAACTGTTAATACTTACTATTTTTAAAAAAATAGATAATATTTTTAGAACAAATCAAAGTAGAACTGAAAATAGGCGAAGCAGGTAGAAGCGCTCGCTTCACATTTTTAGGATTGAAGGAATATTATAAGATATAAAAACTTTGAGTATAACACAATCATTGGATTATGTGATGAAGCATATATTGTTTATGGTCTCTGAGTTCACTTCATAACTGACCATCTATTCAAACTGGGCATGACGAGGGAGTAAATAATTTAGTCCCATTTGTAAATTTTTCTGCTGCAGTCAAACGAAGAATCCAACACAGACAGTAAGATGGATTGCATCAACTTTTTGGGGTTTCTACCAAATTGGCAGGCATTTATGTCTTTAGCTGCGGATGCCCTATAAAGTTTCTTGACTAGAAAAACAACCATTTTGTTCTTTATCTTCGTTTTTTATACTCACATGTGAGTCGAATCTTGACAAAAGAGAAAACAACAAGAGAAGCATGTTCTAAGTGAATTGACCATTAAGAGTTGTAGATTTCGAAATTTCCCCAGGTCTGAATCCATTTCTGTGGATAAATATTTTAACATGGTCAAATATTAACCGTCAAACATTTTATTAGTTTATGACCGGAAATCCTAACCGGATCTTTATCTGCCTGTTTCACGGCGCAATAGGGATGAAAATCAAGTACTCAAGACCTGATATGGCAGAGTTTGGACTGCTCACACAGTCCTTTGATCCCAATTTACAAGTGTTATGATTAAAATAAGTAAAATAAGTCAAAGCATCGGATGCAAAAGAGATGGGTGAGATAAGACGGGCCTTGCAAAGGACACTTAAGAAGGAAGGAATGTCCCTTGATGCATGTGATATGGGATTGACCGTTGCTTAAGTATTTGGTTGTCCTTTTCCGTACTCCTCCAATATTCCTAATGTCTTTAAAAACGATGTGACGATAATTATATAATCATATGCTCCCTCACCGTCATGTACCTTAACCTATATTTATAATTAGAACACGCCAAGAAGCATGTGTTTTCACTTGGACATTTATCCTTGTAGCGTCC
This sequence comes from Eustoma russellianum, assembly GCA_036186865.1. Lineage (NCBI taxonomy): Eukaryota > Viridiplantae > Streptophyta > Magnoliopsida > Gentianales > Gentianaceae > Eustoma > Eustoma russellianum. The sequence continues at coordinate 3,017,044 of AP025048.1, read as the reverse complement.
AAATAATTGATGACAAAGTCAACAACGGTTGTTATTTTATAATTTACATCTTCTATACACACACACACATATGTATAGGTATATGTATATATGTCTTAGGTGACCACTTATAAGACATCAGCCAGCCATTGTTATGACTTAGGTAACCACTATTGTTTATTTATTCAGCATGGCCTTTAATCCAAGCCTGGCAATCTGGATTATGATAAAGAAGCATATGGTTAGGTAGTGTGTATCATATCTGCTGATTGCCACTAAGTCCGCCTTGATTTATGGGAAACAGAGCGGTTAGTTAGGTTTTTCTTGTTGATTTTGGTGAACAATCAGGTCCCATCACATGAATCTATTTCGCTACAAGTCCTTTTTTTTTTTTTTATCTTTTCTAGGGGTGGATGGGAGAGAACATATTTTCCTAGTGGAAACTTTTTTCTTTAAATATCTTACACCAAGTTATGCCATGGTTAATATGAGTTGGACAAAATTGACATGCACTTCTGCGTGTATGTATGTGTTTTTTTAAAGATTATACTTCAAATCTCCTCGACTTTATTGTTCCGTTAATAAATATTTGTGAATGATATAAACCGAGAAATATGTCCCAATTTTAAATGGATTGTCTTCTTAAATCTTATCACATATGATGAAATTATAAGAGACCAAAACTAGAGACATGGCTTTGACGGGACCTAACGCCACTTTAGTTTACCAAACTAGGCCGTTACAAACACATTGATACTTTTTCACTAAACTATGTTTATACATGTCATACATTAACGCGGTAACTCATCTTAGGTTCAAGATCAAACATTTATGAATAAAACAGACTGGGTTAAAAGTGACCAGTCTGTAGTTTGTAATTTGAGTATTTTTTAAGTTGTAGTCTTTTTATGTCGAGTAAAAAGTATACCTTTAGAAAATTTTTGTAAAATACGCCAATGGCCTAATTAGTCTGATGCACCTGATCCTTTGAGGATAAAAGCTGTGCCCCTTTTTATTTTAAATTTCAGCTTGATTTTTTAAAGATATTAAGAAATGTAGTTAGACGCTTTAAGTGATGACAAACTTTATCTAGTCAAATACTTTATTATCCATCATGGCCTTTAAATGAATTGAATTTTATCTTTATTTGAGGATCTCTATTCTTTTGGTTGATTAAGACCAATGGCAGACGCATTCTCCGCTGATGAGATCAAAATTTCATCTTAATGGATAAAAGAATATATCACACTATTGGTAAAACTTAAGATGGCAATTGTAACGTTTGTTGTATATTGCTACTACAGTATTCAGTATAAAACGAAAGATATTTAAGACAAAAAACTAAGTACTCACTCCGTTCCCATTTAATAGTCCGATTTAAGAAATATAAATTTTTAAAGAGATATTATTTAATGTATTGTCAAGTCATTAAACTCATACTTTTTTATTCTTTTATCTACTACTTGGTTATCCGAAGGCGAAAGTTAAATACCAATATCTTTAACGTTATTTTACTTATTCCGTGAAATCATAATCGGGGTACGCCTCTTTTTTGGGTAGTTTTTGTTATCATTAGGATATATTAGGCACGTGGGTTGTTGTATCTACTATTTGGTTATCATTAATGCATTACTTTTATTGATTGAATGCAATGATACATTCAGAACTATATATAAGTTGCAAAGTCAATTATATAAAGTGGACAAAGTTTGAGACGGTTAAACAGGAAAACCAGACTACGGGACTGACACGCAGGGAGGAAGGGATGAGATCCCCTCACCGCAAAAGCCTTCACCGCACTCCTTACCGCGCGACACGTGGCAGCAGGGAAGGGTGGTGAGGCTAGATGAGAGTCACCTACATCTAGCCTCACCACCCCTCTCTGCTGCCACGTGTAGCGTGGTAAAAAATGCGGTGAGGCTTTTAGGGTAAGGGGATCCTAATCCGGGGAGGAAGTAGTTTATTGTATCTTCTCCTTTCTTTAAAATTCGAGATCGGGATACCGGTCACTAGGTTTCTTTTCCAATTTATTTCAATATCATGTTTCTTTATAGTTGAAGTATTTCATTTGTGGTGAAATCGCAGCAAGGGCTGCATGTGAATTAAATTTGTCAGGGGAACACGTCATGTTTTCCAAATTCCAATCAGACAAATATAACTGTAGTCTAACCCACTGGTCTGAATCAGACAAATGTAACTGTAGCCTAACCCACAGGAGAGGATGGACTTAGAGTGGGTCTACAGCACAAGAAAACAAGTGGAAGCGTCAGAACCAAACTAATGAACATGCACAAGCAGCCCAGAAAATTGATGGTTCACGGAACACATGGGGTGTCCTGGGTTTACAGTTGCATGACCAAGAAGTCATCTCATTCTAAGGTGCTCCTGGGAGGGCCCCATGTCGGGGGGGGGGGGGGCAAGGGGAGTAGGTGGGGGAGATTCAAGGGAGGTAAGCCGCTTAACTAGGTTGTTTGATAACATGCTCTCAGGAGATAGTTGTATCTAGGGATGTTAAGCGAATAGTTTATGAATGGTTCGAGTTCGATTCGTATTTGGTTCGAGTTTGTTTGTTAATTTTACTTAAACGAGCCAAATTTGGACACCTATTTGGATTTGTTTAGTTAAACAAGCCGAACTGTTCGCAAACTGTTTGGCTCGTTTAAACAGTTATAGTATTATCAAGCCAAGCTCGAACTAATTTTAAAGCTCGTTTAGCTAAACAAACGAGCCAAATGGTTTGTTTAGCTAAACGAATCCGAATTCAAATACCTAGTATTCGGCTCGGCTCGATTCGTTAACACCCCTACTTGTATCGTTACCTTGGCCGTTTTTTCATCAACCTAGTATATAGGATATGATCATGGACTTCCTGATCTTGAGACGCAAATTATTTAGCAATATGACTCCATCCTAAATCAATCAAGACGATACCTTTTGATCTAAGTCCACATTCAGGGTTAACCACAGATTACCAACCATGGACAATAATTAGGGATGCTGTGGTTCACCATAGAGTAACGAAACGGACCCGAGTTCTTAAGGGATCATGTGCAGTGCACTAGGCAGGATAGAGAACCAGGATGCTCAAAAGCTGCCGGACACCTCATCCAGAAACTCACATCTAAAATTTCCTATGCCCTTTGGGTTAGTAGAAACGGTTGAATAACCTAACAGTCACAGGGAAATTGCAAAGAAATACAGAAAAATCGTGAACTGTTGCAAAAAAACAGGATAACCACTTGGGACTTCCTCAGACAACTCATGATGCTTGTGTTAAACTTCAAAAATTTTGGAGCTCTCAGGAGAGATCAGAAAAGATCCTCAAAATATGTACTGATTCTACCGTTCACAATAAGAATAAAAAGAAAGAAAAGCATTTCTACTTCCACGAAAGACACATCCAAGTGCTTATGGTTCGATATCCTAGTAATTCTACCCGAGGTAAAGGTGCTTCCCTTAACATGGAGGGGGGTGGAGATTTAGTAGCAGTCGGCAGAAGGTAGCTTTGTTACCTACTCCAATAGGAACAACGGATTTTTTGGTCCATTACATTAACCCTTTACGATTCCCGTTACGGTGTGGATACTACTGAAGGCTGTTTCTTTGCTCATAGGTCCTGTTGTAAAGAAAATCTTGGTAAAGTTCAAGCTAATCAGGGTGTATCAAAATAGGGTAATAATGCTCTAAAATGCTGCATTATCTTTTCATCACACGTCACAGTCCCACTGGTCTAATACAATGAAATCCCTCTACATTCAAAATCCAGAATACAGACTATGTAGACTCGAATCAAGTAGCTAAAAGGAGAATTTGACCATGACAACCAAACAGACCCATACCAGGGTGCTTAGGAAACTGGTTGATGGCAAAGACGTGAAGCATTCTAATTCAGGGCACCAATTGTTAGAGTGAAGAAATAAATTTTCTTTCTTTCCATGAACAACCATGATGGGACATGATCCAACAACGGGATCCAACCCGATGAACTAAGAATGGCCAGACATCACAAAATGAATTTGCAAGGGAAACAATGTGTAATAGGACTCTTCACGTAAAATGTACCAACCCTTGCTAGAGGACAGGAGGGAGCAGTGCAAACCTGCAAAAAGAATATCCTTTAACCCAGCATGAAACCTCACGCAATAAAGTTCTATCAGAAATCATCATCCTCCTCCTCAGCTATGTGCTTAGCAAGTTCTTGCTCTTGTTGTTTAAGCTCCTTCATCTTCTCGGCACTTTCTCTCTCTTTATGGGGATTTGGAGGAAATGTTAGAGCTCGTACTCCCTCGTTATGCCTGATGAGGCAGCAGGCAATCCTCGAGTTAAAAGCAATTTGAGGATCATTTGTAGAGTAACTCTCCTGTTTCCTTGGATAACATTCACCCATTAGCATGATCGATTGTAGCATCAATTGCACCATCTCGAATTGCTTTGGACACAATACTCTCAGCGTCTGCAACAGGATTTGGTGAGTCCAATCTCAGCTTTGTAGCAACATCAGCCATTGAGATCCTGGAATACGAGATACTGATGTTACACAACCCAGTCCTGATGACATTAGGCCGAAGCCTAACAATCAAATTATTTGTCCTGTCTGAACTGAAAGTGCCAGAAAACTTCTTTGCGACTGCCCTAAACAGCTCTAGATCTCCGACTCGAACAGCCTGAAAATCATAATCAGACTTAACTTCTATTTCAAAAGCATGCATGAACATAATACATCTTATCCTGTATTAAAGCTGTCAATTCCAAGGAAATTCAATCATCCATTGCTTTCAAGCGTGCTTGCATGCATGCATGCGTACGTGTCCATGGATAACCAAACTCACATTTGTCAGCTCAAAGTAAGGTCTCCATGGTTTCACCATCCCATTCTCCACAAAAACTGTCCTCTCAGGTGTCTCTCCAAGCAGTAACCGCACAACGACAGTCCATTTAGTGCATTGAACACGAAAACAAAGTGCAGCTGCAGGGGCTTTTGTGGCAGCTTGCAACAGAGAATCTTTAGCATCAGTGTACTCAAACTGAATCATCCGGATTTTGCCAAGATAAAACAGGTACCTGCAAAACTGAGAAGAGAAAACACAACGATCAAAGAAATTGCTGAGGTAACCAGTGAAAGCAAATAATCAAAACAAATATCTAATAATGAATTTCGTGTGGAACTGCGAAGTGTCCAAGTGACAGACACATTAAGCAGACAAGAGATTCTAACTTACACTTACATGTAAAAGAGCAAAAGTAGCAAGTTGGAAGTTGGCTGCTGATTTGAATGAGCTTCAAAATGCGGTGCCTTTGACCTCAGCTTCTCAGCTTGATCATATCGATTGTAATGGAGGTAATTCGGGAGCAACAAATTGAGAAGAGTTTCCTGCATCATAAAGACAAGTTGAGCAAAAGAAACTACTGATTGGCATCGAGTAAGTAGTTCCTGACCTGGCCCAACACATCGTAAGTGATATTTTTACTTAAGGCAAATAAGAACAAAGAGGCGAAATTCAAGAACGATTAAACATATGATGCCTTGAGCTTCTTTCTCAAAGCAATAGTCAAGCGAACCGTCCTTAAAATCCTTCGAACTTGATGCGCATAGGCTCCAGTCTCAATCAAAGAAGCAACCTCTTTCAGCTCTGACGGTCCAAAGATTTTCACGTGAATATAGAACACCATATACATCAAAACTACATGTACGCTGCAGAGTCAAGGGACCAGTGAGGGCAACATAGCTGAGTGTAGCTGAATGCTCTTTCATCTCAACATCTTGAGTCATGCTGGACAGAACCTGAGGAATAAACCCGAAAACACATTACCAAAACCCAATTGTCCAAAATTGTCCAACTCGCAAGTTTGGTGGCAACAAAAGGGTATCTTTCAAACACAACAAATTCGACCTTAGCAACACAAAGATGACAACTTCTACAAGTGTAATCCTAGACATATATTAGGAATAAACCCGAAACATTCTAAACCATTGTTAAGTTCTAAACTTCTAGGTCCTAAAGATCAAAACTTTACAAGATGAGCAATTGCGAGCTGAAATGACTTTGGAATTTTCTTTGTTTACGCTCTAAACAGGATAAAGGTAGACCCATCTGGTGACTTTGGACATACATATTAAAGTCAATTGCTCCAAGACAAACATAAATATTGAAGAAACATATGCTGCAAAATCTGAAGCACAAACCCTAAATTACAGAGGGTTCAAAGTAACGCCAGTACCGTACCCTGCTAACTCGCCATTGTTTAGTTCTGATTCTGGGACGCCGATTGATGGGGTAGGGCAAATATGCTGCGGAACAGAGGTTAAGTTTGCTGTAATTTTGAGGAGACAAGATTGTTTTTAAGATTATATGTTTCAGCAACAAGTTTCTTCTAATTTTACCAATCATTTCTTCTTTCTTTGCCAAGCATAAGTACGTTAATCGCCGCTGTCCTCCTTTTTCTTTTGTTCCGGACCAAATATTATTCTTGATTTTATTTTAAAGCCATACAGATTCACACATCGATATTGGATTTGCGAAAAGGGAGAAACTAGGAAGATTAAGTCATCGTAGTGGTATCAAGGAATGACTTGTATCAACCGGCAAGTTTAATAATTTGTGACATTAAGTTCTGTAAAAGCATCATATTCTACAAAATGTAAAATAAGATTGTATACATCACATCGTAAATCGATCCGATCTCTCCAAACCCTACGTAAACTCGAAAAGCTAGTCTATCGAAACACTCTTTTAGTAATACCACCATTGTGTTGGAACACGTTTTCAGGGGAAAAACTACACACTACCCATACGACTTCCTAGAGAATGTGCATAAATAGATAATATTTCAAAACTTAGTCTAAAATCAGCAATTCGAAAAAGAATATGAGTAAGCATTTGGCAACATTGAGCATCCATCATATGGATAGTTTACCTTTGTTGTTACTACGACACAATTTTTCACTTTTTCTTTCTTAAAAATATCAATTACTGAATCAAAAAAAAAAAATAAAGATGGTATATGAAGATAAATATTTTTTTCGTAGAGAAATCAAGATAAATACTTTAGATACTAAAATTCAAAATTAATATATCAAAGGCATAAAAATGAAAGTTGTTTAAATTACCACAAAAAAAAAATGTAAGTTGACATGAAAACTGACTAGGTGGAAACATATTTTCATGGATTTTTTTGGTCTAGATAGATATGCCTCATAGAAATTACCTGAAAAAGTTTGGTTCAGAACGTCACTTCATTGTAACTCTAAGTTTTCTCATGTGATTAAGAAATTTAAGCCATCTCAAAAACGTGTTACACAAATATAAGTTTAACGACTAGAAATGTATGTTAAAAATAACGATAGTCAATTTATGATTTATTTCTAGATTACAACTCAAACAGACGTAATTTTAACAAACATAAGTTTTGGATTACAATTCTTGATCGAGTGTTTTCTTTTATTGACAAAACCAATAATTGCTAATATTTACTCCTTTGAGCCTTTGGCAACGTCAGCTTTTAGAATATAGGTTTCTCTTAAACAGACAAACTAAGACTCCCATTTAACACCGTAATGAATGTCCAGTACGGAACCACAACGTCATATAGAAAAGTTATTCAGAATATATGCCCAACAGAGAACACCCCATCCACTTTTCCCTCACCCTACGCGACACTTGACAACAGAGGTGGATAGTAAGGCTAGATGAGGATGACCCGCATGTAGTCTCACCACCACGTCCTCTGCTGCCACGTGTCACGCGGTGACACGTGGGGTGAGGAATTTTAGGTGATGGGATCCTAACCCGCCATGTGTGTGTGGGGTATAAAACAAAATAGCCATTTTAAGAAACATACATACGTAGATCAAATCATCACGCGCCCGAAACCTGTACAAATTCTGAATCATTTTGCATCATTCATTCATATGCCTTTTAACCTTGCAGTCTTATCCTCGTTAATTTATTCGCCAATGAACTTGAAACTTGGTTATTCAATACAATCAACTGATACAGCTCCAGGGGCAAACATTTCAAAAAAAAATATATTAAGAAGAAAAAGGAAATGCTACAGGCTCTTACAGCACCAATTCAGGAAGAGAATGCCTGGTGACAAGTACATGCAGGAAATTTACCAAACAAAAGTTCTTTCAAGTCCACCTGATCTTGTACCTTAAACGCCCCATCCATCAGAAACACTGGTCGATTTTACATTCAATTCCCTTTTTCATCGAGATATCCAAGTTCTTTAGTAACGATAACGGGTGCGGACAGAACGGTACTCCGGCAAAGAGGATGTTGTCCGTCGACTAACAGTAGCATAATCATCACGCTCCGGCAACACATCTGTGGAGTAAACAGGATCACGGTAAGCAGCACGCTCCACGAGCGGATCATATGAATCAAGCCTCCTAACGCTGTCTACAGAATCTGCAATGCCTCTGTAGGAGATCGTTGGCTCCGGCCTTCTGTAATCGTCCAAGGACCTGAGGTGATGACGCTGTACCACCACATCCCGCCTATAAGGATCAACAGGTTCCGATCGTGGTTGAAGCCTGTAAGCATAATGAGCATCAAGGCGCTCTACCTCTGACAGTCTGTAAGGATCAAGTTGCTGCACATATGCATCTTGTCGGTAAGAATCACGATGTTCTACTCTGGGGTCTCGTCTGTAATCATCTACAACCAAGACTCTATCATAATTATAAGGTAGAGCAACAGCGGCAGGAGGTGGTAGAGGAAACCGAGAGACTGGGCGTACTGGAGGTAACACTACTGCCCTCTCGCGATAAGGAGAGCGTTCTTGGTGTCGACGTCTGTCATTCAGTACAGCTCGAAAATCTTCATCCCGATACCTGGACCTATCCCTATCTGTGGATATAGGGGCTTTTCGTTTCCTGCCTATCTTTTTGGAACCATGACCCTTGCCAGGTTTGCCGGCAGCAAGAAAAAGCTTGCATAAATCCTTCACCTGTTATAAACTAGGGTCATGCAACTAACTAGAAGTCGAATCAATCCCAAAGCACAATATCATAGTTAATAAGGTTAAATACATGGTTAGGCTAGGGTTAATTATATGGCTAGCGATCTCATACCGCATTTTCTTGTATATTTTAACTCTTCCTTGTTTTTAATAGATCATGTCATATATGCCCCTCACGTGACTCGTGTGCATCCAAACGTAGAATTTGTGCCACACAGTAAATTAAGAGATCCCATACATTAAATGAACTTCCATTTTTCCCCTTTAACAACCAATCCCAGCACCACCTCACTGCTTACACTCCCTGACCTCCCCCACTGACCCTACATGCACCAATACCAACTACAGGAACTGCCCAAAGCCTCCTCCTTTCTTCGCCATCTTCATCTCACCTGCCTTAATCTAAACATTTACAAGTCATCAAGACGCCGGCCCCTCCTCACTGCATCTTTCCCTACCATCAGTTGCCATAGCACATATCAGATTTTGTTGCACAATATCAGCCTATGAAAGATGCAATTGTGTGTTCTATAAGACCCAAGAGTAATCGCCAAAGACATTGGAGTTACTTCTTTGCTACCTGATTGGAACTCATAGCCGCTGCTACAACCTCCAGCTAGGCACTTTCCAGATCTTCCCTTATCATATTTGGCATCAACTCCAATGCAAGCTGATTAACAAGTGGAGTGGGGTTTCCCGAAATAGGTATCTATCATTGGATCCGAAGCAGAGTGACAGCATTTATGAGCATGATCTGGGGGTCAATAAGGAAGAGGTTGACTGCTTGGTTTGAGCAAATGAGAAAGGTTTCACAAGGGTATTCTGGTCTCTAAAATAAATGTCTTTCAGATGAATTTTTTTTTTAGCTTTAAGGAAGTATTTGATGGTCTAATATTTGGTTAAAGGGACAAACGTTGTAGTATAAAACACACGGAAGGCATCCATTATATTGACAAAACACAAGAGAGGTGGATCTATTCATGTTTCCCTGGTCATTTGGCTTCTCGATAACCTTATCTAAGGACCCAGTAGAAGATAAACATGATTTAGTCAAATTGATCCACTGGGATCTATGGTTAGTACCTTATTCCTCTTCTGCTTGAATCCTAATTACCTGCATCTTTTAGGTCATAGAAAGGACATATAAAAGCCATAAAAATTAATGTACCTGCTTGGACGTCAACAAGGTCTCGAATTTTTTCTTTGTGTAATAGTTTTCTCTAATGACCCTCTTAAACTTCTCCTCGGCCAATGGCAGGCAATCTTCCAGAATGGTAAATGGGACCTGTAAAAAAGAAGAAAAAGATCAAGGTAACATCCAAAGAGCTAAATCTTGTATGTGTTTGGCGGACACTGCAAAAAATTGAGAAACAGCAAAACAATGTCAAAAGAGGGGGGAAAAGTTTTTTTTTTTTTTTTTTTTGGGGGGGGGGGGGGAGATAGATAGTTAGAGAGAGAGAGAGAGAGAGAGAGAGAGAGAGAGAGAGAGAGAGAGAGAGAGTCCAAAAGTGGGCTCAAACATCGAATACATAATACATAAAAGGAGGGATCATTATCATATCTTATTCTTTTGCAAGCCCAGTTCATAATGATGAAAACATAGAATCTAAGATCTACACGTATTTGTAACATCGCTGTGTGTGTGACAATTTGTCCACATAAATAATACGAGTTAAAGTGGCACATGTCGACCGCATCATAAATCATCAACTTCAATGCCCAATACTAACAAGACTAAGATCCAGCTAGCATAAGAGTAAGGACATAATCCTGGTCTAGTATACCTCATACACTAGGACAGCAAATGAACATCTGCAGATAATCACAAGGGGACTCAAAGTTGGACGTCCCAGAAAAAGCATCTAAGTCCATTTCTTACAAGAAAATGGTACCCGCCGCAAGGATCATATATCCTAAGGTCCAGGCTCTGATTGACAGTCCCCAAGAGTTGCTGAATTGGTGAGATTTGGAAGACTGAACATCGTGGCACACAGAGGTCAGTTTCTTTTAGCTTAGGGAGAGCAAGAAAGTCCAACATGAAGTCAAAGAAAGTTGGGGTAAGACTTTGAGCACTAGAAGGACACCACCTTGACATGCAAGGACATTTCTACAAGCTTGCAGAAAAAAAAGGTTAACACACTTGAAAGGTTGCAAGGTCGGGAAATACTAAATACAATTCGATGTTTTTTGTTTTGTGGTTATGTTAAAGGTTATCATGTGTGTATATATATACTGTAAATTTGCCTTTCTTGGTTTTATATTAAAATTTAACTTATAAAAAAAATATATTCCTGCTTTGTTGTATTTGGTCTGGTTGGAAAGCAGGCTCTTCTGCCACTTCAACACGAGTCCATGAACCTCATTGCTAGGCTCCACCATCTGTGTTTCAACCTCTCTTTCTTTGGCTTCTATGATACCCTTATCCTTTTAGTATTAATACTAGCCCTTTTCCCCTGATCTTTCTTTGCATTTTGCAGACTTTGGTCTGGTTGGGAAGCAGGCTCTTTTGCCACTTCCAACATGAGTCTATGACCTCCATTGCTAGGCTCCACCATCTCTGTTCCATCCTCAACTTCTTTGGCTTCTGCGATTCCCTTATCCTTTAGTATTATTAATACTAGCCGTTCCCCCCTGGTCCTTCATTGCATTTTGCTGACTGCCATTGTTGTGATGCTTGTTGAAGCAGTGTGTAGGCATCCATTCGTATATTACCTTTTGTACATTACCTTAGTCATCTGTAAAGTTGATGGTCTTAGAGAGGTGTTCTCTCGTCTTAATTTTTACCGAAATCCTAAAAAATTCAACACTGGATTGGGTTGTCGTTAGCTTGCCTATGAACAAAGGTCTCTCAATTAGGGTACCCAGGAATCCGAAGACATATATGAGTTGAAATAGTAGGCTCTAAGGTTTGAAAATCTCACCCACATAGGGACCACATTAAGCTTGAGGTGCTGAATTGGTCTGTTAAGGGTCTATGGTCATAGGAAAGCACTTTGTTCCCAAAAAACATAGGGGAGAGTTCCAATATGCTCTGTTTAAACTCTTCATGCTGGAATCTGAAGATAAAAAGCTTTTTGTCGATACGCTGTACCTCAAGGAGGCCCTTAGAGTTCCAACGATGCTTAGTGAAGCTTTGTATGTTGAAGAAAGATGCGTTGTTTTCCATCAGTTGTCCAACAATAGAATAATTCGACTTCTGTTTGTCTTCCTATACTTTCAACGGGTTGATGGCGAAGGAGCGGTTACCTTGGCCCAAGCGCATTTGGCCCTAACAACTACTTGCATGTTGAAGATCTGGACATATTCCTTAGGGTCTAGCCATTTTGAGTGAAAGAAGTAAAGGTATGGGTTCTCCGACAGCTTGTTGCAGCGGCCGGAGTGGCCTAGGTGGCAGGAGAATTTGACAAAGAGAAAACCAGTCAATTTCCATGTAGTTAGAAGATTTGGATGTAGGACGGCTATGATATTACAGCTGTTGCAGCGTCCGGAGTGGCCTAGGTGGCAGGAGAATTTGACGAAGAGAAAACCAGTTAATTTCCATGTAGTTAGAAGATCTGGTTGTTGGACGGCTATGATATTACAGCTGTAGGCAGAGGAGAAAGAGGACTGTTCGCGGTGGAGAGAGAAAAGTGGAGAGAGAAGTTTCTGGTGGATAAATGTTGTCCATAAGTTTAGAGAGCAGGGAGAGGATAAGGGACAGGATATTTTTTTAGAGAGAGAAAGTGAAAGCTAGGTCTTGCAATCAAATACAACTCGATGTTATCAGTGAAATGATTTGTTAGAAACTCGCTGTGGAGTCCAATTTGCTTGCTAACTTCCCACACTAGTTCGATACGTTTTCCAGTGGAAACGGGTTTCAGAATACATGGTAAATTGGGATTTCAAGTAGCTTTTAGCAGCAGTAGGGCAGCTCAGCAAGAAAGAACCACAGGTTTCACCATCAATAGCTTTGTAAATTTGTGAATGCTTGGCAAATGCCAAAGTTGCCTTTTAGGCTACATTTTGTAAAGGTGTGCACTAGTTTAGTCGAATTGTTAGCCACCCATATTTTGCAATTGCCAAGACCATGTTGCTAGTTAAACAACTTTTGTAGATTCGCCATTTGGCTTATATATAAAATTTTACTTAAAAAAAAGGTACAACATTGACGATCTGACAACTGCAGAAATAGGCAATGCAACAAGCATCCGTTCAAAAGTGGCATAAGAAAGAAGAAAGGCAAACAAGAGTATAAAATGCTGAGCATGACAAGTGATCTAAAAATGTTGCATTAGATACTAAGTACAAGATGAAGGCCTCAATAACTACAGAAATAGACCCAATATCCAGTTCCAACTCAAGTGGCAAAAGAAAAGTAGAAAAGTGAAAGGTCGGCCTATGACATGCCAAGCGTAATAAATGATGTTACCCGCCTTTTAAGATAAAAACAACAGTTAGGTCTATAGAACTAGATTTAAATCGTCATTGAAGAAAGGAAATGATGTTACTGAAAGCATGCCTCCAAAAAGTATACACTGAAAGACCTAAAAAGACAAGACATTTCTTAAGCAGATATATAAAAGATAAATAAAATAAAATAAAATAAAAAATTTAAGGGTCACCACAATAAAAAGAAGGTTCTGAGGCTACTGATTGAGTCTAAGATGTAACAGAAGATCATGAAATAACAAAAAAGGAACCACTGGGGTTTAATGAGATAAGAATTGTTGAGCCTAACAAATACGCTGAAGACGATGAGCATCTTTTCTTTCAATGTCCATTTTCCAATGTAATCTGGAAAACCTTACTTGGGAAAATGAAATGTACCCACACCACTAATGGCTGGAAAGGCATAATCACATGGCTGAAATCTAAACGCTGGCCTACCAATTTCGAAAAGGATATCAATCTATTGGGGTTCTCAGCTGCGGTATATCACATTTGGAAGGAACGAAATGCTAGGCTCTTCAAAATAGCTAGTCTAAACCTTGAAACTGTCATAAAAGACACACCGGAGAATACCAGCTACTTTGCAAGCATATACAGAGGCTATAAATGCACTAAACTTAATTGGGAAATCACCTTGGAAATGGGCAACTCTAAGGATGTTTTCAGACCAAACTCCTAGCTTACATGTTAATTTTGAATAGGGACAGGGTGATAGTTACTTGTTCTGACCATGTTATGGCGATTGATTTTGCATGCATATATCAAAGAAACGGCAGACTACATAGGGGAATGGAAGAGACTTTCCAGCACACATAATGTCGTCATATACACTACCTGGAAGTTCTCCATGGAGCATCAACTTCAGAATCTAATGGCTGGCCACTTCCTGAGGAACTACCTGAGCTGATTAGACTACTCCCTACAGATGGATATCTTTGGGCGACCTTCACTTGACTTGCCCCTCCATAGACTTTTGGTTATGGGCTGTCCATAACACTATTACCTTGTATGAGATGAATTGAAGTTAGCTATCCACCTCTTTTTCTGACTTATTTTGATAGCTTATGCTGGAACTAAATTGCACTTTTGGGCAATATTTCGTAAAGGTTGGTACTAATATGTATAGCTTATAGATTGGGCAAATGTAGTCTGGTGCAGGAAAAGGATTCCTATATTGATAGCATTTGTTGACAAGACAGGCTGCAGAAGTGGACAGTAATAGGAAAGAAGAGCTGCTAGCATAAACAGATGTTGGTTTAGCTTTAGTGCAATATCGCAGGTCTTGGTTGTGAAATGTAATTCAGAACTTGAGCAGTACTATGCATGTATTGATGATTCACTAATAAAGCCGATTTCATTCAAAATAAAGAAATAACAACAAAAATAAAAACTAAATTAAAGCGAAAAATAAAAAAACGGAGGGAAAAGAGTACGTGGTTTCAGGTAATTCCCGCTCAGTAATGAAGTGAAGAAGTTTACTTTCGTTTCGCGAACCCTTATTTCAAGATAAAGCAACAACCATCCACTACACAAACCTGGGATGGAAACTGAGAGTTGAAGGCCTTCGGCTGAATGTTAAAACCGCCAGGACCTGCAGCTTTATATATCCCATAGAGCAGCTTCAGATCAACATCGTAAAGGAACACTCTCATCCCTTTGTAAATTTTCTCCACACTTTCTCTCTTGCTTGCAGGAAGCCCAAGAACCTTGTAACGATAACAATCGTCTTTTGTCTTGGTGCTGCACATAAAAATCATTCCCATGCTCTTAACCTTTTTAACAGAACTCCTTTTGCTCCCGGGTTCTGGCTTATCCTCCCGTTCAGATGCCACCTTTTTGGAGCTCCCGTCAGCGCTCCTCATTCTGCTCTTCTTTTTCGGTTTCTTGCTTTTCTGTTTTGAACTTTCTCCTCCTCTTCCATTCTCTTCTTTTTCTTTTCCTTTATCTGCTTCCCCAATTATGACTCTTTCAGAGGCACACTTTTTCGGGTGCCCTTCAACAGTCTTCATTCTGGTTTCTTTTATGAATTTATTGCGTTTCTGCTTTTTGCTTCTTCCTCCACTATTTTCTTTCGTTTTCTCTCCATCTGCTTTCTCAATTGTGACATGTCGATCACCCTGTACTTCCTTATGCTCGGATTTTAAGGCTGATAGAGCTGACCCTCCAGAGAGTTTCTCCCTAGTATTCTTGTCCTTGGCAGCATTCACTTTCTTTTTCAACCTTTCCTTCAAGTTGTATACACCCTCTTTCTTTGTCTTATCGTCCTCAACTTCTTCCTTAATTTTGTTTCCCTGATCAACTTCATCATTCGCTACTTTGACATATCCCTCATTGTCTTCTTCCTTGTTTTCATTTACCTCATCTTCGTCATCAGATTCATAGACATCGTCATCTTCTTCTACTTCTTCGTCCTCTTCTTCTTCTTCATCTTCATCCTCATCCTCGTCTTCATCAGCCTCAACCCCGTCCTCTTCCTCTGTCGCAGCCTCATTGTCTTCCCAGTCCTCTTCCTCTGTCTCGGCCTCATTGTCTTCCTTGCAATTATCATTGTTCTTGTCACCGTTCTTGTCAAAATCCCCATAGTCATTATCACCATCAACACCATAAGTAACTGAGTCATTCATAAGTTCTGCTTTCTCACCAATGATGACGCTGTCAGTACCAACAATGACAGCATTGTCAAGTTTTGCTTCCCCAATGGTTCTCTCGTGATCGTACTTTTCCAGAGAAACAACCTTATGTTCTAAGACATCCGAAATCGGCTCTGTATCCACACCAACCCTAGCCGTTTCAGCACCAGTATCATCTTCAGGAGTTTTAGGAGAGGCTGAAGCGTTAACCAACATCACAGACGTGATAAAGTCAAATAAGGTTGTAACTCCACACTACAAATAGCAAAAAGGAAAACCGGAGTTAATTCTTCAAAGCTAGTAGCTCGAACAAAGAAAATTGTCTGGGGTATATCCAGCAAAAGTACAGGCCGCCCAGAAAGGAACCTAATTGATCACCGGAAACTTAAAAAAACAAAAAGAAAAAAAACGTATTCATACATCCAGAATATTTAAAGATCAAGAGGCAAAAAGGAAAAAAAACGTATTCATACATCCAGAATATTTAAAGATCAAGAGGCAAAACACAAACCAAATCATTATCAGAGTTTGCAAGCAGAATGACAAACCACATTGAACTTTAACAACGCATAATTCTGTCAAGTAGATAACACATACTCCTGCGAACAACAAACTACTCCGATCAAGAATTCCATAAACCCTAAATTCAGTGCTAATCGCTCCAAAATAGACCTGTGGAAAATCGGCCATAGAAAAGGCGTTATGTGAATTAACACCACAAAATATAAAAGTAAAACAGAAACATGAACTCACCGAAACGGCGATTTACTTCTCCGATTGGACGCTGGAATTGAACATCGAGGGCCAAGAACTAGCGGAAATAAACGGAGTGGAGATGATATGCTGGGAAGTTAAATAGGAGTATTTGACCCTTCTAGTTTTCTTTCTTTTTCTTTTTTTTTTCTTTTTTTCCGAAAAAGATCCTTCTAGTTCAGATGTCGGAGAAATCGCATAGCGAGGATATAAGGGGAAAATATAAATGCGTAACCAGAAGGCTTAAAGGCATCAAATGAAAAACAACACGCTTATAAAATAATTTAGACCATAGGGTATAACGTATGTCCTTGTTTATGAGTATGACTTTTAACTGTATACTCTTATATAGATCATATACACATGATTAATAACTTAATTTTTCTTTTTCATGTGAGAGAATAATTTTTTGTATTAGTAATATTATTTGTGAAAATAAATCACCTTATCTTAAAGATCATGTTACACATGATAAAATAAGTATCATATTGAATATTATATTATTTGTGTCGCCTTTCTGTGATTCATTATTGATTCAATGATTATTTCAATTATTGTGATTATTATTGAAATTTGGTTTGCATTAACATTTAAATTCTCTTTATTTTACTTTTTAGTATATTTTATTTTAACGTTTGCCTTAACAAAATATTGATACAAATAATATAAAATATTTAATATGGTATGTTATATGGTTATTAACCTCTTGGAGCAAATCTCAATCCAAATATCAACTGGACTATGTATTGGGAGCGTCACCTCTTTTAATTGGTTATATGGTTAAGATGTTTGCCCCCCGGGGTTAAGATGTTTGTATTATCAATACTCTTCATATACTCGATGGTGGCATTGGCTTTTATTCCCTAAGTAACTAAAATTCATCGGGTAATTTTATCTGAAGTTGAAGTTAATTGCTAATCATCGTTGATTTATATTTATTTAACACGATACACCTAGAAGAAAAGAAAAAGGATGACATATAAGCAAGTTGTATGATAAATGCGTATTAGTCACACGAGTTGTTCATTTCTATTCATCATAGATGAACAATTAAATTAAGGGAAAATCACCTTTTGCCTCTGTGTTTTGGCTAATTTTGCTCCTTTTATGTTCGAAATTACATACTTAACATCTCTGTGCTTTTGGACTGATAAGAAAATCTCACTTTTCAGGTGATACTGTCGGAAATGCCTTATAAGGCATTTCCGATGCTATCACCTGAAAAGTAAGATCAGGGATGTTAACTAAGATTAGCCAAAGCATAGGAGGCAAAGGTGATTTTTACTTAAATTAATTACTCATGAACTCAATAAATTTTTATCAGACTGAACTAACACATTGACTTTAGAATATTCCTCATAATTCACATATGAAAAAGGCAAAAACTCCTCAAATGCATACAAATGGGAGGATGAGACGACGACAACAACAATCATAGCTGCTATATCTTTACAATAAAAGCAATTACTAGAGTTTAAAAAAGATAAGAGACTGACAAACAATATTTTCATCCCAAAAGATATAGCGTTAGTGATTCTAGTGAGACCTCGGCCGTAAGATATGAGAATGAGAGTTAAAAAAAACTATGGCATTTCCAGCAATTTTTTTATATTTTTGTAAAGAGTGGTAAAAAAATTTTATTCGAGAGGGGGAAAAAGCTTAAAGAAGCGCCAAAATCAAGGAGATTTTCTCTTTTAATGACCCAACGTTTTTCTCGATTGCAAACGTTCCTAAACCACACGATACTCAAATCTACCCACGTGGAAGCATCTGAAAGCTTGAGCTGGCAAGACACCAGGCACGAGCACTGGCCACAGAAGAACCGGTCTTTAGGAAGTTGCTGAGAGAAACTTGATATTGTCAGTAATCTCTTTGTCTTTCACCGACACTTCCGGTGACAGAAGTCAATTGTATAAGAACTGGGGTTTAAGCAATTTGTCTCTGTGGGTTTCAAAGGGTTTTGGCCATACGCAACAGAAAAACAAAGCTGGGGTGAAAAAAAGAAAAAGAAAATTCCATGTCAGGAAAAGAAATAAAAGGAAGTAATTAAATTCAAATATTTAACTACAGGGTTGCGTCTAACATATTAGATTAGCTTATGAGAAAGTGAGTGGGGATAGAAAAATGGGTTAGAAAGATTTTTTTCTTTCTTTTTTCTTGAAATGATCATGAAAAAGTTCCAAAGATGGGATTTTTATTGTGAAATCTTTGATGGGGCTTGAATTCTGTGAGTGACTCTCCGATCTTGCAATGATGGCTTTCAATTATGCAAATCGGGAATAGCTTGGGATTGAATTGTGCAAGCGGTGAAGTTTTGAATGGAAATGGTGGTGATTTTCAGTGGAATTGGTTTGAAGGTGGGATGATGAGAATTGTGTATTATTTGATGTGTGTATTGATGCTGTTGGCACTGGATGCACCTTTTCTTCTTTATCCTTTGCTTTGCAAAGAGAAAACGACAAAGTTTTCTACTTTCTGGTCGAAATTCATGGATCCTTCACTATTCTCTGCAACCCAAAGTGCTTTTGTTTCTTCTTTTGTTTTATATGGAAGTCTTTAATTTTTTTTTTCTCTCACTCTGTTGTATGAAGTATTCATGCAGAACCCGGTTGTTTAGGCTGTTCTTTTGGGTCTTCTATTCTCCCCCTTCTGATGCTAGCTTATGGTGAATTCGTATTTGATGAATTCTATATCGGATTTTGCTATTCAGGGCTTTGAAAAATGCAATTTTTCAGAAGTTTCTGAATGTTGTGTTCTTTACCTTGATGAAGTTCGAGAAGACGTGCTAGATCCAATGTTTGGTGCTGGCTTATTATGTTTTTGTATGTATAACCGATATTCTCTTAATTTTGCCGCTGGAGATTGGATCATTGATCTCTTTGAATCCAAATTTAGTTTTATATATTCCTGGAATATATTTTTGGGTTGTTTACCTTATTTGGGAAAATCTTTTACTTTTCCCTGGAATACCGATATTTATAAACAAAATTTTGAGACTTTTTAAGGGTTATGTCTGGTCTATCGTTTCTTTTGCAACTAAGATTCTGATATCTTTTTGCTTGCATACGTGCTCAGCGAACATTAATATTTGCAAGCAAAAAGATTCAAAGAGATGTAAGCTAGATACTGAATTTCACAGTAGAGAAGCTTATGCTCTTTCACTTCTTTTAGAGTCGTTGCTTATTGCGTGAACTTCGGTGAATTCATTGTTTCCTCTCCTAATCACATTCCTGGGATTGGTACACATGTGCAATTTCTCAGTTTACTTTATTTATCTTGTTTGTGCTTCATTTAGATGCTGAATGCGTTGGTAACGTCTCAAGTGATCCCCTTGGTAATCCCATCTGTTTTGTGGATGCAGATCTAATATCTTTCTATCTTCAGGATTATACATTGAGTGATCAGTGAGGATTTTTCTCCAGCTATTTGCTTATGTGTTTCCTGTCTGTGCTTATCTTTCAGATTGTCCTCTTTTGCTCGGTGTCCTTGTCATGCTACATTTGGATTAGATGTAGCAATAATCATCACTTTTTCAAGATTCTATAACTGGAATACTTGAACGCTTGCTACACACCTTTTTTCCTTTCTTTTTCTAATGATAAATGAACATTCCATACTTTACACACTTTCTAGAATCTTTTTTTTCCTTTTCCTTTCTTTTTTCCTTTTCTTGATTGCAGTAATTTCAATAGTGGTCTTTCCCCCGGTTATTGTCTGCAGGGCCGCTCCATGCGAACCTTTGAGGAGAAGCTAATGCTTGATATTTTAGATTGTCGTTGTTGATGAAACATGTATGTTTCTGCATCCTGAGGTTCTTTTGCTATGTTTTCTAAAATATGATGCTGGAGAAAAGGTTAGACTATGGGTTCAATGGTTATCAAATGCCTCCCATACCCCGAGCTGCCAGATCAACTAGGGTACACTATTTTGCATTTCTTGGCTTCTTATTTCAAACTTAATGGTCATTCAAGTTTAAAGTTTGAAGTATGACCTTGAATATATTTCGTTGTCATTTTGTAGAGAAGGAGCACGATTAAGAGGAAAGTGGATGTAAATCAAACATGTGCTTTCGACTTGTTGGCTAATATAGCTGGTAAATTGTCGTCCGAAAGTGAGTCATCTCCTGGTTCCATGGATATTAGTAATAAAAAGCTATCTAAAACTGCCAATGATTTTGCTGAGGAGGAGAAACAGGACAAAAGTAAAGCATTAAATGTCAACGGTAGTAATGATGGTAACAGTAGGAGTTTTATTGTTTCCGAGCTGGTCTTAGGAGCTCCCTCTTTAAGTGGTTTTTCTAAGGAGATTTCATGTGGTCAGAAAGATGCTTGCTCAGGACCTGCGTCTGTGATAACAACGTCTGAATGCTCAGAGAAGGCTGGGTCTGCTGAACCATTGGTAGATGGTGAAACGACTAGACTAGGAAGCACTACCGGGAAAGTGGATATTGAGCTGTTTGGTTGCAGGGTCTCCCCTGGTTGTAAAGTAGAGAGTAAAAGCAATAAACCAACAGAAGTTGAGCATGATGATCTGAAGTTGGCAATAAGCAAAAGGGAAAAAGATGAGTGCCAGATGACTTTGGACAGAAAAACTTTTGGACTAGGACGTTGTCACAATAGCGAGAAACTTTCTTCTTCTAGGGACCTTATTCCTAGTGGTTTGTTACGCTGTAGTCGGGATAATTTTAGTTTAGTTAGTAGGGATGATGACGAAAAGTCTGCTCGGTGCTCCCAACCAAGCACAAAAAATAAGGCGTGGAGGCCATCTCCTCAGATTAGAGATCGAAGAATTAGAAAGGTACTCGCATCTAAGTATTGGACAGCGACTCCAAATAAAAATGAGGACGAACTTTTAAGTTCTGGTGAGTTGTCAAAAAATGCTTAGATCTGGTTTTGTGGTAGTTCTTGCAATTCCTTGCCTAATTGATTTCGTTATTAATGCTGTCTAGATGCTGAGAGAAAGCATATGTCCCATAATACGAAGAACGGAAGCAAACAGCTTAGGTCTCAGAAGGATTATCCATTCAAGAAAAGGAAGCTGTATGGTTGGAGCTCAGTCTCAAATAACGATAGTGAGGTCAGTAGTGATGAGACATGCAAGTCACCTGGGAGGGGTTTTGATGCATATGCTTCAGCTTCAATGTTTCCAAGAGGTACTTCATTAAGAGATGCTTCTCTCTACTTCCTCTGCTCCTGGTTTGGATTTGTCAGTATTATCTGAATGATTAGATACCTGTTGCTTGCAGTAAGTGGGAAGTCAATTTCAGCTGCTCATGAGCATGCTCCTTTACAGTCTAAGAACTCCCATGGTATGCATTATGCAATTCGTTTGATGAAGCAGCTCCACCTTGATAGTTCCAAGCATAAAAAAGTCCTTATTGGGATTTCTTTTCCCTTTCAGTTAAGCTTAAGATCGAGTCTTTCAGGGTCCCAGAGTTCATTATAGAGATTCCAGAAAGTGAAACTGTTGGTTCTCTGAAGGTAATTGTTCATAGTGAAAAAGCTGTAACTGTTGTCATTATTAGTGTGCAATATTTATATCACCATGTTTCCATCCTTGGTGGGCTTACGTCGGCATACCATGATTTCCTTGTATACTTGCCATGAAAATATACTTGTTAAGATATGGCTTGAGCCAACGTTTTGGACTGTTTCAAGGAAAAATAAATCCATCGAATTCTGAGTTCTAGAGCAGGCACAATTTTTATGTTTGGTAATTTTGTTTCTTTGTTTTCATGTACTAGGAGTCGAACTTGATGAGGCTTTTCCCTATCTTTGTTGGTTGCTTATTTATTTATTTTTAGTGAATGATTTTCACTTTGCTGCAGAAAACAGTCACGGAGGCTGTAACAGCCATTCTTAAGGGTGGATTGCATGTTGGCATACTTCTTCAGGGTAAAAAGATTAGAGACGATAACAAAACTTTGATACAGAGTGGGATATCTTACAATAACAAGCTAGATACTCTGGGCTTTGTGCTGGAGCCAAATACTTCCCCAAATACTCAGCTTTTGAATCCTGGCCATCAGCCGCTTCTACTAGCTAGTGATGCACCACAACCACTATCAAGGTATGTACCATTCCCTTTGTTTTAAGTCGTCTCCCCGCCATGAGTATATGCTGGTTTTATGTCTTCAGTTTATGTCTTCCTCTTCATTCTTGTTGTTTCTCCGTTGTTGGTTTATCCACTTAATTAGTTATTCTTGTCCTTGAGTTTTAAATTTCAGCAGCCACTTAGCTCTTATTTATGCCTCCTTCATGCCAATATTTAAGTTTCAAGAGTTTCTCCCTGGTGCATGAGAAGGTTCCTTATGACATTATGGCAAAGCAACTCCTTATTTTATGCTGTCCTTTAATTGATTTTCCTGTGAGATATATGAGATAGTAACTGATCTTGTTGCCTTTGTTTAAACCATGCTTAACTCTGAAGTCTTTGGAAAAGATTGACTCCATTCAATTCACTTTTCACAAAGACTTAAAGATCTGTCTTTAGGTACCCTCCTATGCCACTCGGTAGTTGTAACACCGCTCTTCAAGGGACTTCTGATTCACAGCTAGTTTCCAGTGGAACCAACATGAGCAATGTCATCGAAAGTGATCATGATTCAGCTTCCTCTCCTCCTGACAAGTCGTTGGGGAGCAGTACTATTGACGCAAGAGGCTTAGTTGCAGTTCCAGCAATGAGTGTTGAGGCCCTATCTGTGGTCCCAATGCAGAAGTCCAAGAGATCTGAGACTGCACAACGTCGTATTCGTAGGCCTTTCTCTGTTTCTGAAGTAGAGGCACTAGTCCAAGCGATTGAGAAACTTGGAACAGGAAGGTTGGTTTCGTGAAAGTTAGCCTATTAATTTGTTAGCTATAATTGTACTGGTGCCCGAGTGTTCCACTGTCAGAATTGGATGCATACCAGGGGACAAGCTCACTTGATGCAGATCAAGTTTCAGGAGCTTTATCATAGGACCTTGTCAGTTGTAGCCCATGCAATGTCCTTTTTTTTTTCTTAATACCAGATTGACCATTTACATGAAATTCGTCACTTTTCATCTTGTGTTGTTCACAAATTTCTATCTCATTCTGCAGATGGCGTGACATTAAGCTTCGAGCTTTCGAGAATGCCAAACACAGGACTTATGTAGATTTGAAGGTTAGAAGTTCTGAAGCACTTGATGAGTACACAACTAATAATATCTTTGAAACTCTTGAAATCTCAAATTATATTTAGCTTCTCTAGTTTTTGCATGCATGTATCTCTTTCCTTATGTCAGTTTCACTTAGTATCTGGCTGGGTCAATTTGCTGCTGGCAACCTGAAGCTTTTGTGTTTAACTCTGGTTCAATTTCCTTCTTTTATGCTTGCAAAGACATATGCTGAAAGGTTCTTAAATTTTTCGAGTACTGTAGTTTCTGATTCGTCTCCGTGTAGGACAAGTGGAAGACCCTAGTGCACACAGCAAGGATATCTCCTCAGCAGCGGAGGGGCGAGCCTGTGCCACAGGAGCTGTTGGACAGAGTTCTTGCGGCGCATGCTTATTGGTCACAGCAGCAAGTAAAGCAGCAGTTCAAGCCAAAGTCTAATGCTTGCCGCCCTTTCTGAAGACTAATCTCCATCAAGGAATCACATACCGTCCAGTTGAAGACATTAGCCTTATGACTTCACTGTCATTGTATTGTCCATTATTGCCATTTATGTAAAGTCTCGATATTTAAGTTAGGTAACCTAATATTTCTGATACACAAGTGCATATAAGTTGTGGGGGAAAAAGGCACCACCCCTCCACTGGCGGGGGAGGCGGGCGGTGGTTGGTGGTTTTCTGTAAAATGGTACTATAATAAAGGGCTAGCTAGGAGTGCCTAAGATGTGCCAAGACTTCTGACCGCCTTTACAGTTTACATAGAAGGTAGATTTGCATCCCTGTATATTTTACTGTAACTGATGTCATGATTTTTGTTTCTACCTTTTTTTGGTTAACTATAGTCTTGATTTTTCTGTAGAGATGTGCTAATATTTTTCCATTCTCACAACTGTCTCCTCCCTTTTGATGGACAGTCTCTCAGTATTGTCACTATAAAAGGTATTGAAATGATATTTATTAGGCTGGTTCAGAAAGCAAGATACATTTCTATCTTGGCATAGTGAGAATCTATGAGCTTGGTTATTTAGAAAGCAAGATATATTTTTTAAAAGGTAGAACCTCTAACGCTAAAGTTTTCATTGTCTGGTCTGTAGAGCTTTGTAGAAATGTCAATTGAGAGATGTAATATAGTAGAAAATCTCTTAGTATTCGTCTTCTTCAGAGGAATCATAAGGGTCAAATTCAAACTAGTGTCGGTGACATAGTTTGAAATTGCAGAATTGCATTTGGGCAACCGAAACTCCTTCAATGATCTACACCCATTCGGACAAGCAAGACATCTTCATGCTTCAACTGATAATGGTACTAGGGTTTTCCTTTTGTGTTGGCGACAAGTGGTTACGGTGTGTGTGTTGAGTTCTATAGATTTATATTCTCCAGACCACCTCCTACTTTTTTGTGAAAAAAAAAAGAGAAAAATGTACCAGACAGAGCATATTGAATCTTTGAGAACTATTTTTGTTGAATTCGTAATCAGCAAAATTTTTCATACGGAATCATAATTGTTTGGAATCATGAACCTTGAAATCTTAACAAGTTAAGGTGTAAGGTGAAAGCAGGTTACCACAAAGATTTTGTTTTTGATGAAGATGATTGTTGGATGCTGCAAGGATATGGAAAGATCGCATCATCTGTGCTACCTCCTGCTGGGTGCCAGCATGAATGTCAACAATGTTCTTCTGAGGATGCACACAACTGACATGCATCCTGATGATAGAATGTGGAAATTTCACAAAAGTTTCTGGTTTCTGTAGTGCTTGTCTGTTTACCTTGGGCTATCTTTTGCTCGACTCTATACTCATCAACACTGATCGACTCAGAAAGCCTTACAGGCTCATTCCCACAAGTCAATTGGTCATACTAAACTTGAACCTGTCTTTGAAGCGCTGACTGATAAACTACATCTAGATAATATGTTATTTGAATGATGAAACTTAGAATTATCCTTGTCAGAATACCTGTGTTGGAGAATGTGTTGCAGAACTGATGTGCTTAATCTTTCTTGAACTAGATTACAGGATTAGTAAATCTTATGTAAACTAGTACCCCAGCGCAGTTTGTTTAGCCTACTGGAGGTTTAGTTGTCTTGGTCAATACTTTGGTTTTGTGAAGGTTATGCTGCTGTGTAAATTATCCTAACATGAAGTATCAATGAGAAAGTACTTGATGAAGTTTTTCTATCTCCCTCTTGCTCCTTTTCATGTAGAGCTGTGGGTCTTACTGGAAGCAAATTCCTATCTCTTAGGATGGAGGTATTGTTTGTCTGCCTCTCACCCTCTCCATACTCTAGCGGTAGCTTTTGCTTTTGTTGGAGTATTACTACCGTTCCAGACTCTAGCGATAGCTTTTGCTTTCATTGGAATATTATTAGGTATGGTTGTTGTTATATCTGATAATATATTGATTTGACGTGCTTGCGTACCAAGTAATAGGTATCAAGTTTCCAGGTACATCTAGCTAGGATTACAAGGTTTCACTTGTTAGTTATAGAACTAGAGTAAAAAAGATGAGTTCTTGGTACATTAGCAATGAACTAGCCTAAGAAGGATAATTAACCTCCAATAAACTCTTTATAATTACAAGTTGCTTCAACATCTAAAACAAAAATGTACTAAAAATGAGTTGCTATGGAGAAAGCAAGGCTATCAGGTCATAATATCCTAGGTCATAGTCACTTAGGTAAAGCATCATTGCCTGGCTTGATTACTACATGACGTTCTACCATTTCTGTAAGTTTCTGGATTTGTTTTGTTATGGGGATGGATATGGATATGGAACTGATTCTGAAGATATTTGTCCAATTTGGAACTAGTCTTTATTGTGTTGTACTTTTGGATTTCAAGTAAGAAACAAGCATGGACAGTGATCAATACTGTATTTGTGCATTTAAAAGCTTGCCCATAAATTTCCACTTTCCCATAAACTCTGGAGTGGTTTAGACTTGGAGCAAAAGGTAAAATCTCTCATCCCGCTCCAGCTCTAAAGAACA
This sequence comes from Eustoma russellianum, assembly GCA_036186865.1. Taxonomy (NCBI): domain Eukaryota; kingdom Viridiplantae; phylum Streptophyta; class Magnoliopsida; order Gentianales; family Gentianaceae; genus Eustoma; species Eustoma russellianum. Next base: position 2,990,170 of record AP025048.1, on the reverse strand, counting down.
TGTGTGAAATTTCGCAATTTAAACAAAACAAGCAATCACCAAACTCATGAGCTAAACAGAATGAACAATAGCAGAAGAAAAATGGAGAGAAATCGTGTGGAGCAAACCGAAAAAGGAGAGAAGATGAAAACTGATTTCATAACTGCCAAATCAGTTGGTTACATGTATTTAAAGCAAAGCAAAATGGAAAAATAACCAAACTGCCCTTCAACTAACACAACACACAAACTAATAGTAAGGGTACAATAGTCATTTTATTCGAAATACAAAAAACTGGCGCCATAAGTCATCTTCTTCCTCCTGCTTCTTTCACTTCAATGGCGCAGCAATCTTTCCCGTCTGACCACATGATCTCCGGCCATCCTCATCACTCCTCTCAGCTTCTTCATCACTTCCATTCGTAACACCCCTCCTCAAGCCTTGCTTGGCATAGAGATCACATACTCCAATTGAATGCAACAGTGACATCAACCTTTTGTAGTCCAAGGCCTTCGTGAACATATCCGCTAACTGAAGTTCTGTACGCACAGGCATTAATTTTAAAGTACCATTCTGCACCTTTTCCCGAACCAAGTGACAATCTATCTCAATATGCTTGGTTCGTTCATGAAATACCGGATTTTCAGCAATATAGATAGCACTTTTGCTATCACAAAAAAGTTCAATTGGTCTCTGATCAGGCAACCTCAGATCATCAATCAAGTATAACAACCACTGAAGCTCACACGTTGCAGCAGCCATGGCTCTATATTCAGCCTCAGCTGAAGATCTAGAGACTGTGGTCTGCTTCTTCGCTTTCCAAGAAACCAACGAACTGCCCAAGAAGACACAATAGCCCGTAATGGACCTTCTACTCTCACTACAGCCTGCCCAGTCAGAATCCACAAAGCCTTGTAATTGCAACTTGCCTGCACTTGGAAACATCAAACCTTGTCCTGCAGTCCCCTTCAAATACCTAAGCACTCTATGCGCAGCCCTTACATGATTGATTGTAGGACAATCAAGAAATTGACTTAACTGTTGCACCGAATATGAAATATCAGGCCTTGTGAGGTTCAAATAAATGAGCTTTCCTACTAAACTTCGATACTGAGCTACATCCAAGAAAGGTTCAGAGTCATTGTGAGCCAAACTATGATGAGTTTGCATAGGAGTTCCTGCTGGTTTGCTCCCCAAAAAACCACTCTCCTCTAATAGCTCAAGTGTATATTTCCTTTGATTTATAACAAGACCTGCCTTAGATCTAGCCACCTCAATTCCTAGGAAATATTTCAACTCACCAAGGTCCTTAATCTTGAACTTCTGATGTAGCATAACTTTAAGCTCCTCTATAGCCTCCATATTTTCACAGCTCATTATAATGTCATCAACGTATACTAACAGTATCAACAATGAAGTCCCAACCATTTTGGTGAACATAGTGTAGTCTGCTTTCGACTGCACAAATCCTTGACTTATCAAAAAACTTGTGAGCTTGGCATTCCACTCCCGGCTCGCTTGTTTTAAGCCGTATAAGGATTTTTGAAGCTTACAGACCATATCTGATTTGGGCATAGTAATCCCTGGTGGAGGTGTCATATAAATTTCTTCATGAAGATCCCCATGAAGAAAAGCATTGTTAATGTCAAGCTGCTGAAGATACCATCCCCTCCTGGCTGCCAAAGCCAATATAACACGGACAGTAGTCATCTTTGCCACAGGGGAGAATGTGTCCTGGTAATCAATACCATATTGCTGGGTATAACCCCTTGCAACCAGCCGTGCTTTATATCTCTCCACACTGCCATCAGCTTTATACTTTACTTTATACACCCATTTACAACTTATAGGACGTTTCCCCGCAGGCAAATCCACCAAGCTCCAAGTGTTGTTTGCTTCCAAAGCATCCAGCTCAGCTTTCATAGCATCTTGCCAAGCTGGGACAGCAGCTGCCTCAGCATAAGTAGAGGGCTCCACGTGCCTGCTTATACTCAATGCATAAAATTTATACTTTGGAGCTAAGGATTCAAATGTCATATATTTGTGAATGGAATGAGGTGTGGAACAAAAGGAGGAAAGTGGACTGAATGAAGAACAAGTTTGATTGCAATAATAATCCTGTAAGTATGATGGAGGTTTTCTGACTCTGGGGTGTTTACACTGAGCTGGACTAGGCAACATTCCATTACTATCTTGAGATTGGCCTGATCCTGGGGTTACTGGAACACGAAGATCAACATGAGGACTGACTGCACCCTTTGGGGTAGGAGACAAACTATGACAGACATCAAGGTTGACATTTGATGTATTTGGAGTTTGAGTTGTTGAGTGAGGCAAACTAGAAGACTCAGAATTGTCTTCGTCTAGACTGGAAACAGGCAACAGTGTTTGAAGATGAGATGGAACAGTACACGGTACAGGGCTAAGAACTGTTCTTTCATAATCACGAGGCCAAGGAACACTTTGAATACTGTCTGAGTTATGAGGATTAGCATAGGTTATGGAAGTAGTGGTTGAACAATCCCTGGTGACTTCAAAAGGAAAAACCTGCTCATGAAACACCACATCCCTCGAGACAAACACATCCTTAGTGGCAAGATTCTGCAATACGTAACCTTTGCAATGGGATGACATTCCAAGAAAAACACTTCTAATGGCTCGGGGTGCAAACTTTTCCTTATGAGGCTGTGTGTCAGTAGCATACGCTAAGCACCCAAAAACTCTTAACTGATTATAATGAGGTTTGACTTTATATAAAAGCTCATGAGGAGTTTTATGATCAAGCAAAGGAGATGGTGTGATGTTAACAAGATAAGCCGAATGCTGAACACAAAACCCCCAGTATTGGCTTGGCAAATGGGACTGAAACCTCAACGCTCTTGCTACATTCAACAAATGCTGCTGCTTTCTCTCTACAATGCCATTCTGCTGTGGGGTATAAACACAGCTAGTCTGATGCACTATCCCTTTCTGAGCGAAGAAAGCATTCATATTAAACTCTAACCCGTTATCAGTCCTAATGACTTTAATAGGAACATTGAACTGCACATGTACAAACTGATAGAAACTTTCAATAATATTCCTTACCTCAGATTTCGCTTTCATCAAATACACCCAACAATACCTAGTGTGATCATCTACTATAGTAAGGAAAAACTGCTGTTTATACAAGGTTTGATATTTGTACGGTCCCCAGATGTCTATATGAATGAGAGAAAAGGGTGAGGGTGAACTAGAAACTGAAATTGGAAATGGTAACCTTTTTTGTTTGGCTAGCGGACAGACATCACATGTACTGTAAACTACATTAGGAACAACATCAGGTTGTTGCTTATTCACATCCTTCATCCTATCAGCTCCCATATGGCCAAGCCTCATGTGCCATAACATGCCATCAGTTGCAGGCAGAGACGGGCATTCAACACTAAAGCAGGTTCCAGTTGAGGCATGATTGGTCTTGGCCTGCAGGTAGTACAGTCCGTCCCTTCTTTCAGCTGAACCAATCATCCTCCCTGCTTTCTTTTCCTGAATCACACATAGGTGGTTGTCAAAGGTAACAGTAACTAACTCATGCTGGGTGAGCTTACTGATGGATATAAGATTAAACGCAAAGGTAGGAATGAAGAAGACATCCTGCAGGATTAGACTAGGAGTGACCCGGACAGTTCCTATGTGAGTGACATTGGCATTATGTTCATTGGGCAGCTTGACATAGACACCAGATACAGGCTTAGAAGACTCAAACATGCAAATAGATGAGCAAATGTGATCCGTAGCTCCAGAGTCTAAAATCCATACAATTGAATTTTCACAACACGCATTACCTTCATACTTACCTGGAGCACTGGTCTGTCGAGTCTGGGCACTCATCACAGCATGCGTCCCACTGGCGTTGTCAGTAATGCTTGTCCCCGTATTATGGCCTTTATCCTGGTGCTCCTTAAGTAGACTGATCAATTGTGCATATTGCTCTTGCGTTAAGCTTGGAACCATTCCAGATTCTGACATCATCATGCTGTGACCATTATCCTCATAGGCACCATCATTATCAGCCTGTGAACCTTCTTCTTCCTGATACTGCACACCAGCCTCACAACTAACATAATTCACACTTCCTCTTGGTCTATATCCCGGTGGATACCCATGTTTTTTATAACAACGGTCAACAGTATGTCCAAGCATATTACAGTGAGTGCACACAGGCACTTTGGAGTTGGGGACAACTGACTTTGCCATATCTCTTCTATATCCTTTATTCATTTGCCTAGGTAGTAAGCTCATATTACTCGTTCCTGTTCCCGGTCTTGCTTGATAACCACCATATCTAGGATTTCCTCCAACATTCATTACAACTGAGGGATTATTGTTGAATTGAGCTTGATTATTAGAATATGCAAGCTTCCGTTCAAATTTGACAGTCATTGCGAAAACAGTCTTTAAATCAGGTAATGGTGTTGACAGCAACACCTGAGACTTCACAGCCTCAAATTCATCATTCAAACCTTTTAGAAACTTGATAACTGAATCATCCTCAATGAATTTATGCATTTGAGTAGTCAGATCACATGTGCACCTATGACAGTTACAACTAGGAATCGAACGTAGAACTAGCAATTCTTCCCAAAGCATCTTCAACTTAGTGTAATACTCTGTGACTGAGGAATTACCTTGTTTAACAGCGTAAAACTCCTCTTGAAGGTCTGACAATCTGAAGGCATCAACATTTCCATACCTATGCTTCAAATCGTTCCATATGTCTAAAGCATCGTCCAGCCACATCACACTTTGTCCAATTGGACCACTAACAGAGTTTACAAGCCACGCTGCCACCATATTGTTAGCCTTCATCCACGCTGCATATTTGCGAGAAGTTTCGTCAGGTTTTACGATTGTTCCATCTATAAATCCTATTTTATTTTTGGATTGAAGAGCTCGCTTGAAGCTTCTGCTCCAACTATGAAAGTTTCGATCATCAAGCACCGGTTGAACAAGAATCAGTGAAGGACTGTCGCTTGGATGAATGTATAGAGGATCATCTGATGGATCAAACTGATTACTATGAGGATTCGCATTATGCGATGAAGAAGCTGCATTCGCAGAATGCGATGTAGAAGGAGAAGCAATGGTATTTGCCATAAATGTTCCAAAATTCATGAATCAAAGCTCTGATACCATGTGAAATTTCGCAATTTAAACAAAACAAGCAATCACCAAACTCATGAGCTAAACAGAATGAACAATAGCAGAAGAAAAATGGAGAGAAATCGTGTGGAGCAAACCGAAAAAGGAGAGAAGATGAAAACTGATTTCATAACTGCCAAATCAGTTGGTTACATGTATTTAAAGCAAAGCAAAATGGAAAAATAACCAAACTGCCCTTCAACTAACACAACACACAAACTAATAGTAAGGGTACAATAGTCATTTTATTCGAAATACAAAAAACTGGCGCCATAAGTCATCTTCTTCCTCCTGCTTCTTTCACTTCAATGGCGCAGCAATCTTTCCCGTCTGACCACATGATCTCCGGCCATCCTCATCACTCCTCTCAGCTTCTTCATCACTTCCATTCGTAACAACATGTGTGGAGGAGATAAATCAAGAGCACAACGGCCTTTTAGGTTGGATGAGATCTTATGCAGACTTGTTAAGATGTTGCTATGTTTCAACCCTGTGACAACTGCCTTTCCCATACTTCCGCTTTCATGTGCCATTTTAGTATCTTATTAAGTGATATATTATGTTACTGAAATGTATATAAGTTAATACGTAGCACATGACCGTATTGAAATTTGTCACGTTGCATGATTCTATTGGTGGGGAAAATGTGATAAAAGATAATAAAAACCTCTAGTGTTGATCTGAACCAACAAAAAAGTACTTTCAAAAACATGCTAATGACATTATTTTAGTAGTGTATTTGTAAATAAAACATGGATTTAAATGCATGCACAATCAATCGTGTACAATGAGTATTAGATTGATTTGCCAGTCAATTTATAAGTATGAAATGCATAATTAGTCTAGTGAAAATGATTGGAATCTTTTAAGTTATTGCGCTTGTGAAATTAAACCTTGAATATGTAATAGATAGACAATTGTATTTGATTGTTAGAAATAATAAAAATGGAATTCGATAGAAAAGTATACATATAGTTCGGTTAAAACGACATGTATACTGGAAAAATAGATTCTTACTCTTTCGTGCAAATTTCCCAACACATCCTATTAGTTTTTTTATTACTATAAAATAAAATAAAAAGGACGAAAGCGACTGACATAAACTTACTGGACAAGCAAAAGAAGACGACAATTTTTGCATGTTATGACCATTGACCTAAGATGCACATGCACGTTGATTGAACATCATGACGACATCATTCTATTTCATTTCGTATTTGTTATAGGTGATAATAGATACCACGTCAATTTTAAAATTGCTGATTTTCTATATTTTATTTCGTTTTGCAAATATTATCTATTTTTTTTAAAATAACAATTATTAGTAATCAAAGTTTTTATAATATCCTAATTATTTTTTTTCTATTTTAATTTAAATAACTAACTCAAGATATAATAAAAATAACAGCGTACAATTTGTATTTAATCGAAAAAGAATAATAGCCTATAAAATTTAATTTTACTTAATTTGTGATCAACTCTGGAAGGGAGAATGAATAGTTTCTTTGTCCTTATTCTTGTTGAGGATTAGATAGCACGGCAATTAATCATCCAAGTTAGTCAACTAAATTCTCACGGTTAGTTTAATTAGTCAGGAAAATGATATGAAAACTCTTTTCGGATAAGTCTTGGTTCGACTTATTTTACCTTTTACCTTAGTTTGTTTCCGCTCAGTATATTTATAATAATATTTTATCTTCTGAAAAAAAGAATATGCTTTTTAGTTTTTGTGTTATGTTTTGCCGACAAAATGCTTACGAAGAAGACTCAGAGGTAGGACTGTAAACGAGCCGAACAAACCGAGCATTGTGTTGTTCAAACTCTGTTCATTTAATTTAGCGAACGAGCCGAGTTTATTCGTTTATTTAAACGAACATATTTACTTGTTCAAGCTTGGTTCGTTTAACTCAACGAACAACATTAACGAGCCGAACACCTTAAACAAACGGTGTCACTTACCGAGCTCGAACAGAAAAAGGTGTTCAAGCTTTGTTCATTAACCTTTTATCCGAGCCGAGTTCGAGCTCGAATCAAACGAGCCGAACAACCGAACGGCTTGGTTCATTTACAGCCTTACTCAGAGGGTTAATGTGCCTTGTATTTTGCTATTTATATTAAAACGATAATAAGTTTAAATTTATAGTTACGGTTATATGAAAACAAAATCAACCGAAATTTTCTTGACCGATTTTCATTATACCTTAAACCATTTGGTTTATGAATTTTTAAAAACTTTTTTATATTAAAAACAAAACTAAGTTATAATCATAGTTAGTAGCGAAATCTCCAGAGGTCCCGTACCTAGGAATCCCCGCCAAAATAGTTTCGATCGGTTAACGAAAGGGCACGTGCTTGAGTGACCGGCAGCGTCCACAGCCGGTGGATACCGACATATAAGAACACCAGAGCTCACCACTGACTCTCCGCCATTTCTCCGTAGCACTTTCCTTCCGGCTTCGTTCTTCCAATTTTCTCTACCTTTTTTCCTTCATTTTACTCCTTTCTTATCTTTTCTCTTGTTTTATCTTTTCCTACTGAACTAAACCTAACAATCTTTAATGCTCCAAGGTTTCCTACCACGAAATTTCTTGCTACTCTTTTTCTGCATTTCCTCGTTTTGACCCCAATTTCTTTTCCTTATTCTCACTCGCAAACTTGCATCTTTATCGGTTGGTCTATTAGTACTGCATAATCGTCAAATCCATCCTCAGATCCCTCTAGTCGCTTCTTGCTTTCTCAAGGTAATAAATTTCTTCTCTGCATTTTCTTCTATTTGGGCTCTGTTTTCTTTTACTTTTTTTTTTTGGTGACCTCCACCAATGTTGAATATATTTGACATCTAATTTAATTTATTTTTAAGTGCACGTCTGAATTCTTTATTGGGTTCACTTTGTTTCTCAGTCGATTTGGAGACTAGAACTTTAGACCCTTTTTAAGATTCTATCTTTAGAAGTCTTTGTCCCAGTGGTTTCAATCTCTTCTATCTTGTTTGGACTTTGATTTTGCTTTGTTTATTCTAGTCCTGGTTTCAACAATAACCCACCAAGTTCGAATATTTTCTCTTTCTCTGGACACTTTGATATTATTTTGTTAATTTCTTGGCTTTGTTTGAGGGATAAAGCTCTAAAGTTTGAATCTTTTTTCTTCTCTACAGCTCCAATGGATACCCTGGTGCAACAATTCTTGGCTACTCCCAATTTGCATGATTTCAATTATCATTCGCTTCAAGTGAGTAACTACAATGGCGCAGTCGAGGAATACCCCAATGGAAATAGATCATCCCCTGATCAAGATTCTTCACTCTCAGGCTCAGGGGATTCTCTTGAGCGAGAAGGTGATTTCAATGATCCCATGCTTAAGTATTTAAGTCAGATGCTTATGGAAGAGGATGATTTAGAGCATAAACCTTGCATGTTTCATGATTGCTCTGCTCTCCAAGCTGCGGAGAAATCCTTTTATGATATCCTTACTGAGCCTAAGAAATCTATTCCTTATGTCCCTGATCAAGAATATGCTGAGAGCCATTGTGATATTTCCAATTTAACAAGGGCCAGTGATGGCTCTGGCAGTTCAGCTGAGATTAATCACTTTGGTATTCCCAATTCGATCTCTGATGAAGCTGAGTTTGATTCCCTATTTGCTTATGATAAATCAACAACCGAAAATGTACCACCTCCAAGTCTTCAGCCATTCACCTATACAAACATTTTCCTTGATGCTGCTCGTGAGATGGACGAGTCTTTGATGACTTTAGTAAAAAATTCTGTTTCATCAGTTGGAAATACACTTGATTTGCAGTCTAGTTTACTCCCAAGTGAAAATAAGTCGTCCAACTTGGATTTGGAAGTAAAGGACAAGACCTCAAGTAGATTGACGGCGGTTGAGGAAAATGAGAGGAAAGCTTTGGTAACTGATTCTATCGACAAGAAAATTCATTCAAGAGAGGACGATGATGGAGAAGAACGTAGAAGTGGCAAACAGATTGCTAGCTGTGAGGAAGAACGGGTGGCTCTGGAGATGTATGATCATGTGTTGCTTTCCCCGTGTTTTAATTCTCATTTAAATCAAGAACCTTCATCAGATGATGCTCTGAAAGTCGAAACAAGAAATAAGTTACAACAGATGGAAAAGTCACTGGGATCCACGAAAGGTAGGCCTCGTGGAAAAAAGAGATCGAATATCAAGAAGGAAGTGGTGGACCTAAGAAGTATGCTGCTTCAATGTGCAGAAGCTGTAGCAACCACTGACAGTAGAACCACAAATGAGCTGCTTAAGAAAATTAGGCTGCATTCTTCAGCCAATGGTGATGGGGTGGAAAGGCTGGCTCATTATTTTGCCAATGCTCTTGAAGCACGTTTGGCTGGGACAGGAACAGCAATCTATGCAAGTTTTAGAACGCGAAGATCAGCTGCTGAACTTCTTCAAGGCTACAAAATGTTTCTCACTGCCTGTCCATTCAAGAAGGTGTCAAATATTTTTGCGAATAGATCCATCGGAAACCTTGCAGCAGGAGCAACTAGACTTCACATAATTGATTTTGGTATTCTGTATGGTTTTCAATGGCCCTGCCTAATCCAGTGTTTATCCATGAGGCCTGGCGGGCCTCCTACTCTTCGCATTACGGGAGTTGATCTTCCCCAGCCTGGCTTCAGGCCAACAGAAAGAGTAGAGGAAACAGGGAATCGCCTAGCAAAATATTGTCAGAGATTTAATGTCCCATTTGAGTATGATGCCATTGCAAAAAAGTGGGAAACCATCCAAATTGAAGATTTCAAGATTAACAAGGATGAGCTGCTGGTTGTAAATTGTATAGATCGGCTTTCAGATGTACCTGATGAGACTGTAATCGCAGACAGTCCCAGGGACAAAGTTCTAAACTTGATCAGGACGCTTCAACCTGCTTTATTCATCCTTGGGGTTGGTAATGGAACTTACAATTCACCATTCTTTGTAACACGGTTTCGAGAAGCCCTTTTCCACTTCTCAGCTCGGTTTGATATGTTTGATGCCACAGTGTCACGTGAGAGCCGGGAGAGGGCTCTTATGGAGCAAGAGGTAATCGGGAGAAATGCTTTAAATGTGATTGCTTGTGAAGGAACAGAGAGGGTTGATAGGCCAGAGACATATAAGCAGTGGCAAGTTAGAACTGTAAGAGCAGGATTTAAGCAGCTCCCTCTTGATAGAGAAATCCTGAAGAGGATAAGGAGTAAGGTTAAGATGCATTACCACAAAGATTTCTCTGTGGATGAAAATAATTGTTGGGTGTTGCAAGGATGGAAAGGGCGTGTTAGCCACGCGGTCTCCTGCTGGGTGCCTGAGTAGGGGGCAAGGTTAGGATTTGTGTCATCATAATTGCTTCTGAGTGCTATGATGAAGTTAGGACATGGTGTTTGTATCCTCTCCTGGAACTTATCAAGATGTTTAGCCAGATATGCTCTTCTTGGTGAAAGTATTGTTAGCTAGATCATCTACAATATTAGCTCTCTTTTTTCTATGTATTAGCAAATGCTATTGTATGTGATCCTGTAGTTGTTTTCTGCTGCTGTTTATGAATCCCTTTTTCTTGGTAGATTTATCTTCCTAGGCCTGCAATATGAAGGATCTTTTATAGTCGTGTTTCTTGCATTTCTTCGTTTCATTCTTGGGTAACTAATTTCGTATTTTCAACTTTGAAGTCTGATGCTTAAGTTGAAGAGACACCTGCCTGTTTGTGCTATAACAAATCTGCATGATTCAGAGTGAAGTGAAAAGAGTTTGAATGCCGATCTGAAGTTTTATTCAAAAGGATTGTATGACCCTTATATGTTTACGCCCACACACACACACATATATGTATGTGTGTGTGTGTATATATGATTTTATAGTGGAAGGCTTGTATAATATTTAATATATTGACTGATTAAGGCGAACAGAATTAGTCATATGACTACTAGTAGACATTACAATAGCCGAAGCTGCACGGATGGTTAAGTTGCTAAAGTCTATGTCAGTAACCTAAGTTATACAAAATTCAACTCAAAAAAGTAAATTATAGTTTGGAACACAGGAACGTGAATTAAACACGTACCTACACAGTGGGGCGCAGTGATGGCGGGTTGACATCTCGATGGTGGTGGAGTGGCGATGCGTTGGTGTCACAGTGGTGTTGGAGTGATGGTGGTGGTGATGGTGGTGGTGATGTCTAAGTATCAATATATAGATTTGAAAGATTTTAATATTTATAGATTGATTCTGGAACGCCTTACCGAAAATAAAAGGGAGTACATCCATACAAACTACCGTAGACCAATAAAGATTTAATTATAGGTGTGATTGACGATCAAATCCAGATGAGATATCCTACACTTATTTAACTATTTAAGGCCTGACACAACAGAGAATACAACTGTTTTAGGTCAGGGAACTCGGGGAAACGTCACGAGTGACGTACCAAATGCTTTTGCACGCCGGTCAACGATGACCGACGCTTTTCGATCTGTTACGCGGGACCCAGATGTTGAGATCGTTTTACCGGCTACCGGCGGCTTTCTTCATGGTCTTCCCAACGAAAGATACACGATACTTTTCCCTTTTCTGCCTTTTCTCCTTCAAGCAATGGATTAATCCAACCTAAAACACCAAATTTTGTATCAAATCATCTATTTGGTGCAAAAAACAATAAAAAATACTCCAACCACAAACACCAAATTCAACACCAAATAAGAATATTCCTTAAAGATTCTTTTATCATTCTATTTTTAATGCATTATTATAAATAATTTAACACACATTTAACATTCATATAAATTTACTAATGTAACTTTGTTCTAAATTATTAGTTATGAATCTTATTTTATCTTTAATTTTTTATTATATAATTTTTCTTATAACGAAATTAACGAAACTAGTGAATTTTTTTTTTCTTATAACGAAATTAACAAAATTAAAATTCTTATAACGAAAGTAGCGAAATTAAAATTTTATTAAGGTAATTAAAATGGTGATGTGGCAAATGAATAGTGATTTGGTGCAATGAATAGTGTTGCACCTATTTGGTGCAAACACTATTCATTTTCACCTATTTGGTGTTCACTTTGGTGCTTGGTTGGAGAGGTTTCTTGCACCAAATGGGTGTTTTGGTGCACCCATTGGAGATGGCCTAAGTTGGTGAGGTAAACTAGTCACACCCACCAAAGGTCCAAAATGCTTATAGGTTGATAAATTTTTAATAAAATTTCATTATGATTTTTCAGTTTATACCCTCTTTTTTTTAAAAAAATATTATAAACACAAAACCCACTTAAAAGCATTTATATAGAAATTTAGAAGATAATGGACCATGAATTGAAGGAGAAGAAAAAAAATATTGGAGGCTGAATAGAAGTATTATTCATACTTAGAATGAGTTTACATACAAGTCCTCTTATATAGAGGAAAGCAACAGAGAAACTTCTAACGGCTAGAAATTGGCATATGGACCAGTCTACCAATGATTACAAAACAGCCAACGGCTATAAGCTGTCTAAAATCAATGAAATAGTGATTTTAATATTAATCTAATATATGTGTGTGTATTAGTGTATTTACACGTGTATTTATTGTGTATACATGTATTTCTACTGTATATTTCTACAATTTACACTTACAATTCCTTGAAAAGTAATGTCAAATCTGTTTTAGGTCTTGAGTTGAATTTGGAAAAAGTTGATGGACCTTAATACAAGGAAAATAACAAAGTTAGGTGAGTTAAGGGCTCGAGTCAACTCCACTCAAGACGCAGGTAAAATTTCAAAATTATGAAACCACCAATCTGGTATTGCTTTTAAGAAAAGAGAACAAATAATTTAAAGACAGGCCAAAGCAAAAAAGAAAAAAGTAGACACACAAAAGGAGACGGAACGAGAACTAATTAGCACACTTGATTTGTTACGGTCTTACATGGAAAATCAGCTACAGAAACAATCTAAAACTATATCTCCACCAAACAATTAATGCTCAACACTTTCCCCTGATGCAATGACCAATACAGAAGCATCTAAGTAATCTGAAGCATCTAAGTAATCTCCTCCTTCCTATGTGATGAGTCCAAGAAAAGGTCAGGCCATCTACTCTAACTGTAAGCAGCCTTATGTTACATATTATAAGAAGCTGTATCAACCACTCAATCCCATGACCTTTAAGTCTCCAGGAAAAAACATGACCAGAAGGAAAAACTTGTGTATCTCCTTTTTTGCTCTGACATTTTGAAGGTCTGACAACATTCCAGTCAAGCTTCTCTTTTCTGTGTTTCTTTTGCGAAATGCGATTGTTCTGAGGGGAAGAATCCTGAAGATTTTTCTGTGATTTGTTTGATTGAGGTACTTCTGCGTCTTCTCCAAGGTGCTTCCATTTAGTGTCTTCGCTACAAGTGAAGGTTGAATTTTCCATTTAAGGGTCTTCATGCTCATCCTGTGGAGAGCCATTTGCTCTGAAACAATAAAGAACAAACATTTTTTCAGAAAAGCAGTGAACCACAATAATTTCAGAAAGCAAGTCCTCTATAAGGTATAGCATTAATGTAAAACCAAAATGGACTTTTTCTTTATTTGCCACCATATACAACTATACTGGTTATGCAAGGAAAAGGGGAGAAATAAAAGGGCGTGTTGGTTTGGTGGGGGAACTAGGTGCCTACTATCCTCGTGGTAACCTCTCATTTCAGTACAGAAACAAACCACCACCCTATGCCATGCGAGAGGACAACTTTTCAAAATACAACGGTCTATAAACTACAATTCAAACTACACTTGACTAGCCAAGTACACACATACAGGACAGTAAGGACACGCCCTATGATTCACAGGACATTTTATTCTACCACATATTCAGCTATTTACCCTTGTGACGAACAACCTGAAGGACCATAACTTTGGGCTGTGAAAGATTAAGTAAATGAAGATAGCATAGACAAAGCAAAAGTTAGAATGTCTTCTCGATAAGATTTCGCCTTATACGATTTTATTCAGAAGTCAAAATAATTGGAAGCAGCCAACGAACTTGGAAGGATATGGGGTTTGGGGTTAAGATCCCAACAGATAGCTATTGCTTAGTATTGTTTCAAGCATGGTTTCCGTCATAATAGTTAACATGCACTTCTTAGATGAAGTTACTTGCTGATTCGGTATAGTTTATATATTTTGACTATAAAGAACTATAACATCAACATTACCCCATGTGGTCGGATGGAAACAATATATAAAGAACTATAAGTTATTTGTTAAAAAAAAAAAAAAAAAAAAGGTTACCCCATATAAAAACATGAGCTGTAATCCATTCCATTCAAGATGGTACAAGTCATGCATCCAACCTAACATCATGAAGTGATATCATGTCACCTGGACAAAATTAGCCTAAAAGAGACTAACCTAACAACATGAAGCGATATCATGTCATCTGGACAACATTAGCTTAGAGACTGACCTTACCATCAGCATTTATTGGGCACTGGATGGGATAAGAGTACAGGAATTACAAAGCGAAACAGAAAGAGTCCTAACTTCAACAAAAGAAATCTCTAATGACTGAATGAGGAGATCACCTCCACAGATCAATATAGTGCAGAAAGATATGTGAAGTCCTCGGTCAGTATGGTCTACAAGTACATGTACAATAGCTAAGCTCTAACTGGTGTTGCAATTGCAGCCTTTCTGGAATATGGTTCCTCCTTGCTTGCAACTGCTTCCCAAAGTTCAGGTAGCGCTTCTTTCATATTGTGAATGCTCTCAAGTGCATAATCTACACCATTTGCCCGATGAGATGATCCAACCTATTTGCAAGCAGCAATGAATACGTAATGAGCATTATAAGAAAACCACCAAAGTCTATACGAGCATCACTAGAACACACTGGTATTAATATATATATATATATATATTTGACTTACCCACACAGAGTGGAGACCCATACGTTTTGCAGTTTGAAGATTACGGATTGAGTCATCAAAGAATATCTGGAGAGGAAGATGTATTAGTAATGATATGAAAGGGAAACTACAAATAAGGAGACAATTCCAAGCATGATTAGTAAGTCTGGTAGAATTGGGCAAATCATACAAACCCAAAAGTACAAGATATGTAAAAAGCACAGATGAAGGGTCAAATATGGTTTTACATACTTGCCAAGCATTTTATAAAGGGCCAAATTTTTATGCCTTGATGCCTAGCAAGAACATAAAGGGAAAGAATGGCACCATACCGTCTTATGAGGGTTAATGTCAGCTGCTTTGAAGGCCATTTCAAAAGACTCTTCAAAAGGTTTGCAGACAACCAGAGACTTCTGATTTTCTGAAAAACAGAAACAAATAAATCAATGGCAAATCATATGAAGAAGAATAAACTGAGATAAAATTTCATTAGACTCACCATTAGCATGTACACTACTACGAGCAGGATTTAATGTCTCAAAGCAAATAACTCTCTCAAAGCAATCTTCCAATCCAAGTCTGTTCAAGACCTTAGCAACATGTTCTTCATTTCCATTTGAGAAGATCTGGTTTTCAACATAATTTCCCAAGTCAATAATATAAAGGGGTGTTCAATAATCCCCCCCCCCCTTTTTTTTTTTTACTTATCAAAGACTGTGAAAAGGAGAAACATACCACTTTTCGAATAGGCAGGCTATGTAGAATGCTCCTTAGCACGGGATCAGGCTTCAGCATCTCATAAGGTAATCGTCCATGTACAAAGCTGTGCCAAAAGAAGATGTTAGAATAGCCATCTATCATTAACTGGTAATCTCAAAATGAGGATAGGCAGGAGAAATAAACATACCCATGGTAGTCGTCGTAGTCAAAATCATACCCAATGGCCTGAAAAATGAAGCAAGATATCTCAGCACAACAAAGTTACAAAAGAAAATAATGATTTCAAGTACTGCAACATATTATAGTGTAATTCTCTGAAAGCAAGGTAATAATACCTTCAGACCAGCCATAGTTGTCCCATATTCCTTGTATAGTTGCACACACATCTCTGAAGCTTTAGCTTCATCAGTGCCAAGCTTCGTAATCATATACTCTACAGGAAACACGCACAGAGCAAAATTATACTTCCATTGCTACAATGTGCAGCTACTAAATGAAAATTCTAGAGAACAGAAATTAGAATTGATACTTTACCTATGATGTTCTTGGTTACTTGAGCAGATAAGCCAGAACTTAGAGGATAGATGGTATCATCTACATCTGAAATATGAAATAAAAACATTCAGAACTCTGCAAATAAATTTTGCTGCAGTCTGTTAAATCATGGAAAGAAAGACTCACCAAAGAGAAGACATTCATACGTTTGCTCTGAAACTTTCTGGTACTGATCTTTTTCCATGTTGATTCAAGAACCTTATATTCAAACCACAGCAGCAAAAGATTAAATCCGCAGTTCTAATATAATGGCTGCATTCAAGTCATCGTCATTCTATTTAGATACACAGAGCCTATTGAATCTCAAAAAAATTATGCACAAAAGCAAATCATAACAGAGTTAGACTTGACACAAGAAAAAAGAATGTTATCGCACAAGTGCTGAATCAGAATAAGACATAGAAACTAAGAACCCTGAAGTTAACTTTTGTATCTTTATGATCAATCATAGAAATGCGACCAAGTGTGCGTGCAAGGTAAGCTCTTTAGGCCCAATCTAGGCAAATTCTCCGCGACTCAAAACTTCTAACCGCAATCGACTGTGCCAAGGTTCCAACTTTCGTTATCATCAAAAGAAATTAGGAAGAAACACATAACAAAACCAACAATCAAAAGAATGCCCTGTTTCTTTTTTTTTCTTCTTTTCATTATGCGATACGCCCTATAAAACTGGAGAATATGTGCATTTGCAGAGTTTCTTCAATAAGTCCATGACCAAGACCCAAAAATATGAACAAAGTATTGAACTTTATTAACCATTTTTGTAGCCAAGAACAAAATCAAGCGCCATGAAGGAAAAGAATCAGTTCCCACATATGAGGAGCGGAAGTAACTACCAAAGAGATAAAGCCATTATGAAGAAAGAAGTCAAACATGTAAATTTAACCGTAGATTCTGGATCGGGAAATCTCCAAAGCATACAACTTTCGCCTGTTGCGTTGTATTTTCACTTTCCCATTAAACTGGAAAATAATTACAAAACTGAAAAGAAAAAAAAAAGATCTACAGTTCGTCTAGAGAAACTACATTACGTCAAGAAAAAAAAAAGATCTACAGTTCGTCTAGAGAAACTACATTACGTAACGAAAAACTAAATCGAGCCCACATTGCATCGGTACACGATCTTACAAGTAACCGTAATCAAAATCAAGTATAACAATCAAGAAAACAGAAAAAATACAAAGAAAAAGAGCCCAGATGAATGTAAACCCGCATAAAACAAAGAAAAAGAAAACAGAATAAAGCAATCACCGGATAGTAACGGGGTTCGCGAAGAAGTGAAGCGGAAAGCAACAGGAGAGAGGAAAACGGAAGCAAGAAGCGGTTTTTCTGGAATTGCAGATATCATAAAAGACATGGAGAGAGGCGTTTAAATAGTTTATTTTTCATTGGCTATGAAAATAAAAAGGTTCGAAGACCGTTGAAAGGAAATTCACTTTTCGTTTTTGAAAAGTTTTCGTCCCTCGATTCTGGCTCGATTCTAGAATAGTTGATCCTGAATTCTAGGCATGTAGCATTAATAATTAAGAATGAATGTGAACTGAATCAATTTGATATATGTTTAAAAGTTTTGATTTTTATTGACATTTAATGTTTAGGTTATATTTATATATCATTTCATCATTTTTTTTCTTACACTCTTGAAATTTTTAGGAACTAGAACTCATAACGTCTCAGATTTAGCCTTTTTGTCTCAACGACGTTAGTCGTCCCTTGTAGAATAATTGTAACAATTTGCATTTACCATGTTTGACCCAGCGACATAAGTATAGACAATCATTACTGAATATCAACTAAATTAGACTTTTCGTCCACGCTGATTCAAAAAGAATTAATCCTTAATAATATTTAGCGCATAAATCAGACTTATATATCATGTTATCATGTTTCCAGTGTGGAATTTTTTGGATCTTGATATATCTAGACTAATTAAAAAGTCTTAATATTTCTAATTTTATTTCTTCTCGTTTTATCATTTGGAGATATAATTCCAACCTGTTTGATGCCCAAAAATTAAACATTTTGTCCCTTGATGTACATTTGTGTTTTGCTCAGAGGAAGTTTGCCTATGAATTTTAAAAGAGAGCGGAAACTTATTCGTTAAACTAAAAAAAGTAAATTAACATTCTAAATGATATCTTACAACTATATACATTTAATTTTTGAAGGAAAGATTTCTTTAGCATCAAAATTAATGTTTTAAAACATGCTACCTTATTACTATTATTTTTGATGGATTGATTAAAACATTTGCCTTAAGGTTGGTTATCCATGATCAATCTTTGCACCGGCCTAAACATTTTCGAGAAGTAAAGAAAGGGGAAAACAGTTAGTGAGTTTAGTCATTCTAGTCTAATGTAAAAACATGTATGTATATGTATGGTAAAAACATGCATGTATATGTATGATGCATGAAAAACGTAGAAAAACAAGCGGGATATGAATATCTCCTAAATGTGAACCTCGCAATGTGTATAGTTTTGTATAGGCTTATAAAATTACGGAATCATAAGGGAGGTTATATTATTGTACATTCAACAAATACTATTATCTTGTCGTCTTTGCTCTATCAAATTTAATCGTTTAAACTAAATCATGATTGTCGTTTGAAATAGAAAAGATTAAACCCAACCCAAAAGATCTTATGTTAAATAATAAGGAAGAATGACGATGATATAAAATTGATGTATTATTGGAAGCAAACTCTCTATCTTTTGAGATAGAGGTATTTTTTTAATTGCCGCTTACCTTTTCCATAGAAATAATTTTGATGATGTTGGGATATACTAGACATAATTGATTGATTGATATATTGAGGTGTTAGCCGACAACCTCAAGTACCATCTTTCTATAAAGAAAAAAGAAAGACAAAGAATGGTATCATCATTTCATCAATATACACATGTTCTCTTGGCAGAAAAACATTTCATATGACACTAAGGAAATAGTTAGCCATTATAATTATAAGCATGTAATTAAATTAAAAAAATGTGTTCGTATTGTTTTTGTTTCTTTAAAGGTATCCACGCACTGTGACTAATTCCTTTCGATATTTAATATTCGTAATCCGTAGTTTTTTTAGACTACTATAAAATACTCTTCCATTCATATAAACAAAGTTGGACTCTTAACCTTGTACTTAAATATACAATAATAACAACAACATTACCCCATTGCCTTAGAGGCTCCTGTCTATGACGGGTATGAGAGGATCGGATGTACGCAACCATATGTTGGATACAATCAATCCTGTACCAAGACGCAGTCGTATACTGTGTGCATATGAAACAACAAAACAAATCAAACCCGGGGCGAGTCAAAGACTCTGTCCTTAAGACGTATTGCTCCGGTATACTGTGCCCAACCGGTATGAGCAATCGTCTCCCAGGATACAACGGGTACCTGTTCAGTTGAGCGGCACTGCTGAACTTGAACTCCTTCGAACGCTAGAGTGTCCTGACTTCTCCCGGACAATATGCAAGACTCACGTGCTACCAATGCAGAATGCTTATGAAATGCTTAGAGCTTGATGTATCTCAAATGAACACCCTTAGCCCTCTTTATATAGGGGAGTCGGTTGAAGAACAAGGAACCGTGATCGTTGGATCAAAACCGAAGTTTGATTTAGGCCGTTGGATTAAAACCTCCTATCTAGATTAGGAAGGTTTAATCTCAGCCTTTAGATCGAAGATAGATAAGCAGGTTTAAACCTGGAGCGTTAGATAGAAACCATATTCGGTTAAGCGGTTAAGACAGTTTAAATCTCGGCCGTTAGATCAAAGCTGCCTCCCCACCACCGTTAGATCAAAACAAGTTGATCTCATTTAAACAGGAGGATAGTGTTAGTTTCAGATTTGAAACATAACCACTCAAACTGAAGAGATTCTGCACGCTGTTCGACATCGATCGATCACATCGATCGATGTACGTCAGAATCGTTCCTCACCTTTCTGTCCAACTTCGATGGATACATCGATCGATCGAAGTCAACATCGATCGATCGAAGTGATCGACTGATGTGAGACAGAAACATCGAAGCTCTCTGATCAACTTCGATCGATGACATCGATCGATCGAAGTGACATCGATCGATCGATGTCATCGATCGATGTCCGTCAGAAGCTCTTTTACACCACATGGACACATCCAACGTGATATTCCTCCATAAGGGTGACACGTCACCCATCCACAACATTTTCCATCCACTTTGAGCATTAATTTCACATTCACACAACATCGTAATTGAGTGATTCCACATCCTAAAATTAACTACTCGCCACGTAGATAACTAAGGATTCATTAGTTCTCGATTATCATTATCGGAAACTCATTAAGCTCAAAGTACGTTGCTCAACCAAGTTTTGCAACATTCATTAACGGGCCAAAGCCCAAATCTTCCAACCTCCAACGATGGGCCAAAGCCCAAACCTTAAATTCTCCAACAATCCCCCACATGAATGGAAATTAATGCAGACACATATGCAGACTCTGAGGAGAAGTCAGACAAGAAAATATTGCATCAGAAGAGGTAGCTTCTGGCTTTGAACCTTTCATAGTGATGTACCATCGGATTCACTCGGCTAAGTAGTGACTTGATGTCTTGAACTAGTCAGCCTTTGTTGTGAACCAAGACAACGATACTCACACAATATTTCCTTTAACACCCTTTTGGTTCTCATGGTTGTGTTCGTTTTGGCCATGAACAACCTGTTTTCAGAAAGTGTTTTAGAGAAATCTTGCCACCTAGACTTTCTCATAGAAGCGGCCTCACTTCACACTTACATAGGTGATTCCTATCAAGAGTATTCTGCCATACTCCACTTGACGCATCAAGATAAAGGACATCATTAAAAGCCTTAGCTTACCCTGAAATCTCTGCAGACAGCACTTTTATCAGACGGAATGAGTAAGTGCTAACTGAACCTTCATAACTTAGTTGTCCCATTTAACCAAGATTCTGGGATCTCCAGTCAACAAGGTTGGGTTACCATTACAAAGATTCATGCATTATGGGCTTAAGTCCCATTCCGTTTGTCAATCTTGACATTTGATCTCTAGGCAAGCCTTTTGTAAGCGGATCCGCAAGATTCTCCATTGATTTTATATAATCTATGGAAATCACGCCATTAGAGATCAACTGTTTAATGGTGTTATGTCTTCGACGTATGTGTCGTGACTTACCATTATAGATGTTGCTTTGAGCACGTCCTATAGCTGACTGACTATCACAGTGTATGCTAATAGGAGCGATTGGCTTAGGCCAGCACGGAATATCTTCCAAAAAATTCCGAAGCCACTCAGCCTCTTCCCCAGCTTTGTCCAACGCTATGAACTCAGCTTCCATAGTGGACCTAGCTATACAGGTTTGTTTCGTGGATTTCCACGACACAGCAGCACCACCAACAGTGAACACGTACCCACTGGTGGACTTCGAGTCTTTACTGTCTGATATCCAATTTGCATCGCAGTATCCTTCCAACACCGCTGGATATCTCGTGTAATGTAATCCAAGATTCATTGTGTATTTCAGATACCTCATCACTCTGTTAAGAGCTTTCCAATGATCATCACTTGGATTACTCGTAAATCTACTCAACTTGTTTACTGAACAAGCTAAGTCTGGTCTTGTACAATTCGTTATGTACATCAGACTCCCGATTACCTGAGAATATTTTAGCTGGGCAACAGGTTCGCCTCGATTCTTTCTTAAGTGCATACTTAAGTCGAGCGGAGTCTTCACCGGTTTCACATCATCCATATTGAACCGTTTTAGGACAGACTCAATATAGTGTGTTTGTGACAACACGAGTCCCTCAGTCATCCTAGAAATCTTTATTCCTAGAATAACATTGGCAACTCCCATATCCTTCATATCGAAGTTTCTCGTCAACATCTTCTTTGTGTTTAAGATTATGTCCCGAGTACTTCCCATGATTAGCATGTCGTCTACATAGAGACACACTATCACATATGCATTCTGTGTGCTCTTTATATAGACACACTTGTCACACTCATTGATCTTGAAACCATTAGCTAACATGGCTTGATCAAATTTCAAGTGCCACTGCTTAGGCGCTTGCTTAAGCCCGTACAAGGACTTAACGAGTCTACAAACCTTAGACTCTTGTCCTGGAACCACAAACCCCTCGGGTTGTTCCATATAAATCTCTTCCTCCAACTCACCATTCAGAAACGCAGTCTTTACATCCATCTGATGGATTTCCAAGTTATAGACTCCAGCAACTGCAACTAGCATTCTTATAGACGTGATCCTAGTCACTGGTGAGTAGGTGTCAAAAAAGTCAAAGCCTTCTTTCTGTCGATAACCTTTAGCTACCAACCTGGCTTTATACTTTTCAATAGACACATCCTCTTTCAGTTTCTTCTTGAAAACCCACTTACAACCAAGTGGTTTACTTCCAGGTGGAAGGTCAACCAACTCCCAAGTATGGTTTTGAAGAATCGAGTCTATTTCACTGTCAACTGCTTCTTTCCAGAATGGTGCTTCTGGAGTTGACATAGCCTCGGAAAAGTTCCTTGGCTCATTTTCTACCATATAGGTTAGAAAATCTGGTCCAAACGAAGTTGGCATTTTGGCACGCTTGCTTTGACGAAGTTCCTCATCTCCTTGAGGAGTCGCCTCACGCAATCGCTTACCAAGTCTTGTTACTTCTTGAATTTTGTCTTTCCTCGGAAAGACATCTTTAAAGAACACTGCATTCCTTGACTCCATGACAACGTTTTCATGTATGTCAGGAATATCCGATTTGTGCACCAAGAATCGATATGCACTACTGTTAGTTGCATAACCGATGAATATGCAATCAACTGTTTTAGGCCCAATTTTAACTTGTCTTGGTTTTGGTACAGCAACCTTCGCCAGACACCCCCACACTTTCAAATATTTGTAACTAGGCTTGTAGCCTTTCCAAAGCTCGAATGGGGTTTCATCCATCTTTTTAGATGGAATTCTATTTAAAATGACGTTGGCTGAGAGGATTGCTTCCCCCCACAAGTTCTGAGGTAAACCCGAACTTATCAACATAGCATTCATCATCTCTTTAAGAGTACGGTTTTTGCGTTCAGCAATACCATTCGATTGAGGTGAATATGGTGCAGTCGTTTGATGAATAATGCCACTTTCTGAACAGAATTCATTAAACGGTGTATCATATTCGCCACCTCTATCACTACGAATTGTTTTAATTCGTTTGCTAAGTTGATTCTCAACTTCATTTCTATAATCCTTGAAAGCATCAAGGGCCTCGTCTTTGCTACTTAGCAAATATACATAACAGTATCGTGTGCAATCGTCGATAAAAGTTACGAAATACTTTTTACCTCCTCTTGTTTGCACAAACTTTAAATCACACACATCGGTATGAATTAAATCCAAAGGTTCAGTGTTCCTTTCTATTGAAGGAAATGGCGCCTTTGCCATCTTCGCTTCAACACATATTTGACATTTTCCTTTGTTATTAAAGTCCAGTTTGGGCAATAAGTCAAGATTACTCACACGTTGTATTGACTTGTAATTAACATGTCCCAAACGAAAATGCCATAAACAAGAAGATTCAAGCATGTAAGCAGAAGAGGAAGCAATTTTATTAGCCTCTGCGGGCAAATCTCTTTTGGGTACAATAGTGATGACATTCAATTTAAACATCCTATTTGACAAATACCCTTTCCCCAAATACATGCCATTTTTCGAAAGAATAACTTTATTGGATTCTAACACTAGTCTAAAACCATGCATGACTAGAAGAGATCCAGATACTAAATTCTTCCGAATATCAGGGACGTGTAGCACATTCTGCAGAGTCAGATGCTTCCCTGATGTGAGCTTCAGAACAACTTTGCCCTCGCCTTCAATCTTCGAGGAGGCCGAGTTTCCCATGAAAAGTTGTTCATTGTTCCCGGGCTGATACTCCGTGAACATCTCTCTGCTGGAGCAAACATGTCTAGTGGCGCCAGTATCAAGCCACCACTCGCGTACGTTCCCCACAGCATTACACTCTGAGACCACCGCACAGAGATTCAGGTCATCCATTGCGTCGACCAGATTTGCTTTTGCTTTATTCTGATTTTGATTCTTTTTGGGCTTCCTGCACTCACTGCTTCGATGCCCTAGTTTACCACAGTTATAACACTTACCTGTGAACTTCTTTGCAATTTCCTTGCCCTTGGAGTTCACACTCAAAGTGTTATGCTTCTTCTTGTTCTTTGCCTCAGCAACATGAGCTTTGGCTTGACCAGAAGACATGGATGGCTTTCTTTTGGAGCGACGGTTGTCCTCCTCAATCCGAAGACGGACTATCAAATCCTCCATCTTCATCTCCTTTCGCTTGTGTTTGAGATAGCTCTTGAATTCCCTCCACGAAGGAGGCAGCTTCTCAATCACAGCCGCAACTAGGAAAGATTCACTGAGCGTCATGCCCTCCTCTTCCATTTCAGAAACCAACATCTGTATTTCTTCCACCTGCGAAATTACAGTTTTGGAATCTAACATTTTATAGTCAAGAAATTTCCCAACTATCAACTTTTTAGTACCCGCATCTTCTGTGCGGTACTTTTTGTCCAAAGCCAACCATAATGCTTTTGCAGTTTTAAAAGTACAAAATATGCCATAGAGAGAATTATCTAGGCATCCAAGAATCAAATTTAAACAACAGAAGTTTGTGTATGCCCAGGCCTCAGCACCCAAGGCATTCTGCATATTCTGTTGTTGATCCTCCACAGGCTCAACCACAGGTGGATCCTCGCTGAGCATTCTGGCCAACCCCAATGCAGTGAGGTAAAACAACATCTTTTGCTGCCACCTCTTGAAGAAGCTTCCAGCAAATTTCTCCGGCTTCTCCACCTGAGCAGCAGTGGCAGCCGGATTCATTTGAGGCCCTCCAGTAGGTGCCAACGGAACCGCATTAATTTGTGGTCCGGTAGCAACATTGTTTGCCCCTTCTGGTGCGGACACGGAGTGAGCACCATTGAAGCCGTGAACAGAGTTTGAGCTCTCGTTCTCCATTCCTGTTCAGTTAGATCAAACGTAGAGATCAGAACTATCACAGGTTCAAGAATGAGTAGAAAGAGACTGCAAAACAGTACGAAACTGCTTTAGCGTGGAAAGAAAAAAAAACGGTACAGAAATTAATTGAATGAATACGTCTTAGGATTGTTGGATACAATCAATCATGTACCAAGACACAGTCGTATACTGTGTGCATATGAAACAACAAAACAAATCAAACCCGGGGCGAGTCAAAGACTCTGTCCTTAAGACGTATTGCTCCGGTATACTGTGCCCAACCGGTATGAGCAATCGTCTCCCAGGATACAACGGGTACCTGTTCAGTTGAGCGGCACTGCTGAACTTGAACTCCTTCGAACGCTAGAGTGTCCTGACTTCTCCCGGACAATATGCAAGACTCACGTGCTACCAATGCAGAATGCTTATGAAATGCTTAGAGCTTGATGTATCTCAAATGAACACCCTTAGCCCTCTTTATATAGGGGAGTCGGTTGAAGAACAAGGAACCGTGATCGTTGGATCAAAACCGAAGTTTGATTTAGGCCGTTGGATTAAAACCTCCTATCTAGATTAGGAAGGTTTAATCTCAGCCTTTAGATCGAAGATAGATAAGCAGGTTTAAACCTGGAGCGTTAGATGGAAACCATATTCGGTTAAGCGGTTAAGACAGTTTAAATCTCGGCCGTTAGATCAAAGCTGCCTCCCCACCACCGTTAGATCAAAACAAGTTGATCTCATTTAAACAGGAGGATAGTGTTAGTTTCAGATTTGAAACATAACCACTCAAACTGAAGAGATTCTGCACGCTGTTCGACATCGATCGATCACATCGATCGATGTACGTCAGAATCGTTCCTCACCTTTCTGTCCAACTTCGATGGATACATTGATCGATCGAAGTCAACATCGATCGATCGAAGTGATCGACTGATGTGAGACAGAAACATCGAAGCTCTCTGATCAACTTCGATCGATGACATCGATCGATCGAAGTGACATCGATCGATCGATGTCATCGATCGATGTCCGTCAGAAGCTCTTTTACACCACATGGACACATCCAACGTGATATTCCTCCATAAGGGTGACACGTCACCCATCCACAACATTTTCCATCCACTTTGAGCATTAATTTCACATTCACACAACATCGTAATTGAGTGATTCCACATCCTAAAATTAACTACTCGCCACGTAGATAACTAAGGATTCATTAGTTCTCGATTATCATTATCGGAAACTCATTAAGCTCAAAGTACGTTGCTCAACCAAGTTTTGCAACATTCATTAACGGGCCAAAGCCCAAATCTTCCAACCTCCAACGATGGGCCAAAGCCCAAACCTTAAATTCTCCAACACCATATTCATATGTTAAAAACGCAGAGGTTGTTTCCCGATGACCCATAATGAGAATTGCGTTAAGTTTTGTCGATCAACTGTTCAAACGCAGCCAATTTAGTGAGTTCTTTTGTTTTATTCTATCATATTCCAAAGTTAAGAAATAGTGTATTCTTAATTTTGGTGTAGCTAATTACTACACAATTCATTATTGAAAAAAAGATATGTGCTAGCCACTTTTTGTTTACCATAGTAATATATAAAAATTATTTTAATGTGAGCAGACAAACGACTACTTTTCACGGCAGCCACGGTGCAGCGTAGTACAAATTTGCTTGAAGGTTAAGCTTTGAAGTGTTCTTTTCAATTATTCGTGTATGGATGGAACCAATCAATATTTATATATGAATTTATATGTAACACGTGAAATATCTTTTTTCATGCCGCGTCAACCTACCACACCTACTAGTCTTTAACTCTATATGTCATGCCATACGTACGTGTTGCTCATCAACTTAATTAATACTAATGCATTAAATTTTGAAAAGAAGACTTATAATATAATAAATTGGCAATTTTCAATTTCTGCTGACAAATCTTAGTTTATTAGTACACCTATGCCTTACACATTATTGGTCCGGTCCCTATGACTTAAGCTGATATACATCTAAAGACATACATTATTATCCGGTGAAAGGAAATATAATCTTAATTAAGAAACTTTATATATTTTTTGTGGGAGACATAATCAATAATTTTCAATTATGCCATCATATAACTTATATAGTAACTATATAGTAACATATAATTAAGTTTTACTGTCGGTTGATTCATGTCTATGAATTTCATTTAATAAACATTATCCAGTTAACAAAACTTTCTTTTAGAAAAAATGGGTTAACTGCACCTGGTATCCATTGTTTTCCACGAAGTTTTAAGTAGCATCCAATGTTTCATGAAACACACTTGGCATCCAGACTTATAGGGTTAATAGACACCTGGCATCCTGCAACCGGGAAAGCACCTGCTATAGGCGGTTTTTAGCAATTTTCCTTTTATTTTTCACTTTTCTCCCACTTGGGGCCCAAAATTTTCAAACCATGGTTAATTCCACTTTCTTTCAACCATCTTTCTCTTCCTCCTTTTTCGTTTTCTTCTTTCGTTTTTAGTTGCAGAGTACACAAGTAAAAAAGAAATCTCAGCAATGGTGGACTGATTAAACCAAAAGATTTTATGAACTCAAATTCAGGAAAGCATGTAAGGAGAGCAACATATGCAGGTGTTGCGACATTTTGCCGTGTTAAGTCTGCATTTTCCACTGATGAGGTGGCTTTACCAGTCGCCGCACATGACGGCTTCACTGGTCTTCTTGAGAATTGTCGAGGATTTGGTTCTTTTTTTTTTACAAGGATTTGGTTTTCAAAAAGATGACTGCCCTTCATTTATGCAAGGGTTTGAGGATTTGGTTTTCAAAAAGATGACTGCCCTTCAAAAATTTTCCACGCTTAACTGGAAAAGCTTAATTAAAAATGATTTGAACTCCAAGTATTCTGCATTTGGGTTTCCTTCCAGAAGACTAATGGGTTCATTTCTTCCACCGCACTAGCCTTCGATTCTCTGCTCTCAGTTAGTTGAGATTTCAAATTCTCAACCAATTCAAGAGTTCTTGTTAGTTCACATCTCAATCTTGAGGTTTTGCATCTGGGTTTTCTTCTAGAGTGATGCTTGTTGTAGATTTCAAGTGTGGCAGCTTTAGTCCCTAGAATTCTATTGAATCTTGTAAACAGAGAGATAAAAGGGGTGGCAACGAGGCGGATAAAGCGTGGGAGGAGGGGAAGAAGATGAAAGGGGAAGAAGGAAAGAAGATGAAAGGGGTGGGGATGAGGTGGGGTGTAGGTTTTTTTTATTGATTTTTGAATTATTTTTTATTAAACTTTTAATTTATTTTGACTTTATTATTTTATTAATTGTAAACTGTGGTTAAAGTCAGGTTAAAAGTAGGGTTAGGTCCGGTCAAAGGTCGATTTCAGCGGTCAACGGTCGTCCAGCCGGTCATCTGGATGCCAGGTGTCTATTAACCCTATAAGTCTGGATGTCAAATGTGTTTCATGAAACATTGGATGCTACTTAAAACTTCGTGGAAAACAATGGATACCCGGTGCAATTAACCCTAGAAAAAATTATAAGTAGATTTGAATTTGAGTCACCAGGAAATGATACTCAATCGTTTCACTCAAATACTTTTGGCAAATTGCATCACCTATTTAGCTTTAATTAAAGACCGTACCTAAATGTATAATGACAAATCCCCATACAACAACAACATTGCTCCACTACTTTACAGACTCCCGCCTATAATATGATATAGAGGTCGGATGTACGCAACCATATGCTCATCAAATAAAATTTTAAATATAATAAGCGTAAGGGGGATGATGTAAGGATATTAACATAATTAGCATCTACTTTTAGCATTTCACACCTGCTCTGTTCACATTTGTGGCTTCAGAGGGTGGGTGGGTTGGGGGTGGCGGAGGAAAGAACTTTTTGTTTACTGATTTCGACTCAAGTCACATGACGATTGTCAAAGGAGGAATCAGATGTGAAATTCGATTAAGTCTAAAGATACAAAATAAATTGATGCCTGAACCCAAAGAACAAAGTATTTGAATGATTAAAGGAATCAATACCCTAACAAACTATTCCCCATTTTCGAACTAAAAAGTTAAGACGCCATTCCTTCACACTATTTACCATTCTCAACCTTCTCTTTCTTGTAACTTGTTTCCAAGCAATACTCAACCCGAGTATTAAACCAATCAATACTTAACCTGAGTACTAACTAGACTACGTCATCAACTCAACTTGTTTCGTTTTCTCTGACCTTTCCTTACATCTAGCTGCTATTATAAACCCAGCTGCAATTATAAAGGACTTGTATGGAGAAAAATAAGCAGTGGTTCCATTCCAACTATTGGCATAACAACCAATACATTCTAGGATGACCCAATCCAAACCTTTCCTACTAGGACTGGGACTAACTCGTCCTACTTTTTTTTATATTAAAACCAAATTCAATTGTCTTTAATCACATACCAATTGTATTAGGATTGACTCCTCATTGTTTGTTTATCAAGACCAAATTAAATTTTCACTACTCACATACCATTCGTACTAAGATTCACTCTTCGTAGACCAAATTGAATTGTCTTTATTCACATACCTTTTGAATCAATCGTAGTTTTTCTATTAAGACCAAATTGAATTTGAATCGACGAACAACCGAACCCTTTAAATCACTCGTAGTTTTCGTAGTTTTCATATTAAGACCAAATTGAATTTGAATCGTAGTTTTCGTAGTTTTCATATTAAGACCAAATTGAATTTGATTCGTCGAACAATCGAACCCTTGAGACCTTCTGTGTACCACTAGCTATTGGACCTTCTTCAACCACAAAATGTGATGAATCGGCACCGGCATCGAAGTGCCAAACGACTCCATCGATAAGACTCCTGGGAGTCATCAGCCCTTCCCCTACCTTTAGACCTTTGAGCTGGAACCCTCACATACGGGACACCCCGATCACTATTCTTATTCATTTCGACATATATAAAAGACGAATCTTTTAACAAAGTCGTGCATAATATTCTTTAAATTTCGGCAATGTTACTTCATCTGCTCTTGTGTAACCACAATAAACATTTAACAGGAACCATAACGTAGAAAGACTTGCAGAACAATCTGTTTCAATATTTTCTTTTTCATTCTTGGCGAAGTTGAAAAGAAATTGATAAATTCCTTTACTACATCAAACCTTCCAGTGTGTTTAATTACACAGAGACCTAAAAGGGCTAGTAAATCTTAAATACAGAGTGCCGCAATCTTAGGCATGCATCTGCTTCACTGATGCATATCTTCGA
The DNA here is from genome assembly GCA_036186865.1 of Eustoma russellianum. Taxonomy (NCBI): domain Eukaryota; kingdom Viridiplantae; phylum Streptophyta; class Magnoliopsida; order Gentianales; family Gentianaceae; genus Eustoma; species Eustoma russellianum. The sequence continues at coordinate 2,959,571 of AP025048.1, read as the reverse complement.
GTGTAGCGCGAAATCAGTTGAGCTAATGAGACATACTACCCATGAGCCAAACTGAAGGGAAAAAGGAAACATCCCACTACCTTTATTCGCCATTAACATCAGCATTAGAGGACCATCAAGCCAAATGACAAATTTAATCATCTGATGTAGAGATCAACAGCGGCTAGCGGGTTAAGCAGGAACCACCTGTGGTTCAAGGGGTGATGCGTCATCATCACTTGGCTTGGGAGTCTCAACGGCCTGCTCAGTCTTCTCTTCTTCATCTTTAAACCCCTCTTTATATCTGTCGTAATTGGTTGCCTCGGCAGATTTAAATGGGCGTTCCCCCAACACCTGGACTAAATCTTCCTGGTGAAGGACTTCCTTCTCAAGTAACATCTCTGCAATCTTTGCTACCTGTTCTTTGTGTTCCTCAATCAATTCGACTGTCCGTGCATATGCCTTGGTAACCCACTCGCGTACCTCACCGTCAATAATAGCTGCAGTCTTACTGCTGTATGGTTTCATCATTTCAAATTCACCCCTTTGTGGAAAGGAAAGCAGACCTACCTTATCACTAAAGCCATAGACGGCTACTTGTGCATATGTCATCTTCGTCACCTTCTCCAGGTCATTCTGGGCTCCAGTTGAGATTTTTCCAATTAATACCTGTTCAGCAGCACGACCACCAAGAGTCATGCATGTCATGTCGAAAAGTTGTTCCTTTGTCATAAGAAGGTTCTCATTTGGAACATATTGCGCAAACCCAAGAGCTGCTGTACCACGAGGAACAATGGTCACTTTCAACAAGGGTTCGGCATGTTCAAGAAACCAGCCAGCAACAGCATGGCCGGATTCATGGTAAGCTACTGTATGTCGCTCAAGTTTGCTTATCACCTGTTCAAAGAAAAGAAATGCTGTCACAATTTAAAGTCCCATAACAGAATTCAATACTATTCTTTTTACAACACTGCTTTTCAGAAGCAGCTTAATTTTATAAATCCATTTGTGAGCACCTCACCTTGTTCTTTTTCTCCAGACCACCGATTACTCTATCGATAGCAGCATTAAAATGTTCCAATTTCACCACCTTTTGCTCGCCCCTCGCAGCAATTAAAGCAGCTTCATTGCACACATTTGCAATATCTGCTCCGGCAAATCCAGGAGTCAGGGCAGCAAGCCTCTGAGAATAATAGGAGGGTTCCTGATCAAGTTTGATCTTTTTCAAATATATTTGAAATATCTGGTCACGGCCTTTTATATCTGGCTTATCAATACTAATTTGTCGGTCAAACCGACCAGGCCTTAACAAGGCTTTATCTAGAATATCAGGTCGATTGGTGCCAGCAAGAACCACCACCCCTGTGGTGGTCCCAAACCCATCCATTTCTACAAGTAACTGGTTGAGGGTGCTTTCACGCTCATCATTACCACCGGAAAAACCCCCACGTCCCCTAGCTCGACCAATTGCGTCGATCTCATCAATAAAGATTATACTTGGTGAGCATTGCCTTGCCTCTTGGAACAAGTTTCTTACCCTTGAAGGTCCAACGCCAACAAACATCTCCATAAAATCTGAACCTGATATTGAAAGAAAAGGCACACCAGATTCTCCTGCAGTGGCTTTTGCAAGCAGAGTTTTACCTGTGCCAGGTGGACCCACTAATAGAGCACCCTTCGGAATTTTTGCCCCTAGCTCCTCATATTTCTTTGGGTTCTTAAGGAAGTGCACAAATTCCATTATTTCTTGTTTTGCTTCGTCACATCCAGCAACATCTTTAAAATAAACCTGCACAACTCATAATATAAGTGGGGAAGATAAGAACTTTATCCAAGACAAGATGCAGTTGGACAAATCTATAAAATAACTTGTTAAGCCATCCTAACAAACTCCATTAGTGTATTTCAAGAATTTATTTTTTCATCTCACTGCATAACAAGCAAGGGGTTCTTCTTTTTGATATACTTAAGACCCCATCATAACTAAGGTAAATGACATTGAGGACTCTATGTGACTTGTGGGTATGTGGTAATCGAACCTCATTAAGTAGCTTCTTGTGTGGGGCTATTGTCACCTCTTTTTGCATTTCCACCATTTCTTCGCTAAATGTAGAGGTGAATTTCAATTTAAGTGGTGGAAAAGTAAAAAGGGCGCTGCAATAACCCTTTTCTTCCACATTCCTTTCTAAATACTATCTTGATTGACATGCCACCACCAGTAAGCTGCCTTCAACGTTATACAGGATATGGATGTAATAGGAAATTCACATGAACAAAGGAAAACAAAATTAAAAGTCAAACCTTGTTTTTGGCATTCTTGTCCACCTTTGTGATCTGTGCTTTCCCTATGCTGAATATGCCACGTCCACCTTTTGCACCACCACCTCCAACACCAAACCCAGATTGCGCTTTGCGCCCCATGTAAATCAAGGAGCCCAACACTAAAAGTGTAGGTGCAAATCTCATTATCTCTTGGTACCACACCATCTCAGAAACGTATGTCACAGGAACATGTTCATGCGGATCTATTCCCAAGGCTTCCTGGGCTTCCTCAAGTTTCTCTTCGAAAGACTCAACACTTCCAATAGTAAAATAATACTTATACTGACTAGAATTATCTCCACCAGCAGGGCTACTGGCAGGACCCTCAAACGTACCATCAGCTTCACCAATAACAGGAGCACGTGGTTTGTTTCTCACATACACTTTTGCGGTTGACTTGTTAGAAACAACAATCCGATCCACTAAACCAGGTTCTAGAAGCCTGTTCTTAAACTCTTGGAAACTAATCTGCAAAACGTAAATGCAAGATAAGATGTCAAAATATAAAGATAAAATATAAATCCACAAATACACGTCTGGAGAAACATAAAAATTAAATGTAGTCCATCAAATTAACAATTAAATAAAGTAGTTTGCAATAAAACAAAGTTAAGGTTCACTCTGCGGGCTCTCATTTGCATTGGGTAGAGGACAGCACAGCACTTTTTCCACAGTGTAAAGGATCAACCATCACTCGAAGTTAACTCCACATGTACTAAAGCTCCCATGGTTAGAGCATGCATAAGGCTAAAGCACAGGTTCTCTAAATGAAGTGGAGAGGTATAGTGGCAACATAAAGCTGCCATTTACAATATAATCCTAACTTAAGAAGGAAATAATCAAGAACTATACTTCCCAAAGCTGTATAGACAATGAAAATTTAAAGTTCTTTTAAAGGACATACCAAAAAAGGTACAGTGTAAACAAAAATCTTTAGATCCCATCGGGGACCAAGGTATCTTTCCTCATTATTCAACCTTTGTTACTCTGAAATGCATCTCTGCAAGCTTAAAGATTAAAATGAATTTAGATCCCAAAATCTATAGATCCCACAGTAGGGACCATGGTGCCTTTCTATACTATTTAACCTTCGAAACTCTAAAATGCATCTGTGCCTTAAAGATTAAAATGAATTGAGGCTGGAGTCTAGATAACTATGAATAAAATCTCTGCCTCTCACGATCAAAAATATCTCAATTCAGATTTTGATGAATCATAAATTCCAAGATTTCAAGATAGACCAATTAAAAGCAAATAAGTGGGGTTGATATTTGTGAAGAAAGTAAAGCTCCAGCAAAAACATAAAAACAAAAAACAAAATTTCAGTTTAAGTTTTACCAGTCAACCACATTCCCCTTACATGATGCCAGTCTCTAAAAGAAGGAAGACAAATAGCCGCAAAAGAAAATTTCCAATTTGTGTTCTACTGAAGTTGAACGCATAAAGCATCAAGCAAGAGCTGCATATGTTCTGATGGTAGTAGCAGTTTTCTCAATTTCCCAGAAAGAAAATATAGGATAACTAAGCATTAAAGTGATAAACAGGAAGCTAAATACATAATGAACCAATTCTGGTGGTTGATTCATAGATAGAACTAATACACTTCAAACACAGCAATAAAACTACTTTGCCACATAAGTTTTCTCAGCAACATAAAGATTAAATAATCCATGAATTATTCCGTTTTATTGTTAACAAGTGTGTAAGGCAAGAGGCAAACTCCTGACAGGTTAATATGGAAACAATCTTAGGCAAGGTTACCTCAAGAAGCACATACAGAAACTTGAATTTTCACTGACATCTATTCACTGAAAACGCATAGGGAAGCAGGAAAAACAATTAAGGAACAAAGATGGAGGACAGAAAGCAACTTAATGATGTAGCACTTGTAGGGATTAGAACAATAACTTTCCCAAACCATATAGCAAACTATTCAATTGAGAACCGCTCTGTTCAGTCCCAAAATGGATAAGTACACTGGGCAATTTTTCAGAGCGTGATGTAAGATTGCATAGAAATTATCAATATATTGTGATCACTCAGCTATAAGTGATAGGATTTGACAAAAGTCGGATGATGGGTCATATCAACAAAGAAGGTAGATCCTTTGACAAGAGTGCAGGGCCTCAGGCATATCAATCAGAAGGAACATAATGTATCCATCATTGACTGTCAGAAAGAATATGAATTGAATATTCAACAGAAATGAAGCATATGAAGGAAATTTGCAATCATTCCATGTCCAATAACTTCCAGAAAAAATGATTCATGATATGATCCTGCTTCATGAAATATGAACAAGGAAGAAGCAGCGGAGAGCAGAAAACTCACAGAAAAGCACCTCTTTTCTCCTCTCTCTTTTTTAGAGAATACATGTTTATTATCTCACTATTAATGCATTACTACCTCCTAGCAACAAGTTTGAATTCAAAATACGCTTACATGTTTATTTCCTCATAGTGCAAACGTTAAAGAATAGAAATATCAGTTTGAGAAACCACAGGCCAGGAAAAAAAAAAAAAAAAAAGTTCATCTCAACATGCTCTTACCTGTTTCTCATCACGAGGACCGATTGGAAAAGCCGAAATCACCAGCGCAGCCAATAACAATGGTGTCATTACATTTTGATAAAGCTTATACAAAATTTCCTGAGAATTGCCAGTATCATCTCCTTTTGAGTCTCCTGCCAAAACAATAAGCAATAAAATCAAGTTTTTCCTCATCCCGGCAGATCAATGAATTCAAATAAACTGACCTCATGTTATTCAATCAATCCCTCCTGAAACAGCATAAGCAAAAATAACCAGAAGTTGAAAATAAGCTTGTACAGGGCCAAAAAGAAATTTTACAGAGCTTATCTATTAACAAAAAAATACACCCAAACTTGAAACCGGCAAGACCTTCCCAGCTTCCCCCACAGGATAGGGGTGGTGTTGGGAGGGAAGAGGAGAGCCGCCAGGCCAGAAGAGATGAGAAAGTAAGGGGTGAGGCTCAATAACAAAAACAGTTGCACTCTCATATTTCCAGAAAGCATGTCACTCATACTAACTAAAACTTACTCGCAAGATCCTTGGAGAAACCAATAACAAAAACATTAAAAATCTGGTTCTCACGGATGTCCAAAGTCCATTTATTACCTTTGGATCCAGATTTCTGCTCGTTCTGTTTTGGAGTTTCTTTCTTTTGTTTAGGAACAAAATTCTCGTAATCTACAAATAAAACCCAAGCCAACAGGACCAATAAGAAACGGAATCAATCTCTCAGAGTATCATTAAAAGAATAGAGTCATAAACTTAGAGAAAAACTATACTTTTTTTCTTTGGAGCTTCGCTGGAGAACAGTCTACGAAATTTGGCGTTAGCAAAAACATAATCCAAATCCTTCAAAAACGAATTCTTGGAAACGGGGCCCTTTTTCACCACAGCCGCAGCAACATATTCCCTGATAAACCTTAATTTTACAATAAACTCGTCGCTTTTACACCTATTAACAAAAGAACCCACAAAATCTCCGTTCCTATTCCAGATTGCTGACTTCCCTTTGTAAGCACCCTTTATCGCGTTCTGCACCAACAAGAAAAACCCAACAACGAAAGAAGATAAAGTTAGCAACTTCACGCAGCAAAATCATCGATGAAAATCAATGCAAACTTACCCTTGAAGAAGAAGAGCGGCTGAGATTTGAGAAAATCATGATTAATCTGAAATAGTTAAAACGAACAGAAAACTTTCATTTGTAATTGGATGCGTTTCAAATTAAAGGGAGAAGAAGATAAATCAAGGGTACTTAGATATCTAGATAACTTTATGGTGGTTATAACTGGGGTTTATTACAAGAATCGAGCATTCCCCCTTTTTTCCACTCCGTTCTCTATCCTTTTTGTTTTTTCCCCCCCTATATGAATGAGATCAAGAATGCTGATGGAGTCAGAAAAACCTCCGAAGTAATTGTTGAAGGCAGAGAAGAGCAGATTGGCATAGATTTATCAACTTACACAAGGGGCTCGCTGTCTAGGCGTGGTTTTTGTTTTAGGTCCTTGTTTTAAGAGAAAAGGGGTTTCAAAATTCAGATGATTGATGGGATTGTTAGATATTTGCTAACTGTATGCATGACGCGACCCAAAAGTTTATCGTATGCAAATATAAGATTACAGAATAAGGTTTTTCCATCACAAAATTACGATGTAAAATGATCACATCATTTGGACGAATAAACAAAATAATAATGTGTACAAATATACTCTTTCATCATGTCATTTATTTCATAATAAGTTATATAATGTTTAAGTTTTTACCATATAGTATCAAAACGTCGCATATAACTTGAGTTACAATTCAAAATTAAATGAAAAAGGTAATATTTGAAAGTAATGGGCTTGATATTTTTTAACTAGTAAACATATCACTTATATACATACATATAATACATTATATACATACATGCAAACACATATATTATAGATACACGTATAGAAAAGCAAAGGAAAAAAATGTCGGCCGCAGTACGCAAACTTGGGAAACAAGATGGGACATGTTATGTCGTGCCTTTAAGTTTGACCATAAGTTTTATGTTCTTCTACCGTTGACGATTAAAATAATGAGATAATATTATATAAGATTTGCATACATACAAAATAAAAGATGATAAGCTAAAACAGGAATCTGTATATATTTTATATATTTGATTGGTCAAAAAGTAATTTGTCGTTACAGGAGCAATGTAAAATTTAATCATGGATGGAGCAAAATCATATAAGCCACCTGTTCCTAATCGAGATAATCTTAAAACTTAAAAGAAAGACATCGCATGTAGTGGTTTATCGTTATAGATTAGATTGTTTCTTTTTTATGGGTAGATATCCATCAGAGTTAACCTCCAAAATAGCTTCCTATTTCAAAACTATTCACTAAATAGCACCAGTTTAATATTATTTCACAAAACAGCATCGTGTAATTATAACATCTCTTTAATATATTTTAGAAAGAAAAAAGGAAAAATATTTATTTAATATTAGTAATAGAAACTGCACTCCAGCGCAAGCCGTTTCATCCCTCTCACCTTTTCTGCTACAACTACATTTTGCAGTCCTTCCATTTTTTTCATAAAATAAAACCTAAAAGAAAAACCTTACAAAAGTACAATTTTTTTCTGCAATAGTAACTTCATCATCGATTTAATAAACTAAGTTGGCGTTTGGTTGGGGGATATGGGAATGAAGGAATGGGTTTGGAGGAATCCAAACTCATTCCGTCGGTTTGTTTGGAGTAAATGGGGGAATGGATTTCATTTTGATATCCAACTATTTGGAAATGGATATCGTTTTTTGATATACTAGGCCCCCATATCTATCAAAATGTGGGAATGGGGAGCCACCGGTCAACGCTGCCGGCCACCGGTCCGCCGCCGGTCCGCCGCCACCGGCGACCACTACTCCGACCGGTCACTATTTCTATTCCCATTTTAATACCAAACAACTATCACTTTTAACCCCAAACTCATATCCTCCAAACCCATTCCCTATCATACCCATTCCGATTCTAATTCCGATTCCCAAGTGCCAACCAAACGCCACCTAAAATGATTCACTAAATTGGCTGCACTTCTTATATTGTGAAGTTGCAATTGATCGACACAGCTTGATTCATTATGGGTCACCGGAAAACAATATTTGTGTGTTTCTAATACATCGGTATGATTATGTACCTCCGACCTCCCATACAATGTCATAAGCGGGAGCCTGTAGCGCAACTTGGTAATGTCGTTGTAGCTTCATGATCGAGTTTGTAAATTTCGGAAACTCATATTTTCGCTTGAAGAGGTTAGTTGTATTGTTTTTACTAATCCCTTGAGTTTGAAATTTTATTCATTGCTACTTCCATTCATACCTTCCCAAGGTTGAGTGAAAACTTTCGAAAATGGAGATATGTAATAGAATATGAAGGTGTGCTATCGACTCAATATAATGTATTCAATTTGTTTATTCATTATGTAATATTGAAATCAGATTAAATGTTAGGTGACATATGTAGTTCCTCTGGTGGAATCAATGCTAAGACTGATAGTGTAGAAAATTAACTTCTTTCGCATGCATATATACATAGTATGTGTAAGTATGTGTGTAGGATAAGAAAAAAGGAAAATGAAAGTCTTGTGGTTCGGTATAATTATCTTTAGACGTTATATACTTTGTACATCTACCTTTGTACTTTAAAAGGTGTTTTCGGTGCATTAGGTTTCCGTGTTTACGTAAGATCTAAAAAAAAGTTGAATCGTTTTGCGATATAATATATGCAGTCTTATCCTAAACCGCTTCTGTGGCTTAAACCTATGAACTCAAAATTATAAAACATCAATAGAGCGTGAATTGACTATTCTAGCCCAACCAATACTCTTCATCACTTGTTGGCGAAGGTTGAACTCCAACCCAAAGGGTCCCCAGTCAATACTCTTCATCACTTGTTGGCAACGGTTGAACCCCAACCCAAAGGTCCTCCACTGTCTCAGCCCTAAGAAGCTGCGTGAAGGAGGTAAATCAGGAGTTCAGCGGCACTGTCCCAGCCCCAAGAAGCTGCGTGGAGGATGTAAACCCACACAAGGTGTGCTCCCACAAACCATGCCTTTTTGGCCTGGCAGCAGAGTAACACACACTGTACGCGTCTCTGAATTCGAACTCATGACCTCTTGTTGACAATCTCTAACCCAAGTACCAATTGGACTATGCTATGGAGTCGTTACTCTTCATCACTTACCATCCTGTTTGGTCGTCCCACCACCACCCTCATCTCCCTTCATCTCTCTCGCCCACCCCCCACCCCCACCCTTCCTCCAAATTTCAGCCACCCTCCACCCCTCCCAGCAGCCCCTCTCCGTTTCAGCCATCTTCCACCACCTCCCAACAGCCTTTCTTCTATTTAAGCCATCCTCCTGCAATTGTAGACACCTCCATCCATCCCAATAGCCCCCCTTATCTAGCCTCCATCTTCCCATCTCAGCCTCCATATCCGCATATTCCCCTACAAAAATCAAGAAAAAATCGATGGCAATTCTACTACTCAGTGTCTAGCATAAATGGACAAAAATTTAACAAATCCAGCAAATACCAAACATCAGTCAAATATAAAAATCTCTAAAAAGAAGGCAAACTTAATTGTAATCTTGCTTTGCCACTAGTGCCAAAGAAATAAATAATAATAAGTAGATTGAAACTCAATAAGGTTGACGGAGATAGGTGGGTGTAGGAGGGGGAGGAGATGGAGGTAGGAGGGGTGGAGATGGTGACGGAGTATATTTTCGGTGATGGAAGATTTGTTCTAAAAGGTTAAAGATTAGGCTTAATTAGATTTAATTAGATAATTAAGTGGTGATTTTATTTTGTTTCAAAACTAGAGAAGGTGTAAAAGTATATATACAAACCGCATGCGGTCTAAAAATACTTAGGTCAAACCACATGAATATTGATGTATGTTTTCCATATAATATTACCTTTGAGACCATGTAATTGTCATATTGATTATATTTATTTTATAATTTATTAGTGAACAAACATAAGTTCAGACATAACGACTCAAAAGTTCCGTAAACATGAATGATAAAAGTCAGGCTATGTCATACCACAATAAATTACACGAAATAATAACATAACATATAAAAATCAAAATATTTTATATTAGAAAACGTTTTACAATGAGTACCATTTACCTTATTGAATACACTATATTATTCATGTTAGTTATATTTATACTAAATTATTGAATCAAATAATTAAATTAAGTGAGTCTAAACATGTTTTACATGGTTGCTTAGGGAGGCTAATGACCATTTTGAAAATATTTATATAAGTAATTAATGGTTACTGATTCACAAATGTGTCTTTTGTTGGAGGCTTGGAGGACAACAGCCCGTTTGGCCGTAACCTTTTTTTTTTTTTTTCTAATGCTGGCAAGCCGTGAACATCTAGATTGCGATAGCCGGCTGGTCTAATTCCGGACCATGGTTCTCGACGTTCAGCATCCTAATCTTGTAATCTGAGCCATTTTTCTGCTCTAGGCCATGGATACTTCTGCAACTCTATCCTACTCACCGATAGTTTATTTTGGAACAAATCCCACAGGTAAATACCCGGTTTCTTCACTCCGATATTTTAACAAACAGCTGCCAGGCAAACTAGGCTTGAAAAGTTCGCTCACCCATAAGAATCTCAATACTATAAATTTTCGACTAGGCATTCCTGCAAACTACTACAATAGATTCAGTATTGATAATCTTTCTTTGAAAAACACCGGAAGATTCTCAACCATTTGTTTTTCGTATTCAAGCTCGGCAAGGAGTGCAGAGTCACAAAACCCTTTGCTTAAGCGTTTGCAGCGCTTCTCTTTACAGTTCCTGAATTCATTCTTTTTGAAGTTAACCCCGTTTGATATCTTCAAATGGTCTCTGGTTTTCTCTATTGCAATTGCAGCATCAAAATGGATTCTGAATAGTCTGTTCAATCCCTTCTTTTGGACTTATTTTAGCTGGAGTTGGTTGTTTTGGCCTTGGATGGTGGCGATTGGTATTGCTATTTATGGACTTTACTGTCTCAGCAAGCATTTGCGTGGTGAAGCTAATACTTTTGAGCAACTTGCGATCGTTACCTCAGCATTTACTTGGCTTACACTTGTCCCTCCTGCCCATTTCAATGGTTTTCTTGAAGGCTGGCCTTTTGTATTTTTCTTTATATACCATTATTTCTTCTTCCTGAACGTCACTGTATGTAAACGACTATATGGTGATTATTACCCGAGAGAACATGATCCAAAGTGGGATATTACCTTGCCCAATTGGCAAAAGATACTGTTTTGTACCGGAGTGATGGTTGCCCATTGGTTGGCTGCTTTTGAGGGGCCGGAGTTGCACCTTCTTCTTGGTGGTTGGCAGAATGTAGGTGTATGGGCATTGATCATGATGACAATATTCATACAGCATCACTCCACGCTGTATTTGGCCAAGTATTCAGAGAAGATCGTAGTGCCTACTGTCGTCGTTCATTTTGGACCTTATCGGTTTGTCCGTCATCCAATATATGCCTCCACGATGCTTTTGTTTGTAACTTATTTTGCTGCACTACGAGCACCCATGAGCATTTTCTTCATTATTGCTGTGTGCTTATTGTACTATGACCAAAAGGCAAAATTGGAGGAGTTGACAATGGTTGAAACTTTTGGTGAGATGTATAATGAGTATAGGAGAAAGGTTAGGTATAAGTTCATTCCTTTTGTTTACTAGTTTATTCGACTGTTGCGGTTGCTATGTTATTGTTATAGTTCCTTGATCATTTGGCATTACCTACTTATTTTCTGGAAAGGTCTTGGCTTTGTAATGCTTGGTTTGTGGACACTAATATGATTAGTTTAATATTGTCCTTTCATGTTCACAGTTAAACATATTGATGCTGCAGTATTTATCTTTGAGCAAGTTGGTTTTACTTGCTCTTTAGTTCACTTCATCAAGGTTATGACTTTTTCATACATTTCTTCCAAATCATTCCCACTTAATATTTGCCCAATGCTTTCCTTATTCGTTCTTTCCCTGTTATGTGTTCGAAGTTTGTGTAGTGACCTGCATCTATTATTTTGCTCACAGTATAGAAGTTACTATGTTGTTGCATACAAGAGAACCTTAAAGTCGCTGCAGTAATCATATTATTCGGTAATATCCCATTTCCTTTTCCCCGTTTTTGGTGCTTTCCATGTGTAATTTTCCATCTCCTGGTAATTTATAGTCGAAAGATATAAGCCAGTCCTTTGAGCTTCAGATATTATTGACTACTTTCTATGTTACTGCAGTTGAACTGAAGTTCCAAAGTTACTTAAATATTTTTGTGTGCCATTTGTATTCTGCTTCTGGACGTGTTTTATAGCTGTATACGTGTACGCGTATAATTCTTTTTTTTTTTTGCCAAAGTGTTACTTCACAACCATTGAAACATTTGGTGCATTGGCAGCGGGTTTTTCGCGCTGTCATGTATGTATTGGTATCTTTATTTTGTGGCATCAAGCGCAGGTGTTTTGAGTATGCTCCACTGTTTTGTATTATCAAGCCTGGGATGTAGATCTCTTCAAACCCATCCAAAGTGGAAGTATCATAACCTGTCAGGGACCTGTATCTACTAGGAACATATGAAAGAATACTTGAAAAACCCTGATGCAGTGAGGGAAGCAATTTAGTAATATGCAGACATGACATTTTATTTTCTCGTTTTCAAATTTTATTTAATAGATGTGGTTCACTTGACATATTTGACGAGTCATTTTTGATCATATAATTCCTTTTTTCGCGTTTGATATGTTGGTTCACCTATCTTTGGCATGCTTCGTTGAAAAAGAAAATAACGTTTTGGGAGTTCTCTCAAACAAGTTGGATGAGTAGGTAGTTCGGCCTTTTTTCAATGTGAAGCTAGGCGAGTTGAGGTGATGTATATGTAATGTTACTTGAATCCTGGTTGCTGTGTGATGAGTATTCACCGGAGTTTATAGAAGCACATAGAAGTCTGGCTGTTGCCACTTCGAAACTTAAATCAGTTTTTTAGTGGATCAAGTTTTGAAAAGCCTATATCATTTGTGCTGTTCACAACACACACTAAATTGTATACACCTGAATAAAGAAGGAAAAAAAGACTCTAAGCTATAGTTCAGTTGGTGTTTGGGTTGAGATATTGTTATAGAAAGGTATAGGTTTGAACCAGGACACGCTCAACGTAAAAACAACACTGTTATCTGGATCTGAAGTCCAAAGACCTAAATCTGATTCAATATGGTGTTGGGTTATAGGTTTGCTTTACACTTAGTTCTTTATGTGGGTTGTCTGATAATGTCTTATCAGATCGTTGGTTTCATGATTTAAATCATCCGTATAACTTTATAAGATTATGACATTAGAAGCTTCTGGAACCAAAGATTTGACAGTTGGATTCAAAACGAAGAAGAAAAAAATATGTGACCATCTAGACATAGACACGTGTTGTCTTGTCTTGTAGTCCAGCTCAGATTGCATGTCTAAATGCTGTTAACAAGGAAGGTGTAAATTTTATAACCATTTTGTATACATTATGTAAAATGTTGTTGAGTTGCTATTCGTGAAGCGTGTAACGCATTATCAAATTTACGATATCAGGATCAATTCAAGTACAAATTCTTTTGTGGTGACAGTGGACTAGTAATAGGCTAATAGCGCAACACGTAAAAAGAAATGATATAAAAAGTTATTTGTCGTTTGAACGCATTTTCTTCGGGTCATTTACAAGTAAAAGTCTGCACGGGGTAATTATCCTAAAGTTATAGTTGGTATTTGTGACGCTCCAAGGCTAGACCTGAGATGTCATATTTGTCGGTTTTTTTTTTTCTTTCAAGAAGTACGTATATTCGTCGTATTTCTTTTTTAAGGAATACAAGGTTTTTTTATAAGACGTAATAATCACATTCCAATAATATAAATAAAGTTCAATAACAATTACTAAAATCATTTAATATGATTTCCAAAAATAATCATCGTCCAAAAGGAATATCATATTACTTAGATAAAACTATTCTAAATACTCAAAATAATAACTATAATGAACTCGACTCAAAACTGGTGTGTAAAATTTATTGCTAATGCTCATTCACCTCTTATCACTAGTCATCCTCCTTAATGTAAAAATACTTGTCTTTTATGTCTGCAAAAAATAATAAATAATGGTGTGAGCCAAAACGTGTTCAGTAAATAATATGACTATTTTTTGTGGAATCATTTATGTCCGAAAAGCAAGTTTTGAAATATCACTAACTTTCATATGAAATAAAACAAAGTCAGTTTTTCAACCTTTAAACACCTCATAAAGTGTTATTACTTTTAGTTCTTAACTAACTTATATCATTCGCCACATTAAATCGTCTAGAAGAAATCTATTATGAAAGGGCTCATTGATCTTCACCATGAGACGACTGTATGAAGCTTAAACCCCCCCCCCCCCACCCCCTTATATTCCGCGCTCTAGCAACTCGCTATAAGTTGATATACCACATAATATATAATATAAATTTTTTTATGTGACCAGACACACAACAGCACAAAGCCCATTTTCAACTCAAGACATCATCAATAGACTTTCATATAAAACATACACGTCATAATATATAACCCGCTAATCCATGATCCAATTTAATATCATCTTGCAGATATACAAGCAAGATGTTCTTACTTTTTCCTTTCTGCCGAAATCCTACAGCTTTGGAGTTTGCTCTGCTACTTCATATGCACGGTCACTTTTTCTTTTGGCATGAGTATACAATAACTTTACTTCGTTACCTTAAAGGCTTCCGTCTATAGCGTGATATGGAAGACCGGATGTACGCAAATATACTTATGTGTTATAAATATGCGGAGGTTATTTCTCCATGACCCATAATAAAAATTGTGTCAAGCTGTGTCGATCAACTGCTAATTCACAATATAAGAAGCGCAATCAATTTAGTGAGTAATGTTTCTTTATTATATCATATGCTAACTATTGGAAATAAAAACTTCTTTTAGCACGAGTATATACTCTCATATTCCATATTTATCTATTGGTAAGTTTCCCTAGGTTCATAACTTTTACTTGAATTGCTTTTGTGACGCTTATAAATTGTGTGTGAATATTATACCTAAGTTCATTTTTTTTCACCTTATTATCTTTATCTTATTTCCCATGATTTTCTTTGAGATCGAGGTATCGTTTGTGTGTCTCTCACTCTTTCCATACCCTAACGATAATTTTTACTGTCGTTAGGATATACTGGATATGTGTGTTATTGTTGTATTGTTTATTTCCCATGATTATCATTTTATCATATTTCTATAACTATGATTATTACCGTTTATTTCTTATAAAAATACCAGCCCGGATCCTTTCATTGCAGGAAAGTGAGGCCCCGACTGCGTGACACTTGACATTATAGGCTGTGAATATGGCCAACAGAATAGGGATAGGATCCTCTTACTGCAAGGAGGTGCAGTGACGCGTGACCACGCGACATATGGCAGCAAGAGGGGTTGGTGAGGCTAGATACATGTGACTCTCATCTAGCCTTATCATCCACCCTTACTGCCACGTGTCGCGCAGGCACAAAAAAGGTGAGGAAAATGGGGTGAGGAGATCCCTCTTGTGTGAAACTTGGTGCAATAACGGTAACTTTCACCAAGGAGTGAAAACCCCATTCAGGGTATAATAGTATTTTTCTCAAAGTAATACTTCAAAAACAACAAGAGTTGCTATATATGATAAGATATAAATCTACAGAGCCTGTAAGATATATATTTACACAGCCCGTAGATAAATGCACACATGCATAAACATAAGTTTAAGTTCCTACATGGAGTTGAAATATATACTAACAACAACATTCATTTTTCTTACTACGTGGGATCCATTTAAAATATATAACTAAACACAATTTTTTATATATCATTTTTCATATTCTATTCCAAACTCCTAATGGAATTTGTAAGTTTCTTGACGTCGCATTTAAAGAGAATATTGCCGGCTGTCCTATCCGAAATTGAATATGCATGTATTGAAGCCGGTACTCCAGCTTAGTTATCTTTTCTTTATACTTCCAATGTTTTTCTAGACCAGAAGAGCACTTGAACTCCACTGCAGTTGTACGTATGGGAAAAAAGAAAAGAAAAAACCGCACAAAAACTTCTGAATGAAAAACTTTACGCATCGAAAGAGATTAGTTACGGTTCTCGACAATGAATATGAAACAAAACAATAATAAAAATAGTTAAATCTAATCAACTCTTTGAATATTATCTTAGGTGCTTCTTCTGTATGGCGGACGGCGATGTTAATAATCTAAGCAAACAGGAAAAGTGCTTCTAATTTCTTAAATTAGACAATTAAACATTATATTCGGTTTATGTTTAATAAAATCCATTTATTAGTACAAATTCTTATTATTGTGTTATATATACAGGTAGAGTCTCATTGGAATCAAACTCTCTATCCCTTGGGATGGAGGTATTGTTTGTCTGTCTTTCACCTCTCCAGACACTAACGGTATCTTTTGTTCTCGTTGGAATATACTAGGTATGATGATTCTTGTTGTTGTGTACCTTTCGGTTGGCTATTACAATTTAATTAGCTTATTTATTTTAATTGTCAAATTGTAACCACATCCACTATATAAAGTCATTTATTTCTCATACACATTCTTGATAATTCAATGCGTCACCTACTAACGTGCACGGGCAATGTTTTTTAATTCACATGAATATGTTGATTTGTTGTAACATTTCCTAGTTACTCAGTGCCAAAATACATCAATTATGTTTGTATATAACTATATATCCGTGTACATGTATGTGTATCTATATGTATATACATATATACATACGTTTATATGTACATATTTGATTTTTTTTAACCCGAACAAATTATTACAACGTGAATTGATGACCTCAATTGTGAATACATGAATCTGATTCTAGTCTTATTGAATGAGACTGAGCAAGACACACGCAAAAAAGAAACTAGGGAGAGAGAAAATTTTTTTTTAAAAAAGTTTTATTTAGGATTCTGATTTTATTTTTATTAATTGCAATTACTAACAGAAACTCAAAGAAACCTAATCCAAACGGCAAATCTAAAATATCTCATTTGACGACATTAAATCTGTAAGTAACGGGGCGGATCTTTAATTTTTCTATATTTTGGATGTAGCATGTAACTAATTAACATATGGTTATGTGCACGCACATGTACATATACACATGCGTATATATACATATACGCATACATATATACATACATATGTATTTATATATATAAGTGATAACGATACACCAATTAGTTTCCCATCTTTTATAACACATATATTCATTAATAATTTTTGAGTTGATTATCATAATTAGTAGTCTTAATATGTAAATCCATTTATCTTATGTTCAATTCTCATGCGTTGCAATCGCTTATAAGGAGTTATCTGCACTTTTTTGTTCATTTATATACAGGATTAGGCTAATCTAACTTATAAGTTCATAAAATCATTAGATAAATATGATCGAAGATTCAAATTTTTATTACCATTGTCGCTTATGTTTTTGGTTACAAATTCAAAACTCCTTAACTGATTGATAATCGAGAGATGCACATATATCTATTACCAATTAAACGCCACATATTAATCTTTTACACGCTTCAAAAAAAATTCCATTAAGTATAAGTTAGCTCTTGAAATAATTATTGGGAAAAAAGGATATGTTACCGATTTGTATAAGCGATTAAGGCTTAAAAGAAACGAGGGAAAGAAGAGAGGGAAAAAGGAAGTCATACTTAGAGCAAAATTATCGTCCCAATACACAAACATCAAGAAAGACTAGGCTTAATCAAAAAAAAAAAAGAAAAAAAAAAGAAAGACTAGGCACGTACATGTATTTATAATCTTGTCTCTTTCAGTTGTTGAAAATCAAAACCCTAAAAGGATTCTTTGCAAGAAACAATTCGCCGCCGGCTTTACATGTTTTCATCTTTCTTTCACTTATTTTAACCTTCACTACCACTCCCTCTCTCCACCTTCCAACCCCACCTCTTCTCTTGTCTCTGGGGAAAAATTTCCGCCTTGAGCACTTCATTTTTATCATTTTCTTGTGGAAAGACAAGAACCATGTTGCTTATGACTGATATTATATGACAAACATGAATAAAGTTGCAATCTTGATGCTTGATCATTGGGGTGTGGGGGCTAGTATCATCGTCTAATGAAGTGGATTTTGGAGCCTGGTTGACAAAAAAAAGATTGTATTTTCATGGACTCAAAGCTTTAATTTTGGGTTTCTGTATATGGGTTTTAGTTGTTACTGTTTTAACTAGGAAAAAGCGTGAAACTTTTTTTTTTGTTTTCTAGGGTTCCTAAGTGGAATTTGAATTTTAGGTAAAGATGATGTCCGACTTGGATAGGAGACCAATTCTTGGGAGCAATGAAAATTCTTTCGGGGATGAGCTGGAGAAAGAGATAGGTATGTTGCTTCGAGAACCGCGGCGTGATGATTTTGATGATCGTGAAAGGGAGCTGAATATATACAGAAGTGGTTCAGCTCCGCCGACGATTGAGGGTTCAATCAATGCAGTTGGAGGGTTGTTCAACCATGGAGCCACCGGCGGTTCTGCCTTTACAGAATTTGCTAGAAATAAGGGAGTTAATGGGTTCATTTCCGAGGAGGAGTTGAGGTCTGATCCTTCTTATTTGTCTTATTATTATTCGAATGTGAATTTGAACCCTAGATTGCCACCTCCTTTGTTGTCCAAGGAGGATTGGCGGTTTGCTCAAAGGCTGCAAGGAGGCAGTTCTGCTATTGGGGATAGGAGGAAGGTCAATAGAAATGAGAGTGCTGTTGGTGGAAAATCATCGTTTTCAATGCACCCAGGGTTTAATCCAAAAAGCCATGAAGTGCGGAATGAGTCGGAGGAAGTTCAGGCTTCAGTGGATTGGGGAGTTGATGGACTAATTGGTTTACCTGGATTGGGACTAGGTAGCAAACAAAAGAGCATTACTGATATTTTTCAGGTGAGTGCTACATATTTTTGTAATATATCCAATTTATGGCAATTTGATTCAGTATACCTAGTGTTCTGCGTTTCGAGGTGAGAATAATTTGTGAGATACCGGCATAAGTGTCATTTGTAATCCTTGACCTTAAAATAAGTAAAGGAAGAGACTGTGTTGAGGTTTTGTTGTAATTCTAAAACCACAATGTGTTTGATATTTTATTAGTTGATTTTGGCCCAAATAGTTAATATTTGGATAATGAGGTTGGCTGACGATTATATCCCCCAAAAGTTTGATACATGGAGCATAAATAACATTTTGGCAGAGGGGAGTGTTTTCTTCCCCCTTTAACTGCTTTTCCATTATTGTTTTGACACTCCAAGGTTGTTTCCTATTTATATTTTTTGTTGTGCGTATGAATTATCTGTGGTACGTGAATTGTTTATTTAATTTTTTAGTGATGCCAACAGTGAACTTTGTGACAAATATGCAAAAAGGTATATATATTTAAAATTAGCTTGAATAATTACCCTTTGACAGTCTTGAAAATCACGCTGGAATATTAAGAATAGAAGGTAAGTTTCTTCACTATCTGATGGAGATTAGTATTTGATACTTGCTAAATTCATTATTTGATTTCACATAAAACAGCACACAATAAAGAGGAGGTAGTTGGTTATTATTTATTGGTAAGGTTAGGCATAAGAAGTTATGGATGGATCTATATCTTCACAAGGTAAGAAATTAACTGATTTCCTTTTTGCCCAACTGGATAGGATTTTCACGAGAACAAACATTTCAACGTGTTTGTGTTGATTGCTCTGACTTCTGACCTTTCATCTGTCTTATCTATTTGTCAACAAAAATATATTGTAACTGTTAGTATTGTGAATATCTTGCAGGATGACTTTATTCGTGCCTCGTCTGCATCTGGGCGGCCTTCAAGGCCAGTTAGTCGGAATGCTCTTGATCAAGCTTCTGAGAACTTGGGATCTCTAGAAACTGAGGCAACAAACCTACACCTTGATTTGACATCTAATGACCCATTATTAACTACTAAAAATATCCAAGTCTCAACAGCTGCTCAACATGCTGCGCAATCTGTGTCATATTCTTATGCTGCGGCTTTGGGTGCTTCCTTGTCAAGAAGCACCACTCCTGATCCTAAGTGCATTGCACGAGCGCCTAGTCCTGGTCTTGCCCCTATTGGTGGAGGCAGAATGGGCAACTCAGAGAAGAGGAACATTAATAGTCCAAACACTATGAATGACGTCTCCCCTTATACAACAAACACGGCGGAGTTAGCAGTTGCATTATCCGGCATGAACCTTTCAAATGGTGCAGGCATTGAAGAAAATAATTTGTCAGCCACAATTGAACAAGATATTGAAGATCAGAACAGTTACCTTTTTGGTCTTCCAGGCAGTCAGAGTAATTCAAAGCAGCCACCATACTTGAAGTTGGATTCGGGCATAAACAGCAGCAGTATGTTGGACCTTGGTCATGATGCTCTTCACGCTGATCATCACAAAGCTACAGTTGTTCGCAGTAACAGTTACCAGAAAGCATCTTCAACTTCAGCAGTTAATGGTGCAGGTGGCCATCTTTCTCAATATCAGCAAATGGATAGTCCAAATTCTTCACCATCAAATTATGGCTACAGCGGTTACTCTGTAAATTCTTTGAATCTACCTCCTTTGTTTGAAAATGCTGCAGCTGCGTCAGCCATGGGCCTTTCGGGGATGGAATATGGAATGTTAGGGGGATCAAATGTAAGCTCTCATGCCTCTGAGCAGAGTCTTAGGGTAGCAAATCAGATGGTTGGCAATGGCCTACAGTCACCTTATATGGATCCAGCCTATCTTCAGTATTTGAGAACTGGTGAGATCGTTGCAAATCAGGTTGCTGGACTTAATGATCCAATGAATAGAAACTACATGGGCAATCCATATGTGGATTTGCTTCAGAAGGCATATCTTGGTGGTATGATGTCACCTCAGAAAGCTGCATATAGTGTTCCTGCGGGTACGAAACGCAATCATCATGGTTTTTATAATAATCCAGGATATGGTATTGGGTTGTCTTATCCTGGGAGTCCATTGGCAAGTCCTGTAGTTCCAAACTCTCCTGTGGCATCTGGTAGTCCCATGAGACGTACCGATTTTGGTATGAGGTATCCTAGTACGATGAGAAACTTGGCTGGGGGTGTCTTGGGTCCATGGCACTTGGATAATCTGGATAACAATTTTGGGTCTTCTCTGCTTGAGGAGTTTAAGTGCAATAAGACAAAATGTTTTGAGCTCTCAGAAATTGCTGGTCATGTCGTTGAATTCAGGTGAATACTCACTCTCTCCTCTATTCTACTTTCTTCGGATTCTTGTAAAACTTGGATCTGACAAAACATCTGTTGCTTAGTTCGGATCAATATGGAAGTCGGTTCATCCAACAGAAACTTGAAACTGCCACTACAGAGGAGAAGAATATGGTATTTAATGAAATCAATCCCCAAGCACTTACCTTGATGACTGATGTGTTTGGTAACTATGTGATCCAGAAGGTATTGAAGTAACTTTTATTTTTGCGATCTGTCTTACACAACATTCATGCTTTTGTGGTTCCATAATAGAACTGCGAGAATCATGCTGTGTTTTAATGACGTTTTTCCAGTTCTTTGAACATGGCATGCCATCACAAAGGAGAGAATTGTGTAGCAAGCTCTTTGACAATGTACTTAACTTGAGCCTTCAAATGTATGGTTGTCGAGTAATACAGAAGGTGATTTCTTGTTTTCTGTCTAGTAAAATGATATTTTGTTTCCATTTCTTTATAACTGTTACCAATAAATGATGTTTTGCTATTGCTATATTGCAATAGACAGCTTACTTATTAGTTTACTAGTTAGAACACTTAACTGAATTTACAAGTTGAAGATAGAGATACTTATCAAATTACCTGGACTTGTCTAGGGAATAGAAGTAGTGGACATGGACCAGAAGATCCAAATGGTGAAAGAGCTCGATGGCCATGTGATGCGCTGTGTGCGTGACCAGAATGGGAATCATGTCATTCAGAAGTGCATTGAGTGTGTCCCAGAAGAGCACATACAATTTATTGTTTGCACATTCTTTGGCCAAGTTGTTACTCTGTCTACTCATCCCTATGGTTGTCGTGTTGTGCAGGTTGAGTACCCTTTTTTTGGGCCTTATCATTCTATGTGACATGATATTATTGGGGGTAAAGGCAATGTTTAAAAATCTATTTAATTTTCTTTATCTTGCAGAGAGTACTGGAGCATTGTGGCGACCCAGAAACCCAGCATAAAGTGATGGAGGAGATCTTGGGATCTGTGAGCATGTTAGCTCAGGATCAATACGGAAATTACGTTGTTCAGGTTGGTGCGACCTTTTAGAAAGTAAATCTGTATGTCTCCATGTAAAGAGAACGTCTCTCTGCATGACTTTCTTCTACTTTCACAAAATGTGCAAGAGTATTGTGTTTATATACAAGGGTTTATGATTTTATTGACATGGCATTATATATTTTTATGGGATTTAAGATATTTATGTGCCTGAAAAAAGCTCCATGCAGGTGGTTTTCTGTAAAAGATTCTCACTGTGTAGTGGCATGTATGTTTGTCAAATGTATTTTGATGCTTCTCCTAAAGGTTCTTCTGAATTATTATCTCGCAGCATGTACTAGAGCATGGGAAGCCACACGAACGCTCCACAATAGTTCAGGAGCTTGCTGGAAAAATAGTCCAAATGAGTCAGCAGAAGTTTGCCTCGAATGTGGTTGAGAAATGTTTGACTTTTGGCGATCCTAGTGAGCGTCAACTTCTTGTAAATGAAATGCTTGGGACCACTGATGAAAACGAGCCTCTTCAGGTAAATTAAAGGAGTCGGACTTGTTATATGATGATTTGGTAATTAATGCCAAGAACCAAGTACTTTGGTGATGTCCTCTTTGCACTTTTACAAGTGCAAATATTTTACTCAGACCCCCCCCCCCCCCCCCCCCCCCTCTTGTCATTTGTTGCTATGTTTATGATGGTCACTTGGAGCTATCAGGTTATGGTAATAAACTGGTTACAATGTTTTAAAATTTTACAATTTGGGTTTGGTAGGCTGAATCTTGTTGGTTGTCTAGCTGGTTAGGGGTCTTATACGTTGATCTTGCTTTCCTAAATTTTGGTGTATTTCAGTGGCTGCATTATTTATCCATTGGAGGATTCAATGTATTGTTTACCAAACTTCTGTTCTTGCTTTTGATATCCTTCTGAACAATGGTTTGGTTTGGCATGAAAACGGGTATAGTCTTAAGATCAAAAGAACAATAAATTTTACCATTTATTATTTTTAGGGTATAATATGGTTTGTTATCCCTGTGTACAGTTCTGTTATATATAGTTCATCTGCTACCGTGTGGACATTGTTTGGAGTCTTTGGTGGTCTTATGGTTGTCAATTTGTATGATTCCCTTTGCTTAGCATCCTATTCTTGGTTAGATATAACCCCCTTCCCCAAATTGGTCAAACCTCCTTTTTAGATCTGCCCTGTCTGTAGTATATCATTTGGACACAGATCCATTATTATTTGTTATTGTGAGCATACAGGCAATGATGAAGGACCAGTTCGCAAATTATGTCGTGCAGAAAGTGTTGGAAACATGCAGTGATCAGCAACGTGAATTGATCTTGTGTAGGATAAAAGTTCACCTGAATGCTCTAAAGAAGTACACCTATGGGAAGCATATTGTAGCTCGTGTAGAGAAACTTGTAGCAGCTGGAGGTACATCATTTTGTTTTGGGTTTCTGTGTGATTCTCTATGGAAAAGACATTTCTGGTACCTTGGATTCTTTATATTTGCTAATCTGGGGTCAGACTTGAAAACTTTGTCTTGTTTGTCCTCTGTTTTTCATTCGTTCCAGGATATTAGTGGTCTGTGATGTCGAAACAAACATGAGACTAAATTGTATTAATAGTTTCTGTGGGAAGCAGTTACATAAACCACATGTTTTGCAATCTTTTTTAAGGGATACAATTGAACTCCAGATCCCTGTCTTTTAAACCCCTTTTGTTCCTTTGTCCTGTGTTCTCCTTACAATGTCATATTTCTGCAACCGAAGATTGATAATCTTGTTTCATTTGCAGAGAGGAGAGCTGCTCAGTCAGCACATTGTGCTTAGATCAGATAGGAAAGGAAGTTGTACAGCTAACAGAGGATAGTTTGAGCTACCTCTTTGTCTTTCTTCAATATCTAGTTGTGTCGGCCCAAATTACCCAGGGATCTGTTGGGCAGTGGAAATAAAGTTGTTCTTGTACTAGAAAAATGTACATTCTGTAGCTTGAGTTTATACAGTAGAATGTAATAAGATGAGGCTCAGATGTCCCGATGGCTTTGCAGAGGATTTCAGGTACAGAACTTTCAAATGATGTAAAAAAGTATAAAAAGGGGGTGAGATGGTTGATCATCTCATCGCGACTGTACAAAAAGGTGTCTTGTGGAGAGTTTGGTCTTGTAGTTGAGGCCAGAGGTCCTTACATGTATGAGTGACAATTTTCCTTGTTGCGCCAAGTATATGTATATCACTTGGGTTGATCTTTCTGTTGTACGTATTAATTATGGGTGTGCATTTTTACTGCATCATACTTTGGGTGTACGTTTCTAATGCGTCGAAGGTACATATGCAGACAGATTTGCCATAGAATCTTGATTCTTTGCTAAGTATGACAAGCCATTATTTTATCAAATATGAATATTTTCTGTAGCTACGTTTGTGAGAGTCTGACTAAAAAAGTGTTTCTCGTCCATTAGGTTTTGTGTGTTAGGTTTTTGTGCTTGCACATAGTATAAGAAGCGGCCGGATCGTTTCTTGATATGATGTACGTAATTTTATTTTACACTTCGTGCAAGAGTATGTTTTTACGGTTTGAACTTGTGGCCTCAAAGTGACAATAGTACTCTTATCAATTGTTCTACGGTACGTCCTTTTGTGAGATATGACTATATAAGTGATATATTTGTTCTTAATTAAAGGAACAATTTGGTTCCCTCCTACGCTCAAAAAAAAAAAAGAAGTATAAAGGAACGAGAAAAGACAATATAAAAGTAAAAATAGCTTACTGACTAATAACAAAATTACTCTTTTTTGGCGTAATTAGCGGAGTATTATAGGCACTTTTTTTTAAATAAAAAGAAGCTATTCGGTTCCCTCTTCCGCTCACTATATGCTATTTAAAATTTGTATTTTTTATAGTATAAAATTGACGCATCATTATGGGTCATTGGGAAACAACATTTGTGTGTTTCTAGTATGGTTGTGTACATCTGACCTTCCATACATCGTCATAGGCGGGAGCCTCTAAACCATTGGGTAATGTTGTTGTATTATAGTGTAAAAACTGTCCATATCGATTGTGTTACTACTGCTTCTTACTCCATTTCCATCAATGGTAGCATCCATGGATATTTTAAAGGTAAAAGGGGTCTTCTGCAAGGAGACCCCTTATCCCCTCCTTTTTGTTATAGCCATGAAATACCTATCCAGGTTATTTCGACAGCTGCATTCAGACCCTGACTTTTATTTCCGTCCAAAATGCCAGGACAATCTTATCACTCATCTCTGTTTCGCCGATGACTTGGTAATCTTTGTCAAGGATGAGGCTCGGTCCATTCAAAAAGTCATGGATAGTTTAAATTGTTTTGGATTGTGCTATGGTCTTTTGCCAAATAAGTCCAAATCTAGTTTTTTTTGTTGCGGGTGTCCAAGACATATCTGCATTACAGTCCCTATCCGGGTTTTCATTAGGCACCATGCCCTTTAGGTACCTTGGCGTTCCAATTGCGGGTTTTAAACTACAAACAAGGCATTACTCACCATTCATTTCCAAGCTTCTCCAAAAAATTAATTTTTGGAAATCCAATTCTCTCTCCTATGCAGGGCGGCTTCAACTCATCAAATCCGTTTTACAAGGCATTAATTGTTTTTGGCTTGGTGCATTACCAATACCCATCTCTGTTCTTGATCAAGTTAATCGTATTTGTCTGCACTTTCTCTGCGGTAACACGGATAAGGGTAACAGAAAGGCGTTAGATGCTTGGAAAAAAGTTTGTTTGCCCCGGAATGAAGGTGGCCTTGGGGTTGTGGATCTTATATCTTGGAACTCATCTTTATTAGCAAAGCATGTCTGGGATATGCATAACAAAAAAGACACTCTTTGGGTACAATGGATCAATCATAGATATAAACTCTATGACACCTTATGGACTAGGCCGATTGTAAAATCGGATTCCCCGCTATTGAAAAAGTTGTTACAGATTCGAGACACCCTAGTCCATTCCCAGGGTAGCACGGATGCTGCTATCCTTCTCATTCAAAAATGAGTGGTAAATAATTCATTCCAGTCTAAATGTGCGTATCAATTTTTCCGGCCTAAGGGACCAAAAGTCCCTTGGGTTAACATTGTTTGGGACTCCATATACACTCCAAAACATTCGTTCTGTCTTTGGCTTGCTACCCTTGGAAAATGGCAAACCAGAGATAAAATAACTTATATCCAAAATCAGTCTTGTGCACTATGTTGTGCCCCTCTTGGAACATCAAGACATCTGTTATTCCATTGCCCTTTGACAAAAAAAAAAGTCTGGCAATCAATTAATGACTGGTGTGGCATGCCTACTGCTTTACCTAGCCTCACACGAACTTTAACTTGGGCTAAATCTAGATTACGAAATAAGTCTCTTAGATTTAAGGCTGTAAAAGTCTCAATTGCTGCAACTGTGTATTTCATTTGGCAAGGTAGAAACAAGAAAATATTTGAAAATGTTGCATTTATTCCAGCAGATGTTACGCGGCACATTTGTACACATATTTATAGAGTCATGCACAAAGCCTTCCCTGACCTTCTACCTTAGTCATATGGTACATTGTGGACTGTTTCTTTCGCTTTTGACTTTTGATTTACGCATTGACTAGTTCGGGTTCACTGTATATCTTGGCACATTTCGTGTAACTTGAGCTGGGCAGCTTGTTGCCTTGGCGTTTTATTATTTTTCGCTATGGCTTTTGTGGCAGGCATCATGTTGCTTCGTCATCTTTTGACCATTGTACGGGTTGCACCCCATTACGGTGCATTTTTGACGGTTCAGGGTACGTCCTGACCAATTAGGTATACTATTTACATTATTCCCGAAGAAAAACTAATATATTAAACCTTTTCTATGATCTTATTATTATTTTGTTACAACCCTTCTCTTTGAATGGTTAAGTACTGAAATCATGTTTGTCTAACACTGTTTAGTAAACAAATTATAATAGTGTTGGCATTTAATTTATTTAACATAAATTATTTTAAATGATTTTCATAAACTATCATTATTTTTTGTCATTGACTCTTGGAAGAATAATAACAAAGCCAAAATAGGATGCTCTAGGCTTTTACAAAACATTAGGTTTATTATACTCCATGAGTAACAAATAACAACTAAACATCTTACTAATGACTTTGACTAATGCTATATATACAAATAAAGGGGATCAAAGTTTATATATATAGATAAATTTTATGGTACTTAATTAGTAAATCCTAATAGTTATTCAACCACCAATAGTATACATAATAATCTTGAATGAACAATTTTAAACATTTATCAATGATACATATCAATTACTATTTATTTTATTGACCAATAAATACCTACTAGTTACTCATCTATCATCACAAAATTTAAGATATATACAACTAAGCAGGACTATCACATTATCACTTATGAGGGGTGATTTTAGCTTTGACTCGCTGACTATGATTAAAACAGGAACATTGCTATAGTTTAATTGTTAAAACTAACTTTAATTATGATTATAATGCCTAACAGTGACTTCTTACAAATATAAATTATGCGTTTTCATAATCAACTATGGGTTATAGTCAGATAAGTATCAAGAAGTAAATTAGTGAGAATACCAGCAGGATTTAATGGAGGATAAAAAGAAAACCAATTGATGAAAAAAAAAATACAAATTCCAGACTAATTATCATCAACTTCATCCTCAACCTCAAAACCTTATCATATTTGAGATTAAACCTCGTCATCATCTTCCCTATCTTCATCAACCTTCTGCCCAAAACCTTTAGGTCCAGCTCTAGCTCGTCTCATTATCTTCCCTTTCTTTCCACTCTTTTTTCTTTTAGCTGCCTCTTCTTTCGCAAACTTTTCGCTCTGCCTTTTCTGCAAGAAATCTGTGGTAGCAATGTAGATAACCTGAAATCAATATACCCAATCAAAAGCCAAGCAAAATCTGTCCAAGTCCTCATGACAATATAATGACAAATCTGAGTGAAAAGAATTAATGAAACTTAAATCTAAACAATTTCCAGAAAATCCATCATAATTATTTACCCCAACAGTAAGAATGGATAAACCTAAAAAGGCAAAGAACAGGAGCCCAGAAATGATGTAAGATCCACCGCTGCTGTCAATAGGGGGTTCGAGTAGCTGAGAATCCTCAACTGGGCTTGCTTCCAATAGCACAAGATTATCACGGAAACCAAAAATTTTCCATCTAACCGTAGTTTTCTTGGGATGAATAAGAAGAACAGAGGACGGTATTAAAGAAGAAGGCTTTTTCTTGGTAAAGGGAAAAGGGGCAAATGAAATGTGAGAATCGGAAGGAAGGATGGGATTAGGGAAGAAGGAAAGAAGGGGAGAGGAGATGGAAGCAGATGAGGCAGCCATTGTTATTGGTCGCACATTTGCTGTACTTTTCAATTGCCCATTTCTTGTGTTTTAGTTATCTGATTGTTTTTAGGTGAGATGTTTTCGTTTGAGATTAGGGGAGGTTCAAATGAGAAAAAATATGAGACCTCTAATTATGAGACGATACGTGTAAAAACTTGTCTTTTCTTTTTTTTTTAAAAAAAATAAACCACGAGCCAGTTTGTACATGTGTCGTCGCGTGATTAGAGACCTTAAACCCATATGTTATACCCGGTTTTTATTTTTTTAATACATTTTTTATTAACACTCGAAGTATAAAACTTGTTAAGTACTATGAGAAAATACTTAAGAGGTGACGCGTTTCAATAGCCTAACTCCAACATGACCGCTTATTTGATATGTTCTAGTTTTTGAAACTAAACTTAAACACGCAAGTTTACGGTTCGTGTTTTGAGATGACACGTTAAGTATCATGTTTATTTACTAATAGAAGCGCAGAACAAGATACATACAAAATGGCGTTTACAATGTACTAGGTTCTCACGTTTGTACAGGTGATGTACGCAGCCTTACCTTACATTTTGTGTAAGAGTCTGTTTGTTTATGCGGCTCGAACGTATGACCTTAACGTCACAAATCAACAACCTTATCAATTTTTTCAAGATGCATGTAACATAAAACCTTGTGTACGTGTTAAAACCATTTAAAATCTCACAAACGTTAAAACTAGCTTCTTGCTAATTTAAACATGTTCACTTGTTAGTAAAATCTTTAATAATAACTTTGGTGCTTTACATGTACAAATTTTACCATGATCAATGACCAAGTATGATTAGTTGATCATTGATCAATGAAATGTGTAGAAAATTTATGGGTCCCTTGTTTTGGCCAATCACCTACTTGCTTGCATGTAGATAAAACTTATTTGTCATCATTTTATTGGGCAATTAGTTGATCAATGACCACAATAAAATTTATGCGTTACATAAACCAAGGCTTTGAACTTACATGACTCTCTCATAGGCCTCGAAGAGGAGGACCGATATCCTCTTGATGTGGCCAACATTTTAGTTTTCTAAGTGGTTTAAACATTTTTAAGATCAAGCTTGATGAGTACACACTGAAACATTTGAAGTCGATCTTTTTTCATTAAGGGGAAAAAATGCATGTCCAGATCAAATATAGGCACAAATGTTTCAACTTGCAATAAATTATAACCCCGATAACTAATGATTTTGAATTTGGTATCCATAAGAAAGTGATAGAGCTATTTTAAGTCTCTTAATTAGAGTTCTAAAGTAGTATAATCCACAATTTTTTTTAGGAAGTAACGATTCATGTTCACTTGTCATTTTCAAATCATATTGACATATATTTTGAAATATTAAAAAATAATAATAATATGAACTAGCAGAGAGTAATAATCTTGTATAAAAGTGAATATATTTTAGAATATCAAAGAAAGCTGCAAATGTAAATAAGATGGATACTTTTATTTATGGACAGCCTTAGTTCCTTTTTTTTTTCTTTTTTTTTTGTGGATATATGCTCTTTACAAGCCACTTATCCATAGGGCCATAGGTTAATCCAGACTCTCGTTAAAAAACGTATATTGAATAGCTCAGTTTTATTCGAGTTGAATTTGTCACCAATAGATTTAGAATTCGATTTCAAGGTGTTTCACTCCTGCTAGGCGGAAGACCTAGTTTGCAGGAGGACATCTTGTATGGGTCTTTGCGTAAAGTCTTTACTAACCCAAAAGACCGCTGAGTTTCTTATTTGAATACTTCGTAATGCTTCTTGGGACTGAAATAGTAAATGAATTCAAGAACAAGGTATGACATTTTCCACGTCTCCAGCTAGAAACGGATCAAAACAACCAAATATTCTCTGGAGAAAATGTAAAATTTATTTTCTCTTTCCATAAACATAAATAAAATGGTGAAAGATCAACTAGACACAAGTAGATATTTAGAAGGTGAAATCCTTCACCCTTTAGGCCTCCATCGTTCCATCTCCAAAGAGTATGTGTGAAAGATGTAAATCAGGAACCCAACAAGCTAGAGTATGTGTGAAAGATGTAAATCAGGAACCCAACAGCTTGTTAGGTTATGTGAGATCTTGTACGTTTACCCACACAAGATATTTAGAAGATCAAAAATATCTAGCCAATCCCTCCAGCGTGGCACCTACTTCAGAATAAGACATTGCACTTTTCCATTCACTTTTTTTCACTTATTATTTATTTATTATTTCTTCCCCGACTCACCCATCTTTCTCTCTCTTCCCCCAAAAATGTCTCTACGATATTTTCTCCCAATCCAAATCAAAATCCATTTTCATCACCAATCATAAAGATTTCCTTCTTTTTTTGCTTGTACATAATCTTAATTTCGTTCAATTATGGGCGAAGAAGTGAAAATTGGCAATTATTCTAACGGGAATAGCACATGCGCCAGAGTTGAAGACAGAGTATTGGAGTTGGTGGTCGGACTACCAACCGCCGATGATTTGACTCCTTTATCCCAGTCTTTGATCCCGCCGGAGCTAGCATCTGCTTTCAGAATTTCACCTGAACCTTCCCGGACTATGCTCGACGTCAGTCGCGCTTCTCAGAACACCTTGTCCTCGCTGCTCGACGGTGGTAAGGGCGGAGCCTTTCAGGCATTGAATTCTTCTAATAAATTTAATTTATTTCACGATAAAACCGCTGGCACCATCACCACCGGTACTCTAGAGAATGTAATTATGGATGTTGATGATACGGATCTGACCCGGGAAGGATCCGATTCCCGTAAGACTCGTAGAGAAGGTGGCTCAGCTGAAGAAGCTGACTCTGCAACTAATAATGATTATTATAATAATGGGAATGAAAATGGCGGGGACGACGGTTCGGCGAGGACGTTAAAGCGACCGAGGTTGGTTTGGACGCCGCAATTGCACAAGCGATTTGTTGATGTAGTGGCGCATTTAGGGATTAAGAATGCGGTTCCGAAAACAATTATGCAGCTGATGAATGTGGAAGGATTAACTAGGGAAAATGTTGCTAGCCATCTGCAAAAATATCGGCTTTATCTCAAGAGAATGCAGGGGCTGTCTACTGAGGGACCGTCGTCTTCCGATCATTTGTTTTCTTCAACGCCAGTTCCACATAGTTTACAAGAGTCCGGTGGTGGAACTGTGAATGGAAATGGACATTTGAATGGGAGCGGAAATATGAGTGGAAATGCATATGGAAATGGTATTGGGAATGGGCATATTGCGATTCCCTTTCCAATGCAGTACCTACCGGCTCCATCTGCTCATATGGTTCCGTTTCCGATGATTCCAATGCCTGGACCCACGCCAGGGGTTTTGTATGATCCCAATCATCATCATCATCAGTATGCGATGATGCAGCAACCAATGGATTGGTCTGGTAATAAGTTTGGTTCTGTTGTGCCTCAACACTATTATCATGTTGCTCCTAATGATAAGTGACTTTGAACTTCTAGTGTAGACGTGGAATTGTTTCTCATAGGATTCATTAGTTTTTGTTGTTACCATTTCCCTTTTTCTGTTATAAATGAAACTTAGTTTAATTTTTTCTTAAGAAAAGCAGTGAAAGGTGTAAACTTGTAAGCTTTAGTGTAGCAGTAGAGGTGTTTTGCGAAGCATTGCAGCAGGCAACTTCCTTCAAGATCTGCTTCAGTGACGGGCGACTATCAAAATTTTGTGAAGTGCACATGATTTGTGCTCCAGTAAGTAATTCGAATAAGCTAAAAAGGATACAGCGTGTTAGGATTTGTTTGATCTCAGTGTATAAACGTGTTTTCAGATCATCAGTTTCAGTGTGAAAGCTTCCTTGTAGCCACCTGTTTAGCCATGTACTTAAGGAGGAGTTTTGCTAATTGAATGTGCAATAAGCTTCAGTCCATCTGAGTTGTGGTCCTTGTTGAATTTCAGTATTCAAGCTTCTATCAAACTAATCCTTTTAAATTGTGGCTTTTGCATTATAATAACCGGATCTTATGCGTGAAAGAAAATTATTTAGAAAGTTCCCCCATTGAAGGTGATTCCTCTCCCCGTAAATATTTGTCTGTATATAAGGGTAGTGATTAATTGGCAATCCTTATACAATAACGGTTAAAGTATGTCCTGTCGTTGACTACGTCACTCAGGATTGATTCTTTGCAATGCGACACAATAGACGGTCCTTCGTTCTGAATCTTGCCTTTTGTATTCTAATTCCTGGATGAGTTCAGAAAGAAAGAAATTGAAGAAGTAGAACTAGTGGATCTTGTGCCTTAAATTGTTTCTCTTTATACAATAGAGGCATAGCCTTTCGATCTTCGTAACGCAGGAAACACCACCTGGCTTCACTAGCCAAGCAACATCTAGACTTTGTCTGAACAGATGCACTATCAGTAAGCTCCAGCCTTCCATGTCTATATTTTACGAACCACATAGGGATGGCTGCTATATTTTATTGATGATACATCCTCACTGAACTCTTTTTAGTAGAGCTGCTTATGTTGATTCATTTTCTTATTGCACATTGGCCCTTGGCTATTATGATATTCCAGAATAGGGTGGATAGTTTCTACCCACACCTCGCTTTGCCCCCTCCCCACCCCCCTACCCCCTACCCCCTTTTCTCCTGCATTCACCAATTGTCAGGTGAATTTTCCATGGTTGTGACTGCAGTGCTCACAGAAGCTCCTCTTGTCCCTTAAAAATTACTTGAGCAAGAAGCCTCATGTTTGATATTATGAAGCTTCATATAACCTGTTTGGTTTATCCTTTCTCCATGTAACTTCCTTGAATTGGTTCTCCAGCTCTGTCTGCATCATAGCCGAAACACTAACTGAAAAGGAACTTCTACCTTTTCAAATAGGACGCAGATTTGTCTTCGATTTCATTTAGTCCAAATGCATGTGGATACATACTCAAAATAAACTCCAAATTTCATCTGCTAACGGTATTTAAGTAATAATAAAAAAAAAAGTTTCTTTGCATAAACGACATCACACGTATAAGAACGTGACCGGCCTTGTGTTAAACACGAATCTCCATTTTGAGTATGCATCCACACACATGCTGCAGCAACGACAACAACGGCACCAAAAGCTATCGCTAGGATCTGAACAACAATCATACTCAGTATATCTCAACGACAGCAAAAGCTATCGGTAAGGTCTGAACAACAATCATACTCAGTATATCCTAACGACAGCAAAAGCTATCGCTATTGTCTAGGGAGGGTGAGAGGCAGACAAATAATACCTCCATCCATAGAGATACATAGTTTGCTTGCAATGAGACATCTATTCTATACATACCTGTATATATAACACAATAATAGGGATATGCACTAGTGAAGAGATTTTATCAAACATAAATAAAAATCTTTCGATATAACATGTTCTTTATTTTGTAATAGCATGGATTGTCACTTTACCTTGTGTTTTGTGTCTTTCAATATAATAGCTCTGTCATTTGACTATGTGAAGGAGGATATCCGTCTTGTCTATAAAAAAAATGAAAAAAATAAATAATGCCATCCACTGGTGGACGTGCATTGATTCTATAATACTGCGTTTTTTCTTTTAATGTAAATAACATACATATCGAACTCATACATTAAAAGTCTTGGTGAAAACCAAAAACACGGTACGTTATTATGTTCTTTGGAGTTTTAACAGCTTTCTCTCTTCAATTTTGAAAGAACCAGCTTTGTTGGTTATAGATGGGATCAGTTTTGTGGTCATTGAGATGGTCAAGTTCGGTCATTTTCGCTATCCCATCTGTTGCAGCAAGCAATGATTTTGCATTTGTACAAAACAATAGCAAAACACGTATCAACATATTTTAATGTTAAAAAAGACATTACACCACAATGTATAAAACAAGTTTCATATTCAATGTTTTATAATATCAGTATAGATAATTAATTTTATCAAACTTATTAATTCAAACGATTTATACGAATCTCGTAATGTAATGCGCGTGAGCCTAGCTGTATAACTATCCTAATAGAAAATAAATCGGAATTGATTTTGTATCTGACCTCCAATGGCGGCTCTGTTAAACTTGACAACAGTTTTCTTGATAAACCCTCTCGCTTGAATTTCAGAACTGCAAAACCCCTCAGGAGAAAAAGGAACAGAAGAAGGAGCAAAGTATAGCATGATGACTCCCTTTAGATTCCTATTTGAAATCAATGCAAAACCCTCAATATTTCAATTCACGCTAATGAAAAACCAACATCATCTTTTGCCTCAAAACCTGCCCAGAAATCCTTGAATCTTTTATAGAGGAAAAAAGAAACTACAAAGTCACGGCTTTGTACCTTCAAAAAAAAAGGTCAGGGCTTTGTGTGATTCGGTGTTCAAGAAACATGCATGCCTGTAGTTTCTCCTTGATTCCCATTAAGCCCCTTTTTCCTTCATCAAATTTAAACTCTAATCTCCAACCCGGATCTCCGTTTCCTGTTCGGGCGCTTGGATATGAGTATTACCGCAGTTTTAAGGTTGTTTTATGCAAAAGGATGGCCTTTCCGCAGTATAATAATGTTAAATACCATAACTGGAGGGAATGCAGAAGATTTAGAAACGTAGGAGTAAAGGCCAGCAGTAGAGAACTTCCACATGAAGTTCTAGGGGTGCCCGCTTCTGCCACAGTTGATGAAATCAAAAGGGCTTTTCGTAAACTTGCTCTTAAGTATCACCCAGATGTCAACAAGGTGGTAAGTTCAACGTCTCTATGCGTTTGCTGTATTATATTGTGTTTTCGTCTCTTGTTGCTTAGATGTTTCTTGTTCTGTTTTTCAATTGAGTTGTTTCCAGTTTGATCTAGAAAACTTTGGCATCAACTATTCAACGGGGAAGCCAGAGAAGGAAAAGAAGGCGGGGGAAGAGGTGGTTTAAAATCCTAGCTTCCCCCTTTTGGACTTTAGTGTTGTAAGTACTCCGGTTAGCCCTTGTAAGACACAAAACGAGATGCATGATAAACATGGAAGAAGAAAACCGAAGATATAATCTAGGATAGAGCGCACTGGAGATGAATGATTCATATAGCCGATGATAAACATAAAAGAGGAAAACTGAGTATATAATCTAGGGCAGAACGCACTGGAGACGGATGATCCATATAGCTGATATCACTTTAGGAAATAAAGCTTTTTTTGTTATTGTTTCGACGTTAGCATTAATAAGAATATCAATGTAAAATAAACAGAAAGCGGAATCATGAGCAAATATAAATATCCTTGTGGCCCCAGGATTCAATATCCAAGGCAAGAGAACTGCAAGGATTCCAGCGACAACTAGGGCAATTTATCTGGATTACACGCTGAATAAGGCTCAAAATGTTGAAAAAGCATTTACTTTTGGCTCGTTAGCAAGAGCATTACATGTTTGTTTTACATTCTTGTCAACCTATAACAATTGAACTTTGTCAAGGTGATTTCTGTATTTGGTTTGATTTCTTCAAGTCTTTTGGGTTTGGTTTAAAGTGAGGTGTCAATTGCTTTTAATCCAAGCCACACTGAAAGCCAGATGGTGTTTGGGGGCACAAGTGTCTTGATTCATATTTGTAAATGTTTGAATGATAGTCAAAAGGGTAACAGCTAGAAGGAACTAAAATACTGTCCAACGTGGGTGATTAGTGGGATGTAAAAATGCTTTTAGAAAAAAGTTAAAGATCATCATGTCTACAATGGCATCTGATTGCATTATTGAGTGAAGAAGACAGGTTGAACTAGCAGAAGAATACACAAATGCAAATAAGGAAAAAACTGGAAAGTGAAAATCCTCGTCTTCTTTTCACTATACATAGTCTTCTCAGATTTGCTTACTTTAAGATTTCCACCTAGTAGGTTTTCCTGTCTAACTTTTCTCCCCACATCAATAATACTAATTGTTGAACTCTAAATCATAGCAAACCATTCCAATTAGTTAGTTGGTTTCATTTGGTTTGGTTCCTTTGCATGTGATTAGGTATTTAGATACTAATAGGAGTATCAAGTATCAAGTCAAGCTGAAACACACTGGAAGACTGATCAGATGAGCACCAGCACTTCTTCATGTTACCCTAATAGAAAAGAAGGTTAACCATTCCTCTCCCAAGAGAAGTACTACATTTTCCTGCTTTGTTTCTCATGGCAGAAATTGAAAAAAGCATTGGTGTGGTCAATCCACAAATTGAACATAAGAAATTAGGGACTCTCCAATCTCTATTCCTTTTCTTATTCACATTTTGCAAATGAAGGAAATATTAGCCCCCCCCCCCCCCCCCCCCCCCAAAAAAAAAAAAAATATATCTCTCCTCACTCTTGGACTAGTTTTTGTTTTACAAAGAAAATGATGCAATGAAAAAAAAAATTCAACTTACAGACTACTATTTTGGCAAGATCCTGTACTGGAAAAGCTAGAAAACGACAGATTCAGCCCTATTCTGGAAAACTGAACTAAAGGGAGTATTTATTTTGGAAGTGCAATTACAGATTCCCTGTACATTGTTTTACTAGTACTAGAGCACTGTGGAGTAAAAGGTTGTTCCCCAGATTGACACTGTCTTTTCACGTTTTCTATATTATTCTGCCCTATGATACACGCAGCTTACTCTTGGTCCTTATTCTGCAAAGTAAATCTTGTAGACAAGTATTTCTTTTAAATGGGATATTTGCAAGTACCCATTCTGAGTTAAATCTGTAGGCTTGCAAGTATTTCTTTTAAATGGGATATTTGCAGTGAAAGTATGTCCTAATATTCGTTCTCGTTCAGGCTGATTCACAAGAGAGGTTTATGAGGATTCAGCATGCATACCATATACTGCTAAACTCTGGATCATGGGGAAAATATGATAATGAGGGTAGAGTGCCTGATTTTTCGTATCACACAGGCACAGGTGAAGGATATTTCCAATTTGGTGAAGCATACTTGCAAATAGAAATCGATGGTAAGTCACGAAATTTAGGTACAATTATGCTTCTGCCCTCTTTTTTTTTCATTTCCAAACTTTTATTTTGGCTTTAGGATATGATAGATTAAAGCAAAATGACTCACTAGATTGGTTGCGCTTCTTGTATTGTAAAGTAGCAGTCAATCTACACAAGTTGACGCAATTTTTATTATAAGTCATCTGGAAACAACCTTTGTGTGTTCTCAACACATGGCTAAGGTTGTGTACACCCGCCCCCTACTTCGTCATAGGCGGAAGCCTCTAAGGCAATAGATAATGTTGTTGTATGCTTCTACTCTCTTCTATCCGGAAGAAAACAATGTTGATATGTTGCTACCGCGTATTTTAGATGTATAGCCTCGATGTGCAAGATTCATAAAAGATGCTGAATGTAACTTGTGGGGGATATCTCAATAACTTTAGTGAGAACATAGATGTAAATAATCACGTGCAAGCTTAAAGCATCTTCTGCTTTAAATCCCTTAGGTTTGAAGTTTGTGTTACAACTGTGATTCTGATGACGGCGGTGTCTAATGCAGAGGACTTGGCTGAGGATGTACAAGGAGATCTTTGTAACTGGGGGACAAGTTTTGCTGCACAAGAGAAGCCAAAGACGTTGCTGGAGAAACTGTCGGTGAGAGATCGATTTCTGTTTAAGCATGGAAGACTCATTTCTAGAGATTAACATAATTTAGGAAAAATTACCTTTTAACTCATGTAGTTTGGCTTAATACACGACAGATTTCCTCATGTCTTAAAATAGACCTTTATCTCTCCAGTAGTTTTTTACTAAAGGGTTCTAGTCAATTTCGGGCCAAACCACAAGGAGATAACCGTGTATTGACCGTTAAGCCTTTATTAGTTTCCTTGTAGTCTAATTTTACCTTCATCTCCGCCGCTGCCCCTCCCTCTTGTTCTTCCCTCCACCCTGTCCCTCTCCCTCTCCCCTCCGCAAGAGCTAGACCAGACCAACATTCATAACCCAAAGAGATTTACCAGCGTCTGGCAATGCGGCGTTTAGTCCACCGAAATGAGCATTCATGTCTAACACATTCCTCGTCTCCAGGTCTCTTTGGAGCAGAGACCAATGCTCACGGACAACAGAGTTCCACTTTAGGTCATCCTCTCCAAACAGATACAAGTTCAAACCTGTGGCAATGCAAATATGTTTACTACAGATAACATCGAAAAGAGACGGAAAGATTGAGATCGAGTCAAATTTGTTAACTGCTAATGCAACATGGAGACTAGGAACCATTTCAAATAGCATAGGCTATTACCATGGCTTGCAAAGCTCATTTTGGTCTAGCCTAGCCCTTGCGGAGGGGAGAGGGAGGGGAGGGGAGGGGGGGCGGGGGCGGAGATGAAGGTAAAATTGGACGACAATGAAAATAGTAAGGACTTAAAGGTCAATACACGGTCATTCCCTGAAGGTTACGTCTGAAATTGACCATAACCTTTTAGTCCAAAACCACAAAAGAGGTAAAGGTCTATTTTAGAAATTTTGTCTGCATTAAACTAAACTTTCAGAGGAGGTAAATATAATTTTCCTTATAATTTATTCTTTGGAATGTATCTCTTAGTAGTCAATTTAGTTTGTGTCGCGCTGCAATGCTTCTTTCCAGTTGATTATGGCTTCCTAATGCTGCTGATTATAAACTGAAAAATCAAAGTTTTATGAGTGTCGAGTTCATCTTTTTCAGGAAATTGGAGGAGGGTTTGTTAATCTTTTAAAGAGAAAAATGAATATATTGGATGACAAGGGCAAAGAAGATAAGAAGGAAAAGTGGGAAGATGGTGGTGATTCAGTGAACATATCAAAGGACAAAGAAAGCAAATATGTTGAGAAGCAAAGAGAACTTGAAGAAAGCATTGATGAGATTAAAGCTGTCCTTGCCCGTTTGGAAAGATCTTTTGACCTCTGAATTCGGAAAGCTGCTTCCTTCTAACTCCTTGTATGGGCACAAGAGTATTTTCTGTGCTTCCTTTTCAGTATTGGCACAAGATTGTAGCTAGAAAGAACACCCATTTTTTCATACTAAGTTACTCATGAGTCTTGACCTTATCATACTTCGAAAATGTTGTTTACATGAATTGTTTTGTGGTGGTTCTATTTCTATATCCAATATGCTTATTTATGTTTATTTATTTTAATAAGTTATGATGAAATAATGTGAATAAATATATTAACGTGTATGAGTAAACACGGGCCACATCTTTCTTAAAACATTTATTGTTGGAAACGATTGAGCCTTTCCTAAAATATCTATCGTTGGTAATGATTGAGCTATTGAAGTAAGATACGACAACATATAAGAAAACCACATGAGCTTTTATTTTTCAAAACAAAAGAGTAACTAGCTAGGATACCTAACTTTTTTTTTTCTTTGAAAAATAGGATACTTTACTTTAATGAATAAATCTTAAAAATTAATGATTGAAGATAGACTCAAACTCTTTTCAAAACAAATCTCTTACTAACTCTATATATGAGACACTAAAAAAGTCTATCATAGGACTGGGAAAGGGCGTAGGAAACATTGCAAAAGATCCATTATGGAAGTTTCCTTGGACGCAACAGGTTTAATTTCCTATCTAGAGGGGTTCTACCGTCCAATTCTATTGTAATTTGTATTCAGACAATTCAACGGTTTTTTAGTTAAAAAGCTAAGTGGAAAGCACAATATTCGTGTTCGTTTCGGTATAAGAAGCCGACAACAAGAAAATAACTATAATACAACTACCAAAGTTCGAACTTACAGTCTAAGTAAATGCAATCTGCTATCCGAATGTCAATTAAATTACGCCTTGAGAACCATTATGAAAGTTGCCTATTTTATTTTAAATGGCTGAGGATGTTTTGACAATAGGATTTACAACTTAAAAAATAATAAAATAAAATAAGATAAAGTAACATTATACCGGAGAGGGGCGTAGAAAACGTTGCAAGATCCATTATGAGAGTTGCATAGTTTATTTCAAATGGCTGAGGATGTTCTGGCAATAGGCTTTATCCGTTGGTATTTCGCATTTTTTTTTTAATTACATAAATCTTATCGACGAGGTCACGTTTTTGTTTCAGCATATAGATTGCCGCTCTTACACCTAAAAAAAAGCAACAAAAGAAATTCGAACAAACTCTTGTTTCACTTTAGTTCTTGTTCTTGTATACCTAACTTGTAACTCGAAAATACGTTGACATCTAAGACTAAGACACTGGTTGCCCAATCAACATCACACTGACAGCCGTCCTACCAACCACGTCCCGGTCAAGCTTGGTACACATCTATCTTTGTACCATGTTTCATTGTTAAGGTAACTCCTCCCCAACAATACGACTGGCGACATCATTTTACTAACTACTTCTCATTTAATGAACACTTTTTATACATAGAAACAACTCAAGGATACAAAATATTAAATGATTCTAAACTAACTTTGCTTCAAAACAAAATTGACATGCTTTCAAAAGAAATGCAACAATATTATAAGGACAATACACACACAAATAATACGAAAAAAATGAGGGTCACGTGAGCAAAGCAATAGTAATGTGGGGAAGCAAGGGTCCCGTGGCAATGTCAGGTAAAGAAAATTGAATAGTACATCTGCTGATAACCGTTACACGTAACCGATGATTCTCATTGTTTTTGGTACCTCTCACCAACATAACCGATCCCCATATTTTGGGCCCCTCACGACAACAATCTCATCACCACTTCCAATTTATTCCCCATCACTGCTACCCTCTTCTTCTTCCTCAATTTTCTCCCACCTTATACATATCTCCTCACCCTAAATTTCACCTCCCACTTTCACAACAGACAAAGAACCAACCAACTACATTCCCTCTGCCTCATCTCCCTCCAACATTCACTTATAAAAACCACAAGACATAAACATATATATATTTGTGATAAACCGACTTCATATGCATAAAAATTGACATGGAGAGCAACAAAAGGGAGCTGCAAACAAAATCCAGAACTCGAAGAGAAGGGACGCACCTCACCAGGCTACAAAAACATGCACCCCATGCACTTCAGCTCGATGACGTTAATCGCGATGTTCATGCATCTCCATGTGTAATACCCTTGCTTTCTCCTTTGGTACTATCTCCCCCACGAGAGCTAGATCACCAACAACCATCAAATGGTGGAGGTAGTGATGGTGGTGATGGTGGAGTTAATCAGCAAGGCAGAATCTGCCAGGCGTATGACCATTCAGCGATTGGTGCCTGGCAACATCCGGCAGGAAATACATTGGTTGAACCCTCGGCACTATTTTCATTATTCCAGAACCAGTGTTCTCTAACCAATCATACCCAATAAGCAAGAGGTTACTTTCATAGGGCCTATATGAAGCTAACTCAGGGTTGCTCTTTGTTTGTCATCTTTCTATTGATTTCCTTTCTTCTTTCTAATTTCAGGTCGTCCGGTCTGTCTGTGGGTCTTTTTCTTTTTCTTCCATAAACTAAAAGCAAATCTATCTTACATTGACAATCGTTCAAGCTTAAGGTGATAATGCATGAAAATAATCAGGGACTGCAATTTTCTACTTTGAACCCAAATCCTATGGGGCTTTGAAGGGCGAAGCTGGCTTAGTCAAGTGGGTAGTATATGAATGAACAGTAGTTAACTCACCTTTATTAATGTACTTTTCAATTTTTGGATGACTGGTTGGTATAGTTAGGAAATAGATAAGCTAAACAAAAGACAGATATCTTCTGAATCCTCTTTGACAAATGGAGGGAAATAATAGGGCATAAACTGAACAACTCACACAACGACAGATGCTCAAGGCCCAGGGCTAATATCTAGCAAGCGCTATAATTAAGCTGGAAATTGCTGGGGAAGGTAGCATGCAGGTAAAAAGAGTTGTGATTTCTGACACCTATCAACATAAAATGAAGGCCTCCCATATTTTGGACATAGAAACAAATTATTTCTGAAGGAAACAACAACAACAACATTACCCCATTGCTTTAGAGGCTCCTATCTATAGCGGGATATGGGGAGTTCGATGTACGCAACCATACAAATGTGTTAAAAACACACAGGTTATTTCCTGATGACCATAATGATGCGTCAAGCTGTGTCGATCAACTGTTACTTCACAATATAAGAAACGCAACCAATTTAGTGAGCCATTTTGCTTTATTCCATCATATTCCAAAGTCAAGGAAGAGTGTATCTTTGACTCCATTGAGAATGAAAATGATTTCTGAAGGAAAGTCAACACTAAATTGGTAACGGCAGGTAACAGAATACACCCTAGCAAACAAGTATAAAGCTTTTTATGAGGGAGCAAATCTTACAACCAAAAAGCTCTTCACAATATGTACCACTGGTGAATCAGACAGTTTTCGACTCACCCTCACGATATTGACACTAGGATGCTCGCTAAGAAGAAATCCCAATCAGAATTTGAATTCCCCAGTTGCCTAGAAAATAAAGATGCAAAACACAACGTTGTTAGGCTTGTTTGAGATGAACCTACTTGAAATTCAAGAGTATGAACTGAAGTGCACCTTATTGAAGAGGATGTCCTTGTTGTGTATGTGCATTATGCCATCCTTTAAAATGCATTTCCACCTGTTTTTGGCACGTGTTACCTAACAAAGCAATAATCATGCACTAAACTCACTCTCAGTATTATAATGGATACAGGCTATGACGGTACCTAAAGGATGATAAGAGAGAACCAAACATTAAGTATAAAAGAATATGAGGTGCCTTATCAAATTGTGCCAAAACCAGGTGCGTTGTATTTAGATCCTCCTGTTGGTCCACATAATCCAAATCATCATCATCATCATTTAAAGGTTCATCTTCTTCATCATCTACAGGATCATTAAGGGGTATGGGAGCAGGAGTAGCTGCTTGTACACCTAAAGAACACGCAAACTAACAGTAAATCAAGCATCTAAAGAAATCTGAAAAACAGAAAAGAAAAAAAATCAAATTCAGCCTACCATTTGGTGCAGGAGTGTACACTATATTGTAGTCTTTATTGACCATCCCCTGATAATTATACACCTTTACAAATGTAATATAAAAACAAAGCGACCAAATATAATAAAAATTGTAAGTTTTAGGAAGAATACGATAAATCATAATAAACAGCAGATGCTATAAGTGGTTTCCTCACCTTAGCAGCACCATTACTCCATAAAAGAAAGAGGAAATAGATGCAAAAGAAAGACCCTCCACTTACCCCAAAGAAGGGTGGTGGGGTGGGGGTGGGGGTGGGGATGGGATAGTTAAATAAACTAGCAACCCTTTGTTACTGCTCTAAAATAAAATTTTCATTGTATATATTTCAAAACACCTTTCCTTCAATTTACAAAATGACGACTGTAGTTTATTGCTAGCATTGAGGAGCTCTAAAATAAAATTTTCATAGTAGATATTTCAAAATAGCCCTTTTGGCCAATATTGCTAGCATTGGGGAGCTCAGATAACGTAGTTATCAACTTTGAATCAACTTAACACATTTGTCCAATCTATCCACACAAAAAAAAAAAAAAAAAACACACACATTTGTCCAAAGCATATGATGTATAGAAGTGGAAAATTTGTTCTGAAAATTCAGTCCAAACTTAAATCATTCACTTTCTCACAAGAAAATGATGATCTATGCCTCAAGTCACCTGCCATGATGTATACTAATAACCTAACCACCGAAAATGTACAAGT
Organism: Eustoma russellianum; assembly: GCA_036186865.1. Lineage (NCBI taxonomy): Eukaryota > Viridiplantae > Streptophyta > Magnoliopsida > Gentianales > Gentianaceae > Eustoma > Eustoma russellianum. The sequence goes on along the minus strand of AP025048.1, from coordinate 2,915,365 downwards.
GATTATTAGGAGCAAGAAAATAGCTTCATATTTTCGTTGCTCAACACTTGAAAGGAAGGAACATCATATGACTATAAACCTTGAGAGCAGTTACATGAGCGGTCATCAAGAGAACAGCTAATACTGCTCAGCAATTGTACTTGAACTTCAGAATTTGGTGGATCTAGCAATTTTGTATGGTAAGAGAACATTCAAGAAATTATTTTCCAGCGAAAATCACGTCTTTCAAAAAATTCTTTTTCAGGCCTAAAATCATGTATCACACATAATCATGAGTGGGTTGAAACTAGTTTCCAACCAGGTTCCATCAATAAAGCAAGTATGGGAGAAGTAGGGGAACAAAACAACAAAAGACTGCCAACCAAATAAATTGATCTATGACGTGCATAATAAGCATAAATTAGATTCACTAATTCAGAACTGCAAGAGAGCATCACACACTAAAGGGAAACTTAAACTGAAAAGAATACTCTTCTAAGATTTATGCTCTCATGGGTGCCACGGTTTCCACTAACTCACAACAACAACATTACCCCATCTCCCGCCTATGGCGGGGTATGCGTTGGAAAAACACAAAGGTTGTTTTCCGATGATCCATAATGAAAATTGCGTCAAGCTGTGTTGATCAAATGCTACTTCACAATATAGAGAACGAAATTCTCTATAGGTTGATTTCTCCCCAGGTAATCATCACCTGTCCCCAAAAAATCAAATCACCAAACCCGTTCCCTCCTCATTCCTTGTAAGTTTCTTATCATGCAAGACAGGGACACGGACAAATAAAATTTATGGGAGTTCCCCGTACATCCATTTTGCACTATACCTGGTGAATGACATGCTCAACATGTCACCTGGAAAAATTAACAAATGGAGAATCATATACAAAGTTCCGCATTCTTGATCACCAGAAAGAATAAAAAACAAGAGCCCTTACTCATCTCAAGAGGTAAAGGATCATATCGATCCCATAAAAGTTACAGGTCCGGATGCGCTAGCACCATGGCATGACATGTTTTTCATGACATTGAGCACTTTTTAATAGTTACACGAAATTACTAATTTATGGATAGGTCTTTCCATTCACTCATAAGAAGAGGAAAAACACCAAATACATGTTTGACTAAGATGCCAGCTATGATTTGGATGTGTCACACCAGAATCCAAAAGAACAATTATGCACAGAAGATTAAAATAGAGCTCGGCGTGGAGAAATTCCCGCACTGAGCAGCACAGTCACGTAAGTAAATGATTAATCAAACTCAAATGGAGCACCCACATACAACACGAAAAGAAAACAACATCAACCCTAGTTCAGCGTTAAATATGGTATGAGCAATAGTCCAAACTTACATTTGGAGTAGGAAACAGATCATCATAGGGACCATCAAGTTGATCAATCCCTTGCTCCCCATGAAGAAATCAAAGCTGATAACATGTAAAGAAACAATTTCACAGTTGCAGCTCCAACCAAAATTAGAATAACAATAAAAATTAAATGGCATGCTTAGGACCCAATCAAAGATGGAAAAAAAAAGAAATTCTTTAGTGAAAATCCAGTTAGGGAATTAAATAGGACTTAAAATGACTGCACTCCATTAAAATGAAAAGCGGAGTGCTAGAAAATAGATAATTCACAAAGGAAACTATTAATAATTAAAGGCACTTGTAACATATGCAGAAATATGGTATAAAATACACTGTATATACAGTATAAATACATATATATGTATACAAATTTTGTACACAACTATTACTAATACTTGTATAGCTAGGAATAACAAAGTAGCCGTTGTGGATGCTAGAATTATAGTCGTTGGCTTCTAGCCTTTGAAGCCTAAGAGCAACACAACCGATTTAAAGGGTCGTTTCTTTGTATTTCACTTGCTAAATTGAATATAACATTCACTTTCTTCCATATTTATTCAATTCTATAAGGTATCAGACCTTGATCCTAAGAAATTTTAGGCACAAATACACATTCATCTTCTTCTTCTGGACATGAGTACACAAAAGTCATCTCCACTCTTCAACAAGCTTCAGGAGCAGGGTCTCATGGTGCCTCTGTGTTTGATGATTTATATACTATCATTACCAGTCACAAACTTAATTGTGACAAGGAGGAATACACATTCCCCTGAAGGAATGGTGAACTGCTAGAAAATAGACACATAACTTAAGTTGAACCAGAATTAGACAATACATTTATTGCTTAAAAAATTGAACAAGGAAATATACTAAATATCCAATGTATAATTTTCTATCATATTAAACTCACGTTTTAAGGTCTTTACTTATATTCTAGATAAAAACATTATTCCCAAAGATATACAGGAAGCTATGAGAATACTTACAAAAAGAAAGAAGCTATAAGGATACCAGCATAGATAGATGTTGTCAATGAAGAAATGAAAGCTTTAGTTCAGAATAATACTTGGGAAATTGTACCTAATGTGAAAAGAATCATACCAGTAGGGTGCAGGTGAATATTTACTATTAAATACAATACAGATGGAACCATAAGCAGATATAAGGCAGGTTACTTGCAAAATAATTACACAATCATATGGCATTGATTATCTAGAAACCTTTGCACATGTGGCAAAGCTTAATACAGTCAGGGTTATATTTTCCATCGCTATTAATCTTAACCTGGAATTACACCAACTTGATTATAAAAATGATTTTTTTTTAAATGGATAGTTATAGGAGGATGTAGTGTCATCAATGCAGGTACATATAGAGCCGGGGGTCTCACTGGAAGCAAACTCTCGATGCCTTAAGATGGAGTAATTGTTTGCATGCCTCTCACCCTCCCTAAATCCTAGCAATAACTTTTGTTGTTGTTATGATATACTATGTATGATTTATTTGTTGTTGTAGTTATAGGAGGATTTATACATGAATCTGCCATCTGGATTTGAGGATCATGCAAATAGAAATCAAATTTGCAAACTAAAAGAGTCCATGTATAGCTTAAAACAATCACCAAGGGCATGATATAGAAAATTTTCAAAAACAGTAAGGAGCACCAGTTTATTCAAAGTCACAATGATCATACACTATCTACTAAGATTTCAGTAAAAGAAAAAATCACTATTTTGATTGTGTATGTTGATGACATTATTGTAAAAAGAGATGATTTTCAAGGAATCCAGTTTATTAAAAGTCATACACAGTTTGAAATGAAAGATCTAGGGAAGCTAAAGTTTTTTCTGTGATGGAGATTGGAAGAAACCAAGATGGTATGTATATTTCTCTAAAAATATGTATCAGACCTACTAACTGAGACTGGAGTGTTAGAGTGTAAACCTCAAGCACTCCAGAAGAAACAGACAAGTAGACAATATTACTCAATAAGTTACAGAAACATAAACTGATGCTGAATCATTTGAGCCAGACCTTCTACAAATAATAGACCCGTTGCACTAAGAAAATATGTAAGGGAATGCACTGAACACCCTTATATATAATATTCTATCATATGAAAAGCTAAGTCCACAGTTTAAAGCTTTTACCAATTCCTTGGATAGTTATGTTTTATCTAATAATATCCTGAAAACATTTAGTATACTTCACTGAAAAGCTACTATCTATGAAGAAATGGAAATACTCCAACATAATAACACTTAGGAACTTGTACCTGTTACTAAAGGAATTAAACATGTGGTTGTAGATGGGTGTTTGTCATTAAGTATAATACAGATGGGACAATAAGCAGATTCAAAACAAGACCAGTAGCAAAAGATTATACACAAATATATGGGATTGACTACCTAGAGACTTTTGCATTAAGGGTCATTTCTTCACTAGCAATTAATATGGACGGGATTTATTTCAGTTAGATGTTAAAAATGCATTTCTAAATAGAACTTATAGGAAGAAGTGTTTATGGATATCCCACTTGGATTTACCGATGGCTCAAGCAGGAATACAACATGTAAACTAAAGAAATTCTTATAGCGACTTAAATAATCTCTTAGGGCATGGTTTAAAAATTTACAAAGGCAACATGGTTTTAAGCAGAGTCAAATAATCACTTTGTTCATCAAACTTACAGAAACTGAAAAAATAACTATTCTTATTGTTTATTTTGATGATATAATTCCTACTAGAATGATGTGCAGGGTATTAAACTAATAAAAGACCAGCTGTCAAAAGAATTTGAGATTACAGATTTATAAAGACTAAAGTATTTTTTGAGTATGGAAGTAGACATAACTAAAAATGGAATGAGTATGTCACAAAGAAAATACATTTTATACTTAATCCAGGAAACATAAATGCTAGGCTATAGACCTGCTTTTACACCAGCTGAACCAGGACATAAACCTAGAGAGTTATGAGATAAAATCCCCACAGTCAGGTTAAGCTATTAAAAATCAGTAGGAAAACTAATCTATTTATCTCATGTTAGGCCTAATATATGTTTTGCAACAATGTTTGTAAGTCAATTTATGAGTGATGCTACTAATAAACACTTTCAGGCTGACGTACAAAATAAATAGAACACCTCAAGCCTGACATACAAAAAATAAAACATCTCAAAGCTACTTTGAGAATTCTTAGTTATGTAAAGTCAGCTCCAGAACAAGGATTATATTCCAAGAAAAATGAAAGCATGGACAGTCAGTGTTCACTATGCTGATTGAGCTGGATCCAAAACATACATGAGGTAATCACATGATATAGGACCAATTTGTGTGGAAACTTGGTCACATGGAGGAGTAAGAAGCAGTCAGTGGTATCCAGGAGCAGTACAGAAGCAGTAGCACTTAATTTATGAAGGATTGTGGTTAAAAAAGGTTCTAAAGGAACTGGGATAGACAGTTTCCTCTCCTATCAGTATATATTGTGATAATATATCTGCAACTAGCATGGCAGAGAATCAAGTTCAACATGATAAGTCAAAATATGTTGAGATAGATAGACACTTCATAAGAGAAAATTGAAGCTAAAGTCGTCAGTATAGAACATGTCTCTTCAAAGAATCAAATAGCAGACATATTAATTAAGCATGTTTCTACAAGGATATTTCATACATTAGTAGTCAAGCTTGGTTGTATAAATATATACACCAAGTTTGAAGGAGAGTGTAAAAGTAAAGGATAAATACACTTGTACATACACATATACATGTAAATTGTATACATACTTCATACATATATACACATAGATAAAACATTCTTGTGCAAGTCCTGAACACATGAACAAATGACCTGCTAAGTGACTTAGATAGAATAACTATTAGAAACAGAAACTAGCCGTCGACAATCTGGCCATTTGTGGTTTCCTTTGGTTGCCTCTATAAAAGACAGTCACTTTGTATATTTAAACTTAACTTGATGAATAATATATTCTCAATTCTCTGTACATCATTTTACAACCTCTGAGAGCAAAAATATAACACTTTCCTAGCCATGTGCTAACCTCAGTTTTAAAGTTTTAAAAATGGACCATGTGATGCTTTATGAGGGAGCGGATAAATGAATATGATCATGACCTTTAGCTCTTGACATCTTCTTAAGAGAGCAAAACAAGGTATCACTTGTTAGAAATGCTTTGTGGAGACAGATAACATGCATTTTACTTCTTGCTGCTTACATACTGCTAACCACTTAACACGTCTAAGGAGAAGTGCAAATGTGAAGATTACCATCAGTCTAAATCCAGGTGATTTGCTCAAGAAACAAGTTAGAAGTTTGCAAAGCAGAAAAACAACCACCTGTGTCATTTGTTGACGAGGCATTCCTGTATCACCATCTTCGCATCCTTCTAAATAAGCTACAGCATGCCAGTGAAGAACAGTCAAGACATAAGAAAAACAAGCTGATACACAGTACATATTTTTATAAATATCCATTTACAACTTACCAACATTAAAATCAAGTGGAGGCATTGGCTCAACCAAGGTGAAGGTGGTTGCTGTGCAACAAGTAATTCAATGTTTTATGGTGAAAGAAAATTATAAGATAACAGATTCAAAGTTTTTACTGAACTTGAAATCCCTATTAGAGCAATATTATACAACAAAGCAATCATTTCAAACGAACTTTTGAAACATGTTATATTGTGTTTCCCTTATCTCTAACATTTTCGAACTATGAAAGTACTACACAAAGAATGATTGATTTAGCCATGCATAGAAACTCCGAGATAGGACAAGAGTACCATAAATGAAACAGGTCTTCCACGTGCAGGTTTCACCTCAGGAGCACTGTCACTACCATTGACAGAAGAAAATTCACTCGGAGTGATAGGAGTTCCACCAGTACGAATGTTATAAAATGAATTTTCAGGAGTCCCTGTCACAGGAGTTTGAGCTGTTCCAGGAATCAATGCCTCATCACTTCCTGGTAAAGGGGTCTGTGCCATCCCAGGCAATGGAGTAGGCATTGGGGTTTGCAGGGTAGACTGCATTCAAAATCAATAAGCAAATTATATTGCCAGTGAATTCCCAGATATTTGGGCACATTAGATGGATGACGTTATAGCTAAAAGGAAAATGCAAAAACAAGAGAGGTGGGACCCACTGGAGGAAATAGCATATCAGCTGTCGGAGTTTCATACTCCTCAGTTCCCTCGTAGGCCACATCCGAATCGTGCCGAGGACTTCTCGATCGGGCCAATTATGCCTCCAGTTTGCATCATCTTCAACTCCCATAATTAAAATTACAAAAATTAGAATGTCAAGTCCATTCAAAAACATCAATCCTCAAGTATCAAATGCAAAAAGAAGCACATGTACAGACAGAACCCCAGACCCAGACTGAATCTTGTCTCCAGACCTACATAGACGTTATGGGGAATACTCTTCTTTTTTGCATTCAATCAAGATAAAATCAGAACCATATTAAAACTAAAGGAATATACCAGGACTTCAGAAACTAAATTCTTAGCCAGCTTATAGTCATTCTGTGTAATCCAACATATAATAGCTCAGTCTCCTTTGGGAGATAAATTCAAATGCACGAAAAGCAAAATATACATATATGTATGTATGTGTGTGTGTGTGTGTATTTCAGAAGAAATTCTGGTAATTAAAGTGATTCAAGAAATTCAAGAAAGAAAGTGGTCCAAGAAACGCTACACCTGAAGAAGAATGTACATACTATCAAATTTAAATAATAATAACAATTTAGTCCTTTAATACCCCTTGAAGCTCGTTGAGAACGCTCTCGCCAGGACCACCGTTATTGATGAACTCATCCCGGGCCTTATTCACCACATCCTCGATTACAAGAATATAAACGTTACTGGTGGTGGAAGTCGCCATTTCCCGAAAACCTTAGACCTTTAATCAAGTTTCCGAAACCAAATTCCCGATTAAAAGAAAGAACAAATTGTGAAACAAAAATAGGCTGCGTCACAATATACAGCAGATCTAACTAGTGTAAAATAAGAGTCTAGGGTTTATGGAGAGAGGGGACAGCAGATCTAACTAGTGTAAAATAAGGGTCTAGGGTTTATGGAGAGAGGGGAATCAGAAGTGAAGCTCTGTTGGGGATGGACAAGACAGATATGGAGAAGAAGAAAACTGCAGAAGGAGCGGAATGGAAATTGGAAAATAGCGAGAGGAATATAAATAGGTTTTCCATCCGCTTTTGCACGAAAGTCCACGTGGCGCACATTTGTGGAAAGTCCAATTTCCTTCTCTTCTCGTATCCTATCTGCCTCCTCCAATTTTGACTTTTAGATAAGAATCATATCGTGTCACTTATAATTTTGATATTAAATTGCCTTTTCGTGGGATAGGATCCCTCACAGGGGACGCGGTGACGCGTGATTGCACGACACATAGCAGTAAGAGGGGGTGGTGAGGCTAGATGCAGGTGACCCTCATCTAGCCTCACCATCCTCTTGCTGCCACGTGTCGCGTGGTCACAAAAGGGGTGAGGAAAGTTGGGGTGAGGAGATCCCAACCCCTTTTAATGAAGATTAAAATACTAAATTTTTATTCGTACTTTTAAACCTCCCCCGAAAAAATATTAAATTAACGAGAAATTCGATAAAATTTTATTATCTAATTTTTAATCCATTGAAATTTTAAAATTATGAAAATAAGTATATAGTATATATTTTCTCTCAATTCATATCACAGAAAAGGATGTTCCGAATACAGTAGGCTTCCGCGTTTGCGCAGCATCCGGAGAAAGGTCGAATCGTTTCGCAATTTGATGTACGCATTTTTACCCTATATTTTAAGCAAGAGACTGTTCTCGCGGCTCAAACTCGTAACCTCAAGGGTACAAAGCATTCATATCACTAAGTTCTTACTAAACGTGTTATGTTTAAGAACCATCCATATTTTATTTTAGTAAATAATTTGTACTATTCATATTTCATAGTAACTGTATAACTAACCACGCATGATTTTCTATAATGATTCAATTTATTTATATAATCACCATACTAAACTCAACCGTAACCTTTTGACGACAAAAGTTTTAGTAGCACTTAACAAATTTCTTTTAATACACGTACACAAAAAAACAATAGTGATTGAAACCCTTCTTCTTATCCAAAAAAAAAAAAAAAGAACAATAAGCTCTATCAATATTCCCAAATGGATACATAGTTATATCAATAAGCAGGCGCATACAATTGTTATAGAGAATGATGCGAAAACAGTTATTGATCTTTGGAGCAAAAGTCGAAATTCCTCGCCTCGGGGGCCTATCGATGCAGTCTCAAGGACCATCGTATAGGATGTAAATCAGGAACCCAACGGCCTCCTAGGTTGTGTAAGGACTTACACAGTGACCTACACAAGGTGCCCTTCCGCAAACTAGGCCGAAGTGGAGCACCCACACTGTGTGTATCTCTAGATTCGAACTCTTAATCTCTTAGAGCAAATCCCAACCCGAGTACCAACAGTGGAGCACCCACACTGTGCGTATCTCTAGATTCGAACTCTTAATCTCTTAGAGCAAATCCCAACCCGACTACCAACTAGACTATGCCCTGGAGGCAAGACCTTTGTAATGTGGTGAGGGAGGATAGTTCCTGCGCAGCTCTTGTTGCAATGGAAGCAAGACAGCTTCAAGCTTACAAAAGAGTGCCGTGTCATGTGGACTCTTAAGTGTGGATAGTCCACCTATGTGGATGTTGGATTAGTTTGATGAATGCCACACTTTTAAGTTACCCTCCGAAGCCAGTCCCTTCTTCAAGTCCTAAATACTTATTGATTTGTCATGGTTATTTGTTGTATTTTGATTTGTCCCCTGTTTCTTTTTAGACTTGGAATATTAAGTTTAAGTAGGTAATCTCACACAATTGGGAAGCCAAAACTAATGCCATAAAGTAAGCTAGAAGAGAGAATGATTTATACCACAAAAACTGCCCTCTTTTGTAGATTTGATTTATTTCTTTAATTTCATTTTTCAGTACTTAAAAATTTTAACGATGAATGAGCATAATGAATTTCTAATACAAACATGGTCAACAGAGTATCAACGTCTAAACAGGTAACAATCGTTACTCAAGAACAACAAAAAAAAATACCGGGGGGGGGGGGGGGGAGGTAGCAGTTAGTGTTGTGCTTTTCGGTCACTTCCTTTCTAAAACCCAGATGATAGAATAGAGCATATTAACTAGACATAGGAACCTTTTTTTCGTTCGTAAGAGTTGAAATCCAAAATTTCAGACTCCATTTAGATTGTGTATCAGAAATACGATGGGAAGATTGTGTTATGAGGATGTCTTTAATGAAGAGAACTGAATACAGTGCTGAGATTGTTGCATTCGATGATTTTGGTGGCAAAAAGTTGCATTTTTGTTATGAGATTATCTTCGATGGTTCTGAGCCCATGTGTACAAACACAAACAGAACATATTATAAACAGACACAATGATGGAACATTATACTGATGACCATAAAATCGAGGCCTTCGATATCTTGGAAAATGGAAACCAATGATCTATGAAGGCAAAATTAACGTAAACTGCAGGTCCCAAAACACACCTCGGCTAACAAGTCTAAAGCTTAACGAGGGAGCAAATCTTACAGCCCAAAAGCTCTTGGGATTATGTACAACTGGTCACTCAGACAGTCTCCCACTAAACCCTCACAATAATGATATTTTCAGGAACGATCTTCTAAAATGAAATCCCAATCAGAATTCGAACTCTCCTGTTGCCTAGAAAAGTAACAAAATGCACAATACAACGTTGTTAGCCGATTTACCATTTATCGAACTGAGAGAAACCTACTTGAAATTCAAGAGCATAAATTGATGTGAACCTTGTTGAAGAGAAAGTCCTTGTTGTTTATCTGCATTACTCCATCCTTTAAAACGCACTTCCACCTGTTCTTAGCACGTGTTACCTAACAAAGCGATAGTCATGTATAAAACTCGGTTACAATAAGAATATAAGTTATGGCAATACCTAAAGGCTGAAACAGAGAGAACCAAACGACAGGACAAAACAATACACGTACCTTATCAAACTGTGCCAAAACCAGGTGTGTTGTATTTATATCTTCCTCTTGATCCACATCATCTGAGTCCTCATCATCCTCTTCATTTAAAGGTTCATCCTCTTCGTCATCTACAAGATCGTTAAGTGGGCCAGGAGCAGGAGTAGCTGCTTGTACACCTAAAATGCACACAAACTAACAGTAAATCAAGTATCCAACCTAAAGAAATTAGAGGAAACGAAATGTTCAAATTCAGTCTACCATTTGGTGCAGGAGTGTTCACAATGTTGTAGTCTTCATTGACCACCCCTTGATAATTATACATCTTTACAAACAAAATGGAAGGATAAAAAAAGAATGAAAATCATAATTGTCAGGAAAAGCATAATAAACCATAAGAATCAGCAGATGCCACACGCATTGGTTTTGTCATCTTAGCAGCATCATGCCAAATTCACATAAGAAAGAGGAAATAGATGCAAATAACAAAGCCCTTCACTTGTCCAAGGGGTGGAGAAAGAGAAGAGAGAGAAAAGGGGGGTAATTAAATAAAAAAGGACTGCAGAACAAAATTATCCTGCTAGATATTTCGAAAATCCCTTTGCCTTCATTACCTAAGAAGAACTGTAGTTTATTACTGCACTATGCCAATATTGCTCGAGTTGAGGAGCTCAAGTGACACAGTATTAACTTTGAACCAACTTAACAGCATTCTCAAAAGAATATGACGAAGTAAGGGGAAAGTTTATTCTGAAAAGTTCAGTCCAAACTTGAACCATCATTCATTTTCTCACAAGAGAAGGTCTGTGCCTTAAGTCACCTGCCATGATCTACAAATAGCCTAACTAGTAAAAATTTTCAAGTGATCACTTATAAACACGCAAAAACTTCACATTTTCATTGCCACTGCTTGAAAGGAAAGACAATCACAAGACTATAAAACTTGGGAGCAATTGCATGAGTTAGCAGGCAGTTACCAAGAGAATAACTAAAACAACTCGTGCAATTCTACTTAATTTGGTGGCTCTAGCAATTTCGTATAGTCAAAGACATTCAATAGATTACTTTCTAAACAAAATCATGTCTTTTTAAAAATTTCTGCACGCGTAAAATCAGAAAAATCACATAATGCAGAATCATTTAAGATGCTCCGCTTTAGTGATCAGGAAACAAAAAAAAAAAGAGCCTTTACCCATGTCGCCTAAGAAAGTTAACAAATGGAGCATCGTTTAAAAAGTTATGCATTATCGATAAAGGGAAGAAGAAAAAATGCCATGAAAATCACAGATCAGAATGTGTCAGTCACCATGACATGCATGTTTCTCATGACACTGAGCACTTTAATATTACAAGCATTTACTAATTTGTGGATATGTCTTTCCATTCACTTGTATGAATAGCAGAAAGAATAAATACATGTTTGATCAAGATGGCAGCTATAAATTGGATGTCACACCAGAATCCAAAAGAACAAATATGCAAAGAAGATTAAAGAAATGCTGCATACGGAAGTAGTGGAGGCCTGAGCAGCACATTCGTGTTAGTAAAACTTAAGCGCATATTGGAAATGATCAATTAAACTCAAAATAAGCAACCATATTCAAAATGGACAGGAAAAAACACCAACCCTAGTTCACCCTAAAATATGACCTTTTATGAGCAATAAACTGAGCTTACATTTGGAGTAGGAAACATTTCATCATAGGGGCCATCCACTTGATCAATCCCTTGCTTCCCATGAGGAAAGCCAAGCTGAAAACATGTGAAGAAACAATTTCAAATTTCTGCTCGAACCAAACTTAAAATACACTAAAATGCAATAAAAAGGCATGCTTAAGACCAAGTCGAAGATTGGAAAATAAGAATTTATCCAATGAAAATCCAACTAGAGAACTAAATAGGACATAAAATGAGTGTCTCCGGTAACATGAAAAGTGGAGTACTAGAACATAGATCATTAATAAAGAGAACTGTCAAAGGTAAAAACCTCTGTAACATAAGGAAATGACAACAGAAGAGGGAGGTACTAGCATTTGTAAAAGTCCTCCTCAACATTTAAGCTGTTAGAAATCATCGCGTCTTCTACTCTAATTATGCACAAAAAGGACAAAATCTTTTAGACACATTTCGTCTTATTTCCAATTAATTGTACGATAAACGAAATATCAAGTTCATATCACATACCCTGTTGGCTGATTTCATGCTAGCTAGAGTTTATGCCTCTTTACTTTCCCAAACTAGAAAAGATTACACTATGGCCAGCATAGAATGCATGTGGGCTGAATAAAAAAGAGAGAACCTTCCACTCTTCTGCAGTACAATCCCCAGCTCCATCTTGCTGTGGTATGAATCCGCCATTTGGGTAATTTGAAGGCAGTCCATCCCTCTTCCTCTTTCCAGTGGATGTCATGAAAAAATCCTGCAATTAATCACGGACATAAGCAGGGAAGGCAAAAACAAAAAGAGGCAGACACATTACAGATGCTTTTGCAGTGAATTTAGAAATCTAAATATAAGGTATCTGCATATATGAAAACAACTCGTACTTCCACAAAGAACTGCAATATTTCCAACAAGAAAACTTAAAAACGTCGAATTTTCATAACACTACCAATAGTAAACACTTCCGTATATAGACACTGGAAGACTCCAATGCCAGACACCTAGCCCTTTCACTACGTGTTCATCAAAAAGTGATCTAATAATAATACTGACAAATTTAACTACCAAATGTGATCCCCTTTCTCTACGGAATAGGCAACATACTGCCTAAACTTATGGCTTGAGCACTTACCTTTGTCTTAATTCCATCTAAATTCGACATTGCAATTTCGTATTCTATGCAAACATTCATGGATATCTGATGTCTAGATTTCTACAAAAGAATGTCATTTCCGGCACTTACAGCTAGCTCCCATGTTCTAATAAGGGCCAATTGTGGCACTGATTATAGGCCGCAGACAAAAGACAGAGAAAAGAGAAAAGCAAACTCCAGTACTAGTTTTGACAAATATCACAGAGCCCAATGCAAGAACAACAATACAAACTGTAACTGGTATCCAGCTCCTCAAAAGAAGGAGCTAAATTAATAGATGAAAAGATAACCAAAATGCATTCAGTCGAACTTCAATTGTTTCACTAAGCTTACAACATCTAGAAGCAAATATGACAACACTTTCCTAGTCATGTGCTAACTTACCATATACCCTGAAGAATAAAGTGGACCATCTCATGGTTTATGAAAAAGCGAAGAATAGAATATATACATGACTTTTAGCTCTTGGCATCTTCATAAGAAAGCTCATTGACTAGAAAGAGCAAGGAGTATTTTGTGGAAACAGATAACGTGCAATTACTGTTTGTTAATACTTACGAATAACCACTTAATAAGTGTAAAAGAAAAAAAAATAAAGATGTGATGAGATGACACTAGTCTAAATCGAGGTTGATTTGCTCAAACAAAGAAGTCTACAAAGCAGAAAAATTACCACCTGTGTCATTTGTTGATGAGGCATTCCTCTGTCACCATCCTCGCGCCCTTCTACATAAGCTACATCGTGACAGATAAGACATGAGAATATGCTAAACAGTACAGCTTTTACAAATCTACGTTTACAACTTACCAACATTAACATCAAGTGGAGGCCTTTGGCTCAACCAAGGTGAAGGTGGTTGCTGTGCAACGAGAAATTCAACATTTTATGATGGAAAGAAGATATATCATAACAAATTCAAACTTCTTCTGAATATTAAATACCCAATAGATCATAATTTTGCAACCAAGCAGTCATTTCAAACGAACTTTTGACACATATGCCAATACCCGGTTCTATTGTAACCCTAAAATTTTTATGAACAAAGAGACGGGACACGAAGTACCATAAATGCACCAGGTCTTCCATGTCCAGGTTTCACCTCATGAGCACTGTTATTACCAATGAGAGAGGAAAATTCACTCGGAGTGACAGGAGTTCCACCAGTAGGAATGTTATAAAATGAATCAGGTGTCCCTGTCAGCGGAGTTGGAGCTGTTCCAGGAATTGGTCCCTCAGCACTTCCTGGTAAAGGGGTTTGCAGAGGAGTCTGCGCCATCCCTGGCAATGGAGTGGGCATTGGGGTTTGCAGAGGAGTCTGCATTTAGAACCAAATATGTAAATTATATTGCCACTGAATTTCCAGATCTTTTGCCACATTAAATGCATGCCGTCACAGGTAAAGGAAAATGACGAAAAGAAGAGAGGCAGAACCCACGGGAGGAAATAACATATCAGCTGTTGGAGTTTCATACTCCTCATTTCCTTCATAGGGCACATTCAAATCGTGAACTGGCGCATTTAAGCCCCCTGACTGTTGTACTGAGGACCTCTTAATAGGGCCAATTATGCCTCCAGCTTGCATCATCTTCAACTCCCATAACTATATGTTCAAACATTTCAATGTCAAGACTCTAAACATCCATCCCCACATATAAAACTACCCATAAATTGCAAAACAAATAGTGTACACAGACAAACTCAGAATCAATATTGCCTTGAAAAACCTACATAGACCTTTTGGGAAGTACTCTTTTTATATTTAATCAAGATAAAAATCAGGATCACATAAGAACAAATGGAATATTACCGTTGGATTCCTAGTCAGCTTCTAGTCATTCTTTACAAACTGAACATGTCATAGATCAGTCTTCTAAGAACATAAATTCAAATGTCCCACTACCCAAACAACCCCTAAATCACTTTCCGGGGGAAAAAAGAAACAAAACTATGGTTTTTGAAGTGAGTCAAGTAAGTACACCTCAAGATTCACATACTATCGAACTTTAAAATGATAACAATCTAGTCCTTTAAATACCCCTTGAAGCTCGTTGAGAACGGTCTCCCCAGGGCCGCCGTTGTTGATGAACTCATCTCGGACCTTATTCACCACATCCTCGATGACCTGAATGTAAACATTACTGGTGGTCGAAGTTGACATTTCCTGAAAATCTTGGACCAATTGAGTATCAGAAATCAATATCTCGATTCAAAAAACAAATTGGTAAATAAAATAGGATAAATCAAAATTTATACCAGATCTAAGTAGGGTAAATAAGTGTCTAGGGTTTGTGGAGACGGGGGTGTCAGAAGTGAAGCTTCGTTTGGGGATGGACAACAGAGATATGGAGGAGGAGGAGATAAATGCAGAAAGATGGAGAAAGCGGAATGGAAAATCGAAAAAATACAGAGGAGAATATAAATAGGTTTGCATCCGCTTTTGGACGTCGGTCCACGTGGCGTACTTCTGGGGTTATCTACTTTCCTTTTCTTCACCTATTTTGATTTTTATTCTATGAATCATAATTCTGTGATTTTTCGGTTGTTAAGGAAAAGAGTAATGTATTATAACACTCTCTTTATAATATTATTTTAGATCACATATTAACTTGACCAATAAGAAAAAAAACATTGTATACAACAACAACATTACCCCATTGTCTTAGAGGCTCCCGCCTATGGCAGGATATGAAGATCGAATGTACGCAACCATACACATTGTATAAGAAGATATATTTCTACACCTTCTCTTCTCTTCTTCTTATAGTGTATTTTAAAATAATGTTCTAATAGAATAATATTTAACAACATTTATATAAACTAATATAAATTTTGTATCAAGTATGTTAATGAATATCGTGACATTTTTTTTTTACTTATTTGCATATATTTCAGTAGTTAAACAATAACAACTATGTTCACTAACTAATCATAGACTACAATAAAACTGCTATGATTTCTAATAGTTGCTTTTCATTTGTGATTTGTAAATATATGCTTATCAAATTCATAAATACGAATCTTGTGCATGTATAATCATATCCGACCAATAAAAAAACGAGTTAATCTTACTTTATATCCTTAGCTTTGTATGAGTTTTGTGCAAATTATTTATAACTTTAATATTAACAATGTCCATCCAAACATCGTTCAATATATGATCATTCATATCTGGTTAACACAACCAGTCATCGAACTAACTTTACCGTGAATAATGTTAGCAGAGAGTGACTATTAATTGCGACATGTAGCAAATTTATGTATTTGATGTAACATATTTCAAACATATGCATATTATATATAAATAGAAATATATCACGTATTCATGATCGTTAGAATCTGATTGATTCCGTTAAAAGTAACCACATTTTATATCCAGATTTCACGTGGGCAAGGCAAAAATTATCCATAATGTCACAGTATAAATAAAAATTATATATATGTTGACAATATTGAAATTATGTATATTTCTAGATGTGCCCACGTAAAATTAAAAAAATGTTTCTGATATACTAGGTTACCGCGTTTGCGTAGGATTTGAAAAGAGATCGGATCGCTTAGCTATAAAATTTGGTTATCTTTTTGGAAAAACCGTGTACATTTGATTTCGATAGTTAAATTTAATGTCTTTTATTCGCTGTGAAGCTTAAAGTTAAAAACACCTAAACAAATACAACCACCAATATTTTCTGTATAACAACTTCAACATCTTATACACGCATGTAATGTGGAGCTTTTTTTTACTTAAATTTCATACATGAACCAAAATAGACGACTTTACAATATATGCTAACGACTAGAACCTGATCGAAGCAAAAATCATAAAGGAGACTTACAATGTGCGCACCAAACTAGTGTCAACCTTTACCAATGCCAACAATTCAAAAGAAATTGCGTTAAAATGAAACCTTTACCAACGCCATCCTATACAAAATGAAACCCGAAAGCCCTTCAAACATATGCTTGAATTAACTTGGTGGCAAATACAGCTTAAAATTACAAGAATAGAGATTTCGATATGTTTAAGAGGAACATAGATATCTTTAAAAAAGCTTTCCATTGTAAAAAAAAAGTTTGTACCCCAACCAGTAAGGGTCCCTACCACACCTAGTCCAAAAGGTAGTGTAGGAAGGTAAATCAGGTACCCAACGGCCTGCTAGCAGGAGCTTGGTCATTTACACGGTAGTCTGTTGCATAAGGAGCCTCCAGCACTGCAGGCAAGCCTACAGACCAAGGAAACTCCCACAATATGCACTTGTTATGAAGGGACTCTCTTGCCTTTAACAATAATTGAACCTCTGACCTCCCTTTCGAGAACTCCTGTCCGAAACCATCCTTTTGACAAGAATTGAACCCCTCACCTCTCTTTCGAGAACTCCTGTCCGAAACCAGTTAGACTATGTCATGATAACCTTCCCATTGTAGCTTTGAGCGAAGCTTAATTGGTCAAGGTTCTCAAACTAGATGTAGACTATATTAGATGTGAATGAGGCATCCTTTTTTAGGCATGGAGTTGAGGATTATTTTAGTAATATAGATTATTTTAGTTTTCCGTATTATATTTGGTTAATGTTTACAAACTTGTATTCAGATTAGTAAGTAAATGAATTAATTGGACGGCCGTGTCCGGAAACGCCCCGATTGTTAACAGCTTCGATTCTGTCGTAATTTTCGCGTTTTTTTAGCCGCCGTTTGAAAATTGATCAATTTCAGGTAGAAGTTTTGCAATAAGGAACCATCTTCTTTGCACCTCAATCATTATGGACGCTCGTCACGCATCTCTCGGCCGCCGTACGGTGTGTAATTACTTCTCTTATTCAACCAACCTTCAGACGATCAAATACATGATATAATTGAAGTCTACATGCATTTGATTTTATTGATGGGGATTTGTTTGTCAGCTTGAAGAAATTCGTCAGAAAAGAGCGGCGGAACGATTGAGTAAAGCGCCCTCTGGACCTGATCTCTCTAATGCTTCAAGTTCAAGCTCTAATGGTATGCTTTTCCTTTCTTGCTGCTATTTGATTCAGTTGTGGATAGATTTCTGCAAGGTTTAAGATTCAGTTAAATGCAAACCCTTTTTTTCAAATTGGTTCTGCAGACGCCGTTGGGATCAGAAAATCTGAAAGTGGCAGTCGAATATCGGAGGTAATCTGTAACTTTGTATGCCAACATTTTCTTTCCTGTGTCGGAAGAGCTAGAGAGATGTTGGCATTTGTTTCTTACTTGCATCCAGAATTTCTATTTTGCAGCTGAAATTGAAATACTGTTTTTGTATAACTAAAATTTGGTTGATCAGAATTCAGAAAGTTTTGATTTTCCTTTTGGAGGTTTGGTATGAGTGGGTTTCTTTATGTTGAAGAGAAGATTCGGGTTAGAATGAAAAGCATATTGACTACATTATATAACGTGGTTTTGGAATTAAATTGCTTTTGGATATATTACGCAGAATGATATTAGTAGCTTGGTATCACAACTAAAAGAGTTGCAGAAAAAGAATATGGAGCTAGAAGAAGAAAACAGAACCTTCTCAGCAAAGGTATAACCTCCTTATGTCCTCATGACTTGTATTCCCTGCTATTTAGATAATTTTCATCACATATAATATCTTGCTATGGAACTTCTACAATTCTAAATCTAATTTGCCTTTTCCCCCTTTTTGTTTACTGTTTCAGCTTCAAAAGGAAGAAGTGGAAAATGACATGCTTCAAAGGAGGCTGAACGATTTAGTAAATTTTATCCTCTGCGCACATTAATGTTTAGGGCATGATATTCTTTCTGCATTATGAGCTCAGTTATTACGTATTGCTGTGCTCATTTAATGTGTTGGAGAGCCTAGAAAAAGAGAAATAAGGAGTTGGGCCGAGCTACTGCAGTTTTTTTTTGGTTAGAAGAGAACTTTGTTAAATACTCCCATGTTGTCGACGTTTAGTATAGATAGAGTAGAATCATTGTTCTTCTGCATTAGGTTACTCATCTGATCAATTTCTGGTGATTTGACAATATCAAAGTCCACATAAAAGCTCTTTTTTGATGGGTTTATTTTTGAAGTGTAGAAATATATAGGAGAATACATATATACACATTGTAAGACACAAAATACACAACTGTGTACACACTATACACTGTATAAATGTATAGAAATATAGTATACATACAAGTATACTCAAACTATTAATATACAAAAGTAGTTTAGTGTATTATTGTGTTAGATCACATGTATAGAAAGAGAATGGTAGAAAGTAGCAATTGCACACCACTTGGCAACTAGCCATTGAGTTGTTACTGTTGGGTATCCAACTGCTGAGCTTATATAAAGACTCTCCTTTGTACACAATACTTAAGTTCAATAATATTCACTTTCTACTCATTTTTAAATGGTATTAAAGCATAGCTTCTGAGGCTTACTGTAAACATGGCAACTCCTTCTTTCTCTTCTTCTGAGTAAACAGAAGCCACTTCCAATTCTGAACCAGTATTAGGTGTAGGGTCTTAAGGCTCTGTTGCGTTTGATGATTCATCCATTATCATTACTAGTTGCGTATCACATACTAGACATGACTTCTGTCATGCTGTGAGTTTTATTGGTTGATCTGTGCATGATCCTACTAATGAACATCTTCAAGCCGTCTTAAAAATTCTTAGGTATTTAAAGAATGCTTCAGCTCAAAGATTATACTTCAAGAGAAAAAAGGGCATGCCTATACAAATACTCACTGATGCAGATTGGAGTGGATCTTCTATTGATATGAAATCAACTACTGGATATACAACCTAATAATGGGACAACTTAAAACTTAGAGAAACAAGAAGCGGTCTGTGTCTCTAGAAGCAGTTTAGAAGCTGAGTTGAGGGCATTGAATTTAGGGCTGTGTGAAGGTTTATGGCTAAAATAGATGTTAGGAGATATCAATCAAAGGTGTTCACTGCCAATCAGAATTCTGTGTGACAATAATTCCGCCATTAACATGGCAAAGAATCCAGTACAACACAAATTCAAACATGTAGAAATTGACAAACACTTTATCATAGAAAGGATTGAAGACAAGAGTATCAACATAGAGCACATAACTTGTAAGGATCAATTGATGATGTTCTTACTAAACCAATGACTTACAAAGTGTTTCTACGTCTGTTATCCAAGTTTGGTTGTATAAACATATATACAACTAAGCTTGAGGGAGAGTGTAGAAATATATAGGAGAATACATATATACACATTGTAATACACAACTGTCTACACACATTATACACTGTATAAATATATAGAAATACAATGTGCATACAAGTATACTCATATATTGATATACAAAAGTAGTTTAGTGTATTATAGTGTTAGATCACATGTATAAAAAGAGAACATTAGAAAGTAGCCGCTGGACACCATTTGGCAACTAGCCGTTGGGTTGTTACCGTTGAGATACCCAATTGCTGAGCTTATGTTAAGGCTCTCCCTTGTACATAATATTTACTTTCTACCTCATTTTTACATGAAGCTATCTGTGTCTGCACGTTTTCATTTGGAGCTTTTACAGTTGCTTTTTTTTTTTTTTTTTGGAAAAAAATTTGCAGGAACAAAACACTGTACCATCACTGAGAAAAGCTCTTAGGGATGTTGCAATGGAAAAAGATGCAGCTGTTGTTGCACGGGTATTTTTACCGCTTTCTGCTGCCTTAGTTTCTTCTTCTCTCTCCTTTTTCTGTAGTACTTCTTCTTTGCTAAAAATCATCATACCGTAGTGCAGGAGGACCTTTCAGCGCAGCTACGTACGGCCAAGAAACATTTAAAGGAAGCTGAAGAGGAGCAATACAGAGTACGGGAGTATACACTGATAATTTATAAATCCTGACGTGTCTTCATCTGCTGATTGAAATACCCTTTTTAGGCTGAAGAGGATGCTGCGGCTATTAGAGCAGAACTAAATTCATTACATCAGCAAGCCATGGGTTCTGGATTTCCCTCAACAGGATTTTCATCAGATCACATGATAGCGATGGAAAAAGAGCTGGCCAATTTGAAATCTCAGCTTGAGGTCATCTTTCTTGAACAAAACTTGTTTACTTTTAGTTGTCAATCTTGTTTTATAAGTCATGGACGTGAAATATACGCTCATGCAGAGTGTTGGACTTGTCCAATATTTCTTGCAAGGACTTGTCCAGTTTGCATTTCAAAGATGGCTTTTTGCAGTTACTTTTAAAAAAAAATGAGTTAGACATCTTAATTATATTTTCTGACATCTACACGCTCTTAGCTAGTTGCAAGTGATTATTTCCAGTTTTGGTCGATGAGATAGGGATTCTTATTGCATGTCAAAAGATGAATGGCAAAAGTGTTATCAGGAGACATCAAATGATGAATAAACATCATCATAATTTAACTCGATAGAAATATTTTCTTTCTCAGTTTTAATGTCTAGGAATTGGTGGGCATTTCTCCCCCTTCAATGTATATAGCTTGGGTAGGTTGTTTTTGGGGTCAATGAATTTGGTCTCTCCTCCCCTTGTTCTTGGAGCAGATATTTTTTAGATGATCGCCTGTAAAAGTTGTAAATACTCAATTATCAACTATTGAAATTTTGCTTACCAAAAAAGGGGCTTGGACCTTTTTGTTTTCTTCTGGAACAAGCTAGATAGTTGTGTGTGTGTGTGTGAGAGATAGAGAGAGAGAGAGATACATATATACCTATATATAAAAAGCACTTATGGATCTACGCATTCAAAATTAAAGGCACAAGCGGGAGAAAAATTGTGCCGCTAATGGACATGGAAGTTTTTGGGTGTAGCAAAGTGGATATGTAGAACAGTTTCTTGGATATGAATGACTGGGTCTAGGAGTTTCTGGGTCCAGGAGAGATGGAGATGTATGGCATTTCAGTTCAAAAGGTTCTTGTGCTCAGATTCAGTGGCCTTATTTTCCGCTATTCGCCACAAAGGACTGGCAGGAAAGGAAACAGACTTTTTAGACTTTTCCAGATGATGTGTTATTTCTTTATTACTTCTCTATTGAATGTTTATTCCTTTGAAACTCATACGCAAGTGAATTTACAGGAAGAGTCACGACTGAGGCGGCAAGAGCAGCTGCTGTTATCAGAAGAACAAGCCCGGGCATCTGCCCTTATTTCTGAAAAGCAGAATTTGGAGGAGAAACTTGCTGCTTTATCAAAGAGCATGAAAGGTACTTACTTGGCATTCTTGTGTTAAAGTTGTTTTCTATATGGATGTGATCATTCCGCATTGATCTTTTGCTTCTGTCGTGTGGGAGACATGCATCAAGAGTTTAGACTATGAAGTTGTTGCTTGTTCTGGATGGGTAAGATGTTTTATGAAGGAAATGTTCTATTACACTGTTCCTACAACTATTATGTCCTTCCCCTTTTCACAGCTCTGCTCTTTTCACATGTTTTCTAAGTATTCACTCATTTCTCTTACAACAGCTTGTTGCTTAAGTTGCACTTTAGTTGATATGCATTGCATCTTTTGATGTAAATCTGGTTAGCATCTTTCCTTGAATAGTTGAAAGTCTTAGCGAAGTTGCAGCTTCGGTCATCTGTAGGGGCATGTATGGTCAGATTATGGTTTTGATGCCTGAGTAGGAACGTCATCTAACCTTAAACTGCAGAAAGGATGGAAATTATCATTTTTCTCCATCCATCTTTTCAACTCAATTCTCTCAATTTCTCTGTCAACTTTTGCTTGGCATTTTTTAGTATTCAAGCAGCAAATATGATGTGTCTTTTGCTTTTTGGCCTTCATTATTTAGTCAGTCCAATGAACATTTTTTCCTCCTCTGTCTTGTTTCGTTGACATCTATTCTGTATTACCATCTTCACAGATGAAGTCGCAACAAAGACAACTGGGAAAGGATTTTCATTTGTAAGCTTTCAGTTACCTGGAAACATATTAGTGTGAACCTGGATACCTTGTGACTTTTGCATGACATAAACACGTTTTTCATTGGGTTTTTGTGTGGCAAGCACTATGTAGCATTTTGTATTTCAATAAGGGTCCATCCACCCTCCTTTGGCCTTTTTACTAAATAACCCACTCGACCCCCACCCCCACCCCCACCCCCACCCCCTTGTTTTTTCTTTCTGGGTCTTTTACATTAATTTCCAGTTTTTACCTTGCGAAAAAGAAAAAAGAGATTGTACTGGCGTTAATTTTAGATCACTCAATCATGATGTGGAATATTCCCTAATGGCAATGTCTGGGACTCATTAGGTCATCTCTTGAGGGTGTCTCAAAACGTTTTTTAGTCATGAGTTATAGTCTTAATTATGTGGACCTTTTTACTTATTGTTCTCCAATCATGCTTTTTTTTTTTGCCTTCTTTTCATTTATCAATTTTTGTTTTGGGCTCTTGTTTTGTTAAAAAGAATTAGTTTAAGGTTCCTGCTTCTTACCAGTCATACTGTTGAATTTTTTTTTTTTTTTAGGATGATAAGGAGAGACTTGAGGAGCAATTGCATGATATGGCAGTTGCTGTGGAAAGACTGGAGAGCAGCAGGCAAAAACTTTTAATGGAGGTGATTTTGTCTTTTCCTTCACCCCCCCCCCCCCCCCCCCTTCTTTTCTCTCTGTTGGCAGAACAAAGGAAGAAGGGCAGCGACAGGGTAGTATGATATCCTGGGATGGAGGCTTTTAGGATGTGTTTGTTATTTTCATCAGTTTGCACTATTGAATTCGGCTCTTTCTTTCTTGTTCCTTTTTGGCTGAGTCAATCAACAGATTGATTCCCAGTCTTCTGAGATTGAACGGCTCTTTGAAGAGAACTCAAGTCTGTCAACTGCTTATCATGAAGCCATGGGGGTTGCTTATCATTGGGAGATCCAGGTGCTTATTGCTTCAATTTTTTTGGGGCCTCTGTGGAGTTTATTGTCAGAAAATCTTGTGTAAATTGGAAAGCTTTTTCTGCCTCTTCTTTGATTGTCATCTCTTTGATGCTGAAAGTTTAATTGCTGACAGAGACAAATTTTGTGTGTAGTGTGTATAGAAGTGTGATGGATTTTCTGATATACTTTGGCAATTGTGGTTAAGGTACTTTGACTCGACATATTGGTTGGTAAGACTTCTTCCATTCGCGTGAAGGGGTTTTGTTATAGTTGTCCATCTATACTTGCAAGATCCAACAGAAAAGGAACAAATTAAATCTTTCTTTTGGTGCTTGCTAGAAGCACCTCATCAGACAGTCTGAGATGCAGATTTGGTTTGCTCCAAGGGTATGGTAGACTTGCTGCTTGTAGTACCTCCTTAACCTTAGTGGCAAGCAGATTCTCCAGTGGATTGCTGCGAGCTCCTGCTTTCATTGACCTAACAATGGTAGCTGTATTAGTGCCATGCTCTAAGGATGAAAGAAAGTTGTCCTCCAACAAAATGGAAGGAAGATTTGGCGGTGCCTCTTTAGTTTTTCATTCTTCTTTTGACAACTGGACTTGATGTTCTCTGCTTATTGATGACTGATCAGAAAATCCCCTCCAGACCTTTCAGTCTAACCAACTTTAAGTTTGGTCTCTAGCCTTGTGTGTCTCTTGTTGCTGCAAACATCCTAGTTTTTTTGCTTCTCTTTTTGATTGAATGAGAAGCTCTTTTCTCATTTCGTCTTTTCTCCAGTCCAAGCTAGAAAGGTAGTTTTGAGAATAGTTCCGACCTGGGCTGCCATTTGGAATTTTAGCACAGTGCTCTTGACAGAAGACAGAGACTGGATGGCCAAGGGTTTCAATCGCTGATTCACTAGTTAAAGCAGTTAATAAATGTATATATCAGCTTCAGTAGTCTCATTGGACTGATTTGGTAGGAGTTACTTGTGGATCTTCAGTCCCTACATTTCGGGGATATATAGTTGCTACAGTTTATCGATTTTAAATTTTGTGCTTAGCCAATAAAGTCATGACTTGGGCGCAAACTTTTTTTGGAGCTGGCCATTTTTCTCTGCCTTTTATTGATATAATTTGAAAGGATCTGATTGTTTGGTTCTTACTGGTTGATGTAACATGCTGTTTGCAGCAGGAGTTGGAGCTCAGATTATAATGACTTGCACCCTTGAATATGATTGATTTTGGTACCTTTTGCATATATGAAAGTGAGCTAAATGCAGTCGTGAAGCACAAAATATTTATTTATGTGAATTAGCAACCACCTCTTCCATTTTCACAAAATGATATGTTGGAATGAGCCTGTGTTTGCATTGATGTGAATGATTCTATGTTATCCATTGTCCTGACATTACTGGATTCTCACTTCTTTTTGTTGAAAAACTTGTCTAACCATGCCTCGTGCAGGTCAAGGATTGTCTGAAGCAGAACGAGGAGCTTCGTGGAATGTTGCAAGAATTAAGGACAGAGCACGCTAATACACCAACTTTGAATAACAGGCTGATGATCGAGTCTGCTAAAGAAGGCAAAGAGGGAACTAATGCATATTCGTCAGAAATTCTCTCTCTCAAAGTAGTTTGCAAGCTCTTATTATTTTAGTTCCCTTTGCTCATTTTTGAATTTTGTGGGTGTGTTTTTTCATTTAAACCATGTCCACGCATTGTGCCGTCTAGTTGTGTTGTTATAGGGGTCGTTAATGGGCCAAGTTTCTGTTTTCCTATCATATCTTGTCCAAATGTGAATGATGTCCAATATTACAAATTCTTTTAGCAAATCCTTCCTTTTGGGTGCTCCATTTTGTGTGGTCGTGGTGGTCAAGGGGTGAAGGGACAAATGAATTCAGTATTATGGATGTTTTGTTTAGAGGTAACTTGTAGTCTTTTGTTTATAGGGTCGACTTGCAGAAGAGCAGAGCAAAGCTGAGGCACTTTCAGCTGAGGTCTTACAGCTCTCAACACAGCTCCAACAAGCGACACTGGCCTACAATGGTCTTGCACGACTGTATGAGCATGTCCCCTTCCTACTCTTTTGAATTCTTCTTTGCTGGTTTGCCTTTTCCTTGATATTTTTTTTCTCCTTTGTTCCAGCTATAAACCTGTTCTGCGAAACATTGAGAACGGCCTCATCAAGATCAAGCAAGAAGGCTCGATTTCTGTGCGATAAAGAAGGCAGAAGATTGTTTATTTCTTGGTGGGCATCCATCACCAGGTTAATCCAGTGGCTTGGTTTAATACAATTAGTAGGTGTTGCTCCGAAACTTTAGTTCTTTAACACCCCCGAACCCACGCAATTTCCCCCCTGTGGAGAGGGACCTGTTGAGTAGCTTACCCTATAAATTTCGAGGTTGATGCAACTTTTTCCCAAATTTGAGATCTGCCGATCGTTCAAATTAGATTGTCAACTTTGAAATCCTTTGAGCTCACTGCATCACAGGTTTGTTTGGTGCTTTTGATGTATTACTATTTACTGATAGCTAAATAACATTTCCAAAGTTGCAAGTGTATCATTTTGTCTTACCTCCTACCCCCGTCTTTAATATTACAAATATCAGGCATGGTTGATGAGTTAATACCTAATAAATGTTATTACTACATTTTTAACACCCTCGGCCGCGTCGCAGTGATGGAAATATTTGCAAGAAAGTATAGACTGTTAAATATTTCAGTGATGGAAATATTTGCAAGAAAGTTGCGATGGGAAGAAGAGGTTTTTGGGGTTCTTGGGCTGATACGTCCACATTTACTTTGGCATGCTCGAGGAGTACTAGTAAAAGAGATTAAAGAGGTTTCAGTTTAGTTGCTAATACATATAGACCCGGGCTGGAAGCAAATTCTCTATATTTTGGATTGGAGTTATTGTTTGTCTGTCTCTCACCTAGCGATAGATTTTGTTATTGTTGGGATATGTTGGGTATGTGTTGTATTAGTTTAGTTGCTAATGATGTAAGTTGAAATTCTCTAGTTGCGCTTCAGGTGTTTGACAATTTGCCGGATAATTTATACTAATCAAGAGTTTCATTATGACAGCTATTGTATCAGGTGATTTCTATCTGCGATACCAGAAGTGCATTTCTTCTTTCAAATCCTCTCGTTTTGGATTTTGACAAATTTAACTCCAAAACATTTCAAATAACTGCGATTTAAGTCAATTGCTTGTACCTTCGTGTCATAAAATACACATTTACATCATTTTTTTTTCAAAATAAAAATAAAAATAAATAAACGAATAAGAAACGATACCATTAGGCTTATCTAAGCCAATGAAAAGTGTTGAACTGATTTTATTACCCCTTATACCATCCAATGGACGTTTGGCTTTAGGATCATTCATCCTTATTTGTATAGTAAATCGTCATGTAATTTAGGTGTAATTTGGGTTAGTTCATTTTCAACTTTTTATGAATGACGTAGGATGATCCTCTATCGATCTTCCTGGTTAATTTCATTCCTGTAGTTTCAACACAGTTACACAATATTGGAATACTTTAGATTCTATCCAGACTCTCATAAATGCAGTAGGGGATGTACCTACCTTCTTACTTGATTTCCTTCGTATAATTTGAACACAACTTTCATCATAATTGTATAATTTTTCCAAGACAGCCACGCTTTGTCAACATTCGCTGCTCAAGTTGAGTGCAAAATCCAAAAAGCTAAGGGAAAACTTATTTAACCATAACACAGCTCTCACTTAACCAAACCCAAACTCAGACTCGAGCGTATATATAATTTCAAGTAACTCAAGATCCGAATCAGGCGCGGACACACGCGCACGCAGATATCTCTCTCTGTGTGTATGTATATATAAAGTCTATAAGATTATTCCTCATGGCCAAGCTTCTTTTCAGCATTAGTGTGTGTAACAAGAAGAGACTCAGATCATTTACCAGCCTAAAGTGAACATCATCGGTATTTAGCCCATACCATCACATGTATGCCGAAGTCCTCACAAAAACAAATGTATTTACACTGTCAAACTCTATACTTCATACGAGGATTTATCAAGAGCAGGAATAAGAGGGAAATAAAAGAGGTAAAAAGAACAAAAGCCAAACAAATAGGGCCATAATGGACAACAAAAGGCCTTTAGATTAGACGCTTCCTGAAAATCCAATATATCATAAATCAGTCTCCCGCGCCTTATTTACAAAAAAAAAAAAAAAAAACATTACTCCATTGTCTTAGAGGCTCCCGCCTATGGCGAAGTATGGAAGATCGGATGTACGCAACCATACTCATGTATTAGAAACACACAGAGGTTGTTTCCCAATGTCCCATAATGATGCGTCAAGCTATGTCGATCAATTGCTACTAGTGCAACAAATTTCGTGAGTCATTTTGCTTTTCCATCATATTCCAAAGTTAAGAAAGTCAAAAAAAAACAAAAACAAAAAAAGGGCTCCCGCGCCTCTTGACACCACTCAGCTGACCATGCTAGGAAGCCTGAGATACCAGAGTGCGTCTGCTCCATTAATTATGAAATATAATTTATCCTGATGAACAACACATACCTATAAACAAGAGCGCAGTGCATTATTAACAGATGGTGTAAGCCATAACCACAAAATCAACCAAATTTACTATGCCACAATCTAAGACTCTTCTACACTTGAGACATGAAAGAGTCCTTTTCTCTTCTTATCCATAAGGTAAAAATTAGTCTGCAGGCTAAGACAATAATGAAAGCAAAACCTTCTTGGTCGATGAACCATAACATGTATTTCTTACTCGGCATTCTTTGACCAATATTCACTGGTATAAGGTCCTAGCTGGTACAGAATACTCATCTTGATCATATCTGCAGCACATAGGCTGCAACTCGAGATTATGCTTTAGAGAGTTGGGATGAAGAATCAATTAAAACGTTTTAAGTAAGATAGTTTATGAAATTATTTTGGTAGTGGCTATTGAGAACTAGGCCTATTAGACAGACTGGAGATAATGCGAGTACTTGTATTGTCTCAGTTTGAGGTAAATGACACACTACTTTCCACCCCTTAAGCTGGACAAACCTGGTGTTCTCCGTTGTATCTATTTTAGTAATGATTCACATCTTTGTCTTGAAAAGTTGGCTCCTAGAGCCATTATACTTGTGTTCCTTGATTACCCAACGGAAAGAGTACAAGTGCTATGTTCTTACCACTAGTAACTAGACTGTATCTGTTAATTTTGCACTCTTTTGGATGTTTCCTATTTTTTCTCATAATTTTGCTCCTTCTATTTGAGAGGTTCTTATGCTTTTTCCAGTTGTTCTGGATCAATTCCTATACCTTCCAGAAGGAATTTGAATCGATAATAACTAAGAAATTGAATGAAGGAGGAATAGAAGAACACAATATTTGCTCAATACACAAAGCTCCTGTTTTGGAGTCTTAGAATTGTTCTTGAAGATGTGTTTGGAGGTGTGTTTACAATGTTGATGAACTAGCCTATTTATAGGCAAATATCACACATGTTTATATGTAAAAGCTATGTGAACAAAATAAACAAAGTTGGTAAAAGCTATGTGAACAAAATAAGCAAAGTTGAAGTTGCTACCTACCATTTGAAAATAAAAACCATGTTCACACATTGTTGACTAAGGTATGTTCCCATTTGATTTGATTTAATTCTACATTGCCTCCCTTAAATCAAAATCTTCAAACTTGATCATTCCAAGCATTTTCTTCAGTTTGAAAAATGACTCCGTCTTCATTGACTTTGTAAAAATATCTGCAACTTGTTCTTCAGTTGGACAATAATCAATGGCAATCTCTTTTTCACGAATTAGGTCACGAATGAAGTGAAACTTGATATCGATGTGTTTGCTTCGTCCATGAAATACTGGATTCTTTGATAATTCAATTGCTGATTTGTTATCGCAATAAATGTTTGTTGGTTCATCTTGTTCATGATGTAGAAAACCAAGAATTCGTCTAAGCCATAGCGCTTGTGTAGCACTGTTTGATGCTGCTATATACTCTGCTTCAGCTGTAGATAAAGCCACGACTTGTTGTTTCTTTGAAGACCATGAGAAAACGCCGGATCCCAAGAAAAATGCATAACCTGATGTGCTTTTTCTTTCTATGGTGTCACCAGCCCAATCACTGTCTGTGTACCCCAGAAGAGAAATATCATTAGCACAAGAATAGAATACACCATGAGTTTTTGTACCTTTGATATATCTCAAAATCCGTTTAGCTGATTGTAAGTGTGATTGACGTGGTGACTCCATGAAACGACTGATAAGTCCAACACCATATGTAATATCCGGCCTAGTCGCAGTCAAATATCTCAAGTTTCCAACTAGTCTTCGGAAGTATGTAGGATCAACTAGGTCACCTGTAGCATCTTTTGTTAACTTCAACTTTTCTTCAACCGGTGTTAAGATGGGTTTTGCAAATTCCATCTTAAACTTTTTCAGAATATCACCCGCATATTTCTTCTGTGAAATGAATATTCCACTGTCCATCTGATAAACTTCCAAACCAAGAAAGTAAGACATTAGACCAAGATCCGTCATTTCAAAATGACTAATCATAGCCTCTCTGAACTCAGAAATCATTTTAGCACTGTTACCGGTGAAAATAAGGTCATCGACATATAAACATACGATAACAATATCTCCTTGATCAGAATATTTCACATATAAAGTATGCTCATATGGACATCTTT
Source organism: Eustoma russellianum (assembly GCA_036186865.1). NCBI lineage: Eukaryota > Viridiplantae > Streptophyta > Magnoliopsida > Gentianales > Gentianaceae > Eustoma > Eustoma russellianum. The sequence continues at coordinate 2,884,611 of AP025048.1, read as the reverse complement.
GGAAACCATGTTCAGTGAAATAAGAATCGATGCGAGTATACCATGCTCGTGGAGCTTGCTTGAGACCGTACAAAGCTCTTTTCAACCGGTATACCTTACTTTCTTGTCCTTTGACAACATATCCATCTGGTTGATCAACATAAACTTCCTCTTCCAGAACTCCGTTTAGGAATGCAGATTTAACATCCATTTGATAAATCTTCCATGCACTTTGTGCGGCAATAGAAATAACCATACGAACTGTGTCAAGTCTAGCAACAGGAGCAAAGACCTCAAAATAATCAATACCTGCCTTTTGTTTGTATCCTTTTGCAACAAGTCTTGCTTTAAAGCGATCAATCTCTCCATTTGTTTTGTATTTTGTCTTGTACACCCATTTGACTCCAATAGGTTTTTTTCCTCTCGGAAGAGTAGTCAATTCCCATGTATCATTTTTCTCAATAGCATGAATTTCTTGATCCATGGCACGAATCCAATTATCATTTCTGGAAGCTTCTTCGAATGTCACTGGATCACAATCTGCAAATAATGCAAAATTCACAACTTCTTCATCAGATAATTCATTGTCATTACCAATTTCATAATCCTGCAATCTGGCTGGTAATCGCCTCTCTCGTTGTGGGCGACTCGATGATGGTTTAGACACAATATCCTCTCTTGGTGGTTCTGGTTCTGGTTCCTGTATACGAGAACCAACAATAGGAGAAACTGAAGAATTTTCTATTTTCTCAGGCTCTTTTCTTAGCCAATCCCAAGTCTCCATCTCTTCAAAAATGACATCTCGACTGATAACAACTTTTCTGGTAACAGGATTATAAAGTTTATATCCTTTTGTTTCATGAGAATATCCAATAAAAACACATTTCTCAGATTTATCATCCAACTTCTTCCTCAAAACATCTGGAACATGAGCATAAGCAATACAACCAAATACTTTCAAATGTCCGATATTTGGTTTCCGACTTGTCCATACCTCGTAAGGAGTCTTTCCTTCTGCAATACTCCTTGTAGGACACCTGTTCAAGACATAGACAGCACAAGCAACAGCCTCGGCCCAAAATGATTTTGGTAGATTCTTTGAATACATCATTGATCTTACCATGTCCATAACTGTTCTATTTTTCCTTTCTGCCACCCCGTTTTGTTGAGGTGTATATCTCGCTGTCATTTGATGCTTAATGCCATTTTTCTCCAGATAATCATCACAGACAGTATACTCAGTTCCTCTGTCTGTTCTCAAAGTTTTGATCACAAAACCACTTTGTTTTTCAATGTACACTTTGAAACTTTTGAACGTATCACATGCGTCAGATTTGTTTATAAGAAAATACACCCATGCTTTCCGACTAAAATCATCAATAAAAGTTATAAAGTACTTACAACCACCATTTGTAGGTACTTCTACGTAGCACAAGTCTGAATGGATCAACTCCAGTGGTGTACTCGCCCTCCAGGCCTTATTCTTCGGAAATGGAAACCTGTGTTGCTTTCCCAGTGCACATGACTCACAAACTTTCTGTGGAAAATCAATATCTGGCAATCCTAAAACAGATTTATTTCTGACCAGAAACTTCAAACTTCTGAAATTCAAGTGTCCAAATCTCAGATGCCATAGCCATGTATCATCATATGTCATAGAACTAAAGCAAGGTAAACTGCTACAATTGATTGACAGCGGAAACAAACGACTGTTATTCATGCTTACCTTTGCAATTAATCCTCTCCTCGGATCACTTACAGTGCAAACTCCATGATCGAAGACTATGTTATAGCCTTTCAGAGATAACTGTCCAATGCTCAGTAAATTGTGATGTAAACTTGGTACATAGAATACATCAGAAATAAAGTTAGAAGAACCATCTTTCAAACTAATAGCAATCCTCCCTTTACCAAGAACAGGTACCTCAGAATTATTTCCAAATTTCACAGTAGTTTTCACAGAAGTATCCAAATCTGTAAACATTTCTTTATCTCCACACATATGATTGCTGCAACCAGAATCCAAAATCCATTCATTTTTTGTTTTGTTTTCAACACTCAAATCAGCCAAAAACAAAGTCTCAGGAATTGTGTTGTCATTTTCAGCCACTTTCGCATGCGTTTCTGGACTATTCTTATACCAACAGTTACTTTGAAAATGTCCAAACTTTTTGCAATTAAAGCATTGGATTTTTGATTTATCCTTTTGGAAATCATTCTTTTGATTATCTCTATCAAAAACACGAGTATTTCGCTGGTAATTAAAATTACCTCTACCACGACCTCTTCTTTGGCCACGTCCTCTGCCTCGAAAATTCTGACTCTGCTGACTAGATTCAGCATGATTTGCAGACAACCCTTGATCTTTCGAAACAATTGTCTGAACTTGTAATGCTTCCTCTATAATTCCAACAGACTGTTGATCTAATGAGATTTCATAAGATAGTAACTCACCTTCCAATTGATCAATAGTCATTTCGTCAAGATCCTTGGTAGCTTCAATGACTATTTTTTTCATGTGAAACTTTTGAGTCAAAGATCTGAGAATTTTCTGGACAAGTTGGGCTTCGGTGATGACTTCACCATTGGCGTTTATTTTTCCACCAATATCTCGTACCTTGGATATGAAATCTGCAACAGACTCGTTTGTTTTCATTTGAGCCATTTCAAATTGTCTCCGAAATTCTTGTAAGCGAACCTTTTTAACTTCGCTGCTGCCTCTATTGATATTCACAAGAATTCTCCAAGCCTCTTTTGCAGATTTGGTATTCATAAATTTGTTCAAGACAGCTAACTCAACTCGGTTGTTAAGATAATGTCGAGCTAAACGATCTTGCCTCCTCTTTATCTCCAAAGCTTTGGCCTCCTCGTCACTTAATTTTTTGCTCGCATCTGGAATATCAAATCCGTTTTCTATGACATCCCATATGCCGAGAACTTCAAAAAAATCTCTCATAAGTATAATCCATTGTTCAAAGTTGTTTTTACCATCAAAGATAAAAACAGGACAAGGTTGGATAACTCTCTCTCCTTCCATCTAGAAAAATGAATCGATTCAGCAATACAAGCTCTGATACCACTTTGAAGGAATTTGAATCGATAATAACTAAGAAATTGAATGAAGGAGGAATAGAAGAACACAATATTTGCTCAATACACAAAGCTCCTGTTTTGGAGTCTTAGAATTGTTCTTGAAGATGTGTTTGGAGGTGTGTTTACAATGTTGATGAACTAGCCTATTTATAGGCAAATATCACACATGTTTATATGTAAAAGCTATGTGAACAAAATAAACAAAGTTGGTAAAAGCTATGTGAACAAAATAAGCAAAGTTGAAGTTGCTACCTACCATTTGAAAATAAAAACCATGTTCACACATTGTTGACTAAGGTATGTTCCCATTTGATTTGATTTAATTCTACACTTCCTCTAGACGCCTGCAGGTATAGAGCCATGTTAACAGAGTGTCCAATGCTCCTTCGGCTCTCCTCCTGCTGGTATGCAAGAGATCCTACTTTATAATCAGCCACCACTGTCCTTGATCATCCTTTTGCCTTGTCTATGGGTATGCGTTATACTCGTTCCCATTCCGGATTTTGATTCGTGTCATCCATTCAATTCAGCATACAAAGCCACTGAGCCCATGAACCATCAAAAAGCTCTCTAATCTCTCTTTCAGGACCCATCTATGGATAAAAGGTAGGGAAGTCCATTCATAACACAGGACAGGTATCCCCTTCATCTGAAGCTGAGGTGGTTGGTTATTTTCAGATGTTTAGCATCAAATACAGACCCTATGCTTTTGTCGACCAGTACAAAACCCGAAATATGCCTAAAGGCTATTTTCAGCTCTAGACCAGTACTGATTTAAACATAGTCCAGACATGTGGCTTGATAAGCTAGATGACTTTGGTGAAAGTTAAGAGGTGCTTTGCAGCACATTATGTGTTCATTAAGGTCACTCCTACCAGATGGGAGTTTTTAACAATATATGTGGACAATATACTACTGATTGGCAGTAAACAAACTGGCATAGAGTAGACAAAAGAACATTCATAGATAAGTTCTGTTACCAAATACCTGGGGAAGCACTATCCTGGCACAGAATAATTGCATTGAAAAAATGGAGACTGGACCTACTGATTCTCAGTTTCTTCTCCTCCCCCACCCTCCCACCCCACCTTAAAAACAAAAAGATATGCATCTATATGAGTGGATGCATTTTGCAACTATCAAACCCCAAGACTTCCCCTTTTTTTTTTTTTTGGTAAGTTAAACTTTGTATATATGTAGATCAGATTTACATGATAGAGCCAGCAAGTAGGGGTTGCTTCAGAATGGGTCACTGGGCTTATTGATATCTGCACCTAAACCTTATGGGTTCACGTGTCCAGTCTTGTCCCACTCAAGAGCCAAACGCTTGGCCAAATTATACATGTTTATCGTGACCAGCCTGACAATAATCTTGACTGGGTGGGTGTATGAGTGGTTCATAAAGAATCCAAGGAAGAAGAACAGAGATTCTGCCTTGCTGAGATTAGCATATGTCCTAAGGTACTGCAAGCAAAAGACTGATGTAAAAAGAATGGTCATTTGGAGGCTAAGTCAGATATAAGGGTCATAGGTCTACTTCCAACTAAGGTATGTTTTTGTAAGAAATCTTGTTCCACAAGGTAGGAAAGAAATTGTGGTGTCAAGTCCTTTTTTCTTTTTTATTTTTTCAAGTATGGTGTCAACCTCATGCTTGTGTGTTGTGACAACCAGAGCAATCTGTGTTAGCAATAACCGAGAATTTCATGAGAAGACCAAGCATGTTGAAATTGATTGCCATTTTTTGCAGACTTCTGTTACATGAGGCATTCCTTCCTTCCTCACGACAAGTTGTCCTTTTTTCCACTATTGAAGAGAACAAGATGGACATCCTCCAAACTGTTGTCAAGCAGTAGATACAAACATCCCATATAACCTTGCCAACTACACTACATCAAGAGAAGACGAAGCGAAATAGAGCAGTAAATTAGAGTCCCCATATTGGACAGACAAGAGGTGATATACGTCATTGTATCTTCCCATTTTGATGTTAATGAACACAAAGTGCTTTCTGCCGTCTAAAGTTCAAATGCTGTACAACAGCTAATGTTTCTTTACTATATCCAAGTTTAGTTTGCCAAAAAAAAAACATGGATATGTTCCCGAAAAAGTGAGAAAAGGCAGATAAGTATTTTTCTTTTGCAAGTTAAATTCACTGATATTAAAGGTAGATAAGTAGCTTGTAACAGAGAGATAGAAGCATTAAATAGATATGTGCGCATTCTTGACAACCTAACAGAGAATTCTCGGTACCATCCATGAGGTTTACTAGAGAAAGCTATTTTAATTTGCCGGTCAGTCAACTACTTGCAATCTAGTATTCAGGTAGAAACAGCTTTCATCTATTCAAGCTTGGGATATTTTAACCATGGTGCTTAAGAAAATATAGTGGCATCTCTTTAGTACATGAAAAAATGGGGATAAAGCAGAAGATCCGTAGCCAAGGTTTTCGAGATGAAAAGAAAAAACCCACCACCAAGCTTAAACCTAATTAATCAAATTAAGGTGTTTAAATAAAGTAGCACATGCCATGCACAGCGACCCACACCCTCTGACCACAAAGTAATAATAATAATAATAATAATAATAATAATAATAATAATAATAATAATAATAATAATAATAATAATAATAATAATAATAATAATAATAAGAACAACAACACCACCACCACAAGAACAATAAGACAACAATTATTTTTGATGTTAAATAAGTAGAAAAATAGACTGGATATAAGATAAAAACTAAGCATCAAAAGTAGCAAAAATGTAGATACTAACCGGAGCAGTGTTTCAAGTCCACATAGAGCAGCTCTTGAACGGATTTATGAGAACCTAGGCTTTTTATCAGTGGGCTTCAAAATCTGAAAGGAGCACATTAAACTTTCGTCTATACTCATCATTGCTCCAGCATTGTCAAATTCCCCACAATAGTTAGGAGCAGAAAATATCGTAACCAGTTGCCTCTCAGCGAAAAATCCATATCCATCTTCCACAACCTAGAAGGGTAAATAGGGAAAGGGGAAGCAGAGATATAAGCAACATGACAGTAAAACAAGCACTGTAAATTTAAATTAAAAGAAAAGGAGAGAAAGAAACAAAAATACTTGATGGGCACACCACCAAGCTTAAATATCATTCTGCATTAAGCATTCTGCCACCTTTGTCAGCACCAAAAGTATAAGAAAATCCCTATCATTCATTCCCCGTCCTTTAATTTCTCTACTAGGATCTGGCCAAAGTAAATCACAAAGCAAGCCTACTGGAACATCTGCCGGCTGAGACAAGTTTCTTATTTGATCTAAGTTAGTCAAATCAGGAGAAAGGCCACCATGCATACAAAGAATTTTGTCATCTATTAAACTGCTACAGGAAGACAATTGAAGCAATCAGTGAAAATTTTCCAAAGTCTCACATTGAACCGGCGTTTACACTCAACGTAGAACCCATATATATTTGGTTTATAGAAGCGCAATCATGATTTCCTCACAAGAGAAATAAATTCTAAGGATATTTTATTTTGTAAGCAAGCAGAAGACAAATAGTCTCAGGACTCTACTTGCCACGGTCCACATAATCCCCCAGAAACAGATAATTAGATATTCAAAGTCTCAAGAAGTCACCATAATGCCCATGGATATCACCTGCAAATTACAAATTAATGACGCAGAAGGGAGTTTAATATAGTACAATAGCAACAACACTACTGAAGCCTTTTTCCCACCAAGGAATTTGCTACAGTAGGGGAAAAATTTTTACTATAACAACAAAAAAAAAAAAACACAAAAACGATGAGAGATTAACTTATTCAACAAAGTAACAAATAGACGGCTTAGGACTGATTAAATTAAAGTTTTCCTTATATGCTACAGTGAATACTATGAATTAGTCCATAATATTTAAGACACCTGAAAGATAAAACAATACATATATAATAGCAATCAATATTACACTTTCAAAACGAAAAAGAAAATATTAAAAAATAAAAGGAAAGGAAAGGGGGAAGGGGGGACTTTTTCTTAGCAAGTTCATTCTTTTGTTTTCTTTTTTTTAACTATACCCATAGACATAACTTATAAGAATACACTTTTCAGGAAAAGAAATGTAGCTCCATATAAAGTGAAAATGCTCAAAAAGATTTTGATAACAAATAAAAGCAAGAAAGATAACATATGCATGAAGGGATAGAGAGGACTAGTCAAATTATCCATCCACACCAAAAGAATAACATACAAACAAACACTGACACCAACTATAAAGAAAAAAAATTTAAGCAACCATCCACCAAACCAAGTCTTTCTCCACTATTTGGTCATGCAGCTAAAAAGAAATCTCTGGCATGCCCCAATTTTACCTAGCGATATATTCTTCTGCTCAAGTACTCGCATGTATTTGCATTATGAAACAGCAAGGGTACTTAAACAAAAAAAGGAAAAAAAAAACCACCCTACACAATTATGCAAGTAGGCTCAGCTTTCAGCATTGCCTCCATAATTCAGCTGTTTGCACTAGAATTTCTTACCGAAATAAAATAACAAAGTCCAAACCATAAAACAAGAAGGAGAAGTTAATCGTAGTTGGAAACACCATTTTATATTGCAAGTACACAGATGGAGAATCAATATTACCTGCAATATCAAATATAGATATGCATATCATTCAACTGAAGAGAGAGCGTGGCAGTATTTACCACAAATCTTTATGCGCGCTTCCAGCTCTAAGAGATTGGGCTGCAGCAAGAAAATCTCCCTAGATGAGGCGCAGATTCAGCGGATATCCGCCTTAGAGAGCTGCACTCGACGCACCGTTCACGTGTGCCGGAACTCCAATGATCGGTTAATTATATCATCTAGTACGGCAGGGTCCATTAACTGCCCATTCCTTCCTGACTCTCTTCCAACCCCATACTTTTACTACTTTTGAAAGATACAACCAAGAAGAAAACAATAGATTGTCGGAGAAAAAATTTCGTGCCCTCAACGTCGATTCATGCTGAACAAGAAGAGTCAGATTTAAGAGATTAATCTGACGATTCTTTGGAGTGTCGAGGGAATAAAATAATCAAGAAAAAGTGATTGATTAGAGGGGCTGCAAGTCCGATAAGGCGGAAAGGACTAAAAGATCGAAACTGGGCAACAAAAATAAAGAACAACGGCACGTATGAGTCGATAATTCCGGTGCGCTCGTGTGATAGAATTCTGCTACTACCTGTTTGTAAAAATTACTCACGTTATGAGTCCGGCAGGCATGTTGACTTCCCGTTGTTTGTAAAAATGACTCACGTTATGAGTCAGGCAGGCATGTTGACTTCCCGTTGTGCGGCCCTGTCGAGAGTCGGCAGCATAGTTGGAACATAAGGGTGAAGAGCCCATCGACCTCCTATTTATTATTTTACGCAGTTACTCACACAAGGTGTCTCTCACAAACCAAACCTCCGGACTAGCATCAGAAGAACACTGACACTGTGCGCATCTATGGAATCGAACTTTTGACTTCTTAGAATAAATCACAACCCGAATACCAACCCTGACGAGTCAGCATCATACCGATATTCCATTGGGGGTAGTGAGTAGTGACATCAGCCAAATTTCAAAAATATAGTTATAATAAGAAAAATGATAGTGGTACAAACGGGGGAAATTCTCAAACAAAGAATACGTTCAAAGACATCATTCTAAATGACGCTTTAGAATTGCCCATAAGACGCTATTATGAATGGCGCATTAGAAAAAACAACGCTGGAAACTGAAAACTGACCACCTTAGGTGTATGAGGCACAACTACATGAGCAGGCTAATGTTTACTATCATCTCGTTGCATAAAAATCCGAACTTTTTGCATTTTATTTGCAGTATTAGATTTAAAGAGAATGAAAGACACAAGATATGTAATCCAAAAAAAAAAGAATAACCCTTATTACACGAAAAAGGTAACTACATGAGAAATACTGAAATTACAAGGCCAGCTTTTCATATAAAGACAAACAGGTCTGTAATTTCCAAATAGCAAAAATTACAACGTATGATACTGACCAACAGATCTCCCTAACAGACTACAACACATATAACATCAGTAAACTCTTTTATCCTGCCATGATTCTGTGAGAAGTGTCCTATAAAATCCGCTTTCACCAGATGAAGATGAACAATAAGTAGGAACTATAGTTTTGAGCACATAGCAATCCCTTCTCTCAGGCCTAAAAAATTATGTTTAAGTGGAACAACAGCTCCTCTTGGTGTTAACAGATGAATCAGTAACATTGATTGTGGTACCGTGACCGGGAATGACAGTGGAAGCAGCTGCTTCCTGGGCTGCCAGCGCTTTCTTGCTTATGATGTGATATATTTCAGTAAGAATTGTCTGGAAAGCCTTTTCAATGTTGACTGCTTCCAAAGCTGATGTCTCAAGAAACGATAGACCTTCCTTCTCCGCTAAAGCTTGACCATCATTCTCTTGGACTGACCTGAGATGGTTCAAGTCGGACTTGTTTCCAGCCATCATAATGACTATGTTCGAATCGGCATGATCCCTTAACTCCCGAAGCCACCTCTGGACATTGTCAAAAGTTTGCCTCTTAGTTATGTCATAGACAAGGAGTGCTCCAACAGCTCCTCGATAGTAAGCACTTGTAATTGCTCGATACCTTTCCTGTCCTGCAGTGTCCCAAATTTGTGCCTTGACTGTTTTTCCTTCAATCTGTACTCCATATTCAATAAAATGATCATGTCAGTATGAAGAAAAAGCTCATCTTCAGTAAGAACTTAGTGGGATATCAGACCAAAAATACAAAGGGGCGCATATTTGATTGAAACTTTTCTAGCCTCAAGAGTATTATATTACTCCTACAATATTAGTTATGTGAAATAGCCCTTATCGAGGCACAACCACACTTGAAAGTGTGCTAAAAATGGAGTGTTCATCTACATGAGAAAGGCATGTGTACAGAGCACACCACATTATCTTTGACGAGGTAACACATGCCATTCATCTGGACTCTAACATATGCCAAGACAGTAACAAGGCATGCCGGAGATCTGGGCTCAAAGGAGCATTATTATTGAAGTAAAAGAACTGATTCATATGTGACGTTGCAAACTATATCTCATGCATACTTGAGATCAACTGAAACTTCATATAAATACTTAGCATGAAAGAAGTATACCTCCATAATACAATAGTATCCTGTTCTAAAAAACAGTAAGACAATTTCTAATCCGCAACTCCCCCCTCCCACCCCCCGAGATTAGAAAGAAGAACCTACCAGACCAATAAGAAATAACACTCCAACATGGAAGAAAATATGATTAACTCTCAGCTAATTTGAACTTTCAAAAGAACGCCCAACCAGTGCCTGCCCCGATTCAAATGCACATTCTATTACAGCAACTAACTGATGAACTACCAAACCAAGTAACTTAATGACCATTCTATTACATTAGCACCCATTTCAAACAGAAGTAAGACTTCCAAACTGCAAAAGGGACGCCATAATGACATAACCCATTAGACCTAGTCCCTTCACTGTGCACTTTAGATAACATGATAAGTCCAAATCCTAGGAAACGCAACCACGCCAGTAAATAAGGCCACACAAAGCCCTTAGCCTTCACCAACACCCGGATTTAGGACCAACATCCTACTTTTGGTCAAAAGATCCAACACAAATAAACTAGTCGTTAACAACCACCATCTCCACGACCATGATAATATCTACACAAAACCCAACAGAACTGAAACTACTAGTTAAGAACAAAAGCAGCAACAAAAGCCACATAATGATAGACGACCTTAAGATAAATAAAAACTATAAATAATCTGTTACAAGCAACCACCACCGCATAAAAAACGCTCGGACTTTAAAGGCCAGTTCTCCCGGATCATTGCTCAGACATTTCTCGCCGTGTAACCACCAAAAAACGCTAAACGAGCAAATCAAAGCCCAACCCAAAGAGAGGGGAGGGAGGAGGAGGAGAGGAGAGGGGGACACTTTAAAATATAAAAGCTAAAACTGCAAGGAAAAGGACCAACAAAGAACAACAAAAGCGACACAATAATGGAGCGTGACCTGAAGGGTGCGGGTGGCGAATTCAACCCCAATGGTGGATTTGGATTCCAAACAGAACTCATTACGAGTAAACCTAGAAAGAATGTTTGATTTTCCCACACCAGAGTCCCCGATCAAGACGATCTTAAACAAGTAATCGTACTCCTGATCCACTCTGTTAGCCATCTGGGTCTCTCAAAAATCACTTCTTTTACGGTGGGTGAATGATCTATTCTCTCGAAACCTGCAATTAGATCCAAAACCCACTCAGATCTGCACTTCCAAAAGGGAAAAAAAGCGGAAGAAACATATACACTTATGCACATGCATGGAGGTAAGTAGGGTACCGCAAAGGAGAGATCCGAAAGGAGGAGCCAGGAGCAAATGGACAAAAAGATAGAGAGGCAACAATGCGGAAAGAGAGAAGGGGAAAAATTGAAGAAGGCTCTTTTGAAAGGGACGCTATTGGAAATGATGGGATTCTATTTGAGGGTTTTTTTTGACAGGGGTAAAATGCGGCAAATCCGTGTATGTACAGCAAAAAGTATATGTACTTATGCGATTATATATCTTACTATGATGCCAAATATATTTAAGAAAATGTACTGCATCTAAGTATATCTGTTTTATGTTTAATTCTCCTGATGAATTATAGATTCACGATTTTTATATTTGGTCTAAATATACTTCCATTTGAGGAATTTGATTCGATTAACCACCAATCGTTGATTCATTTTTTGGTAACAAAATGATGATATATATTGCTTTTACTTTTACAATTTTGATGTCTTTGTGTCCCAAATACATTGAATGTGCAAACTTTTAGCGCTAGATTCACAAAAAAAAAATTTACTAACTATATTGATCAACTAAAATGTACAATTCTTCTAAAATGGGTGAACTACGTTGACCTATTTAACGTCTTCGTTTTTCAATCTGGACTTTAAACTTTTTGGTAGGACAAAAGAAGGATTTAAATAAGACGTTGATATTAAATACATCAAATAAAGGTGCGGTTTAAATATTTGACAAATGTTATGAAGGACATGAAAGGATGATTTTAGACAAAAACTCAAAAAATATCTTCACTTCGCAATTTTACTTGTTTAATCACGGATGTAAAGAATAGATGTGAATATAATTATAGAAAGTTCTGTTAAATGACTAGTATCAATTAGTAATAAATGGACTAACAAGAAGACACCCATGTTTCTTTTTCTATCAACCCGATTATGAATCTTTCTATATACCAAAATAAACGAAAGAACAAACACTCGAAGACATTTGCAATAGGAGTCAAATTATGTATAAACATTTCCAAGTTATCTGGTGTTTTATTAAATTACATGACAAATTGATGATGAAAAGCGTAGTGCGAAGATTCTAAAATATAGAATTTGGTGATAATAAATCCGATGTGATCTTTGTGACTGTCTCGGGTTTACCACCCCTTCTCAAAACCTCACAGTTGAGTCTCGAAAGAATTTGTGTATGATGCAAATCAGAAACACATATTATGTTTGTTCTTAGACTCGAACCATGTATTTTTTGTAGCAACTTTCAGCCTGAATAGCTATGCCCTGGATATGGGTTACCATTTTATCTACCTTCACGTCTGACCATTTTTTAGTCAATGTAAGTATTATCTTCAAGGTTTATTTTTGCGGTACATTATTATCAAGAATTTTTTACGGCGAAAACATCCAGACCTGTAACGAATAAACAAAAGTGATTCTTATAATAACAATAATATTACCTTATTGTCTTAGAGTATCTCGTCTATGGCGGCGTACGGGAGGTCGGATGAACACAACCATACACATGTGTTAGAAACACACAAAAGTTGTTTTCCGATAACCCATAATGATGCGTCAAGATGTGTTCATTAACTGTTACTTTACAATATATAAAATATAATCAATTAGTGAATCATTTTCTTTTATTACATAATATTCCAAAATAAATAAAAAATGTTTCATGGAATCTATTGAAAATGGAAATAACCAAAAGTGATTCTGATTTGTCTAATTATCCTAGGTAAGCGAAAAAATAAAAATAGGTGGTGGGATGGCGTGGGGAAGTTGACAAAAGAAGTGGGAAGATTAAATAAATGAATCGACATACATGTTTATGGGTTGGCAACGTGGCAGGGATCGCCAGGCAGAACTTACTGGTGGCAGTCTGGCCCGAGAGTAATGCCAGGGTGGCATTACGTGTGCGATTCAGAATGTTCATTGATTGCTCAGAAGCTTTTAGTTATTTATTCTTTATATTAAATGAAAGGAAAATTACATTTCGTCTAGTTTGATTTAATACCCAATTCCATCTAATTTTAATTTCGACCTTTATTGGTGTTAGGGTCAAGACTTATAATTACATTTTTTTATTAAAAAAAAATCTTGTTCGTCGTCATCCCCACTCAGTTTCCCACGGCAGAAGGAAGAAATTCACCCCCAGCAGCTTCCCACTTATCCCACCATCTTCAATTGCACCAGGTTGCCCCCAACACATCCGACGTTTTCTGCCCACAATTCCCCAACCACTACCTCACATCAATTATATACAACGTCCATTGCTGCAATCAGCAAAATCAACATAGTCCTTCTCTCTCATCTCGATCAGGTTTTCTGTTGTAAGTTGTAACTCTGCACGCCACAAATTTGGATTTGTCCCACGTTTATTCGTTTAAAATGGTGACTGAATTTTGACAGAAACGGGTGCCAACAGCATGTGAAGTGATGAATGAGATCAATATGAGACGACCACAGAAACATAAAGACGGGATCTTGATGGTGAGTTCAGTTGAAACCCTCCACTATTTCCATCCATTCTTTGATTTTGAGGCTTCAATTGTCACTTATTTTTGGTTGTGGGTTGCCACTAATTCATTCAATTAACAATGATAATCTCCAGTTACGCAAAGAGAAGGAAAGAAAGCGGCTGGGGGAGATGGAAATATGAGTTGCAGGAGGAATACTAAGCTTTTAAAGTGAGGTGGATGTGGTGGTTATGGTGATGGAAAAGATGGTGGTGACGGTGAGATTTCAGATTAGTGTCTTCTATGTTAAAATTTAAAACAGTAGATCCTAAAACTTTAAAAACTGATACAATTACCTATTATTGTACTATCTGTGCAGGTAGATATAGATGCGGAATTTCACTGGAATCAAACTCTCTCTCTTGGAATGATAGAGGTATTGTTTGTCTGATTCTTACCCTCTTCAGATCATGCTATCGTTGGAATATAATAGGTATGATTGTTGTTATTGTCAAGTATACTCACCCAGAATAATACAAGATAGAAACATAAATGAAACCAAAGCTTGCACTAATTATGGCAAAAGTTTTCTTTACTTAGAGCAACCAGCGACCAGACCTTGTTTGGTTTAATGGCGTGCGAGAGGTTCACCATACGAGAGAATAGCATTTCTATTTAGTGAAATTCTTCGCTTAATTTTAACGTGACAACTGACAAGCACTAAACTTGTTTATTTTTCTTTCTAGTTTACATGTGATTTTGACTTTTGGTTATCCCAAAACAAAACTTAAGGGGGAAAAACGAAAAAGATGAAGGACTCTTTTCTCGGACTTGATGAGTTATGTTCAGAAACAATACAAGATAAAAGAGTTAATTGCACCTGATATCCATTTTTTCCACTAAGTTTTAAGTAACATCCAATGTTTCATGAAACACACTTGCCATCCAGTGTTATAGGGGAAATAGATACCTGACATCCGGCAACCGGGAAATGACCTGCTGTAGGAGGTTTTTATGAGATTTCCTTTTCTTTTTCACTTTTTCCCCAAGTGGCGCCAAACTTTTTCCAACCCTGGTTAATTTAATCTTCCCCCATTCATTCCAACACATTTCTCTCCGCTTCTTTCATCCTCCACTTCAATTTTTACTCCTCCAGACGGCACCACCGCTTTTGCTGACGAACTCCTACCAGCCAAGAAGAAGATTCAAGATGGAAGCTCTGATTTCACAGTTCACCTTCCTCTCAGACCAGGCTCTTCAAGACAAGACCTTCGATCCATCCACCATTGAAGATCTCATGAAGCTCTTCGAACTGGAGGCTTACAAGGCATGTGCGGCCATGGAATTAGAACAGGAAGAAGAACTCAAACAATCCGAGACTTCCATGCTAGAAACCGAGGATTACCTCAATTCGGTAATGGAAGACGCGATGGAGGAATTCCGACAATTCGAGGAGGAGATGAATGCTGCTGCCGGTGAGGAATACAATGGATTAGTTGAATTGGGTGAGAAGGCGAGGAGAATGGAGAAATCGTTGGAGAGAGCTGCTAGCTTTGCTTCGAAGAAGTATATTGAAGCTGCGGTTAATTTGTCCAAAACTATGCAGTCATCTTGCAGATTTCAAGCTAAAAAATGGTATTGACGACTATAAATTGGTCCAAGAACTTATTATAGTCAACCCATATGGCAGAGCAATGATCGATAAATCCAAAGCTAAAATGCCAAGATGCAGTTTTTGCAGTGGTTATGAGGGTAGACTCTTCCAATGCTTGATCTGCTCAGCAGTGTTTTGTTTGTCTGATGAATCAAACCACGCCCTTTTGCATAGTCAATCTTGCAATTGTCGTGATGTTGATGTGGATATGGATAGAGCAGAGCTTTATTGTTGTGTGTGTAAAGATTTGGTTTATGATCCTGATTTTGATGAGGCTGTGATGCGTAAGCATTCATTGGAACTAAGGAGAGTCAAGAATGAGGACATGAGGTTGAGAAAGAGGAAAAGGTTGAATTTTGATATGGATTTGGACTCCATTAGGGTGAAGAGATCGGTTTCCTTGAGAGATCTTTGGTCTAAATCTTGTTTCCCATTGGGTTTGAGGGGTTTGAACAATTTAGGGAGTACATGCTTTATGAATTCTGTGCTCCAAGCATTGCTTCATGCTCCTCTACTGAAGAATTATTTCCTCGGTGATAGGCATAACCCCGAGAAGTGCTGGAAAAGGACTGCGGATCATTTGTGTTTGCCTTGTGATTTCAACGTTATACTCTCCGATGTCTTCTCTGGCGAACAGAAACCATATAGTCCTGCTCAGTTTCTCTACAGGTTAATGAAGTTCACCACTTGGAGTGGAGATACTTGATCATGTTAAATAAACAGGTTGTGGATGTTCCTGGTGAGGATGATATTTTCATGTTTAACGGGAAAATGAAGGTGAGAAGTTTTTAATTTTGTTTTCCTTTAATTTTGAAGGTAAAATAGTCAACTTTGGTTAAAGTCGGGTTAAAAGTATGGTTAAGTCCGGTCAAAGGTCGATTTCAGCGGTCAACGATCGACCAGCAGGTCATCCGGATGCCAGGTGTCTATTCCTTTATAACACTGGATGGCAAGTGTGTTTCATGAAACATTGGATGCTACTTAAAATTTGGTGGAAAAGAATGGATACCATGTGCAATTAACTCCAAGATAAAACCATAAATGAAACCGAAGCTTACAATAAATATAACATACTAAATTATCAATATGAAGATGATTAAACATTCAATATTACACTTATTTTAATCCATGCAGTATGCTTTCTAATATAAAATAATTATTTTTAAGATTATCATATGATTATTTTATTTAAATTCCGATTTTACGTAAAAGCGTTGGATAGGATCGCTTGTCCCTATAGACGCGTAAGCGGACATCCAGGCCAACATTCCCTTAATGGTACGTCAGCAAGCCAACCCGCACCATTTCCGGAGTAAGAGAAGAGAAGAAAAGAGATCAATTTTGTCAGCGAAAGAGAAGGTAATTTTCTTACTTGCCGCTAGCAGAATCAAAGATGAAGAAGGAAGATATGGAAATGAAGAAGGAAGATATGGTGAAGCTTATCAGCGCCGAGGGTTTCGAATTCGTCGTCCACAAGCAGGCTGCCATGGTCTCTCAAACCATTCGCAACATGCTTACTTCTCCAGGTTCCTTCCGCTCTTAATTTATTTTACCTGATTTTCTTCTTAGAGAAGAAATCGTTTCGACTTTTCTGCTTTGGTTATGTCCAATCGGTGATTTGCATTTGTGATCCGTTAACCTTCCTGTAAAATGATAAAATAATTTTCCACTGAAAATTTTCCTGTAGTTACATGAGAGTTGGATGTTGCCACTGCGGTGACTTTATAGACCATTCATGTTTGTTTGTTGTTTATTGTTTAATGTACTATAGGAGGTTTTGCTGAGGCTGAAAACCGTGAGGTGACATTTCCAGAGATTAGCACCGTTATTCTAGAGAAAATTTGCCAGTACTTTTACTGGTCGCTTCAGTATTCCAGGTTAGCTATTGCTGCTGTTTGAAGTTTTTGCACCTATTGCCTTACTGAATTGTTAAGGGTGATTGTCGCTGATGGTAGTTTTTTTTTGTGCTACATTTCAGTTTAATGCTACACATCTTTATTGGCTGGCTAACACGTGTTTGGAATTACTGAATTAGTTATTGTGCATCTGTTGGAGGTCTTGTTACTATTTATCTGGCTGTATGTTTATTAAGGGTGGTTTTACCTTTTTCATCGTGTTTGGAGTGAAATTGCTTTTTACGTGCTTGAGGTTTAAAATCGTGTCCTATTAATGGCACTTTACAAATCAGGTTTCTCTGCAGGTTTCTGATTTCTTTCCGTGTTTTAGACAGCTTTCTTCATCAACTTGCTCGTACACTACATATTCATCTTTTCTTTTATCCCGTCTTAACAAATTCATGCGCTCATCCACTCCATGGCCGTCGTAGTGACCTCTCTTCAGATACGATTTTGAGCCCATGGCCATCGTAGTGACCTCTCTTCAGATTCAATTCTGAACTGAAAGAATCTGGATAAATTGTTGCAACATGATGAACAGTGTCAATGACGAACGTAATCTTCTGAATTCTTGGAGCAATGGCTTTTGAGCCAATGTTTTGTCGATTCTTCATATGTGAGTAGAAGAGTTTAGTGTTCTCATAAATTACATTGACACTGCATGTTGATCAATATTGGGAGCTTTCTGCCATGTATCAACCTCACAGGGGACTAGGCTTATCGTTTTGAAGGGGTTAAGCTTATTTTTAATTTTTGGACATTAGAGGCACCCATGCATGCTGAACTGAAAAGTTTGGTGCGGGGGGGGGGGGGGGGGGCAAGACAGCATGATTGCTTCATGGAGGCAGGTAATTGTCGATTGTTGTTGGTGGTTCTAAGACAGCAGCTTATAGTGATTGCCTGTTTCGACAGACTGTCATATGGCGGTACTAATGGTGGTTCGGGGTTAGTGTTTTGATGTTAATGAAGGTGGTTTTATTGGTCTATGCAAACGGGTGTGGTTGATAATTGTTCTTAGCAGCCTATGAAGTGATGAATCAGCTAGTAAGTCTCCTTCTTGTTTAAGGTCTTTAAACAGTTTCTGGAGAAGGAAGACGATATGTGACATAGTTCTTGCTAATCATTTTATGTTCAGCATTAAATACAGAAGATTATAACCAATGCGGGGAAAAATGTTTGTGAAAATAATTATACAAAAAAAAAATACTCTGAGCAAAGCTAAACGATATCTCAAAGGCTGGAGCATCCGAGAAATATGAAGGTACTTTCGGTATCACGTTCTAATTAAGTCTTTCACTCTAAACCCCATACACAAAACTGCCATGGAACAACTTATCAATCTATTAGTAGATCACTTTGGGATGTCATATACATCCCATTTCCGGGGTCAAGTCAAAACTCCAGGGCTCCACTTTCAGCAAGCTAGCACTATCCATTCACTAGAAACAACAATACCCTCTATCAGATGCTTTGTTCAAGATGCTATAGTGGGTATTAGGATTGATTTAGGTTACTTGACTGATTAAGTGAATTTTGATCTTTGCTTTCCTTATTCTTTTTTCTTGTATATTGGAAAGCATCCGTCTTTCCAATAGAGCAAGGTTCTAGAATCTGAAGTTTTGGCAGTTGTGAGAGGTAGAGTGGCATAGCCTTGATATTCCTAATGTTTTATAGCTTTCAAGTTGGGCTATCTATTGCTTCACTATCAGGAAATAGTGTATTTATTTATTTTTGATTGACTTCATTTATTAGCAGAATGGCTGTTGCTATTTTATCTTTTGGAAGCTGATGGTTGTGGGGTCCCTAGCAGTAATTTTGGTGAATCAAAAACTTCTATGAGTAGAAAGTGAAATTCTTCTTGCATGCCTCATTTTACCAATTATAAGTACTCGTGGTGGTCCGTTACTACAGCTCAATATTTAGAGGTCCTTATTTAGTAAGGGATACTATCATTGTTGGTCTTCAGTGGACTTCCCAATAGCTAGCTATTGGTTCATAGGCATTAGTGAAGCATTTCTAGTGTCAACATGAGCAAATTCACAAGTCTGTTTATCTATTTGGTGCATGCATATTTGGATCCGAGGAGGATTTTTTCAATTAACTATGCGAAATATAAAAGTTATAAGAATCTAAAATAAAGTGTGCAGTTATAAGTATATTCCAGGGACCTCAAGTATCATACTTTTTTTCACCAGCTTAGATGTGAGAATTTCCGTTATGCCATGTCATTTCTGCATTTCCAAAAATTCCTGCTATGCTTCTGTGAAATATTTAGACTTATGCTGCTACTAAAACTTGTTTTCCCTTTTGGAGTCCCTGTGGTGAAAAAGCCACCAATCCCTGTTTAGACCATGTCGCGCCTGCCCAATGGCGATAGTATCATATTCGCATAAAATTGACATCTGAGCATATTGGACTTTCTACAGTCTGTTCTCTGTAAAACATTTCTGCCGTGGCTGTGTCATTTGGTGGCAGCAAAATTATGTGATTGTTCCAAATGTAAGACAAATTTCCTGTTTGAAATGATTGCCAAATTTTCAACCAGGATCTGAAACTGGTCTACCTGGAACACTACATACATGATTAATGACGGTGCAACGATATTATTTGTGAAAGTGAAAGATTTGGTTAATCCTAATGACAGCGACATTTTCTTAAAGCTACCTGCTATGATTGTTCTCTCATATTTATCAATTTATTTATTCTTTCAATCTTTTTCTTAAAGTAATTTGTTCTCTCTTATGTTAAGCATTTCAATGATATGGGCCAAGTTATCTACCATGCTTCTCTTTGTGACAATAATTCCCTTTTTGCAGTGGCAGGGAGACAGAGTTCCATATTGAACCTGAGCTGACTTTGGAACTGATGATGGCTGCCAATTATTTGCACACTTGATGCTTTTATTGTATGCATTAGGCTATGCAGATCTTTCCTTTCTGTTGTGACCTGAAAAATTTTTAGTGGCTTTCTCCAGGTACAAACTTACCTAAATCAATTACATATGTGAAATATAAACTCTTAGGTGCCGTACTTTTGACTTACTACTTGTAAGCAATGTTTTTAAACTCTAGATTCATATAGTTCATATAGTTTTGCAAAATTAAAGGGTGTGGTATCAACTAGCTGCCTACAGAAGTTAGGAGCGTACCACACAAATCCACTATAGTATTTCGGACATGTAGTTATCTTGATCCACCTTTTGCTTAAGGTGGCACTAGTCTAATGTGCATATTGTAAGCCACCTTAACCGCAGTCTGTGACCGCTCTTTGTGACCAGACTGTGGTCCTTTTGTAAATTTGCCTATTTGGCTCTTATATGGAAATTTAAATTACAAAAAAAATCCACTATAGTCTCTAGTGAACGATGGAATTCTCAGCCTTGTAAATAGAATTTACGATGCTTCCCTATGTGGGGATCTATATCATTCAACCGGCAAAATGATTCTGTGGCTTTTGCCGTCTCAAAAGTCTTCAGATCATGCATGTTGTGTACTGTCAATTTTGCATGATTTCGATTACTAGAATCGTTCTGCTATTAGCCAGAGAGGAGGGTGGAAACATCTCCTTATACTGATTGTAAGAAAATGAAAGGAGTGGAGCGGTTTCCTGGCCCAAAAAGATTAAAAGAGAAGCTCATGTTATGTGGCGATTACAGTTTCATGTTATTTTTAATGTGAGCTTATAACTTAATTCTATTTTATATTAATTGTTTTGTGATGTTCTATAGTATATCAATTGGGAAAGGGGAAGCCGAACGCTCTTTAAAGTTTTCTTGAAGCACTTTTGTAAATGTAAATGTGGAACTGTGATGAAGATGCTGAAAGGATCAGCCTTCGGCTTCATTTGATGCACCTCGTTTGCCGAACTGTGATCACCAATCCGTTTCATGAGTGCTTCCCCCCCCCCCCCCCCCCCCCTCCTCCTCTCATTACATAGAGACGGGTTATGTAGCATGCACATGGACCCACATACCCGGAAGAATATAGTGATCTTAACCATTTATACGAGTATGTGACACAAAAAGGAGTAGAAAAACGTTAAAAAAAAAAGGGACCAAAAAGAAGGCAATCAAACGTCACGCTTGGTGAACTGATGACGAGGATTTCTCCGCCAATTTATTCAAGAATCTTGTGAAAATATAAAAATATGAGAGGTAAAGCATCTACGGCACCATCACTATATGATATAGAATGACTATGATCTAAGCGGAATTTGTTTTCAAATGAGTGGCAAAGCCTAAAAACCTCGACTGTTAAACTAAACATATGATGGTTTAAAAAAAAAAAACTAAACATATGATAGATACATCTTTAATTCACGTAATGCAGACCCGGACATAGAGCAAAAATCTTGTTAACATTCAGTTTATAAATAAAATATATTAAGTCAAATACAAATTCACACGTAAAGAAAATAAACGTGTATGTGCCATTGAAATTACGTGACATTAGATACGTTATTCAGAAATCCTCTTCTCCTTTTTTCTTTTATAACTAAAACTGTATACTTTTATTCATATTGGTCAATTTTACATCCTCCCCTACTGTTTCCAGTACATACACAATTTACTCTATCCATATCTAGTATCTATCTTCTATTGCTTTTACAGAACATTCCTATTGAGATAACACAGCTAACACACAGCTCCCGATTAGTACGTGATTTCTTGATTCCTCTCCAGGTTCCCACATACAGTCCCATCTGGTTTTTCACTTCCCTCAGTAGCTCCCCCTCTCTCTTCTCTGGTCTCCCATGCAATCTTGCATTCCGCTCTCTCCAGATCATGTATATGCCTACTGAGAATCCTAGTAGTCCCAGTTCCTTCTGAAATGAGCTTTGCCAGTGGATGCGGTCCAGCCATTGCATCACTCTTCCCCACTGATCCATTTCTGCCAGGCTGCCTACGTATTTCACCACTCCATGCCACATACGCTTCTAATATGGACATGAGAAGAATATATGTTCATGCGTTTCCATCATCTCTTTGCAAAGGTAGCATTTATTCTCTTGCAAGATCCCCCAATTCAATTAGTCCATCTTGTGTAGATAATCGTTTTCTAGTTTGCAAGCCATACGATCATGGCATATCTGGGTAGACATCGTTTCCACCGTATCTTATCTGCCCATGCCAGATCTTGGCCAGCCTTTCCTACGGATTGAATTGCACTTTTCAGTGTGAATATACCTTTTCAGTGTTAATATCCATATCTGAACGCCCTTGCCTCAGGTCACATCCTACGGTTTGTACCTTCCCATTTCCATTGTCCATTCGATCTCAAGCTTGCCACAGTCATGTCTGCTTCTATGCCTAGTTGCCTTCTCAGTTGTTCAGTAAAGTTAACGTACGTATAATGGTCCTAGGGGGTGCCAGTTGTCATGTGGCTTACCAATCAACTCTTTTTGAATATGCTCCTCATCCTCTCTAGCCTCAACCGCTCTTCTAGATATCTCACCAAACTGTTCATGATTTAGCTTCCTGGGAGGCCTTTTAAGCCTCTTTAGTTTTTCCCATAGTTGCCGTAAATCATATCCCCCCCCCCCCCCCTCCACCTTACCTCCATCATTCCCTCAGGATGTGCTGAAAGTTTGGGGATCTAATCTATCCTTTGTCGAATTTGAAAGGCTTTGGCCCTATTTTAAAACCATTCTCCACCGTTAGTATACCAAGTGGCAACGTTGCGTTTAACTGTGAATTTGCTACTAAAACCAGTAAGAGTCAGCAACTTTAGATATCCTGGAATTATTACTACCAAAACCTTTCGACGATCAAGTCAATTATGAGTTATTCCACTTTAGGCTTTTTTTTTTGTACATTTAGATAAACATGTTTTTGTATGAAAATTTTGTGTGTTTTGATAAAAATGTTCCTCTTAGTTGTCTAATATTCTTCCAACTTGTCTTTTGTATGCTAACAAAAATACTTTTGTAGTCTTTAACTAGCCGATGCATGTTTGGGGTCGTCGGGTAAGTGTCTTGTCTCGCTCTTGTGTATGTTGGCCAGTGTCGATGAATTGGCGCCACATGTCACATTATCTGGCAAAACTGACTGTGTGGCAAAAATTGCCTTAACTGAGCTGGCATAACTTCTCATGCTGAAGGCTTAGTCGAGATAATTTTATTTTGGCTTGAGTTTGATGGGCTTACGGGTGCGGCCGAATTAGTTGACCTCGAATGATGCCGACGTCAAAGAAGCGTTTTGGATATCTTTTGACAATGCCGACCTAAATGTGTGTTTTAGATCATGATGACTAATTTGCATTATGGGCATCTTGTGTTTTTGTAGAATTACTAGATGTTGATCTTATGAAAACCGAGCTGATATTATTTGTCGATTTCGTAAGTGTATGGATTTTCGCCTGGTCACCAAGTCATGTTCAGAGGTGAGCGGGCATAAGAAGTCTAATTGCGCATATTTTAGTTCATCATTCCAAGTTTGATTGATTAATAATCTACCCAAATTGGAAGGAATTATATTATTCCATGTGTACTCTTCTATTATCCATGCGTACTATTCACAATTGGGATGATCCTTATCCTTTGATCGGTACTTATGCCAAACTCAACGGGCTCCACTTGGATGTGATATTATATCTAAAAGGTAAAAAGAGAGAAGATGGAGTCGAGTTATTCAGTGTATTGCAACTAATATCATTGGTCATGATATCAGATATGCTGCTTTGTCCACTCGAAATTTCTCTGTCACTTTACAAGCAAATCTTAAATTTCGAAGCAAGTGTTATTATTTACTAGTTTCAAGTGACATTAACCTGTTAGATTATTATTTACTTCTGGTTCTTCCTAAAATAATATAAAATTTCCTTCTTAGCATACCTACGGCATCGATCGATCTTTTCATTGATAGAATAGAACCATCATCAATTCATCATATATTTCTTGTTCTTTTTTTTTTTAAGGGGATATGTTTCTTGTTCTTGTTAATATGATCATAATTTTGCAGAAAAGCTTTATCGGAGATCACGTGGGCGGCACATGAGCATAGGTCTCTTCTTCTCTCCCTATATCTATCAATTGTGGGCGCAGTGTTCTTCTGATTCCACGTCCATTGAAGTCAGTTTCGAGGTTTATAGTTCCTTTTCTATGATCTTCACGTGGAGGAGTTTTGTTTCTTTCTGAAATTATATCCATTTGAACGGTTCTGAGAAGTGAGGAACAGGGAAATGGAGAATGGAAAGCAAATGGGTTCTCCATATTCTTCTTCTTCATCATTCACCAATGATCTTTTTGGCTCCAAGGATTCACCACCGCCTTCATCTCCAAATGGGATTTTCTCCTCGATTTTCCCTCCTCCTTCTGCGGTATCGTTTGAGAATTGCTTTATTTTTTTGGGTGCTCTTGTTTCGGGGTTCTTTATGACGTTCTTTAGTTAATGTTTGATGAATTGCCATTGAGAATTTTTTAGGAATGGTCTAATTTTGTGTTGTATTTTATTGTCAGATAGGATTGACTGAATGCTGAATGTTAGTCATATTAGCCCAATCATTGTTGAGGTAATGATAAGAAAGGCCAGCAGATGAAATAGAATTAGAAGATCAATTTTTTGTGCAAGTCTTTATGTGGCCTAATTGATGATCATAGGTTCTGGTCAGGATTTTCGAAAAAAATTCACCAGCTGGATACCGCAGAAGAATATATACGATCGTCTCTTCTATCAAATCTTTTCTTTGATACATCATGATTGATTTTCAATGATAAGTTCACGTTTTAACTGTTTGTCAAGGTTTTCTTAAAGTTCATTGTAGTTGTTATTGCATCCGGCATACCTATTTTGGTGAAATCATTGGCACACATGCAAATGAGTACAGTTATATCAAGATCCCCCTGCGCTACTCGTTTACAGAATTGTAGCATATACTTTGACAATGTTTTCTATTTTAGGTCCTGGGAAAGAGGACTCCTCGTTCTGGAATGGAATCCATGAACAAGCACTATGGAGGAGATCTTGTCGGAAACAGAGGAATTACTGGTCTGTTTTGCTTACCCTTTTGGTTTTTCTTTTATAAAGAACTCCCAAATGTTTTCTTTCTTCCCCTTCTTTTGGGTGGCATAGCTAAATGGTCCTACCATCTATAAAGAGAGGGGGCAGGATTTGAACCCATGGTGTTACGTTACCATAATATTAGATTACCATCACATCTTAAAGAGGACAGTAATTTGTACATTTATAGACTTGACCGTAGTTGCAAAATAGTTGCAATATTTAATGCATATAGGTTACTGTGGCAGTGAGATTAGAAGTTCAAGGGCAGTAGCGAGGGAGAGTTAGTCAATGTCAAACAACTCATTTTTGAGGACATTCTTTTTAAGTCCCCCTAAAGGATAGCAAATACGCAAATTAAGGAAGGACAGAGGGAGTGTTTTCATATAACCATGTAACGAAAACTTGAAGATGTGCTTTTTTCCTCTTTTGGTTAGACTATGTAAATTTACCAGTTTAACTTATGTTAGGGTGAAGAGTATCAATTGCAACTAGTCTTACACTCTGGAACTTTAACACCTTTTGCAGAAGATGCTAATGGAAACAAAGATGGTACAAATTATTGTCCATCAAACAAGGAAGGAAATTCAATCTTTCAAGAACGAAGCGGACCGTGTCCTCTGAGTTCATCTCTTTACTACGGTGGACAAGAAGACATGTATGTGCTCTGTTCAAATGTTAAGAATATGGAATCACACCATGATGTAAGTTAATTATCCCAGGGAACGGTATTTTGTTGAAAAGTCCAATTGGATGTTCTGAATATAGCTTCTTATGATCTTGTTGATTGATCAGTTCAAGAAAGAAGGGGAGCAAGGTGATAAACATGGAGATGAATCTCATATTGCTTCCAGGGGCAATTGGTGGGAAGGTATGATTTTGTCATTGTGCATAGAAAGATTGCCACACATAGATTCGTTTTGGACCCACCTGCTTTGCTACTTTTTGTACAGGGTCCCTCTATTATTAGGGCTCCACCTTGCAAGCCACAAAGCTTTCTGGAATTCTTCGTTTATTTGGTAGAGGTACATGACTATCATATGCTCTGAAATACTTTATGGTTGTTAAGTTGTTTTGAAAATTTTTTTAATGCCCTGTTTGACCAAACTGTGTATATTTAGCTAATGATAATTGGAGCACCTTGGTATAAATCACTGTGAAAATCCATGTTTGTGTTGTAAAGTTTTATTTAGAATCCTGCATTAGCATGTCAAACCTTGTGCCTGTAACTGCTCGTGTATGTTCATGATTATCTAATGTTGAAGTTTCTGGCTGTCTTCATAATTTATTTGCAGGTATTCCAGAAGCTTGGGATATATAGTGATACTGCAGTTAGATAAAGCATACATAGTCTGGCCTTGTGGATAGAACGTGGAGCTTGTCTTTTTTGTTTCATCTGTTCTCTCTATGTGTATTGGCGCTTGAAGCAATGGCTTTTGGTAGTATGGTTTTTGGTTGTCTTACTTTTGGAAGCTTTGGCATTTGTCTGGTACCTATGTGCTGTGTATTCGACTGAAACAGAGGAGTTGGTAAAGAACGAAACAAGGTCATTTCTTTACCTAGTATGGATTTTCGTCATCATTGTGCTAATAAAGCTCTCTGTTATTGCAATATGGCATATTCGTTTTTCAAGTTGAGTGTTGAAGGTAACTGGACATCCATATGTACTTTAGGCATTTGAACATCTTTTTGTATATTTGCCTTTGCACTAAATTAGGAGTATTAAAAGCGGGTTTGTGCGCTGGAAAATTTTAGGACTTAAAATTAAAACCAATGTGTCCTATGTTATTTGTACCAAATGAATGGAAAGAGAAAGGAACCAAGCTCTCTGTTATTGCAGCACTTGTGAGCAAAATATTACTGAACTTATTAGCTGCTAACTATGTATTTGGCTTTACTCGGAGAAGACACGTCAAGGTGGTCCTTTGGTTTTTGATCACGCATACAATGCGGTTCAAATCCAAGATAGCGGCTAAAGGTTCTCTAGTCTGCTAAGAGCCCGAAGTTCTGTTACTTGACAATCCTGCACCTATACTGTCCTAGCGGAAAAGTACTTCAAAATCTTCTGCAGTGGACAGGAATTGTTCTTCTTCTTGCCCGACTGCAATTTCTCTGGTGAATTTGGAGAGAATGCATTTCTATGTATTGATCTGGAAGGCTGTTCCAAATAACTGGAAATGAGGAACGCCTCATTTATTCTCTGTTGAGTACATACAAGAAGCATCTGTCCCGTCTCCACGGAATGCGAGACAAAGAAATAATTTCTCATATGCAGCAGCCATTTTGGAGGCTGTAAATAATTTCAAACCTCTTTCTCTGGCCATAAGGCCTTTCTCTTCCAAGATTTTCCTCCCATCTCCCCACACCTCATACAGAGCTTTTTTAAGTGAGGCTACAGTAGGCGAAAATGTGTAGCCTATGTCTTTGCTGACAATTACGGTTTCTGTTATACTTGCTAGTTTTGTAGACATTAGAGGCTTAGCAGTGAGAATAGCTTCCAGTAACGTGTGATCCAATCCTTGACTTCTCAAAGTTGGATTCACATATATGTCTATCATATTATAGAAAGTTGCTAATTCTTTTTGTTCTAGTGGTCCTAGAACCCGAACATTAGGTCCTAGGTCCTTGTATCTGGTTTGCCAAGGACCATCTCCTGCCACCAGAACCATAACACCATCTCGAAATGTCGAATTTTCTTTGAAGATTTGCTTTAGAGCTTCAAACATGATGGGGTGCCCTTTATCCTTAACCAACCTTCCAGCCATTCCTATGAGCAAGGGTTTCGACTCAGGAATACCAAATTTTGATCTCATTTCTGTACCCTTCGCGGCATTTGGCTTGAATAGATCCTCATTCACTCCATTGAGAATGATATGGACACGTTCTTCTGGTATCATGTAGATCCTTTTTAGAATATCACCTGCATAATCGCTAGTAGCAACGTGGTGAGCATACGATCGAAAGAATCTTACCTCTTCAACAACCTTCTTCACCATAGTAGTCAATAATTTTGGTTGTGGTTCTTCTGAAGACATCAGAAGTTCCTGAATGATGCCAGAATGAATCGATTCATATGCAATCCCATGCCAACTGACTACTAGGTTGGTGTGGTTCCGAGCTCTGGTATGCATCAGTGCAGCGCTTTCAGTGTGGATCACATCAAAGGGCCTTCCACTCAAGTTCTGCTCTTCAAATTGCTTCCAAACACCGGCTTGGTCGAGATAACCACTCGCTGTTGGTTTTGAGAAGTGAAAAAACAAATTGCTCATTGGGTACGTGACAGAAGTTGAGTCTGGAGGCAGACCAGTGAAAATGTGCATCTCATGGCCCCTTCTGGCGAGAGCAAGGTGAAGAGTCATGGCATGGCGTTCAAGTCCACCAGAATGATCTTTCTGCGGCCATTTCTTTACAAAAAGGGCTATCTTGAGAAGCTTTTGAGGCGGTTGAGAGGAGAAGTGAAGATGGTTCCAGGCAGACTGAAAGTTGAGAAGGTTGATTGTTTGATTTGCTTGCTGATTTCTCATTTGAGGCGGTTGCGAGGAGACAGGGAGATGGTTCCGGGCAGACTGAAACTGGAGAAGGTTAATTGTTTGATTATCTTGCTGATTTCTCATTTGAGGTTGAGAAGAACAGCATCTAGAGCATTGAGACCAAAAGAAGAAAGAAGTTGATGAGAAGATAGAGAGTAAAAGTAGAATTAAACAGCAGTAGAGAAAAGGTTTCTGAGATTTTGCCATGATACTTCAAGAACCAAAATTTCTTGCCCTCTTGATTTGGCTGAGATCTTGCCCTCTTAACCTTCCAAGTCTTTCTTTTGGGATTTGATAACCTGCCGAGTCTTTTTTATTGGGATGTGATTAACCTGCCCAGTTGACTTTTGAAATTAAAAACATGTAAATGAACTTTGTGTGTTTTTAACATATGGGTATGATTGTGTACATCTGACCTCCATATATCTCGCTATAGACGAAAGCCTTTCAAGTAATTGAGTAATGTTGTTGGGTTGTTTTGTGTATGTTTGCCAACTTACAAGCGTGGTATATTTCATATTCTTCCCAACTTTCAAGTGTTGTCCGTAATTAAGATCTGTGTCAAGGTTTAATGACGTTGTCAAAATCTTTTTTTAGTTAAGATATTTTACATCTTATTGTTTTTGGGTTTTGTGTAAAACCTCTGAAACTTTTGAAATTCTAGTTTTAATCTAAATCTTGTTTATTTGTTGTACTAAATATCTTTTTTTAGACATTAAATCGTTGCTAATTTGACTATCAAAATCTCATGAATCATACAAAATAGATATTTAATGCAACAAATTATTTTTTTTTTGATAAAAACTGTAATTTTAAAAGTGTTAGATATTTTGTGTAACAAAAAAGAAACATTTAAATAAAAAATATGATTAAGTCACTTTTTCTTTTCTTTTTATAGAATAATGTTGTCAACTTAACACAATCTTGCTTCCATATTCAAGCTTAAGACTTATATGTTCAGGAGACCCCATCACGTGAGAGTGAGATAAAATAGAATTATGTTGCCAGAAGATTGGCATGGCAGTGAAATAGGCATCCTAACCGAAAAACAAGGGGGTCAACTGTGTTCACTTTGATGAGGGAGTGGGTTCTCCCCCACCTGTACCAGAGGCCCCTTAGCCAGGTGGGATGTAAATTGAGGGATGTGCTCCACCGGCAGCCCTGCAAAAGGAGAGGATACACGAGACTCAGCCAGCCCAGAGACAACCCTTGTAATATTTCAACAAGGATTGTCTCCACACGGACTCGAACTCAGGACGTCGAGGTTCTAGTCCCAATCACCTTTAACATTTACCACTGAACTATGCCCCTGGGGGCGGGTCAACTGTGTTCACTGAATACATGTGGACTTCATAGCCTTTTCTATTCCATCATCTGAAGCCAGTGATTAGAGTCATATTATCAAATATTTTAGTGTCTGTTGGTAAAAAAGACATAAAAATATTTTAAGAAATACGTAAAAATATGTAAATAGATTAATTGGAGAATGAAGTAAAAAACTTAGATCGGATGAGTGAAATAATACTCTGAATTATGAGGTAACCGAACGTTTGGTGAGTGAGAATGAACGTGCCGTGATGAGCTTTGAGTACGGTTTCTGAGTTCGGTCAAATTACAAACTTTCTGTCTAGTTACCAAACGCAGCATTGGACGTTCGGTGAAGCCATTTACCAAACATTTGGTCCTGAGTTCAGTGACGAATTCTGAGTTGCAACGTCCAAAAATTTCAAATTCAGTGTTTGGTCAAAATGATCGAATGTTCGCTCGACTCAGATAATTGAAAATTTATATTGTATTTTGATGAAATGATGTAACTTTTCTAACTTGAAACACCATTTTTCAATCTTGAACAATCATAAACTAACTTCGAAAGTTAAATTCTACAAAAAGATGTCAAATTAACTTTTCTCTTTGTGAATTGAAGTCTATAACTACAAGGATCAAAAAGTTTCGAAAATAATTTAAAATGATTCTTTAAAAAACCCTTTCGAGTTTTTTTTTGGTCAAAACTTCCATAGTTTCTTTATTGTCTTTCCTTTTTCTTCTGTTATAAAGCACTTCAAATAGACAAAATCAATTTTCCTCTTCACAAACGAAAGAAAGAAACTGTTATATTCCAGAAAGCATTTGTCGCGTAATCTACCTTGCTCACTGATGGAGACAAAATTGATTTTAAGAACACTGTCAAATTTATTACGTCTTGACTATTCACTCTATTGGTTTATCTTTTTTTTCCGTTTGATTATCATATATTTAGAATTCTTCTCACAATCTTGTATATTTTCAAATGAAGTTTGAGAAAACTTGATCATACTTCTATGATGTTTTGTTGAAATTTCTATGTGCTTCGACTCAGTTATGTTGTGATTTTATCATGATTTATCATCTTCCAAGTATTTTATACCTAAATTTCCAACCATGTCTAACTGTCTACTCCAACTAATCTGACTTTCCCTTTTTTTTTAAAAAAAAATCCCAAATAATGCCCGACATGTAAATGACAAAAAGGAAGCTCAACTTTTGACTCGGTTGGCACATAAATTTTACAAGTTGCATCAAGTCATTTATTTTTATCAGGCAGACTCAAAATCAGAGCATTTAAGATATATAAAATGTTATTAACTGTTAAAAAATTGTATCGAGTCGCCATTATATCAGCACAACATTCAATAGATTTGGATCATGTACCATTTATATCAATGCAAAATAGCATGTGAGCGCCCTAATAGTATGGTGCAAGTAGCATTTCCTCTCGACTTGAGGTCATATAATATTAGCCCAAGACGAAGTAATATTGTGAACAGCATATCGCACATCTCGAACAACATTTGGTCCGCCACATGCTCTCCTTTCATTTGTATTTTCCCCAAAGTTCTTGAGCCTAGTAGTATGCTTTCATTTGAGGTTGTTTAACATAATATAAAACCCGTTATATATGTGCTCATGGAATGTAAAACACTCCATGAGAAATGGAAATGAAATAATACCATTTCCTCATTGAAGGAAAAATGATATTTTGTGATTATAACTACATCTATCGCGTCTATATTGCACCAAATGTTTATGTTTCTCAACGCGCATCTATAACTTGTGTTTTTTCTGTCTCATTTTTAGCCACGTAACGGAGTCCGTCAGACGCTGATGAAAAAGCTTTCCCCTTTATGTCTTTTTATTCTAGCCGCACATATAACTTGTATGGTTTCCTTTCTCTCTTTATGGACATAAAGAGTCATTGCCAATGAGACTTTCAACGAATTCCTCTCTCTTTTTCCATCTAGATGCAAGATCTTTTCGGGCCTCTAACGTCTTTTATCTTCGATCAACTCTGATTCATCGGTTGGAGATCCGTCCTCATAGGCATGCATTAACATCTACATGTGCGCTATGCCAAGGGCTCTTGCGAGCTCCTACAGTCTTTGCCCTCTTGCCAGAGCAAATCGATATCTTTATGAATTGAAAAATAAAAGAAGAAAAAGAAAAAGAGTAGTAGCAATCTGACACATTAATTCTACCTGGTGAATGCGTGTAACACAACATAAATATACACAATAAGAGCAGAAGGCACCAAAGTAACCAAAGGCCCAATAGCAGCAGCAATATACCAATCCCAGCACTCAATTCTCCCCAACTTCATCTGCACCAAATTCACCAACGCCAGCATCAAGAAAACACACCCAAAAATCGAACCCACCCCAGAAAACAAAATCCCACCTCTTAGAATCTTCAAATCGACACGCGCAACGCCCAGAACACCCAATTGGGCATTTCCAAGATCACATTTTTTCACCCGGCAAATGCTCTGTTTTAGGGCTAACGAAATAAGGCTAGAGAAAAGGAAAGAGCTGAACGAATATACATGATAAGTGACCAGGTCTTTGGCGACGGCGGTGGCGGCGGCGCAAGAAGGGGTGGTGACGAGGGTATTATTGGGGCCCTGTGAGTTCCACGAGATTCCTAAGAAGACTGCTAGAGTGAAGAGGGAGTTGACGTTTACAATGCCGTCTAAGGCCATGGAATGGATGGTGGTGGTGGTGATTTTTCCTCCGCGGTGGTGGTTCATGGCGGATTTCTGAGTTATATTTTAAGTGGCAAAATTATTCATTGTTGTTTTGTTAGTTGTTAATTTGGGGGGTTAAAGAAATTTGGAGTGGCGTTGAAGGAAGAAAGTGGAGAGGGAGGCTTCACTTTGGGGTCAAGGAAAGTGGCGAAAAAAAGAAAGGTGTTGTGGCTCTGACGTGGATAAAAGTTGTCGTTTTTAGTTTGAGAATAAAAAACAATGAGATCGTTTCGTAATTTGACGTATACCGTATTACCATAGACTTTAGTTTGATAGCAAAAACAACAACAACATAACCTATTGTTTTAGAGTCTATCTTATAGGACGGAGAGTTTGATATCAGAAACTGGATTGATAAAACTTAATCATCCTCATTAATTTTATTGTACTCATGCGGCAAATAGTGACTCAAGTGACAAATAAGCTTTATCTACGTGCAAGCAAGGAGGTGATTGGCCAAAACAAATGCCCATAAGTATTCTACATATTTCATTAGTCATGGATCAACTAATCATACCTTGACCATTTAAAAATTCGTGAATCACCCTTGCCTGGGATCGAAACCGCTTCACCCGGGCGGCAGGCGGTATATTTACCGCCATACTGCAACGACTCCATAATGATAGCCTTTTATATATATATATATATATATATATATATATATATATATATATATATATATATATATAATATGTGTGTGTGTGCAAATTTATGAGATTTTGGTTATGTTAATATGCAAGTTTGCCTTAAAAATGATTTTTAGATAATTAAAGCCCGTTAACCTTTCTAAACTTTACAAATTGACTTATGTTATTATTGTCGGTATTCCTCGGACAAGTCAAGTAATCAAAAGAAATCCTCTAACATACGGTTCTTGATTTCACGTACGTAATTTTTGACATCGATTATGGATTAGTTCATAATATATCATATATTTTCTCACATACATCGTACATTTTTAGTTCTATTCATGCTTAATTCATATACTTTAGGATGTAATATGATGAATTTGATAATTTCAATGTAAACTGATTATATTTATATGTATAAGTTTATTCCAAATATTATGTAGACATATATTGATTTATTCTGTGCATAAATAACTGTTTCCCTATTTTAACCAACGCAGTAGTAAATTAGGTGGATTGATACGGTCGCGAAGCCACATTTATGGCTTTCAATACATTAGTTTTTTTAAACTAGTGTATGCATTATACACAATAATTTAGATATGGCCCTAAAATTGGGACCGTTAAATATAAATTATAATATCCTTGCTCTGCCGGCAACTAAAAACATCTAGGGGAACATATTTTCAATCATATTCTTTATTATATTCTATTTCATCCAATAAGATTATATTACAATGTGAGATACACGATGTGACAAGAAAAAAATTCTCATATTTAGTTATAAAAATGGTAACAGTATTCTACTAAAAGTTTGCACATCTCATATTCTAATCAACTTAAGGAGAACATGTTATGTGTAATTCAATGACACGTAGTTGAATATTTCAAACGGAGGAAGTAAATATTTATCGACCAGACGAATCTTGTAGTCAAATTTGCAGACGTAGCTTAGCTGTTAACACAGTATTGTTGAGAACACGTAGGAACAAATTTGCGTTTTCCCAAGTAACATTCTTCTGTATTTATAATCAACGATAAAATTCTTAGACAACGATTTCACTTACACCAAATGTAACATAGAAATTGTGCTAATTTCCCACAGCTTCTTTTTGTTTATTAGCTTCTCCAAATTCACAGGTTGAATAATTCCACTCGTGATTATCAAAGGTAGATGTCGACAAGCATAAAACTCCATTGGCTAACTCTCCTGATAGTACACATGATAAGAATGCATATAACAACATTACCTTATGGTCTTAAATAATCCTGCCTATGGCGGGATATAGAGGATCGGATGTACACAACCATAAACATGTATTAGAAACACACATATGTTGTTTCCTAATGACCGATAATGAAAATTATGTCAAGAGATGTGTTCCATTTAAATATTAATGCCACTCGATTGGACATGTTTCATACTTATAATATTGAAGGCATGTCTTGAAGCAATTGATAAGGTTGTTGCTTTGTGATTTTGACGTACGGGTTCGAACCGCAAAAACAGCCATTTGCACAAAGTGTATGACAAATATGTGCATATCAGATCGCGAAGCGATCATGCTCATTTCCAGATTCTATACAAACGCAAGAACCTTATGAACCTGATTTTTTTTTTCCAAACTCGCTAATTTAATTTCAGCTGTGGCCACATATACAAAAGCTTTTACCGAGTCCATGCGCTAATGTCGCAAGCCAATGGAATTGCAGAATTATTTTTATAGAAACAAGCAAATTTGATATATCACTCTTGCATTTTTTTTTCTCTTTACTGATAAGACGTGTTTTTATGATCCCTTCATTGATCCTGCATGACATTTAAAAACATAATAAAAACATTGATCATGTATGACATTTAAAAACATAATAAAAAGATTGATCCTGCATGACATTTAAAACAATAGTATTTTACTAGGACAATTTCCACAGTCCTTGGACTGGTTAGGTTTGATTTTTGGTGTTTTAACCACTGGGGCAAATTTCTAGAGAATCTGTTGGGGACTAGGGTGAAACTGGATGCCAATATTCTATTGAGTCTGTGTCGAATCGGGTGAAACTGGATGCCAATACCGTCCATTTCAATATTTCATACGTGTCCTTGACTCATAATTAACAAATTTAGAATGAGATGTTTATCCAAATTTTGTTAATTGTTATACTAAATATTTACTTTTATAGTTAATGACGATTTCATAATAAATTAGACATTTAGAAGAGTTATTAGCAATGATTTTATAGTATAATTAACGACGATTGCTGAAAGGCATACATAGTCAGGTTCAGCTACTGGAGGAGCACCCGAAGCCAAAGGGTAGGGAAAAAATGCACATGGATCATGTATATTTTCAATTGCGCATAATACATGCGTATTTTCAAAAGTGCTATCTCTTAAAGTAGGTCATTAAGCACCTCACCTCCCTCTTGTGATATGTTATCTTTCCCCATTTATTCTTAAGTAAAGGGTGAGTCTCTTTCAACTCGTCTTAGAATGGGAGTTATGGCAAAGAATACGACTAAAATAGAAATTTAGTGTAACAAAATAAGAAGATTTGGATAAAATTTGTAATTTCATAAGTGCTGGATGTTTTATGCAACAAATAAAAAATATATGGAAAAAAATTGTGATTTGCTGATTTTTATATTGAAAAGCACCTTACAGGCATTAACATTTGTACCATATTAAACATATTATAGTATATGTTTTAATAATCTCATTTTGTCAAATTATTAAGTTATATTATTTGTTTAAATCAAATGAATCTAAAGACTATTATAACTAAAAATTAAGGGGGCGTTTGGTTCGCATTGAGTATCGGAATCAAAATCGGAATGAGTATGACCGTGTATGGATTTGAGAGTATATGAGTTTGGCGTAAAAGTCATAGTTGTTTGGTATTGAAGTAGAAATAAGTATGATTGACATCGATGGTGTTTGGAACGTATCGGAATTGAAATATGTATCAAATGTGGGCGGTCGGAAAATTGGCCGGAAAAAATTGACCGGCTGGAATAGTGGCCAGCGGCGTTGACCGACAGGGGTCTTTGACCATTGGGGGGTGGGTGGGGCAGCCAGACTGGGTTGAAAGTGGTCAAGCTCATATCCTTCATTATCTCAATATTGAAAGACAAGAGGCTAGTATATCAAAAAAACGATATTCATTTACAAATATTTATATATCAATCCGAAACTTACACCCCTATTTTTAACAATCAAACAATGTGTATGGGTTTAGAGGCCCTCTAAACCCATACCCTTTATGAAGAAACCGCCAACCAAACATCCCCTAAGAATCATCACTTTAGTATTGATACCAATCGTTAGCTAAACAATCAATTCCACCAAACAAAAAGCACATGATATCTCATTAACTCATACAGAGCGGCAGCAAAAGTATTCGAGTATCGTCACCTTCTATTTTTTAATTGTTTGGTAAATTTATTTTTCAGTTCAGACAAGGGACACACCTCAGCGCGCAAAATGTTAAACCATTGTATGTGTAAGTATCCATTGGGAACAAAATTTAATCTCTAAATTTAATAAGATATCTGGAAACGCTGACATATGGATAATAAATATATAACATGTCTGAAGTCATGTTTCTCTAAGCTTTGATGAGGGAGTGGGTTCTCCCCCACCTGTACCAGAGGCCCCTTAGCCAGGTGGGATGTAAATCGAGGGATGTGCTCCACCGGCAGCCCTGCAATGTTTCTCTAAGCTGCTCGATTAGACCCTTTCGTACAAAACACGTTTGAGACTAGCACAACAAAATTATACTCGAGAAGACATTTTATATTTATCTGGCTACTTATAGTCCTGTATGAATTGGACACTAGACATATATGTCCATGTCTGATCTTACCGTATTCAAAGGCTGAAAAATAAAGTTCTAAAGGAAAAGGCTGGTAAATAATAATCTCAGATTTCTTAACCGTTAAAATAGTAATACTGGATCATAAGAAGCAAATTCTCTATCTCTTGGGACATAGTTATTGTTTGCCTGTCACTTACTCTTTCCAGACCCTAGCGATAGATTTTGCTGTCGTTGAAATATACTGGGTACGAATGATGATGATGATGACTGGATCATAAGAAGAATAAATTAAAATCATTTTATTGTTTATCCATTTTGTTTCCATTTCTCAATGACATGCCATTTTTTGACTTTGGAATATGATATAATAAAACAAAATGATTCACTAATTTGTTTACGCTTATTATATTGTAAAGTAGCAGTTGATCGACACAGCTTGACGTAATTTTCATTATGTGCCATCCGAAAATAACCTCTCTGTGTGTCTAACTCATGGGTATGGTTGCGCACATCCGATCCCTCTATAGACAAAAACTTCTGAGTCAATGAGATAATGGTGTTGTTCTGGTTGGATTGTTTATCCATTTTGTTGGTGTGGGAGGAAATTGTTTATCGAGTAATATAATTCCCTATCGTCCTTCGATTGGCAGGTGAAGTAAAAAAGAGACACATAGCTAGTAAAGTTGTCATAGCGACGAGTATAATATGAAAAAGGTTTACAAGAGTCACTGTTGTTCATATATTTGAATGTTCTTTCAATAATCGTGTCGTTTGTTAATGAATACTTGTGTGATCACTCGGTGTGAAAAACAGCCAAATGAATGGGGACAAAGCTTACAATCATTTGCATCTGTCAAAGCGAGTAAAAATTGACTCTACAAATTGAATGTTATTCGTTTGTCGGATATATAGATATAAGTAGTGACATAATAACTGAGGTGTAGAAGTTGAACGCATTAATTTATGATTTGTATGTCAGGTTTTCTTCAACAACTTTATTTCACAAATACTGTTTAGTAGTTGTTACTTTGGGTGCAAAAATGTTGCTACCCAACTTTGAAAGTTTTAAATGTCTCAGCCAGTAATCATAGATAACAGCATGGTTGTCCCATGAACTTGTCTAGTTGGTAATCTTGTTAGAATTTGTTCTAAGATGTCAAGAGATTGATTCCAGAGACACGCACAGTGTATGTGTTTCTCTACTGCTAGGCCGAAAGCCTGATTTGTGTGTGAGACACCTTGTATAGATAACTGCGTAAGATCTCACCCAATCTAGATTGCCGATGGACTACTGATTTGCATCCTCCACACATGCTCGTTCGGGCTGGGGCTGTGGAGCACTTGGAATGAGGGATTTCAGGCGGGTGGACTAGACATAGCCGTCAAGTGTGCTTCTTCCATCAGAATCACCAGTTTACTCTTAAATAAAGATTTTATGTTTTACTTAGCCTTTCTTTGAGAATCGATTTGCTTTAACCTTTTCTATGATACTTCTAAGACCTTGTACGCGTTTTCCATTGATATGATAGAGCCTAAGACTTGTGGTTAAGTCTTCCAAGGTCTGAGGAAGTTGCATTTGATGATGTGAAGTCCAAATGAGTTGGTTCAAAAACTTTTGTTGAAGGACATGTTGGGTGAAAATCAGTTGGTTCATGTCTTTAGATTTTAAATTAAAGACTAAAAATTAAAACAAAAAAGCCATTCTCAACACTAAGTAATATTCAATGCCATCAAAGAAAAAGAAATCGAACGGTTACTTTATGTTTAAAAGAGGTATAATAGATGTACAACGACGAAAATATAGTTAATCACCAACGTAAAATGATAAATAGAAAAGTGTATCCAACATAAATATCATCATTTACTCCATAAAGGTTCATTGGTCAATCACAAATTATCTGAAGTTGATAGTTTTCTTTTAAAATGGGTTTTATTATGTACCCTTTGCGGGATTATATATATATATATATATATATATATATATATATATTTTGCGGTTTGGCTTAGACTCGTTCAGGTTTATGTAGTTCAGAAACAAATAGATTTATCATACAGTAAAACTTGAAGACTTTTGGGGCATAAAAACTAATATTGATATTCCATATTCTTTTCACGTTTTAATAATCACAAAGCAAACGGCAAACGTGGTAACGTGTAATTAGCAAGAAAACAAACCAACAATTGAATAAAATGTGTCCAAATGGCGTCTTTTTATTAACTTTGTTGTATTAATCACCACCTAGCAAAGAACATTATTCCGACAACAAAAATTACAGCTGAACATCAACTGCCGGCTTAATTCAGATAAGGGAAGGGAGCTCGCCTGGTTTCACCTTTTTATTTTTCTTTGTTGTGTGGCACTTTTTTTTTCAATCAATTTTGGAAGACCAATTATGTAGATAAATTAACATCACATATTAATTTTAATTACTTTAAATTTGTATAATTGAATGAAGAAAAATAGACTTTCGGTTGCCAAATCTTTCCCTACAACAGTTTATCTATCCGATTTATTGAATAACTCGATTTAGAAAAAAATCAAATATTTTTTAAATAATATAATTTGAATAGTATTTATATTTTCTTATAGATGACCGTAGTATCTATCCCACACGCTCCACGGCA
Source organism: Eustoma russellianum (assembly GCA_036186865.1). Taxonomy (NCBI): domain Eukaryota; kingdom Viridiplantae; phylum Streptophyta; class Magnoliopsida; order Gentianales; family Gentianaceae; genus Eustoma; species Eustoma russellianum. The sequence goes on along the minus strand of AP025048.1, from coordinate 2,844,540 downwards.
CTTTAAAACAAATGTATTTCTTTTTCTCTTCGTTTTTGTTTTTGAACTCTTTCAACTATTTCACTAAAAAAAAAAAAGAATGCAAAGACCCACGTAACCCAACTCAAAAGTCAAAAGGCTCAAAACACTTAGCACACGTAGGAGACATCTCCAAGGGAATTCTTTTCTTACATTCTTCTTTGAGAAATCTGATTTGGTTCAAATGTTTCAAACAGAAGTCACCTACCGAACATATATTTGTGTAAGCTAAAAGTACATCACAATGCTTTAGAGGGAGATAGGTCAAAACACTTGCACACTTCATACACTAATTTAATAAGGTGATGTACATCAATTTGTCTGTATTTTACTTCAATCACAACCGTCGAGCGTGTGTCAATATATGCATTACAAATATATACACACACATACGTGAATCATGAGACTTAGAACAACTGGTAAAGTTGCTGCTCTGTGACTTTAATGTCACGGGTTCGAGCTGCGGAAACAGCCTATTGCACAAATTGTAGGATAAGGCTGCATACATCAGATCGCGAAGCGATGCGGCCCTTCCCGGACCCTGTGCAAAACATAGAAGCCTAATATACAAGGAACGCCATTTTACACACATGTAGTTGAACACCGTTTAAATATGATAGGCTTTATAAGAGTTAAAAAATAAAAATAAAAATTCACATAAGTGTCCGTTTGTCCTCAAAATATACATCGCAGAACAATAAAGACAATCGTAGACGTAGTTATATATTGATTTTGATATACATCTGGTATAAGATCTTAAGCATAAGACTCTTTGTTTTTTACCCATATATAAATGTAAATTGTGCTCAAATTCATCAAGGGTGCAAGTGTAGTTGGTTAAAAGCGTTCGATGACAGACATAGCATAAACTGCTGAAATTGATAATAACATACATGATACTCTTGTCTATTTTTTTTCTCGCCCCACATGAAGGCTTCCCGGTGCAATGGTTGCTGATAATTTATTACAATATACATTAATTGTAGAATCAATATTAATATGTAGTAAAAGTAATGAACGAAACATCATTATTATAAATTACGTAAACACGGTTTTGAAATTTCGTATTATGAAAACATTCAAATACGTGCTAGTAAAATCCAATTGGTCATCAAAACAATCAAAGGGATGAGTCAAATATGTCCAGGTGGAATTTCCTTGTAACTTTGTTTCATTATCCTTCCATTTAGTAAACAATTTCATTATATAAAAAAAAAAGCAATGGTGTGTTTATGTCAGAGAAATGGTATGAGTTGGTACTCACGTAAAAAACGGATTCAAAGAACACAACACGTATAAAGTACAACTCACTTTATATTATTTGGAAAATAACTCAAAACCGAACTACGTTTCTTGACACCCTTTGTCAATGACCCTACCCGGCATTGACTCATCAATCACCCTACCCGGGATTGGTATTTGGCACTCTTGGCCTTGGCACTCTTGGCGCTCGGCACTATTGGCGCTCTTGGCACTCTTGATGCACCATCTACTATGGCTGACCCCCTTTATTTATAGACCAACTAGTCTAATCAAAACCAAACCCTAATAGGACTAGATAAACATCATTAAAACGAATCCTAACTAGAATAGATACAAGCAACTAAGAAATCTTAAGATAATAACTCTATCTTTAGTTCCTACTACTTAGGAATCTTAATCCAATGGGGAAATTATCCAACAATCTCCCCCTTAATTTCCGAATTAGAGATCTCTTCAACGCCTATCCACTTCCGCATTTCTTCTTTCATGTTCCTCCAACATCTGTAGCCGGCACTTGGTTTCCATTAGTTGCTGGAGCATATCCACTGGACACTTCGCTAGATACATCAATAATAGATTCACTAGCTTGTTCGGCATCACTTATCACTGCACCAGCATCTCGAGCGACATTAGTATGAGATTGTTCCACTGAATTCCTATCATGTGCCGCAGATGTAGATCTACTTGGAATTAGGGCTTCCAGACGCCTTTTCTTCGGATCACAACCACACGGCGTTGTGTTGAAGATTCCTTCGATATCACGAATTTTTAACGAAGATGTAATGAATCCGGCCCTGTTGATGTGAAGAACACGGCAGCCTCCTCCCGGGATCAACCTTCACACGACAACCTTTCCACGGTGGCTCCTCCCTCTTCAAACAACCTCGGCTCTGATATCAATTGAAGTAAAAATAGATTCAAAACACAACACACGTGCAAAGCACAACTTACTTTATATTATTCGGAAAATAACTCAAAACCGAACTACGTTTCTTGGCACCCTTTGTCAATGACCCTACCCGGTATTGACTCACCAATCACCCTACCGGGGATTGGTATTTGACACTCTTGGCCTTGGCACTCTTGGCGCTCTTGGCGCTCGGCACTCTTGGCGCTCTTGGCACTCTTGAGGCACCATCTACTATGGCTGGCCCCCTTTATTTATAGACCAACTAGTCTAATCAAAACCAAACCCTAATAGGGCTAGATAAACATCATTAAAACGAATCCTAACTAGAATAGATACAATCAACTAAGGAATCTTAAGATAATAACTCTATCTTTAGTTCCTACTACTTAGGAATCTTAATCCAATGAGGAAATTATCCAACAGGTCCTATAGTGGTGGTCACACCTTTGTATTTTGCAAGATAATATATCTCTTGATCTCTAATGGTGAAGACACGATCATTGTTAGTTCGAAATTGATTAGAAAACGTTTAATTGGAAAATTTTTGATCATATGATACAAAATAAAGCAAACTTCTAATTATTTAGAATACATTATTCGATTTGCACTGTATCAATGGTCTTCATACAATTCAAACAGAATCGTTTCCGATGGGCATCAAAACCCAAATGTCACCAATACAAAAAAAAAGATAGGCAATACTAGACTATATCAATAGTTTTTGTACAAGTCAATGGAAAGTGGTGTGAGATGGTCATCAAAGACCAAATGTCTTGTGAGTAACACCAAGAAAAGGTAGGAGTGGCTCAATCCTTGTTTCTGGTCAACCATGACACCTATAGCTTTAATGTATTGTAAGAAGAAACCATATAACCTTTGCATCTCAACTCTCAACTCATTCTTTAATCATTTCTTCTTCTTCTTTTTTTAATTCAACTATAATTCTGTTTCCAACAAATGGCAGGTAAGCTACATGGTAGACAAATCAGACAGCCAACTACATAAAACCGCAGCTGACCTAAGTGGTAAGGATCACCCCCACCCCCACCCCCCTGACCATACACCTTCTACCCTACTAACTTGCCGCTCATCGCCCCCAGGGCATAGTCCAGTTGGTATTCAGATTGGGGATTGCCAATAAGAGGTCATGAATTCGAATCCAGAGACGCATACAGTGTGGGTGTTCCTGTGATGTCAGGCTAAAGGTCTGGTTTGTGGGAGGCACATTGTGTAGGTAACTGTGTAAGATCTCATCCAATATAGGAGACCGTTAGACTTTTGATTTACATCCTTTACGCAACTGTCTGGAGTTAGGACAGTGAGGCCCTTTGGGTTGGGGTTCAACCTTTTTCCAACAACTTTGCCGCTCACCTCTCCATAAAGCGTATGAGAATCTCTTGCTTCTTGACTGCAAGTGTTCTTATTCTTTCTATCTGAAGGGAATCTTCCCTCCTTTCTGATTTCATCTGCTTAATTTTTCTCTCCCTGTTTGACAGGTGTTCTTCCCTTCTTTTCCCCCTCACAGTTCCATAAATTTGCGCCAGTTTTTTCACTTTGTTTACCCTCTTTAGACACTCATATCTCTAAACATCTCTAGCTGCTGAAATATTCTTAATGGCTTCCAAAGAAAAGCAGAGAGTTGCAAATATTCCATTCAAGAAAAGCACGAATAGTATTGTTTTTCCAAATGAACTATTTGGGGATCACTTGTATGACCCATTCTTGGAAACGGAAACTTTTAATTTATCACCAAATGGGCCGCTTTCTGATATGAATTTCGGTAATGGGTCGAGTAATTCGTCGCCGTTGGGGTCGGAAAAGGGGTCGACGGAGACGGAGAGCGAAGATGAAGTTTCGTTAGCCGAGTTGACTCGCCGGGTGGCAGAGTACACTTTCCAAGGTGATGATGAAGAAGATGAAAATTTTCCAAAGCTACCCACCGATTTTCTACCAGAAAAGCCTCAGGTACATATATATTTATGAATTATGATATCATAAAATGAATACATAAAGATGCATAATTTGAATAAATTTTTGGGGTCTAATTAGAAGTTTCTTGATTTGTGGCAGGCAAGCTTGACAACTACAAAGTTTTCTCAGTACAATTCTTCAAGCTATGTGTACGACCAAGACAACGAGGGGTTCATTAGTCCACCCCAAATCCCTTCTGCTGAATCTGAGATTCACTCCCTCCAAGTATGAAAGCAAGACTCTTCTGTTAAATATGCGTGTCCAATTATACCTTTAATAAATAAGTGTTATGCTCTGTTATACTGCACGAATTTTCAGATCATTTTACATGAATTTCTGATGTCCTTAGTCGAAAACAGTCCAAAATGTAACGAAACTGAAGTACTTACTCCCCCCTGTTTTTTTTTTTTGAAAAGTTACTCCCCCCTGTTAGTTAATTATTTCATGATTTCTTGAACGGATATTTAATATAATGGATACGAACGCAGGTTCATGAGGTGAGAAATCAAGCAGAGGTGGCGAAGAAAGGAAGCAAAAGTGAGGGGGTTGTTGAATATGATACAGAACAGAATAAAGGAAAAGCATGGAGATCAAATGGGGCTCCGAAAAGAGGCAACCTTGGTCGGGTTTTATCCGCACAAGGCGGGTCGGAAGGGATGAGGGCAGTTTTCCTGGACGGGTCTAAAGGTAAAACCGGGTCGTCGGGTGGTACCGGTGTTTTCTTGCCAAGTGCAGTTTACAGCAAAGAAGAGCCCCCAAAGAAACCAGGTAAACTATCTGCAACTCACTCGAAATTATGGTCCTTTCTTTTCTAGGTACCAGTTGATCATTATTTTACGGATTTTAAACAATTAAACAGTCTTCTGTACAAAGACTCATGTACAAATATATAGTAAGTCTGCGTATATCATGTCTTAAAAGTGATTTAACTTTTCTTAGAATTCTATGCAAGACGAAGAAGATACTTTTGTCTTTTACTTATGGAAAAAGTACTCAGTTAGAACTTTGGAGAATACGAAATATTTTATTAGATATAAAATGCTTTTACTTTAATCGGTAAGGCTGGAAAAAAGATGTTACCAATGCAGAAAAATACTACCATAAAACAAACAAATATATAATGTTTTTTTTCTGTTGATGTATCGTGTTTCGAATCTATATATTTCACCCATTTATTAATATATATTACAAAGTTTTATGACTTTGTGTTTTTATATGTCAGCTTCTTCTTGGGTGTCGGTATCATGTAATTACATGAAAAATAAAAAAGATATAAAATAAAGGAGAAAAAAAAAGAACCTTAGCTCATGAACAGTTGTCGCTTACTGTTGGGAGGAACAACTGTAGGATGTGTCACCGAGCACGACACAAATATTTTGTTGCATCTCGTTCGTAGATTCCTTCATAACGTGGAGATGTATGTTTTTTATTATTTGTTTTGTTCTTTTCCTCTTGTCATTATTTAATGTAGATTCCGGAATATGCATTGACCCGGAACCAACTTGTAGGGGCCCACTAAGTAGTTGTCTAGATGAAGTATCCCATTACACTGGACGACAATTATTGCCGCCATACCTTTCTTCAGTTTTGAAGGGGTTGAATCCCTTCCCACTGGTCCATAAACGTTCTCCCTGTATATACGTAGGGCCTGTAGAATGATCGGATCGTTACCATATACTAAATGCAAGGTTGTTTCTGCAGCTCAAGATTTTAAAATCATAAAACAAAAATTTTATCAGTTGCTTCAAGGCCTCTTTTGGTCCATAAACGATCTAAATTAAATATTTTTTTGGTAAACAACTTTGGAAACTTGTTTTTGCAGTGAAATATCTAATTTTAGACTATGACTCTTTTGCACTACTATTGTTTATTGTCTCTCTGACTGGCATTTTAATACATATGATATATTTCTGGTGCATGTCTTTTTTTTGGGTCTAGCTTGCTCAGTTAAACACCGGAGTTTGACTTTTTTAAATGATTAAGAAACATTTTTTCTTTTTAAATAATTTCTTGATAAGTTCAAGGTCACGGTGCCAAACCTGTCTTAAAATATTATCACCTCATCAGTCATCATGACTTCAATTTCTATCAACTAAGAGATTAATTCAATTACGTCGGCTTCAACTAACAGCTGCAATTTGTCCCTACTAGTAGAGCAGAACATTTTTTGACTTTAGCGGTCATATATTGTCTCCTTCTGTATTACTTAGTTATTCACTTTCTATAACTATACAATTGAATATTTTTTAGTAATTTAAATTTCTCATGATGAACTATTAAATTAAGATGGGATGATTACTAACATGGCAGGTGATTATTATATATGTATTGTATAATTTCCTTGAAAGAATTAGAGATACACAAGTGATTAATAAGGGAGTTTTTGTGGCAGCATGCTCAACTGTTCTTATACCAGCCAGAGTGTTGCACACTCTACAACAACATTTCCAAAAAGTGAATGCTCAGTCAGAGTCTCAAAATGCCAGTGGTTACACCAGCAATAAGCCTTGGCAAACAGGTACACCATTCATTCATTTTTTTTTCGTATTACTTAATAGTTTATCTTCATTAATTAGTCTCAAAAGTTTGTTGCATACGTCCGCATCGCTAGCCTCAATTATTGCCATTTGGAGTCTGTTCATAAATAATAGGAGTATACTCTAGCAATCGAGCCTCTGACTAAGCTAACTCACAAAAGTTAACTTATCAATAACTATCAAAAGTTTTATCAATGAATGAATATTCCCATTATATCCCAACGACAATAGAATCTATCGTTAAGATCTAGGGAGGGTGGGAGACATGCAAACAATACATCTATACGAAGAGATATAAAATTTGATTCCAGTGAAACTCTTGGTTCTGTATGTACCTGAAACTATTATATCGTAATTAGTTGTTTGTGTGTGATTGTAGATATATTGAAAAGAATAAATGGGTTGCTATCTCAACAAAAGGAGAACGCAGAGTTCCAAGCCAAAATGCCGGCCACCAACCGCAGCTTGGAGGAGCTGCGACTGCCTCAAGAATGGACGTATTGACCTCCTCGTCAAAGCTCCGCCGCGCGCCATCTCTTCTCCGCCGTCTCTTTCTATACAACTAAGCCGTCTCTTCAACGGAAGACAAGGGAATGCATGGTCATAAACCAAAATAAAATTGGTGGATACTACGTCTGATGTATGATGGTGATTGTGGGTATATTCATTGAATCGTATTGTCTAGCAAGAAAAAGCATGTCACAAGTTGTTTGACAAATAAGGCAAAAGTGAAGTGTACCTATCATTTATTGGGGAGTCTTTTTTTTTTTTTTTTTTTTTGGGGGGGGGGGGGGGAAGGGGAGTGTTGGGGTGTCATTTCTTTGGAGTTGTTAAGCAAACAACTATGATAGGAGGAGTGTCCATTCTTGACTCCTTTGTACTAAGACTAAATTATTGGTGGAACCTTGTCTTTCTTACCCATTGAATACATTTTCTTTTGCATTAGTGGTTCTTTTTTCAATAAACAAAAGAAAAGTTCTCTAAGTAAACTTAAGAATAAAATGATGGCGGGACAACTTTCGCCTTCCACTTTTACTTTTACCATTAGTTTGTAAGAAATTGTTTTGTCTATATAAAGTAAGAAAAGGCAATAGTTGGATAGAAATAAGGTCGTCCTAAGAGAAGAACAGAGTACACGCCCTTGGTGAAGCTCAGATCATTGCACAACGGTAAGATAATATGAAAGGGATTTATGACATAGTTCAGTTGGTACTCTGGTTGTAATTTGTTTCAATAGGTCAAAAGTTTGATTCTAGGGACACACAGAATGAGTTCCACTGCTGTTAATCCGAATGACTGGTTTGCAGGGGACATCTTGTGTGGATCAATGCGTAACTCATCACCCAACTTAAAAAGCCGTAGGGCTCTTGATTTGCATCCTCCAGAATGCTCTTAAATTTAGGCGGTAGAGACTCAAGACCTTTAGCTCCGAGATAATATGAAAGGGACGAAAAAGTAAAAGCTTTCATAACCGTGATAATTTCGAGAATACAAGAATACACAAGTACTCTCGATAGGTTTTTTTTTTTTACAAAATTAGAAACTCCAATTTAGTAAATGTAATTCCTATGTTTTAAATGATGTTATGTATTTTAACTTTTTTTCACATTCTTTAATGTATTTTTATAAATAAAAACATTTAGAAAATATATAAAATAATAAATAAAAGAATGTTAAGAGGAAAAAAAAAAGGCCAAAACTTACAGATCCAAGTTGCTGGATGAGAGTTCCCGTTGACTAAGAAAAACCCATCTTGGCGTAATCAGTCGTGTAGTAACTGGTGTCAATTTAAATACAAATGTCATATTGGTTTGTGAAGATGTGATTTATGGTTCAGTTCTTTATCCTATTTAACTGTCTTACACATAGAAACATAAAGTTTTCCACAAAAAAATAATAAATAAATTCAAACACCAGTGTTTTACACATGAAGAACTAAAATGAAATATAAAATTATATCAGGACATGTCGTCCCTTATTAGTGTACCAGTAAATGTTCAAATGGTCTTCAAACCACAGATGTCGAATCTTTCTAATTTTAACGCAACGATTACCACTAGTTACCATTTTCTTTCATATATCTATTATATCATTGGCGAATAATCACTCTTACAAATCGGATATTCCATCACCTAAACTCTATACAAGATGAACAATGTTATAAGTCACCGAGTTATTACTCTCAGAAAAAACCTCTGGTGCTTAAGTCAATTATAATTTTAACTATATTTCTACGTTGTAATATTAGAAAAACTTATCTTATTTGTAGAGTATTTCTCTGTTGGATTCGAACATGGTCTACTGTGGAACATTTTACGTCTTTTGTATGGCTTAGACAACTAATGTATGTCGACGTCTTTTATATGATTTGGATAGTTAATGTATGTCGAAGAACATGGGTAAGCTTTATTTGTGTACATTTCTGCCAACGAGTTATAAGATTATTTTGATACCCAGATATGAAGACAAGATTACGTTCAGACTGTCTTTTATTTTCTGTATCAACAGCCCACATATTGTGGAAGTATCGAAAATTTTTGGTGACCACCCTGTCTGTATGAGAATGTAACATTGATATTGACTTTTGAAAATTGTGTGCTAATTAGTTTTGTTTTACTATAGGTCAACAAATAACATGATTAAAAACTATGTTTGACGATTATGTATTTAAAAGGATTTTAACAAGAGCTGGCGAGAATTTTCTGATATATTACAAAAATTGTAAGATTTTGCGTGACCAATGAATCTATCATAATTCTGTTAGGATAATTATGTATACATGATATTTTAAGAAAGAAATATATAACCCATAGAATCGGTATTTGTCATGTAGTTATGGGAATAGGCTATATTGTTGAAGGTAAATGAATAGCAAATTAAATTATAAGAAAGTATTATTCTAGTGAAGTAAGTACTCCTTCAGAAAACACTAATCATCCGTTGGTCAATCATGTGTCTATTAATGATCACAATTCTCTTGACTGTTACTCAAGTATACAAAAATAAAATATTGACCACTGTAACAATAACATATAATCATTAACAAATCTAAAAGTTGCTTAGACGGCGATTGATATTTACAAAGACAGCTCAATTTTTTTTATTAATATTCTTGATTATCCTAATGTTAAGACTTGTACAATATTGACTTCGAAGTTCGAAGGGTATTAACAAATAACTATTTACTAAAAGGGAAAGCGTGTTCTACTTACTCACTGGACCACATACGTTTCACAACAAATATATACACAAGCCATATCTATATTCCGTGTTCATGAAAACTGATAAACCATAATTAATCGTATGTTAATCAACAACAGTCAACGGTATAACTCCTATAGTTCAGCACTCAAGTATTGTTGTTCAGCAGTTCAACTCCCAAGCATTGCTGTTCAGCCTTAGCTGCACTTCAGCGGGGCTGCATGACACTCATTATATTATCGAATAATATACCAAGGTTTGCACCTCGGCACCAACTTCAGCTTATACCCAAGTACCGCACCTCAGACCACTTCAGCTAGATTCAACTCTGTACTTCGGCAAGGCCTAATCTTGCACTTCGGCAAAGTTTGGTTTGGCACTTCGGCAAAGGAACCAAGCACGGCATTACCTCGTGGGATCATCAGACAGAAGTGCAATTCAAATATAACGACTACAATTGGCTATTCAGCCTGTACACGCCAAGGTCACAACAGCCGGCTTAGTAGTCACGTCAGCCGGTCTACCAGTCACATCAGCAGACCTACGACGTCCTAGGCTTTATGCCCCAAGCAAACATCTCATCCGCCATCAGAGGCCAAGGGCGGGAAAAGGTTAATAAAAGCAAGCCAATACAGACCTGAAAGGAGGATCCGAAATCCAAACATTGACATCCTAAAGCAAATTCATACACTTTGATCCTCAGCTCATACTGTGAGAAACACTTAACTCTCCATCTAAATTATATTCTCAGTGAGAAATGGCCTAAACTTACTTGAGCGTCGGAGGGTTTTTCCCAGAGCTAACCCCCGGGACCTCTGATCTGTGCTTCCTTGTGCAGGGTATTTTGGAAGCTATTCCAGCTACTTTCTTTTCACCAGCTGACGACATTAATTTGAGGTCATCTTAACCCTTGGTAAAGATCCGGTTTCATCAGAAAGATTTTTCATTATAGGAAGTGCAAAAGGGCATCATTTTGATTAATAAAATACAAAGCTACAAAGAAGTCATGATCAACTGAAAAATCGTTCTGGAAAAGGGGGGGTTTAGTTTTTGCTATTAGGCTTTTATAAGGAGATGAAAATCCTTTTCATAGTGCAAACTCATAACCTTTGAGTAAAGATTGAAAGACACTTGTCCCGAGACATAACTCTGTTGGTACTCATGTTGAAATATTGTTTCAGAAAACTACAGGTTTGAACCAGGATACGTGCAGTGTGGATGGAATACTGCTGTCTGAATTAGTAATGGCGAAATCATTGTATCTAGTCCAATTGAGTTAAAGAGTTGCTGACCCAATTTGCAGTAGTCACGTCGCAGTGGGTATCTAACAGAACCTTACCAACTTAGGAGGTCACTGAGCTCCTGATTCATATTTTCCATGAAGCTCTCTGGATTAAAGCGGTGGAGGCCCACGGAATTAGGAGTATTGATATTTTGCTCCAGAAAGATTGAAAGACACCTGCAAAATAGATGGGTCCCATGTACTCACTATCTACGGTATGTTTGAAAATATATATTTTCCAAATCCTTTTTTTTTGTGCGTCTTGAACACACTCGCACACTTAAGATTTTAGGCAAACCAGGTTTCATTATCTTACAAACACATTCAAATTAAAAAGTATTATTGGGATTCAATGAGAATAACTAAGTAAACCACATGATCAGTGTTTGAATCTTATCTTTAATTTAATTTAGATCATTTGTAATTTGTTTACTAAAACGACTCAAATAATAAATTACTAGAATATATTTCTCAATTTACATATTTCAAAAAAAAAATTGTTGGCATGCAATGATATTAGCCTATTGGGGCCTTTCCTGCGTTTATGTGGAACGGAGGAGATAGGCCCTTAGTGATTGGATACAACTTTTATTTTAACAAAAAAAAAAAGAATCACAAAATTTACCACCCCTAAATATTTATTTCATTTTATGATATAACAACCTTACTTTTATAAATTGTTTAGAGAGTTGACTTTTATATGTTCTGCTAGGAAGTAGGTAAAAATTTTGTATAAAAAATAAGAATTTATATGCAAATTCCAGTAGAACTTTGGAATGTCATTGCACCAAATAAGAGTTTGAGAGAAAAATATCCAAGAGAATATTTTACCCGTAAATGCATTAACATAAAAATTCATATGTAATGCAACGTAAAGATTCTTATAACCTAAAACTAGTTTTGTTTGCATGAGCAGTCAGCTTGGCATATTTTTCTATTCATAAACTATGTTGCGGAATGCATAATAGTTAAATGAAAGAAAGGAAATAAATGTAGAAATGAGAAAGTTTGATAGTCCAAAGATATAAATGTTTTTATTTACAGAAATATTTTCACCAAATAAATCAACCTCTCTTTTTGATATTTGTCTTTTCTCTCTCCGACACTAGTGCCAGGGTTTGGATCAAATCCTATCATACGACACGTGACAACCGAAAATGATAAATCTAAATGCGGATTACCCTCATCAATGCCCCCATCTGTCAAGGGATCTGGTCTCTCAGAAACAGGACGAGGGAGTTAGCACTATCCAAGAAACTCATTCTCAGCTCCAGAGGCATAGTTCAGTGGTAAGTGACAAAAGTTATTGGGCTAGAACTCCGGCGTCTCGAGTTCGAGTCTGTGTGGAGACAATCCTTGTTGCCTCTGGGCTGACGGAGTCTCGAGGGTCCTCTCCGAGATGTCGATAGAACACATTCCTCGATTTACATCCCACCTGGCTAAAGAGCTCTGGTACAGTTGGAGTAGAACTCACTCCCTCATCAAAGAGACTCATTCTCACATTTTCTTTTACCGCGTTTTCTTTTTCACTCTCTGCTTTTTCATTTTTCCTGAGATTCTGCATATTCCTCTTCACTTTGGGATTTGGAGAGGTAGTGAACTGCAAAGAAGCTTTCTTTTTACACCCGCAACAACCAAAGGTTACTGCTTTATTGCTGCTCCACAGAGCTTTGTTTTTATCTATTGAAAGGCCCTTTTTCTTACATCCGCTGATTTCACACTCCATGCGGTTTCTTTCGTCGCCATGTACATTCTGGCAACTGGATTTTTCACCCTCTGCTTCTGATGGATGATTTTGGTTAGTTTCTTGAAAACGTTGTGATTCATTGACTCTATATTTTCAGTTATGGTAATGTGGATTGGAGATGTGTTTTCAAGATCTCTGTTTTTGACGTCATAAGAGAATATATATACACATTATATATATGTGTGTGTGTGTGTGTATTTGGGGGTGGGGTGGGGGGGTGGGGGGAAGAAATGCAAACTTGAGTTATCAGCTTTGTTTTCTGCACGCTTAGGAAAGAGAGGAGAAAAATGGTTATTTTATGACTTTAAGGAGTGGGCGTCCTCTTAATTTGATTCACATGATTAGTGGGAAAAGTAGGATGAAAAGAGCAGGAAAAAGTGAAAATTGCTCTGATAGTAAAAGGATTGATTAAAGGGGATAGTTTTAACATCAGTTAAAGGGCCAATCTTTACAGACCTTCTTTTCTTTCTTTTTGTTTTCACACCATATTATCCGGCCTTCATAAATTGGACTAATTTTCTAGCCATGAACAGGAAATAGATCATACATTTCAATTGCTCTCACTGTGACTAGACTTAGGTATTTCTTTATCGCTTTGAAGAGTTCCTGATTTGATGAAGACAGCTCATGTAGCTTATCTCCGATTCTCACTTCAAGGCTTGAAGGACCACCCCTTTCTCTTTCTTGTTTTTTTTTCCACAGTTGCATCTTTGGATCAATGTTTCTCTCTGAACCTATTCTTTTCTTTCTTTATTTCTTCTTCTTCTTCTCTTTCCCTTGAGAGTGCAGAAGTAAATTACTCATTTATCTTCAAAGTAAGTTAATTGGATGTTATTAGCAGTCTGGATTTTGGATCATAAATGAATGTTCAATAAGACTTATGTGATCATAAATCTAGTTACTTCCGGAACATAGGTCCCTCCAAATCTTTGTACAGTCCAAGGCCTTCCTATAGGTTTCTGCGTTGAATCTTCTGGAGAGATGGTATGAAGCAAAGTACAGGGATGAATCTTAAAAAAAAAAAAAATCAGTAAAATTTACCTCAAAGATTTCTGATTTTTCATCCCTTTCGCATCTGGGTTGGATTGACCAGGGGTTTGTTCTAGCGCTATATGTATAAATGCGAAGGAAATGATGTTGATGGTTGACGCTATAATAATAAAGTTCAATGGGATGTGTTCACTAGGCAGGCAAGAGCATGAGTCACTATATGATACCTGTTATAATAATTACATTGTCAACTGTTTATGTGGATGCAGTGTCCGACAGTTCTGATGTTACCATGTGTTATGGATGAGTACTTGGTCTGTCTTCTTACTATGAAACATGTCATATGCATGCTTACTTTGTTGATCTGGTTTGCTTAGGTTTTTTAACCACAGAGCTGGTGCAATGCAGACATAGAACAGGTCTGTTATGGAATACCAATTATATCATGAGAAGATCTCAAAGAACACAAAAGGATTGGAAAAATCACATGGTCAATCGTTACAAGGCACCATCCGAAGCTCAAAACTTGGGGACAGTTTCAAGTTAGATAAGTTAGAACCAACTTCTACTAATTTTCATACTGTCAAAGACAAAGATGTGAACAACGTGGTACACAAAACTCAAAGGGTCAGGGAATAAGCAACAGGCTCAAAGGAAGGCTGATGAGCTTGTTAGATACATGTCAAATTTGCCAAGTTATGTAGAGAGAGGAGAAAAGCACCAAGAAAAAGCTTTCAATGTTGGGGTCCTTGAATGGGGCCGTCTAGAGAAATGGCAGCATAACCATAAGCATCTTGTCCGTGAGAGTTGCACGTTTTCACCTTCCACCAGCCCAAGACAGGTTAAGGCAAGTTAATTGATAATGGGTTAATCGTTGAACCAGCCCAGTTTGATGTCCGGTCACTAGTTTGACCGGTTCAACCGCCGGTCCTGACCGGTTCAACCGCCGGTCCTGACCGGTTCAATTACCATGCGACCAACAATTATGATGGGCAGCTGGCACCAACCTTTGAACCTATCACTTGGCACTCCGTAGACCGATGGGGCGGAATCTCCCGTCTGCTTTTTCTATAACTTCTTGCTGTCACGTGTCGCATAGTGAAGAATGCGGTGAGGCTTTTACATTGAGGGGTACTAACCCAGACCGGTGTCCACAAGATTCCTAATGCACTGAACTTTCATGACGTTATAGAGACTCTATCAAATGTTACACGCACTATTTTCCACAATAAGATATCCTTCTTCTTCAATTCCTTCTTTCTCACCGTATATATCATCACTGTACGTGTTTTTCATCTATGTTTATATTCTTTTTGGTTGGTCATTTCTCACCTAAGCTAACTCGCCTGGTTTTCTTTTTTCTCAACTCTATTTTGACGGGAATACAGCCACTGTCTTTTTCTTTGACAATAACATCTCCCACTGTTAAGGAAAATTTGGTGCACGACGTCAATATAATAGGATATATCGAGCATCCCATGTTATCATCTTTCTCATATTTTATTTATTATCTAAGATATTATTAGAATAAATTTTTCTTATGACAAAGATCGTTTTCATTCAGCGTAAGACTTTAACTCATGCGTACATCTTAAAGAATTTTGGAAACAATCATGAATCAATAAAAATAAAAATATTATGTGAAGTTAAATTAGCGGCGCAAACTCGAGCCACTATTTCATAGTAATTGTACACGCCAAGAAGGGCAACGGGTGATGTTGTTGTTGTGATTGTATACGCCAAACAACTCGTACAACAACAACATTACTCCATTGTCTTAGAGGTTTTTGTCTATTGTGGGGTATGGGGGGCGGATGTACGCAACCATACCTATCTGTTAGCAACAAATAGAGGTTGTTTTCCGATGACCTATAATGAAAATTGCGTGTCGATCAACTGCTACTTCACACCAAACAAGTGCCTAATTAATAATACAGGAGTTTTCTTCTAAAACACCAAGAAATTCATTTATTTTTACAAAAATGTAGCATTTTGTTCTTGACGTAATTGCTATTTCCTGATTTGCTGTTTCTGTTGCATGATAAAGTGTGAAAGAAAATAGTGTAGCATTGGAGGATTACATCAGAAAATGGTAACTAAAACATTCAGCTATTCGAATTTCTCCGGCGTTCACATACTTGTCGTTTTTTCTATATTTGTCTATACTTGTGTACTAAAACACAACGTAAATGTCAAATTATGGTGTGGACTTGAATAATCTCGTGGAATTAATCCATAGATTCCTGACGCTTGTCTCTTCCTTTGTTCCTATGCTCTTTAAAGTCTCTATATAAACAAAGTTTGTTGGAAAGAAAACACAAGAGAACCTATTGGGCCTTGTAGTGTTTTAAACTTCAAATATACTTTACTCAAGGCTAATCGTTATTATACACAGAAATGGCAATGGTTCTCTTCCTCGTTTTCTCCCTCTTCTTTCATGGAGCTCTAGGTATCGTTGTTATTGTTATTTTCTTGTTGGCATGATGCTGATATATTTTCAAAGAAAAAAAAAAAGTTTCAGGCTCTCGTGTTTCTGTAGAATCCGTATCGCTTTGCGATCTCATATAGTCAGTCTTACCCAGTAATTTTTTTTGTGTTTCTGCGGCTAGAAATACTACCTGTTTTTTTTTTTTTCTTTGAATAGAATAGGACTTTATTTCCTTTAATCCATCATTCAACATCTATTTTTTGACGTTAATAAACAACTCATGGTTTTTTAGACTAAACTAATTCAAGAACAAAGAGTTCAATGTTTCTCAATCTATATATACGACCTCATGACTTATTTTGTTTTACTTTATATCAATAACACACTGTTTTTCATGCCTTGATGTGTAATTACATAGGTGAATTAGTGTGTGAGGAATTGCCAGCCGGAATGTGCTCATTTTCCATCTCATCCGCCGGAAAGAGATGCCTGTTGGAAACCTATGCCTCTAATGATGGAACAACTGAGTTCCAATGTAAGACATCTGAGGTGGTGGTGAATAACATGAACGAATACATAGAGACTGATGAGTGCATCAAAGCTTGTGGGCTTCACAGAAACTCAGTAGGGATCTCATCGGATACCCTCCTCGTGCCTCGATTCGCCGCCAAGATTTGCTCCAACAAATGTTCCCAGAATTGTCCCAACATTGTTGATCTTCACACCAATTTGGCACTAGCTGAAGGTTTGTTTCCTCTTTAGATATCTACTTCTCATTCTAAAATCTCTAACGATAATTTTTACTGTCGTTGGGATATAATAGATATGTGTTGATGTTTTCCTAGTCTCATTCTAAAATGCTTCATAACAATGCTTATAGCATCAAAATGTCAATTCACTTGTACATTGACATCACCGTCCCATCTATTGCATGTAAAAACTATCTTTGAACTTGAATGCTAACGTTGGTTCATGTGTTTCACATATATCTTTTCAAGGGATAAACTTTATATCGAAAATTATGATAACATGCTAATGCATGCTTATAAAAGTAATTTTCTGGATTTAATAGGTTGGTTAATATGATTTCTCAATTTAGATTAATGTATTCTCATTTGACACAATATTTGGAATTATGTATAGGAGTGAGCCTTCCGGAGTTATGCAACTCTCTGAGATCAAGTCCACGGCGGGCAATGTTTGAGTTGCTAAGTTCAGGCGCGGCAGCTGGTTCTATCTCCGCCGCGCCTACTGCTGCCCCTAATTCCTTCTCCGCCGCACCTACTGTTGCTCCTGGTCCAACTTCATATCCAAATTAGTTACGAAAACTAGTCGAATTAGGCTGGAGCTTCCATGTAATTATCAAGGTGTTAATAGTGTTATGCGAGAAAAACTATACTTCACTAGGGTACTGTATAACTATGTGGGGTGTAATTATGTATGTAATGGATATATATTGAAATGAAATTGTCTGCCCTAAATTTCTTTATGCTTTTTCACTTTTGATCCTCTACTACAACAACAACCACCATCATACCTAGTATATCCCGACGACAGCAAAAGCTATCGCTAGGGTCTAGGGAGGGTAAATGGCAGGCAAACAATACATTCATTATAAGGGATAAAGAGTTTGCTTCCAGTAAGACACCCGACTCTATATGTACATGCATAGTAGTACAATAATAGAAATATGTACTAGTGAATGAATTTTATTAAATATAAATCAAAACCTTCCGATATTAAAATAGTCAACAATGGATATGCACAAATAGTTGTAAGACAAAGAACAACACAGAAAAGTGCAAATCGACCTAAAGTGTAGAGACTATCTAATTCTCTAAGTATGCTCTAAGATGTCCATATATCATGTCTACCCTTCCTTAACATTAATCTTCTGACTCCATGAACTCATATTCTGTATCATGTTCTCAGAGAGTAAAAATCTAGTAATTCATGACTAATCTGCTCATCCCACGTCAGTTTAGGCCTACATTTACTTTTCTTCTCTTATACAGTATAGCTTTCAATTGCTCTACCGTTGTAAAAATTGCATCCTCAGCAGTGGAGACTCATATTTAAATATTTGAAAGTTGACACTAGAATGTGTCAGTTTTAGTGCAGGCCGTAAATAAACAAAACTTCGAAACAAAAAATTAATGGACCAAAAAGAAAGATAATTAACCCATGTACCGGATCAGTGAGACTGTTATATGTGTCGAAAAAGCTAAACTATTTTTCTATAACTTATTACAAATGTCAATTTTTGCTGATCCGATGCAAAAGTGACTCCTTGGATGAAAATTTTCCGTTCTGAAAACTTCTTAACAGCCTCTTACTACCACAACAATAACACATATTCAGTATATCTAGCAAAAACAATCGATATAGAGCTTGCGTCTAGTGAGACCTCCGGCTCTATATATACATACACACAAACCTTCTATCATTTCTTCTTCGTTTTGAATCAAAAAATAGAAAAGTTGATGAGCAATAATTGACTTCTTACTTTATCAGAGGGACATCATTGCTACCTTATTTTCTTTATCTTTTGTTTTCAGATTATCAGGTAAAAGTTCTTTTTAATTCTTACTTGGTCCATTCAACAAAGGATCATACATTTTTAGAAAATATTCTTTATTAATATCGTCATAACACAATCTAATTCTTGTTTCTATTATATCTATAAAAGGCAATTCTTTTTCTAAAGTTTCAGTACGGAATTCGTTGTTTATATTGTAGCTTTTTAGGATAAATTCAATGAGTGTCAAAAACTGAAGTTTTATCTAGTGTCAAGAAAGATATCTTTTTTTATTCTTTCCTCGACACACTAATAAGGATATAGTGTGCTAGTGTGTTAATGAAGAAACTTATTAAATGCAAATATAAAGCTTCCGATATATGATTATTTACATATCATGGGGGGAGAATGATTAAAAACACTAACTCTAAATAGCAAATAAGGAATAAGAAGGGTGAAAAAGAAAAAGGAAGAACTATAAGAGTTACTCTTCTTGTATGTATGTCATCTTTTTGGACGAGGGAGGGGTTCTTTTTTTTGGGCAAAATGAAAATCGATTATATTAATACCTAAGATATCAAAACATCCACAGGATGTAACCCATACAAAAGCACCAACACAAAAGAAACCTAACCAGTTGAGCCAACAGACTGACTCAATAAGAAGGTAGTAACAATGGGTATAATCTATACATCACCTTGAGCACATGTGTGCGTATCCTATGAATGACATCCCGTGGATCAAAAGATTGACCACTAAAAATATATCTATTTCTAGCCTGCCAAACAAAATATATCATAACAGCAAGAGCAATCCTAGCTGCCTTTGAGCGATAAGCTTTGCCTCTTAAATATCGTTTTCCCCATATGAAGAACCTCTCCAGACTGTTGAGTCTTTCCGGAATGCCAATCCACCTAGCGACATCTTTCCATACTATACCCGCCATTGAGCACCGGAAAAAGATGTGCTTCATATTCTCAATTTCGGTGTTGCATAAAGGACAACAAACATCATCAAGGAAAGATAGGTTATCCTTTGTTGCCATTTTTCCAATCGTTGCCAACCACAATAGAAAAGAGTGTTTAGGCGTGCACGTACCATCCCAAACAAACCGAAACCAAGGTGTCTTTGCTCCTTTGTCCCTGAAGAAATTATAGGTCAGCTTAGGCCTCAAGCTTCCATTTAAAACCAACCATTGAGAATTGCAATGGCATCACTAGAGGAGCCTGCAACTTGAATGATAGCATCACGAATCTCCAAAAACTTTTTTAGTAATGGTGAGTCCCCTTTGTGTTTATTCTTGTGCCAAAGATTCTCCATTTTGTACCTTTTATGCATCCATTGTACCCATAGAGAATCTTTTTTGTGATGAATATCCCATAAGTACTTAGAAAGTAAGGCATAGTTCCAAGCTTTTAATTGTATAAGTACTTGGATGAAGGCTTCACACAGGTGCTCTCTAAATCGAAAGTACTAGCTCTGAAAAAAGCTGAAAAAGAAAAACAAAAACAGACAAGGGGAAAAGAACCCTATATTTCTACATGATCATTGGATTTTGGAACATAAGGGGTTATAACAAACCCCTCAAGCAGAATGGCCTGCTTAATTTTGTAAAAAAAACATAGATTAGATGTTTTTGCTATTTTGAAAACTGAGCTTAACCCGGTGATGTTATCTCGGTTGATGAAGAACAAGTTCAATTATTGGGAATTTGTTCATAATTTTGATTCCCATGTTGGTAAAAGGATTCTCATAATTTGGAATCCAAATTTTGTGGAAGTTAAGACTCTCAAGATGGATGCTCAACAAGTTCTTTGCTCCATCAAAAGCAAAGTTACTAATAAAGCCTTACTGACCACTTTTGTATATGCTTTTAATGATATTGTTCATCGAAGGCCTCTGTGGATGGAACTTGCTAATCAAAGTCTGAATTTGAATTACCCGTGGATTGTGATGGGTGATTTCAACTGTGTGCTTAATGAAGAGGATAGAGTTGGAGGTAGACCTGTTACGAACTATGAATTGAAGGATCAACAAAACTGTTTTCTGGACAGTGGCTTGCTTGAGATCCCTTATTCAGGTTGTCACTTTACTTGGGATAATGGTCTTATTAAATCTCGAATCGATAGAGCCATGGCAAATAGTTTGTTTCTTGAAGAGTTTACAATTACGAGAGCACATTACATGTTGGCGGGTTGTCTTTCGGATCATTCCTCTTGTTTGTTAAATTTGCAAGATGATACTTACATTGGACGTCCTTGCTTTAAGTTCTTTAATATGTGGTGTGATCATGATAATTTCTTATCTCTGGTTAGACAAAGCTGGGAGGTCTCGGTTCATGGTTCCAAGATGTTTAAACTGTGCAGGAAATTAAAAACTTTGAAAGCTCCTCTTAAGGATCTTAATCGTAAGAATTACAGTCACATTTCTTCAAGAGTTGAAAGAGCAATTCAAGAGCTTGAAGAATTGCAAGCTCAGGATTCGGGGTGCTAGGGCACGCATGATTGGAAACTTAAGCTATTAAACCATAGACAGCTTACCTTCAAACTTATGGAAGCAGAACACAACTATTTCTCTCAGTTGGCCAAAGGTAATTACGTCAAGCTAAGTGATCGGAATTCTAAATTCTATCATTCTATCTTGAAGAGGAACAAAGCAAGAAACAACGTTGTTAGCGTTCAAATGGAAGATGGGACTATGTCATCTTCTATGTCCCAAGTGGGTGAAAGATTCGTGAGATACTATGAAACTTGCTTGGATCCAAGCAAAATGTGATCCCCCTTAGAAGGAATGTTCTGGAATTGGGGCCGAAAATTCCCCCTGTTGCTGCAGCAATCTTGGAGGCCCCGGTCTCAGAAAAAGAAATATGGGACGTACTAAATTGTATTGGGAAAGACAAATCTCCAGGACCGGATGATTATTCCTCTCTTTTCTTCATAAAAGCTTGGGATGTGGTTGGTAATGACTTCATTGATGCTTGTATGGAATTATTTAGAAATGGTTGTCTTCTTAAACAACTAAATCATGGCAACATTGCTCTTGTTCCTCAGTCAATCAATGTTACAAGAGTGGAAGACTATAGGCCCATCACTTGTTGCAATGTGGTCTATAAAACGATTTCTAAAGTTCTAGCGGCAAGATTAGTTCCGGTTTTGGATGAGGTTATTAACAAAGCGCAATCCGGTTTTCTTAAAGGATGGTCCATGATGGAAAATATTTTTTTGGTTCAAGAACTTATAAGGGATTATGGTCGCAAGCACACTTCTCCAAAATGCATGTTAAACATGGATATAAGGAAGGCGTTCGACTCCATTAGTTGAGAATTTTTGGAGAATATGCTTCATGGACTTGGATTTCCCATGAAATATATTGCATGGATTTTGGAATGTATTACCTCACCGTCCTACTCTATTATAATTAATGGAGTGCCCCAAGGCTTCTTTAAAGGTAAGAGAGGATTAAGACAAGGTGATCCTCTTTCTCCTTTCTTATTTATCATCGGAATGGAATATCTTTCAAGATTGTTGAAAGAATTGAGCAACTCCCCGGACTTCAACCTCCACCCGAAATGTTTTGAGCAAAAGATTACGCACCTGTGTTTTACGGATGATTTGGTTTTATTTTCCCGGGGAGATAAAACTTCGGTCCAAATGTTAATGAATACAATTAATGAGTTTGGTGATTGTTCGGGGCTAAAAGCGAATCTTGCTAAATCCCATTTGTTTCATGCGGGTCTTGGTGATGAAGGGACTGAGTTTGAGGGAGGGGTTCTTTATTTCGATGTGGATGTTAAAAAGGAAAAACGATTTTAAAGACCAAATGAAAAAGGCAAAAGGAATCGTGCATGTGTAACTTTGTATGTCAAGATCTCTAACCTTTCACTTTATCTTATTTTCTAAAAAAATCAAATGAAATTATAGTACGTGTGATCATTTTAAGAACTTTGATACATTGTAGCAGCATTTTTTTTAATACGTTCGAAAAAATTAAAATATTACATGGGCAACTTTGCGCCACTCCTGTCATATTCATGTTTCAGTGACATCTACTATACGTACGGCTGTCATAAGCTTCTTATATCGGAACAAGTTTGAGTTTAAACACTTTATGAACATCAAATTCTGAGACTCTCGCCCAAGAGGTCAATGACCGACTTAATTTATGTCATACATAAGATTTTTTAAGACTGAACCGATAAAAACTTTCGAGATGTGAGTATAATTTTTGCAAAAAAAAAAAAAAAAAAACCAGTGGGGTTGGACCATTTCTGCCCCGCCTTTTTTTTGTGTCTTCTCTTTTTTAGGGTTCTCCCCACACCTCACTTGAGAGTATCCGTGGTTCTTAGACGTTACATTACCTACCTTGCTTTATACCTTCCACCTTTAAAGTGATCCACCCCCACATATAGATTATATAAATACTATCTTCAGGGCATAGTTCAGTTGATATTCGGATTGAGATTTGTTCCAAGAGGTTAAGAGTTCGACTCTGGAGACGCGAACAATGTGGGTGTTCCTCTGCTGCTTGGTTTGTGTGGGACATCTTATATAGGTAACTGCGTAAGATATCATCCAACCTGGGAAGCCGCTAGGCTCCTGATTTACATCATACACATATGCTCTTTGGAGCTAGTACGGTGAAGCTCCCGGGGTGAAAGATCTCACCTTTGCTCCAAGATTATATAAATATTCTAACTTCTTATTACGATATTACATCAAAGAAAAATTATTACATTGAAATTCCAAGAGAGGGAACCGAAGCCATCCCCACCTGAAAAAGCTATTACAACCCCGCCTGCTGTGAAATGTGATACTTATTCATTGTACACTCTTTCTTCAATTATTCCCCTCCTTTTACTTAAAATGCCGACATCCACCGCCGCCCGGCCCGACATAGAAGTCGGAGCAGCTCCAACGCCACTCCCCAGAAGCAGCACAAATGTCCGCGTCAACAACCGTCGCCGTCGCCGTCGTCGTCGGAGTCCTAGACCTTCGGTGGCGGCCAGCAGCGAGACCACCACTGACGGTAGCTTCCGGTTCTCCGACACCGAAGATGATAGCCATTCGATGCACTCACAAGTTGGCGGTGGGTCCTACGACGAATGCAGCTTCTCAACTGAGACTGAGGGCATTTCGGTAATTTCGGACACTCACTGGCACGGCAGCCGTCGCGGAGGGTCGGTTATGATTTCGGAAGATGATTTCGGAGAAGATAAAGAGAAAGAGGTGGATTTGGAGAGCGGTGCGCTGGAGCTGAAAGTTCATAGAAAAAGAGAGAGGAGGAGAGAGTGTAGAATTTGCCATTTGAGTTTGAGTGTAATTGGGGGTCGGAGTTCCGGTGATCGGAGGACTATTGAATTGGGTTGCTGCTGTAAAGGGGATTTGGGATCAGCCCACAAGCAATGTGCAGAGACTTGGTTCAAGATTAAGGGCAACACGTGAGTTACAAAATACTTCTAGACTTGTACTTTTTCAAATTCTTTGACTATTGTTTCATGGTAATTTGTCATTATATTATTCCCTCTGTGAACGAAAATCTGATCTTTGTCGTCATTTCAGCCACTATCATGATTGGAACATTCTTTCTAAAGCCATTTATTTCTTTTCTTCATGCTTGTCAAACCAACATAACAAAAGGAGGAAAAAAAAAAGGTAATATGTGCTTGACTGTTCTTGTGCTAAAATTACAAATTCGTAGCAGATCATTATCACTATTGCTGAATCACTTTCATTACATGGTTGTATCTGTCCTCAAAGATCGAAGCATATTAACTTTTGGGAGGAATAGATCTAGATCCATCAAAGAGTATTGTGCAATTTGTTTTAGTCAACTGCCAAGTCTTGTCTGAGTCAATTTTTGCTGGCTGAGGAGTGAACACTGTTAATTTCTACTATGTTGATTCCTGTTACTTATTCAACATAAATTAGTCCTTTAGAGATCCCTTTGCTTCTTGGTTCCAGTGAGCAATGCCTATTGTAAATGTTTATGATAGGGTGGTACAGAGATTGACTATACCAGGACGTGCTTTCAGGGTCCCAAATTGTGGTTTCTTGTTCATGTTTCTACTAATAGAGGACTCTTAGATTGTTTATGGTAGCATTTATGGAGTAGTGCTGATCTGTTGGCCTCTAGGTCTGGGTTGATTATACCAGGATGTGCTTTCATGATATTTTAGCCACTGGATGCAAATTTTATAGTTGCAAGAGTATTTGTCTGTCATGATATTTTTCTAGTATGCGAATAAGCATTAAGGTAGATGCTGGTGAATTTGAATATTTGGAACTTTTTGCACAGTGGAGGACTAAGGATTTTACCATAGCTCGTAGACTTGCACAATATTTTTTTCTCTGAAAACACTAAACAGAGTTTAGTGGAGTTTTTTACTTTTAAGAAACATTATATTTTCCCTTTAATTCCTGTATATGTATCATATGGTCGTTGACTAATTGAAGTTTGTGGTATCAAGAAGTAAGGGCTTATGATGTTTATCCTTATTCAACTGTAAAGACTTCTTTGGGCCATATTCCCACATGAAACCCTTTCTTTTAATGAAAACAGCTCATGATTGAACAGGACTCTGGCGTTTCATTTCATCCATATCAAAAATCTATCGCTCTTATACCAAATATCTAGTGGATTTAAGCTTGTGAGCTTTGCTGTATCTGATAATTTTATCTTTTTCTCCCTATGCTTTATCTGTCTATTATTTTTCTAATCTGAAGCTGTTAATACGGAATGAATTTGGAAACTAGCAGCAATACACGTTAGAGTAGGTTCAGTCTGCCATTTGCTTTCCTCACTTTGCTGTCAGTTCTTGACTTGTGTATTAATATTAGCAGGGCTGTTCATGTATGCTGGCTTTGATAATCCTGACATATCTTGCAATACCATGGTTTAACGGAGTGGAGAACAGAGACAATCTAGGGTTTTTCATTGGGTTTGTCTTCATGTTTCTAATCGTGCTGGATAAATTTGTTTGGATAACATTCTTTTCAAGTTCGTCATTTGAGTCCCCTGTCTCTCTTTCCCCATCCATCTCTCTCTGTATCGCTTGAATCGCCAAAACTCGAGAGAGAAGTAGTTGGAAGCAATTTTCACTGAGGTGATATAGCTCCCATGTTACACCCAAAAATCAGATGGCTCTCCTCGTATACAATCTGAAAAAAAAAAAAATTGAATTTCATCTGCTTAACTCTTATGTCAGTGGACAAGTATTAAATGCTTTTGAATTGGGAAGACCAATTTTTGGATTAAATGCTTATAACTTGATAGTGATATAACTGGAGGTAGACTATTCTCTATAGTTTATATAAATGGATGTTTTAATGCAGAATTTGCGAAATTTGTGGTGCCTCTGCTGTCAATATTGCTGGAGAACAGCCAACTGAAACAAATAATGCAGCACTCCCATCTTACATGAGGCCCGGAGCTTCTGGCATGGCCGGCGTGTCATGAATTTCCTCCTTGCCTGCATGATTTTTGCCTTTATCATTTCATGGCTTTTCCATTTCAAGATATTGCGATGAATCATGAAGTGATTTGCCCTCTTTCTTGATTTTAGGGCATTGATTAGCCAGCGTTGTGATATAAAGTTAAAGCCGACTTCTTGAACCTATATAGGGGCAGGTGTAATCCAAAATTAGTAACTGAAAATTGCACATCTTTTATACATTCTTTCAAATTCTGGATTAAGAGTTTCTGTGCTTGAATTTTCTGTAACATGAAAGTTGCAGCAGATACTTCATGGGATTTAAGCCTTATCAACCAACAACACTAACGGCAGAAAAACTATCGCTAGGGTCTGGGAAAGGTGAGAGCAGACAAACAATAACTTCATCTTCTAGAAATAGGACTGTTCAACGAAAAGAATAGTTCGCGAACTTGTAAACCATTTTGTTCCAATTAAAAATGTGTACTACTTTCGAACACCCCCCCTTTCCCGGGTCAAAAACGAAAGGAAAAAGTACATGGGAATCTATGTCCTCAAAGGTTTTATCCTGAGCTGAGAAGAACTGACGATTAGTTAATAAATAATTTATATATCCTATGAAAACATTAGAAACTTTCTAATGTTTCTTATACATCAGAAACATTAGAAAACTCATAAAAGATAAGCGGACATGCTGCATTATACATGAACGGATGAACCTGCTAATAATTTCTTGGATAAAAGATGGTTTTATTTCTAGTCCTTCAACTTCAAAAACTTAACATCTGCAATGTTACTATGCACACTTGGCTATGCAAAAATACTGTACCCAGAAATTAAAGAAACCAAAAATAAGGAAGAAACTGCAGTCACTAAATCATCATATGCTTCTCCATATGCAGCAGTAATATTGCTATAGCACTCACTTTACGCGTTTTAGCCGCGTAGCATGTCAGATTGACTGAATCGTTTTGCATGCAAACTCCAGAATATCCATGTCAAATGCCAATTTATGAGGCATGTTAGACACTCTATCTGCAGGAGTACTAGGGGCACAAGAATTAAAACATGCAAGATTCTCTTCATAGTCCATGTAAGAATGCTTGGCTCCATCACTATTGGGCTCTTCTGTTGATTTCTTC
This sequence comes from Eustoma russellianum, assembly GCA_036186865.1. Lineage (NCBI taxonomy): Eukaryota > Viridiplantae > Streptophyta > Magnoliopsida > Gentianales > Gentianaceae > Eustoma > Eustoma russellianum. The sequence continues at coordinate 2,817,104 of AP025048.1, read as the reverse complement.
TGAAATGAATTACTCATTTCTAGGAACTCGACTGGTTTCAGACCGTTGAGAATAGCAACGGACATTGAGAATCCTTGCAGAAGGATGAGTCATGAGTCAAATTCAACCGAGTAGATCCCATCCTTGAAGGGTGACAAGCTGACTAGAGGCTCTGTAGCTGACGCGTATTCCTGTTGTGAGAAGAAAATTTATGAACTGACAATCATAAACAAGATAGACTTACTAACAAGTTGTTGGATTTTACTCCAACTTTCTATATGCAAACTGGATTGAACCTTAAACATCACATTCAAAGATGATTAAACTAAACTGGAAAAGAAATAAGCTCAGCCTCTAAGGAGGAAACAGAAAAAGAAGAGAACATATTTATTTCTCCCTTACTTATCAATTACACAAGTTACAGCATATATATATAGAGATTGGAACGAGATCTTCCACCTAGATTTACAACGGTACAAAAATCTGCAGAGCCTTCAACGGCTCTCTTCTCTTGTGATTTCAACCATCAGATGATAGCCACTTTTAAGGGATAACGTCCCTACTGCAGGAAGCCTCAAAACCCGGAATATGGAAGCTTTAATTTACATCAACAGATCAGCCGGTTGTACCACTATTCATATATATTTACATGATATATATTGATTATACATATATATATTCTCAATTTATATGCGTAATTTGTATGATATGTGGCCAGACTTCTTTACAATATATGACATTTATTTCCACATATTACAATACTCCCCCTCAAACTGAATGTGCAAATAGCTGCAACTCAGTATGAACACCATGGATGCTTTCAAACAGCAGCATCATGAACTTCTATCAACTGCAGGGGCAGAATCTTCAAAACAAATATTAGTATCCAGAGAACCAGACCGTGTAGCTCCTGCAGGAAAGGTTAGTGTAAAACAGCTCCATTTTTTGTAGTTCATGCAAAGAAAATGTCCTGCAAAATAAAATTAGAACACCATGGATGCTTCTTTGTAGTTTCTGCAAGAAAAGTTAGTATCTCGTTCTTGACTCTGCACACCTGTAAATCTTGAGGCATCTGTAAAACTTTACCCTGCAAAAAACTTTTGGAGATACTGCACATCAGATCAGTTGATGAATAATCCACTTGAAAATAACAGAGGACAAACTTAAGAAAAGCAGCCATCAATGCAGCTATCATACATAAACAGCAAATGGTGAGAGGGAGGAAAGTAATGTTCCTTATAGTATAAGATGCATTTACAAATCAAGCATCAGACAACTCTAGCAGATGTTACAGCATCAGAATAGCAACAGAGAAGTTGAATGATGGTAATTTTGACAACAGAAGGAAGAAGATAATGACATACCACATCCCCAAAAACAATTCAGTTTGAGAAAGAACAATTGAAGGAAGAGACAATTCAGAACACTGATGACATGCCAATCCTCAAAGAGATCAGTAGACTAGATGCACATAGAGTATTTTACAACATTATCTTCATGATGCTAGTGATTACAGGAACATAACACCCTAAGGTTTTCCATCATTTGAGGATATTACTGTGCAACTAGATGAGAGATAGGCACCAACCAAGGTCAGAAAGGAACTGCACTTATAATCCTACCCTTTTTACACAGTTATGGACAAAAGACATAGAGACCAACAGTTAATGATATTGCCAAAGAAAAGGAAACAAGAAAAAAATATGCAGTTTTATCAGACCGAAAGTAAACCATGAAAAAAGTTAAGACAACGTGAGTCAATAGAGGAGGAAAAAATACAGAAGCCGTGTATACATCTAATCATAGAGGGCACGTACTGTAGTAACCTAAGGAATAGGCAGACTAGTCGATCATAGAATAGCAAGTAGATTTCACACAAAGTAGGTAAAAATTCAACATTTCAAAGAATAATTGCTACGTTTGTTTCCTTAGAATATATGTTTTAGGTAAACACAACAGTTTTCTCAAAAAAGGAGGAAAGATAAAATGCAGCTGAACAGATCACGCCACAACCCATAAGCTCACACAAATGAGGAGTATATACCACAACTACATATAATCACAAATTGTTTTCAGAATCCAATATCAAGAATAAAATATATATATATAAACTTCTAGGGAACCCATAGACACTCCAAACAACACTTAGGCACAGATGCAAGGAGGAAGTCATATAGAACAGTAAGATCAAGTTGGAGTTAGATTTGAAGAAGCATAAAAAATTGAACAGCTGAACCAGAAACTTTACAAAGCCAAGGCACCTTTGGCCCTCAAGCATGCTAGGAACAACATCTAGCCTATGCATACATTACATCATCACTTTTATATCTAGGAAGAAACGTCATCGGTGATAATAAGGACACATATGGCACCAAATAATAATGGCAACTATGGCCTCAATAATAAATGGAATGGCTCAGAGGAATAATTCTAGATTAATCGTGTCCATAGCTCAGAGAAATCCTTGTCAGAGATATCATCACTTTAATATCTAGGAAGAAACATTATAGGTGATAATAAGGACACATATGGCACCAAATAATAGTGGCAACTATGGTCTCAATAATAAATGGAATAGGTCAGAGGAATAATTCTAGATTATTCGTGTCCATAGCTCAGAGAAATCCTTGTCCATTGATGAAGAATACTACCTCGGCTCTATGGCTTTGGAAGAGTTTGTGGAATACGACCTTGGCTCTATGGCTTTAGAAGAGTTCGTGAAATACGACCTCGGCTCTTATGGCTTTGAAAGAGTTTGTGAGTGTGGCACTTCGGCCAACCTCAATGTATAGGTGATTTTTGAAGAGATGGCACTTTGGCCGTCCTCAAGAAATTATATATAGAGTTTAAGAAATGGCACTTAGGCCGATATGTACAAAGTTTTTCAGAAGATATAGCATTCAGGCCAATCTCTAAAGAACATGAAATCAAGCTTGTTTCTGGATAACAAGTTGATTGATATTAAGGTACTGTGACTTTCTTTTAAGATTTCAGCCTTGAGGCCAAGGATCTTATTGCCTTTTAAGGACAGAAGATTGCAGTATAAAACCAAGGCTCTTCAAAGCCAGTTTAAAGAAGAGAAGATTTCGGACATGCCAAGGCTCTTCAAAGTCAGTTTAACAGAGTTTAGAAAATATTTACATGTGTTAAAAAACATTTGCACAGTCAGCTGAGAAGAAGATATCCAAAGGATGTGTTGCTGGATGTAGAAAACTATAAGAACAAATTGGAGGCTGAATAAGTCCTTAAGGTACTTCTTGGGAATGGAAGTGGGAAGAAGCATATCAGGTATGGTAATCTCTCAAAGAAAATATATTTTAGATCTTCTTCAGGAAACAGGGAGGTTTTAACCAAGGTTATGAAATCTCTTGTTATATGTCCCGTTTCTGACTTATGTCTCATTAGGTATACCCACGTAATTCTGGTATGATCAACCACAAATGTTATGAACCATCTAGCTCTATTAATGTTAGCTACTCTGGACGGTTCCCAAGTATATGAGTGTATGCGATTGAATGGCTGTGTAGGTATATAATTCTTAGAAAGATAAATATTCTTTGTTTGTTTTGCTAATTGGCAAACTTCACAGTGAAGCATTTTGAAATCAATTTTTATAAATAAATTAGGCATAAGCTGCTTTAAGTACATAAAGTTGGGGTGACCTGATCTCCTATGCCAAAAGCAAAATCTGTGTATCATCTACTCTTAAGCTGGAATTAGTATAACATCTGATTATAGTGTCTCCCGATTTAGGTGTCTCAGCTTGCAAAATATAGAGTCCATCTAAGTTCCTAGCATTGCCAATCTTCTTCCCCATACAAGTTCCCTGAAAATAACACTCAGAGGGTGAGAAGTGAGTTGTACAGTTGTTATCTCTAGTTAGTTTTCCTACGGAGATAAGGTTGAATCCAATGTATGGTATGTACAGAATATTTTGTAAATGTAGCTGTTCTTCTAGCTCTACTGAGCCGTTTCCTACCACATGTAAGTTTACCCCATTTGTTATCTTTACAAATTTGTAAGTAGGAAAATTTTCATAATCATATAAGATATTTAGGTTGTTAGTAAGGTGATTAGATGCTCCAGAATCTACAATCTAAGTAGTGATCTTACCTTGCTCATTACTTGTATGGGCCATTGTGGCTTGAATCGGTGTAGAGATGCTCCCCTTTTGTTGATTTAGGAGTTGAAATAATGCCTCCACTTGACCACGTGTTAGTGCAGGATCATGTTCTCTTATTTGTCCATCAATGCGACTCTTCACCAGATTGACCATAGGTAGTTGAGCCCAATTTTCTCTCCATGGGTTGTTAAGTGGTCTATCAGGTGGCCTTAGCTCTGGATGAAGTCTCCAGCAGGTATCCATTGTATGTCAATTGAATGGATGATATTTTTTGGCTTATGTGGTGTCTTGCTAATGATCAGCCCTAGTGGAACATGGATGTCTAAGGATTCAGTGTCAAACTATTAGGCATTGAGGAGATGAATGAGATCCATCACAGTCACTACCCCTTTTTGTGTCTTTTACCATATCATCTAAGTCATTGAGGGGCTCAACCTTGTCATTGGGATGTTTTGAGTTCTCCAAGGCAGTGTCTGTGCTCAAAAACGCCATCACACTGAACTTGTTTGATGTGGGGCTGGTGCCTAAGGGTGACAGCCTTTTAAGTACCATTTCAGTATTACTGGGAGGGGATGTAGGTAGCTTAACAGAAGTGCTGACCAGCATGTCCAAAGTATTACTGTTTGGGGGCAGCGAGACTAAACCATTCTCATTCCCAGCCAGCGCAGCCTGATTGCCTCTGTCAGCCATCTGCTGTGGAACGAGGACTTGATTCAACATTTTTGGAGTGTGTTGAGTTTTAACCTGGTCCATTATCTGGACCTTTTTCTGGCGTTGTTGTTGAACTGCCATAGAGGCTGGAATGCCCTGACTGGTTGAGAGGGGGTCTTTGGCCTTGTACACAGAAGAATGCCTAATAGTTTGGCACTTCAAACATTGGGCTGTCATCCATTCATAAGTCACCTCTTGTGAACATTCAACACCATATTCAGCAGTGAAGTGAATTATTGTTGGGGTCGGGTCCAGCTTTTATTTCAATATAGACCCTCGCATACGCCATTCTAGCCTGTTGCTTATTAGAGTGATGTGCTTATGGTTGCATGATGGCTTCTTCCCTCCTCCTTCCTTCTTAAAAATCGGTTGGCACCATCATAGAGATGGTGCATGTGGTTTGCTTGAGAGAAGGGGTATGCTATGACAAAAGGAAGAAAATGATGATGCCTAAGAATCTTTTCTTACATGAAAAAAAGACTTTTGGTGAAGGATTGCCCAATGCATGTTGTTGTGAGTATAGGATAGGTATCTTTTGTCTTCTCAAGGTTTGGAGAAAAAATTATCTTGGAGGGGTTCTAAAGGAAAGGGGCCGGTTGTAAGGAGGGGTTTGGAGGGGTAGATTAGTAATTTTATTTGGTTCTAAAATTTTTCTTGGTGCATATCTTATTTTTGGTTTATTTTCCTTTTTATTAAATGTTGTGAATGGATATGTGTGTACACCTATTTATTTAATATATATGCCTTGTACTAACTAATAGACTAGAAGTTGTGACACAATTATGTTCACGATTTATTTTAATTAAAGTGGGTGTTTTCTGTCTTGTAACATACATCCTTGTTTAATTATTCAATACGGTTCATGGGTCGTAACACTCTTGTCCATTCAAATAATAATGGCAACAATGGCCACAACAACAATGGCAACTAAGGCCTCAACATCCAGCTCAACAATAACTGTGTGAGGTAAAGTCCCTCCTTCGTTGAGAAGCAAAAAGCGTCTCATCCCTTGAGGAACTCTCCTTCCTTTCCTTTCAGTCAACTGAGGGGGGCTCAACACCAAACTTAATGGGATTCGGCTTATGGCTGACCAACTATAAACATGGCACAACTTATAACCGGCTAACAAACAAAGGCAACTAAGGCCTATACTTAAACAGGATGCCATAACAAATGCCTTATGTCAACATGCAAGATGCTCCCCTTGAAAATATACAGATTTCCATTAATTATTTCTCACAATATCAAAGTTAACAACAGATCATGTTACAAGATGAATAGACAATTCATAACCGTTCCTAAGATGACCAAATTCACAAGGAACCTTTAATCAACAGGTGATATACCAAACATAGAACATTTTTGTCATCATCAACAACCTACTCCCCTTGAAGGATTAGACATTCAAAGACTTTAAAGCAACATGATCTACAAGTTTGAAGGGTTAATCAAGATCTCAACCAACGACATTTCTGAACAACTTACATTCAACAAAAAAACAGTTTGCAAGGACATTAGTAACATCATGTCACCAAAACAGCATTTGCTCCTTTAGAACTTATTTCGGCAACTTCAAGAGAAAGGAAAAAGACTGATTACAAAAACATGCTGTTGTCACAGAAGTGGGAAGAACATAATATTAAACAATATATTTCTCAAAGAAAAAACAGAGGTCCTGAATCAGGCCTCCGCAAGGCATATTTATTTAAAATAGAATAACCAATAATGAGGAGAAACTGGTTGGGTAAGCTTTCTTCCTTTCAAACATCGAACTAAAAGCACAGGTCTAACATTAAGAGTAATACAACACCCAACATATATACATGACTACAAATATATAAGATTACTTTCAAGAATCAATAACCCGTTGTGAGATCCCAATCAAAAAATAGAGCCTGATTTCAAACGAGAAGCAGCAAATGTATCAAATTTCAGCAATGAGTTTTAAAACAATCAGAGGAAGAACCTTAAACAATATATGTTAAGCCACATGAAACATTTGAAATAGCTTACCAATCAATCATTGAATACCACAAAAAAAAATGTACAAAATATAATTTAGCATCAATTACTCATATTTATAAAGATTTTCTTCAGACGAAATATGCAACAGGGGTGCAAGTCTAACACAAACACTTGCAATGCACAAACACACAGCATCCACTAGAACGAGCAGGGATTCAATACTTAAGGATACAAGACTTAACATTATGCATAAGGGAACACCGCAAATCAGGAACCATGCGTTCCATTTTATTTATCCAAACAATTGAGAAATGAATGTTGTAATATCATAAAACAGAGGATGAAGAACAGGGAGACATTTAAACATCTCAACAAATCGACATATATCACATAAAGAAGTAGGAATCTTAACACCTGGGTTAGAAGAACCCGTTTGATGATGAATAGCAACAGAACAGCTCATTCAATCAGCGATCACAGATGGCCAAAAAGAGGATCCAGCAGTCCTACAACGTATGACACCACCACTGCATCCCAAACATAGAGCAACCTCGTTGAGGACTTGTATCAAATATATGATCCACATGCAGCTAGGTTAAACAGTAGACCAAGAACAAAGAATCAATTAAAAAAAGAAAAAAAAAGTATATTTTTAACTCCAAAAACAAAGAAATGATCATGAACTCTTTAAGTTAAAACTCTTCACAAGAATCAATAATTTCGCCATGGTGGGAGATTACCCTTTGTCTTGTCTGGTGATGCTACGTCCATCCAAGGTGCAAAAAAGACAATTGCACAGAGGAGTCCAACGAAAACCAAAATTTGAAACTTCATTTCTGTGATTATTTACTATCTTATAAATCCAAAACTTAGATAAACTTGGAATAGTTAAGGGCACCTCATGACGCTCTATTTATAGCAAATTGAAACACCAAGAAGCAGAAATGGTCAAATAAGACTGCCAGTGAGCAGTATGAGCAGATTAATAGATTGCATATGTCGCTCTTTCTTGTACATGATTTTTCTAAAAGTTTTAGAGGCAACAGAATTAGAACAACAGAAAATGCTAGATACACACACCTAAACTTTTGGTAAATAGAAACTCTTCTACCTGCTCAATGATGGAATAATCTGTCAGAGCAATTCTAGTCTTGTCCCACTTTTCCATAGACCCTCTTATAGATCAAGTCTCCCACGCTCTTCAGGTTTGGATAACTGAAAACATTATTCCTCTCAAAAGAACAAGAAATAAGAAAATAGCTGTTGAGAACATACACCAAACACAAAGGGTTAAATTGATATGAAAATAGCTAATGTTAATTAAAGAAAATAACTGTTTGTTTGGAAACAAACGGGAACAACGAACCAAAAAACTCAGGTAAAGCGAATGCAGACTTGCAGGGGCATCTTCCGACAAGATTAAAGGAAAGAAAATTAGTACAATGCCAAGTTCAAACAATAAGATGAAATCACAATAAGGACGAACCACCTAGAACATAAAATAATAATACTACATGTGGAAAGAAACTTCGAGATTGAATTCAAACGTCGCAAGATAATTCGTTCATTCAAAAGTCACTGAATGAAAGAGGAAAAATAAAACGAAAAAAGAAAATCGTAGTGTCTTGAAAATATATTTCCGTGAAAAATCCAAATTTGACGGTAAGCAATACTTGGGATCTGTGCACTAACCTCTTCCTATCCGAAAAAAAAGCTCGAGTGACGATTGGCTGCAAGAAAGAACAATGCGTAAAGATAGGGATTATAATTAGTCAACCAAATCGGGTTTAAAATGTCCAACTTAAGAGAAAAAGCAACTAATGGAAGATCTCCGACAGAGAAGAATCGAGTTGAAAAACAAGATGAAATAGCACCATAAACTTACCAGGGAAATCCTCTGTTTAAGGATTAAATTGGAGAGAAGAGAAGAAATAATGTGGAAATTTAATCAAGAAAAGAAGTTTATGAGGGGGAATTCTCCTATCACTGGCTTCAATTGAAGGGGAAGATGGAAGAGTGAAGGAAAATTAGAAACAAAAAAATCTGGGTTATGCGAGAGGAGGGAGGAGAGGCATAGTACATATAAAGTTACAAGGAAAGTAGCAGTTATGGGCCCCACTGTCACTTAACAAGGATACCACATGAATACTCCTGTCATGTGTTCATGGACTTCACAACCAAACTTTTCTTTTCTTTTTTCCTTTGTTTTTTAGTTACCAACTTTATAACCAACACTTAAAAGATAATACTAATTAAAATTTTACGCTTTCGAGAAAATGTCAGTTTTGCTTCAACGTTTTTTCAATAATACTTTTTTTCGATAGTACTTTTTTCCTGAAAAGAAAGAACCTCTCTTGTATACCATTTTCAGTCTAATATTACTTACTTGTAGTTTAAAACGTACAATTTAAATTTGGTGCGTTTCCTCTGGAAGATGTACCATCTGTGTCAGTAATTATATGGACATGAGAAAGACTACTTAAAGTCTCTTTGAAGAATCCCTCTTCTTGGATAACATTAGTTAAAGATTCTTCAAGCAAGGATTTGGTTTTCCTACCTGCATCAGCAGCTTTATAAGCTGATTCCTTCAACAATATATCAAGAGTAGAGATAGCTAGTATTCTTGTCTGTGGAAGGTCGCTTTTCAAATTCTTCAAGAAATGACCTGGACAGTTTTAAATATAAATCAAAAATAATGTTGAAGAATGCGACTTGCAAGTTTAGCTGTTGAAAGAGCCTTCTTTAATATAACAGAAAATGGCATGAAATACCAGCAGACCTGCAGTTTGACTAAGAATCTCTGATGAATTGGGGTCATTTTTAGATGCCATAGCCAACAGCAGCAAAATTCTATTGGCCATCAAATTATGCCTGCATCAGGGGCAAAAGTAAGTGCAAAAGAGGTACATCTGCGACGGAAATTATTAATATTATTGACTACATTAATGAGCGGCAGAGACGATTCTAAATAAAGGAAAATTTTTGTCACAAGAAAAACGAAAGTGTACCTCCAGTGTAGGTTACCGCTTTCAAAACTCAGTGATCCAATCTCTGAAACCAGCTCCGAGAAATCAGTTACATCTGAGTTCATGTTGGATGCCCTGAAAATGCTCATAAATACTCCAGAAAAATATATATTGTACTTGACAAAAAGCTGAAATACCAAAAAGATAATCAGAAACACAGGAGCCACTCCAATTTCAACAACTGACTTGACATCTCACCTCATTAATAGATTTCTGAGCCTTAAGTGATTCGTGGTGGGAGCTTGGCCAAGCAAAAAGGAGAGTCAGGTACATATTAGGCATGATAGGCATGATGAAATAAACAAAGCATGGACAGAAACAAAAGCAAGAAAATAGTATCACCTAGAGAGAATCCCAAAAAGAGACGAAGAAAGAGCTTTTGTATCCTAAATATTATACACAAAATGATAAATTTCTTTCAAGGCAATAAAAATCAAGTTATAATAGAAAATCAAAAACGATCATCTATAAATACTGTGGTCAAACGCTTTATGCAAGTCCTAATTTCACAGCAGGTCACCATAAATATCGTATCACCTAGATACAAGAAGAAACTAACACTACCTTGAGCATAGAGTTGCATGCATATAAAGAATCACATTCTAAGATGTAATCTTAAGTAGGATGATGCTCTTAGACCATTTATTTGGAGAGTCCCTAGCATATCTTCCACACATTAGTATAAGTGACGAATTTCAAAAAATTGAAATTGACTACCTCAGACAGATTATTATTCCAAGTCAGCTGTCCGATCTTAAGTCTCAAGCAGTCAAAATCTGAATTTCAATAAGAATGAAGGGAATAAGATAATCTTGTTGGGAATGTAATCCAAATCTTGAAATTATATAGGGATTGCAAAGGGCATTGCGAAAGTAGGACAAATAAATAGCCGTAGTTTCCCAAAGTACCAATCAGACGAATAACAACTAGCAGAAAATGCTAGTGCCAGATTTTTCTCCAACAAATGCATGTATACGTAACAACAATGACATTAAAAGAGAACATCAACAACGACAACAAGAGAAAAGTTATGGAAGATATCATTACAGCTTACTCGCAAGTACCACAGGTAATATGAGTTGTCTTTTCTTGCACGACCAAGATCTTCATCCATCTTATTTGTGACGCCCTCAAATCAGGCAAGCATGATACAACGGCTTGTTACGAATAAGTAACAAGCAAAAAAAGTCCCTTTCAACAGCTCTTTCTTTTTTCCAGTGAATACAAGCTTGCTAATCGGTCATGGAGCTGCTAACAAATTGCCACGAAGGACAGAAACGAAGAGTAGAAAATGATGGTACAAATTAGGACATGTTAAACGTCATCTAATAGGCCAATATAAAGTGAACTTCATACAAAACTCTTGAACCTGATTATGATAGGACCTAGATCAGAATGCAGCTTCAGTTGGTATATCTGTTGAAGGTCATCTAAGCCATGATCCGAGTGCAAAAAAGCTCTGCTGCAAATTGAAATTCTTCATGACTAGGACATGCCACTTAAGAGCAGTTAAAGATTTGTGTCGGGGAAATATTTTGAACTAATCCATTCCTCCAAAAAGAAAAGGAACAACAGGATGACAATAAATAGACCTGACAAAAATTCAAAACAAATCCAAAAGTATGAACTACACCACAGGTGAGGGCAATGGGGGAAGAAAAGAAAAAAAGAAAAGTGAACAAACTTGCACCATTGAATGGTATAATAAAGGATCCGGCCTCAAAAGGAGATCTGAGAACATGATCGACAATACCATTAATCTGTCGAAAATCATAAGCCAGTAGGTCACCTTAAACATTGTCTTACATAGGCAACAATAAACTAACACTAACTTGACCATAAAGCTGATACATAAAAAGGATCACATATGCAAAAGTAGTCTAAATTAGGATATACTCTTAAACCACTGATTCATGTAGGCCTGGCATATGTTCAACTATACTTGTATAAGTGATAAATATAACAGAAATTACAATGAATTACTCACCAGAGAGTTTCTACATATATAGTTTGAAAATAAACTAGATTTTCCCAAAGCTGAGCCAAAGTTAAAGATGCACTCCAAGAAACTGAAGAGTAACTTGATTTGCTTGCCAACCAAAACTGATCCTGCAAAACTCAATTTATGGTCATACTACTCTCCATTTGATTAACGACGGTAAATCTAAATTGAGTATATTGATTCCATCCATGTCGCATTTCTTTGTTTCCACTGGTGTGGACTACCCCAAAAGATAGGCATATTAAAAAAATAATTCATCTTGTATCAGAGGGAAAAGATAGTAATGCAAGTCCTAATTTCACGAAATACCTGATGAATTTAGAAAACGACATAAAACAAGTGAAGTTAGCAAACCCTCCACAGACTGAGGGTCCCTAACCAAAGGCTCAGAGTCTTCAACTTTATCTTAGTGCTTAATGGCTCTTGTAATCTTCTAGTTGCTGAGAGAGGGAACATCCAAAATGCATCGAAAATTGCAGAAGGCTGGCTTTTCGAGAATTTCACTACACATGCACTGAAATCTGCAAAAGGCCGATTTTTCATGATTTCTACTAGAGCTTTCCAGAAATTCTAGTCAACATTAAAAAGGAAACAAATCAAACATAAGACATAATACATGAATATGTGTAAATTATATAGGAGAGATCTGAGAACATGATCACCGGTACCATTTAACCTGTCAAAAATCATAAGCCAGCAGGTCACCATAAATAAAAATAAACTTGACTTAACTACAGAGCTGTATCCAACCATATAAACCCCATTCATACAGGTAGTTTAAGTAGGACGATCCTCTTAAATCAATAATTATGAAGGCCCCAACAAATCTTCTACCACACTAATATACAATATTACCCCATTGTCTTTTCCACCGCACTAGTATAAGAAAGAAAAAAACACAGAAATTAAAATGACTACCCCCAACAGAATTTGTGCTTATATCTCAGAAATAAACTTAATTCACCTAAAAAACCAAAGCTGATACAGAGGTAAATATGTACCACAAGATTCTAAAGCATTTCAGAAGTTATTCATTATTGGACATAGAAAAATGACAAAATATCCAAATTTGATCATTTCTCAAGCCATTCCGAAACTAAATGATTAACAAGGGGATAAGGTCAAGACTAGACCTTCAAAGATGTTGAATCAAACATAGAAAAAATAATTTCTTTGACCTCATCCTTACGGTGAAGATGGGCAGGACCTCCATAGCTGATGGCAACTGAAAATACTTTCAGTTGATATTCAATAGACACTTCAAGAGTAGGAGAAAGTTCAGCTTTTTTCTGGAAGGAGCACAGAAAGTGAAATTCTAAAGAATGTAGGAAATAATGAATAAATAAAATCAGGCACGGGCAAAATTGATATGAAAATTCACAATGACAAAGACTATTTATTCATTAATTGAACATAATAATACTAACGACATCAAAGTTGCATATCCACTTCTAAATTTGATTTCTATCTTTGTTCCATGAGTTGCCCCCGGGTGTTTTGTGCCTTGTTATCCAATCGACAAATACAATACACAAAAACATGGCAATATGTTAGTTATCTTGTGCTTGAACACCAAAAAGTAAATATAGTACGTGGTACGAGATTTTGTAACATTCGAAATGCTAAAAATGGCTGTGAAATAAAAAAAAAGAAAAAGTATATTTATACTCCAAAAACAAAGAAATGATCATGAACTCTTAAAGTTAAAACTCTTAACAAGAATCAATAATTTCGCCATGGTGAGAGATTACCCTTTGTCTTGTCTGGTGATGTTGCATCCATCCAAGCAAAAAAGACAATTGCACAGACGAGTCCAACGAAAACCAAAATTTGAAACTTCATTTCTCTGATTATTTTCTATCTTACAAATCCAAAACTTAGATAAACTTGGAATAATTAAGGGCACCTCATGACGCTCTATTTATAGCAAATTGAAACACCAAAAAGCAGAAATGGTCAAACAAGACTGCCAGTGAGCAGTATGAGCAGATAAATAGATTGCATATGTCGCTCTTTCTTGTACATGATTTTTCTCAAAGTTTTAGAGGCAACAGAATCAGAACAACGGAAAATGCTAGATACACACACCTAAACGTTTGGTAAATAAAAACTCTTCTACCTGCTCAATGATGGAATAATCTGTCAGAGCAATTCTATTCTTGTCCCACTTTTCCATAGACCCTCTTGTAGATCAAGTCCCCCACGCTCTTCAGGTTTGGATAACTGAAAACATTATTCCTCACAAAAGAATAAGAGATAAGAAAATAGCTGTTGAGAACATACACCAAACACAAAGGCCGAAATTGATATGAAAATAGTTATTGTTAATTAAAGAAAATAACTATTTGTTCAAGATGAAACAGCACCGCAATCTTACCAGGAAAATCCTCTGTTTAAAGATTAAATTGGAGAGAAGAAGAGAAATAATGTGGAAATAATCAAGAAAAGAAGTTCCGGAGGGGAATTCTCTCATCACTGGCTTCAATTGAATGGGAAGATAGAAGAGTGAAGGAAAATTAGAAAGAAAGAATCAAAATTTGACACAACCGCTTCTTTCTCATCAACTCAAAAAAAAAAAAAAATCAAATTTGGACAGCAGAAAAGTAATAATGGATTCTTACATTCTTCTTCTTGATTCTTGAACCACCCTATGTTGTAGTCCCACATTCTCTAGAAACAAGATTAAGAGTGCCCGCGGATTGAACATTAGGACCCGTAATCTGATGCATGCCAGGACTATCACTTGAAACAGGACCTTCCTGCCAAACTTGGTTCACATTCGAACCAAGAATGAACCAAGACTCTGAAGATTGAGAGTAGCAAAAATAATCATCTCGTTATTCGAATAAGTAGCTTTTAAATTCGAAACAAAAAAACTCAAATTCCCTTCTTGCAATTTAGTCTGATATCCACCAGGTACAGGAGAACTATAAGCTCTAATTGAGCCATCAGATTTTTCGAAAACAATAAGAGCTTGTGCTCAAATCATACATGAAGCTCTTGAACACAAGGGGGAAACAAGGGGGGAAAGAAAAGAAACACAAACAATAAACAAACCTGTATTGATCAGTGGGATAATAAAGGATTAAGCTTCCAAGGAGAGATCTGAGAACATGATCACCACAGCACCATTAACCTGTCAAAAATCATAAGCAGGTCACCATAAATAAAAACAAACTTAACTACAGAGCTATATCCAAACACATAAACAACCTCATTCATATAGGTATTTTAAGTAGGATGATCCTCTTAAATCAATAGTTATGAAGGCCCCAGCATAACTTCTACCACACTAGTATATAACAACAACATTACCTCATTGTCTTTTCTACTGCACTAATAATGAATATCACAGAAATTAAAATGACTACACCCCAATAGAGTTTGTGCTTATATCTCGGAAATAAACTTAATTCACCTAAAAAACCAAAGATGATACAGAGCTAAATATGACCACAAGAATTTAAAGCATTTCAGAAATTATTCATTATTGGACAAAGAAAAATAATAAGATATCCAAATTAGATCATTTCTCCAGCCATTCCGAAACTAAATGATTAACAGGGGATAAGTTCAAGATTAGACCTTCCAAGATATTGAATCAAACACAGAAAAAATAATTTCTTTGACCTCATCCTTACGGCAAAGAAAGGGCATGACCTCCCTAGCTGATGGCAACTGAAAATACTTTCAGCTGATATTCAATAGACACTTCAAGAGCAGGAGAAAGTTCAGCTTTTCCCGGAGCACAGAAAGTGAAATTCTAAAGAAGGTAGAAAATAATGAATAAATAAAATAAGGCACTGACAAAATTGATATGAAAATTCACAATGACAAAGACTAAGATAACCAAATTCACAAGGAACCTTTAATCAACAGGTGATATACAAACATAGAACATTTTTGTCATCATCAACAACCAACTCCCCTTGAAGGATTAGACATTCAACGACTTTAAAGCAACATGATTTACAAGTTTGAAGGGTTAATCAAGATCTCAACCAACCAAAGTAAAAGATTACTTCGTTCATAATAGTTATTTTTTAATCGATGGATAGGAGCATACTCTGAATCGGAATCGTGGGTAGTACTTCTTGATGATTTCTACCAACTAAAAGTCTCAATTCGAATTCCTTTTATGTATGGAAATGTGCTCTTGGATAACTTCGAAAATCCCCATTACTAATTCTTGTATCTTAGTCTTCCTAACGACATTTCTGAACAACTTACATTCAACAAAAAAAAACAGGTACATTTGCAAAGAACATTAGTAACATCATGTACCAAAACAGCATTTGCTCCTTTAGAACTTTTTTTGTAATTACTCCTTTAGAACTTATTTCGGAAACTTCAAGAGAAAGGAAAAAAGACTGATCACAAAAACATGCTTTTGTCACAGAAGTGGGAAGAACAGATAATTATACAATATATTTCTCAAAGAAAAAATAGAGGTCCTGAATCAGGCCTCCGCAAGGCATATTTATTTAAAATGGAGTAACCAATAATGAGGAGAAACTGGTTGGGTAACCTCTTTCTTCCTTTCAAACATCGAACAAAAAACACAGGTCTAACATTAAGAGTAATACAACACCCAACATATATGCATGACTAAAAATATATAAGATTACTTTCAAGAATCAATAACCCGTTGTGATTAAAAAAATTGAGCCTGATTTTAAACGAGAATCAGCAAATGTATCAAATTTCATTAACGAGAATCAGCAAATGTATCCCATTGTTGGCTTCAATTGAAGGGGAAGATAGAAGGGTGAAGCAAAATTAGAAACAAGAATCAAAATTTGATTCAACCGCTTCTTTCTCATCATCTCAAAAAAAAATCAAATTTGGACAGCAGAAAAGTAATAATGGATTCTTACATTCTTCTTCTTGATTCTTGAACCACCTGATGTTGTAGTCCCACATTCTCCAGAAACAAGATTAAGAGTGCCCGCGGATTTAACAACAGGACCCGTAATCTGAGGGGTACCAGGACTACCACTTGAAACAGGACCTTCCTGCCAAACTTGGTTCACATTAGAACCAAGACTCTGAAGATTGAGAGTAGCAAAAATAATCATCTCGTTATTCAAATAAGTAGCTTTTACATTCGAAACAAGAAAACTCAAAGTCCCTTCTTGCAATTTAGTCTGATATCCACCAGGTACAGGGGAAGTATAAGCTCTAATTGAGCCATCAGATTTTTGGAAAACAACAAGAGCTTGTGCTCAAATCATACCTGAAGCGGTTGGATTAATTGCCCGTGCTACCCATCTTGATGATGATAAACCTGTGCGTCTATATGCTATTTGAAGTGATTTCGAAGATGAGTTGTAATTATAATGAAGAAAGAAGTTGAGATGTGGGAGATCATTGCAAGATCTGAAAAACTTGGTTGCTGATGAATTTGTAGCTTGAACATGATTGAGCAGAAGCGGTTGTAAAGTTAAAGAAACAAAAGATGATTGATGAAAGCAGAAGGGGTTTCAGAATCTTGATCAGAATACAAGAGGGAATAAGGGAAGAAAGACGATGAAGGAAAATTATAAACAAGAAAGTGTGGATTCTGCGAGAGGAGGGAGGAGAGGCAGATTATATATAAACTTACAAGGAAAGTAGCAGTCACAGTGCTCCGCTGGCACTCGACACGTACGCGTGAATCCTCCTGTCACTTCACAGCCCACTTTCTTGTTTCTTTTTCTTTCGGTTTTTCAATTACCAACTTTATAATCAATAGTTATCACTTAAAATCATACTAATTGAATTTTACGCTCTAAAAAATTTTAAATCGATTTTGCTTCATCTTTGATTTTCAATATAATTTTTTTTAAAAAAAATATTTCTTCTATACATTGTTCAGTGTAATATTATTTTTAGATTAAACGTGAAGAAAAAAATTAATAAGACAATTTTATTACATTAAATAAATAAAATTAGTTAGAAAACGGCAAATGAGTTATTCATATTTTAAAGTAACAAATGCGAGATAAATAGTTGTTGAGAACTGTATTGTTCTTTTGAAATTACTAAATCTCTTTATTGTTTTTTTTTTTATTAAAACAATTGAGAAACGAACATTATAATATTATAAAATAGAGGATGAAGAACAGGGAGACATTTAAACATCTCAACAAATCGACATATATCACATAAAGAAGTAGGAATCTTAACACCTGGGTTAGAAGAACCCGTTTAATGATGAATAGCAACAACACAGCTCACTCAACCAGCGATCACAGATGGTCAGAGAGAGTATCCAGCAGTCTTACGACGTATGACACCACCACTGCATCCCAAACATAGAGCAACCTCGTTGAGGACTCGTATCAAATATATGATCCGCATGCACCTAGGTTAAACAGTAGAACATGAACAAAGAATCAATTAAAAAAAAGAAAAAAAGTATATTTATAACTCCAAAAACAAAGAAATGATCATGAAGTCTTTAAGTTAAAACTCTTCACAAGAATCAATAATTTCACCATGGTGGGAGATTACCCTTTGTCTTGTGTCTGGTGATGCTGCATCCATCCAAGGTGCAAAAAAGACAATTGCACAGACGAGTCCAACGAAAACCAAAATTTGAAACTATATTTCTGTGATTATTTTCTATCTTATGAATTCCAAAACTTAGAGGAACTTGGAATAATTAAGGGCACCTCATGACGCTCTATTTATAGCTAATTGAAACACCAAGAAGCAGAAATGGTCAAATAAGACTGCCAGTGAGCAGTATGAACGATTAATGGATTGTGTATGTCGCTCTTTCTTGTACATGGTTTTTCTCAAAGTTTTAGAGGCAACAGAATCAGAACAATGGAAATTGCTAGATACACACACCTGAACTTTTGGTAAATGGAAACTCTCTACCTGCTCAATGATGGAATAATCTGTCAAAGCAATTCTATTCTTGTCCCACTTTTCCATAGACCCTCTTGTAGATCAAGTCCCCCCCCCCCCCCCCACGCTCATCAGGTTTGGATAACTGAAAACATTATTCCTCTCAAAAGAACAAGAAATAAGAAAATAGCTGTTCAGAACATACACCAAACACAAAGGGCAAAATTGATATGAAAATATATGTTGTTAATTAAAGAAAATAACTGTTTGTTTGGAAACAAACAGGGAATAGCCAACCAAAAAACTCAGGTAAAGCGAAAGCAGACTTGCAGGGCATCTTCCTTCATTGGCCGACTGCAAAGACAAGATTCAAGGAAAGAAAATTAGCACAATCCCAAGTTCAAACAATAAGATGAAATCAGAAGACGAATCACCTAGAACAGAAAATGATAATATTACATGTAGAAAGAAACCTCATGTTTGAATTCAGACGTCGCAAGACGATTCCTTCATTCAAAAGGCACTGAATGAAAGAGGAAAAATAAAACGACTTGAAAATAATTTTCCAAGAAAAATCCAAATTTTACGGTAAGCAATAGGACCTGTGCACGAACCTCATTTCCTATCCGAAAAAGAAGTTCCAGCGACGATTAAGTGCAAGAAAGAACAATGAGCAAAGATAGGGACTATAACTGGGTTTAAGAGGTCCAACATAAGAGAAAAAGGTTCTGATGGAAGATCTCCAAAGACAAGAACGGAGTTGAAAAACAATATGAAACAGCACCGTAATCTTACCAAGAGAAACTTCTATTTGGATTAAATAGGAGAGAGGAGATGAAATAATGTGGAAATTTCTTGAAGAAAAGAACCTCCGGAGGGGCAATTCTCCCATTGTTGGCTTCAATTGAAGGGGAAGATAGAAGGGTGAAGCAAAATTAGAAACAAGAATCAAAATTTGATTCAACCGCTTCTTTCTCATCAACTCAAAAAAAAAAAAATGAAAAAAAAATCAAATTTGGACAGCAGAAAAGTAATAATGGATTCTTACATTCTTCTTCTTGATCCTTGAACCACCTGATGTTGTAGTCCCACATTCTCCAGAAACAAGATTAAGAGTGCCCGCGGATTTAACAACAGGACCCGTAATCTGATGCATACAATACAAGGACTACCACTTGAAACAGGACCTTCCTGCCAAACTTGGTTCACATTAGAACCAAGACTGAGAAGATTGACAGTAGCAAAAATAATCATCTCGTTATTCGAATAAGTAGCTTTTAAATTCGAAACAAGAAAACCCAAAGTCCCTTCTTGCAATTTAGTATGATATCCACCAGGTACAGGGGAAGTATAAGCTCTAATAGAGCCATCAGATTTTTGGAAAACAACAAGAGCTTGTGCTCAAATCATACCCGAAGCGGTTGGATTAATTGCCCGTGCTACCCATCTTGATGATGATAAACCTGTGCGTCTATATGCTATTTGAAGTGATTTGGAAGATGAGTTGTAATTATAATGAAGAAAGGAGTTGAGATATGGGAGATCATTGCAAGATCTGAAAAACTTGGTTGCTGACGAATTTGTAGCTTGAACATGATTGAGCAGAAGCGGTTGTAAAGTTAAAGAAACAAAAGATGATTGATGAAAGCAGAAGGGGTTTCAGAATCTTGATCAGAATACAAGAGGGAATAAGGGAAGAAAGACGATGAAGGAAAATTATAAACAAGAAAGTGTGGATTCTGCGAGAGGAGGGAGGAGAGGCAGATTATATATAAACTTACAAGGAAAGTAGCAGTTACAGCGCTCCACTGGCACTCGACACGTACGCGTGAATACTCCTGTCACTTCACAGCCGACTTTCTTGTTTCTTTTTCTTTCGGTTTTTCAATTACCAACTTTATAATCAATAGTTATCACTTAAAATCATACTAATTGAATTTTACGCTCTAAAAAATTTTAAATCGATTTTGCTTCATCTTTGATTTTCAATATAAATTCTTTTAAAAAAAACCTTTCTTGTATAATTTTTCCAGTGTAATATTATTTTTAGATTAAAACGTGAAGAAAAAAATTAATAAGATAATTTTATTACATTAAATAAATAAAATTAGTTAGAAAACGGCAAATGTGTTATTCATATTTTAAAGTAACAAATGTGACATAAATAGTTATTGAGAACTGTATTGTTCTTTTTAAATTACTAAATCCCTTTATTTTTTTTAATTTAAACAATTGAGAAATGAACTTTGTAATATCATAGAACAGAGGATGAAGAACAGGGAGACATTTAAACATCTCAACAAATCGACATATATCACATAAAGAAGTAGGAATCTTAACACCTGGGTGAGAAGAACCCGTTTGATGATGAATAGCAACAGAACAGCTCACTCAACCAGCGATCACAGATGGCAAGAGAGAGGATCCAGCAATCCTACGACGTATGACACCACCACTGCATCCCAAACATAGAGCAACCTCGTTGAGGACTTGTATCAAATATATGATCCGCATGCAGCTAGGTTAAACAGTAGACAAAGAAGTCTCCTTCGTCCAACCATTTCACTGAACAAGACATTGAGTGAGGCCGGAAATTGTACGAGCCATCTATACAGACAAAGATCCAGAAATGAACAAAACAACATGCAATTGAATCAATAGCTTTGATGCAATCAGCGGACAGAATTTTGGAATGAAAAGCGACTCTTTTTGACTCAAATCAACCTAGGGCTCTGATACCATGTTCGATTTTAACTCAATTAACAAGAGCAAGAATAAATTGAAGCTGAGAACATCGAATGAAGGGAAGAATCAGTTGGAATTTAACATCAATGAACAACCGAAGAATCAAAGAATAGCAAATATCAGTTGAGAGAAAGAACACATTGAAAGGTGAAGGCTAATTCTTTTATTATCACTTCACACACGAATCACTTAAAAGAACTCAAGGTTCTTCTCTATCTTCTTTCTAATGCTTTCTATGTATATATATACACAGATGAAGGAATCAGGAAGAAGCACTTCCAACGGCTTTATTTACATGAGAATATGAGCCTTCAACGGCTCCTTGTCATTACACCCCAACGGTCGATTGTAGCAGAGTACCACGAAGGATATTTTTGTGTCTTGAGCTGAGAGATAAAGTAGGCAGTACTTTAAGGAATGTCGACATCCCTGCCTTTTTACATATATGTCCCCAGTTTTCTTTTTCCCTTTTCTTTAGTTATCATACATAAATGGTCTTCATTTTTACATCATAACATCTATTCCTCTATACTCCCCCTCTCCCCCTCAAACTTAGTGCGTAGGAAAATGCACCTAAGTTTGCAATTTTCATCTTGAATTGGAAAGGCTTTGCCAAATCTTTAGACACTTTATGCCTGGCTGAATTAACCACTTTGGACAATACCTGCATCAACAGAGATCATATTAAGTTTACTGGATAACATTTTTCCAATAAGGTACATGTTGGAGTCTCATAAGTGTTCTTGAGCCTTTCTGAACATCCTGCTAAGTGCTAACACTGTTGACATGAAGTAACTCATCCCTGCTTCGTTGTCTGCATTCCACCTGCGAGAAATTAGCTCAAAGAGATTTCAGTAAAAGAAATGTTAAAAACAAACTGATATCATCTGCAATGGTCGAGGTGTTCATCTCTCGGTTGTCCGGCAGAAAGATATCAATGCATAGTTCAAGTCCCTGCAAACAAGGGTGAAAATGAAGAAGAATAGGATAACAGCTGCAATTTTGTGCCTTGACAAACATATGTCCCTGTAGAAGAAATGTTAGAAAAATTGGATTGATATCCTCTGCTAAAGAAACAATTTATATTCTGCAAACAAATGTTAGTTGGAGTTCCTTGATCCTGCAGTTTTTCTTTTCATAGCCAATCAGTATGTAATCTGATCTTAGTGACAGTTGTAATCCCCTTGAAATAGTTCTGCAAGAGGTGTTTCCCAAGTTCCTGCAAGATATTGTTAGAAATCCTTTATAAAGTTCCTTGGATCCGGCAAAGATATCCCTGCAGAGTAAAGGTTAGTGTACTTCCAGAGTCATCACGCGCTGTGAACCAATCCTGCAATCTAGTTGTAACACCTGTAGCCCAAACGTTTTTCCAAAAAAAACTTGGAATATGTTATGAGTATGGTAACAAGCATTTAAACTCGTGTACAAGATAACATTAGACATAGAGATGGCAATAATGAAGACCTAGGATATATTGCAATAAGCCAGACTCAGATGACACCAAAAACAAATGATTAGGCAAACCAAGCAAGAGGACAAGACAGAAATAAGTTCGTAAATTAACTGAAGAGAAATCAGTGTATTCCGGGTGAAATTTAGTTTATGTCATGCAGAGAAGGGCGCTTAAAAACAAACCATTAATTACAGTGTATTGGTGTCATGTAGCAACTGATCTGTAGCTAGGCCCAATGGCTGATTATAATACAGCAGTTACGGCTAATGTAATAATGCAATTATGTAGAAACAGTTGAAACATATACCATAATAGTTACCTACAAATGTCTTAGATTCTCAGATCTGCAACTTGCAAGTGGAAAAAGAAAAATATATTTATATAAACAACAGCGTTGTATTCGATTTGATTCCCAATTGCCCTGTAACACGGATTAAGCGATTTCAACACAGAGAAACACATGCAAGCTTAGTTTCTGAAGAATCACAGTGCTTGCGAATACAACAAGCGGGAAAAAAGAACAAAAATTGCCTTTATGGAGAACCCCAACTTTTCTTCCTTGGGAACGCAAAGCACGAAATTAAGAAAAAATGAGCTGAATTTTGTTTGAGATCCAGGATTTTAAAATATTGGACAGGTGTCCAACAATATTTATGGAGGGAAACCCACGTGTTGACAAAAAAGCGAAAAACGTGTATTGATCTGAATCGCACACGTGTACCGTGTTTAAAATTTTTATTTAGACATAAAATATCAGACTCGTCTTCGTCTTCTTCCTCTGTTTTGTTTTCTCCTTCAGATTGAAATGCTCACATAAGACCTTTTTCCTTAAACACCGAAACTACTCTCTGAATCAAGAGAGCAGATGAAATCTTTCTTTGGTTTATACCTCTTGCTCTGCTCATTTAGAAACAGCACTGAAATGGGTACGAATACTGTGGCACTGGTATAGAAAGGGAAACGTCAGTCATTATGAAACTCTTTCTGGCTCTCTGGCCTTTAAAGATTGCTCAATGGTCTTGAAATTTATGGCTCTTTATAGCATATCGAATAGATCGAAAAGATTTCAGCTCATGGCTGAGGCTCTTCATAGCCTATAGAAAAAGATTCTGACTCATGCCAAAGCTCTTCATAGCCTGTCCAAGAAAGATTTCAGCTTTATGCCAAGGTTCTTCATAGCCTTTTAAATGAGAAGATTTTTGTTTATGACCAAGGCTCTTCACAGCCTCTAGAAGTTTATAGACATAATGGTCTTGAGAAGATTTTTGCTTACAGCCATAGAAGAACATAGTATCATGGAGAAAGGTTTGTTTGAACTAAGAAGCATGGCATTCTGATATTTTTCAGAATAGAGACTTTTGAAATATTTTCAGAATCCTTCTTCTCCTTCTCCAATAGCTCTGATACCATGTTAAAATTTAACATCAATGAACAATTTAAGAATCAAAGAATAGCAAATATCAGTTGAAAGAAAAAACACATTGAAAGGTGAAGGCTAATTCTTTTATTATCACTTCATACACGAATCACTTAGAAGAACTCAAGGTTCTTCTCTATCTTCTTTCTAATGCTTTCTATACATATATATAACAGATGAAGGAATCAGGAAGAAGCACTTCCAACGGCTTTATTTACATGAGAATATGAGCCTTCAACGGCACTTTGTCATCACACCCCAATGGTCGATTGTAGCAGAGTACCACGAAGGATATTTTTGTGTCTTGAGCTGAGCGATAAAGTAGGCAGTACTTTTAAGGGATGTCGACATCCCTGCATTTTTACATATATGTCCTCAGTTTTCTTTTTCCCTTTTCTTTAGTTTACATAAATGGTCTTCATTAGTACATCATAACATCTATTCCTCTATAGAATCAAGGGAGGTTGAAGTAATGAAAAATAGTGAAGAAGGAAAAACGATTTATTCGCAATGTTTACACACGAAGTTCCTTTCTGCTCTACCTCACGTTTTTCATCGTTGCGTTCTACATTTGTTAGGGAATAAGAGGTTCCCTTGGTCCTTGAGTGTAACAGCTAAAACAAAAAGACCAGAGGTCTTGTCAGTCTCAATTGGCAGGGAGCGGTTGAGAAGAAAAGAATAGAAAAGGAAATGTAAAGAAATGCTACAATAGTATAACCAATATATATACATGTATTATATATATTTTATGCATGATATGTAATTGTCCCTGAGAGATCATTGTATTTGAGCCGGTAGTCTTCAACTTGTCCTTATATTTGTCAATTTCTCCACAGTCATATATCCAGGTATATTATTTTAGTTTCTCAGAACATTCATTATAAAATAACAAGTATTAATAAAATGTTACCATCAGATTTCTTTTCCATAAAGTACTTGTATATATAGCAACAATAAGATTTCTAAAGCATCTGGTACAGACAACCCCAAAAGAAAGCAAGATTAACTATATAGTTCACTTAGCATTAGAGGGAGAAAAGAGGAAAAAATAAATAAATAATGCAAGTCCCTATTTACTGGTGAAGATTACAAAAATAAATCATACGTCTATTCGTCTCACAGACACATACCTGTTATGGAAAGCTTCTAAGGAGAGATCTAAGAATACTTACGTCATCTGTCTAAAGACGTCACAGCCGACTTTCTTTTTTCTTTTTCATTTTATTTTTTAATTACCAACTTTATAGCCAACAACTAAATATGATACTAATTAAAATTTTACTCTTTCAAAAAAAAAAGGTTGAGATAAAAAAAATGTCAATTTTGCTTCAACTTTTTTTTTTTCAATGTTATTTTTTCCTACAAAAAGAACCTCTCTTGTCATACTTTTTTCAGTGTAATATTACTTGTATTGAACATGTTTCAAATGCTGATACTTCTTAAAAACATGTGTCGAATACATTTTTCTGATAATTACTATGACTTTCTTTACCAGTTTCTTAGTAAAAGATATGATCAGCTCACGGATAATTACAATGACGTAGCATTTTTCTACATTACACAAGTCGATCATGTTTTAGATATATGATCTGATAGATCTTTAATATCATGTACTTTTCCAACGATTCCATAATATTTTTCGTTATCCAATCTTTTTATTATCCTATAATCAAGTCTCCATGTTAAGATTGTATTATGATCTGATAGATCTTTAACATCATGTACTTTTTCAACGATTCCATAATATTTTTCGTTATCCAATCTTTTCATTATCCTATAATCAAGTCTCCACATGTTAAGATTGTGTTATTTAAATATCTCATATATTGAAATATAAAACTTCTTTTGATCGTAGTATAAGTGTATTGCATATAAATTTAAAAATCATGCATCATGTGATATTGCATAATATGACATATTGTATCGTGTCGTAGTTAAAATGCCATAGCAAGCCACCGAAGTCGAAGCTCCTCATTGCATCCAAACCACTAATCCAAGATTTCAAAGTAGTACAGAAACGAAACAAAAAAAAAGGGAAGATAACTCGTTACCGTTACCTTCAAGAAGCTTTGAAAGTTTCTTTTGTCCTTGAGTTGCATACAAATTTGGACACCTGCAACCCAGTGGCCTTTCTATGAAGAAAGACACATGGAATTCTTGTTAGTCAGGAGCAATGATGCTTAAAGAAGCATAGAATCAGAAGACTACTGAATGCAGATGCTAAGCAGGCAACACATCAACCATTAGATGATGCAAATATACGATTAATGATACCAATGAAGAATACAGACAGGATGATAGCACAGATCTTATATCCACTACCTTCATCAATGTCAAAAACAACCCAGTAGTGACACCTCATTTGCATTTTAGGTTTACAGTTCATAGGTACTCTTAGAGCATGAGTAACACATGACCATCTACACCCTACACCAGCTTATATGCATCAACAGGGAAAAGTTATCCGGACAACATAATATAAGAAAGCAGGGGCATACACTTCATAGAACATATCCATTCCGAGGAATGACACTTATCAACAACCAATTCTACCATTCCAATAATAGAACAAAAGACCAACCACGAAGATGTAGGACAGAGTCTATTTACCTAATCATACATAATCTTAGCCCTTTTAATCGGTTGTGAACTGAGGTATAGATGAACCCATGAATTCAATGGATGCCTACTTACTCACTGTAAGCAACAGTTGTTGGGAGATTCCAAACCCTTGCAGACTCTGTTAGATGGGAAGGAACAAACAATGACAACAACTACCTTGAGTCCCTGCAGCAACAATCGGAGGATCTTCCACACTAAAGGAACCACAAATTCCAGGAACATTATTGGAATATAGTCAATATATAAAAAAAACAGAGAGGAGCCTAATAAATATAGACTTAAGTTGAGCATGGTCATGATAAGCATAAGGAGCATGAACAGACACCAGAAATTATTTTAGCATGCTGATAGTGCCCAGACAGAATATGCAAAACCTGGCATATCAAGCCGACTGAACTGACTGGTGATGAGGGGCAACAAAAAGAAGCAACATGAATGCAGACATATTTCAGTTACAATGGAGAGCAATGCAAACCCAATGAAATAAGTAATAGCTAAAGAGAGCAAACCCTTTTTAAAGCTTTAACGTGCCTAATGGATCATGTTTTGAAGTGATACACTACACTTAGGAACATGCATAGAGGATTGATAGAAGATGAAAGCAGAGAACAACTATCACTAGCATTTTTTTCAAAGTGTATTACTTCCAACAAGAAAAAAAGGATTAAGCATACATGATAACATCCATTCCATGATTTGAATCAACAAGAAACAACAAAGACTCAAGGGCTTTAACTAACAAAACAAGATTTTGAAGATCAAGTGGAACTTTATGCAAACAAGATTACCAAGTTAACTTACTTTCTTTCTCACACACACTCAATTTTTCGAGCACAAGACCTTTTATTTAGCATATTATCCATTGAATAACCACCAACCATTACAAGGCAACTAGGCATAAAGACATGCTAGGATCATCATCTAGCAAATATATCAACTTGAAACATTTAGGAAGCAACATCTTGCAAGAGATAATAAGGACATGTATGGCATCAAACAATAATAATGGCAACTCAGGCCAGCTGGGAACACACATCCATCACAATAACAACGCCAACTCAGGCTTTAACAATACTTGGAATGACTCAGAGGAGTTCTTGTGCATGGCACAGAGGATTAATTAATCTCGTACATAGCACAAGGAGACTCGTATTCATTCAAACTTAAATAGAATGACTCAGAGGAGTTCATGTCTATGACTCAGAGGAATAATTCTAGATTATTCCTGTTCATAGCTCAGAGGGACTCTTATCCATTCAAATAATAATGGCAACAATGGCCACAACAACAATGGCAACTAACGCCTCAACATCCAGCTCAACAATAACTGTGTGAGGTAAAGTCACTCCTTCGTTGAGAAGCAGAAGGGGTCTCATCCCTTGAGGAACTCTCCTTCCTTTCCTTTCAGTCAACTGAAGGGCCTCAACACCAAACTTAATGGCATTCGGCTTATGGCTGACCAACTATAAACATGGCACACAATTTATAACCGGCCAACAAACAAAGACAACTAAGGCCTATACTTAAACAGGATGCCATAACAAATGCCTTATATCAACATGCAAGATGCTCCCCTTGAAAATATACAGATTTTCCATTAATTATTTCTCACAATATCAAGGTTAACAACAGATCATGTTACAAGATGAATAGACAATTCATAACCGTTCCTAAGATAACCAAATTCACGAGGAACCTTTAATCAACAGGTGATGTACCAATCATAAGACATTTTTGTCATCATCAACAACCAACTCCCCTTGAATGATTAGACATTCAAGGACTTTAGAGCAACATGATTTACAAGTTTGAAGGGTTAATCAACATCTCAACCAACGACATTTCTGAATAACTTATATTCAACAAAAAAACAGGTACATTTGCAAAGAACATTAGTAACATCATGTCACCAAAACAACATTTGCTCCTTTAGAACTTATTTCGGCAACTTCAAGAGAAAGGAAAAAAGACTGATCACAAAAACATGCTGTTGCCACAGAAGTGGGAAGAACAGATTATTAAACAATATATTTCTCAAAGAAAAAATAGAGGTCCTGAATCAGGCCTCCGCAAGGCATATTTATTTAAACAATAATGAGGAGAAACTGGTTAGGAAACCTTTCTTCCTTTCAAACATCGAACAAAAAAAAAAACACAGGCTAACATTAAGAGTAATACAATATATACATGACTAAAAATATATAAGATTACTTTCAAGAATCAATAACCCGTGGTGAGATCCCAATCAAAAAATTGAGCCTGATTTCAAACGAGAAGCAGCAAATGTATCAAATTTCATTAATGAGTTTTAAAACAATCAGAGGAAGAACCTTTAACATATATTGTTTAAGCCACATGAAACATTTGAAATAGCTTACCAATCAATCATTGAATACCACAAAAAAAAAATGTACACAATATAATTTACCCATATTTATACAGATTTTCTTCAGACGAAATATGCAACAGGGGTGCAAGTCTAACTCAAACACTTGCAATGCACAAACACACAGCATCCATTAGAAAGAGCAGGGATTCAATACTTAAGGATACAAGACTTAACATTATGCATAAGAGAACACCACAAAACAGGAACCATGCGTTCCGTTTTTTTATCCAAACAATTGAAAAATGAACATTGTAATATCATAAAACAGAGGATGAAGAACAGGGAGACATTTAAACATCTCAACAAATCGACATATATCACATAAAGAAGTAGGAATCTTAACACCTGGGTTAGAAGAACCTGTTTGACGAGTGAATAGCAACAGAGCAGCTCACTCAACCAGCGATCACAGATGGCCAAAGAGAGGATGTAGCAGTCCTATGACGTATGACACCACCACTGCATCCCAAACATAGAGCAACCTCGTTGAGGACTTGTATCAAATATATGATCCGCATGCAGCTAGGTTAAACAGTAGACCAAGAAATCTCCTTCATCCAACCATTTCACTGAACAAAACATTGCGTGAGGTCGGAAATTGAACAAGCCATCTAGACAGATGAAGATCCAAAAATGAATAAAACAACATGCAATTGAATCAATAGCTTGATGCAATCAGCGGACAAAATTTTGGAAAGAAAAACGACTCCTTTTTGACCCAAATCAACCTAGGGCTATGATACCATGTTGGATTTTAACTCAATTAACAAGGGCTATGATACCATGTTGGATTTTAACTCAATTAACAAGAGCAAGAATAAATTGAAGCTGAGAACATCGAAGAATCAAGGGAGGTTGAAGTAAATAAAAATAGTGAAGAAGGAAAAACGATTTATTGTAGAAATACTAAGTAAAAATGTAATGTAAATAGGTATATTAGAGAAACCTGCAGATTGCATCTTTATTTCTTTTGTTCACAGGTAGCCGTTAGGATACCAGGTTACTATGGCTTTGTAAATAAATAGGGATCAAACGGCAGAATGTAAAATAAGGTTGAAAAACCTAAAACATCAATTCTATTTTTCAACTCATTTGTTACAATACTTCTTCAACTGCTCTCTTTCTCTTATTCGTTCTTACTTTTGAATACAGGAGTCTTTATATATTTACGGTTAAATTAAATTTCTATATGGTATCAGAGCATTATATGGTATCAGAGCATTGAGGTTGTGGAAAATCCAGATTTCATCCTATACTATATTCCGTTCTCTTCTGGATTATTGAAGTGAGGTTGAGTTTCATATTTGTTGATTTTCCATTCTGTTTGTGAAGGAAGCTTTCGTCTGAAAGGAGGACGAAGAAGAAGTGCTAATGGAATGTCCACGTGGCAATTATAATTGAATCTAGCTGTTGAACACAAATTTTCTACTCAGTTTTTTATTATTTATTCACGACTGAAGTTAAAAAGGAAGGAACCGTACATTTATTAAATATTTGTTTGCCTTCGAAAGACAAAAGTGGAGAAGCTTCCCGTGGAAGCTAAGGCACAGTATCTCATGCTTATTATTTTAATCATGTTCGGTCCTTTTCCAACTTTATATTACATCGAATTCCTCTCATTACTCTTTCCTTACAACGAGATACAATCCTTCCCTCTCCTAACTTACTCTTCAAGGTTCCGTCTTCTTCACCTTTTTTATCTCTGCTACTACCTTTTTTACAGAACTCATATCATCGTTTGCTCTTCCTAAAGTTTAAACTTCAAAATGTCTGAAACACCACAATCATCAACAAGAACCTCTACCCGTCCTACTCCGTCAAACGATGGAGTTTCAGGGGAAGCTTCGTCACCTACTCAACATCCTAGTATAATGGATGCTAACCCTATCATAGTCACAAATCATAAGCTCACTGGTCATAATTACCTCTCCTGGAGTAAAGCTGTTGAAATGTTCATCATTGGGAGAGGTAAAGACGATTACCTATATGGTAACCTTCCAAGTCCTGCACCCACGGAACCCAGTTTCAGACAATGGCGGTCGGAGAACTCAATAATCATGTCTTGGTTAATAGGGTCAATGGTACCAGAAATTAGCAACAACTTTATTCTATATCCTACTGCTGCAGCCATCTGGAAAGCTGCAAGGGAACCCTACTCCAAACGGGATAATGTCTCTGAGATCTACGAATTAGAGGTACAACTTCACGAAATACATCAAGGTGAGAGCACTGTAAGTGAATACTACTCCCATCTTACACGACTATGGCAGCAACTTGATGTATTTGAAATTCATAACTGGACATCTCCAGCAGATGACACTTCATTTAAAAGTTATATAGAGAAAAAACGAGTATTTTGATTCTTGCATGGCTTGAATAAAAACCTAGATGCTGTCCGAAGTAGGGTCTTAGGGATGAAGCCATTACCAAACCTTACCTCTGCTTTTTATGATATACGACAAGAGGAGAGTAGACTTAAAGTAATGATGGGTACCTCAGTAAATTCATCTCATGACAGTTCTGCACATATAGGAAGCTCCAATATAAACACTGTGCCAAAATCTACTAGTGAGTCCTCTGTCTCTGCATACACTCAGAGTCAGTCTGATGGGTCTCACCTAGAAGGAACTTGCCTAATGATGAAACGAACTACTAATTTTCGTCCACAATATAAGTCTCAACAGGTATGAAAATTCTGTAAAAAAAGCCACGCCATGTGGTTGATAACTGCTTCAAGCTTCAAAGGCTAAAACAGTCTCAGCAACAAAACAACAGTCAGCAACAAAACAACAGTCAAGCAAGGTTTTCTCCATCATGGGAAAATAATAGGTCTCATACTGCTAACACTACTACCAGGAATACTGAGGTGGACCTATCTCATCAAGTGGAGGCATTAATGCAACTGTTGGCTCAGCATCAAATGAATTGAACCTCTTCTGCTCAGCAAAACTCGGGGCAATCAAATTCCATTCAGGCAAATGTGGCCTCAGCAACAGGTACTAGGTCTAATGATTCTAGATGCTCATGGATTGTTAAATCAGGAGCATCTGATCATATGACCTATAACTTGGGAATTGTATTATGAGCAATAGCCTCTTAGTATTGTCTATTGTAATGGCTATCTTTTGAAAGAGTGCCCGTTTTTCTTGTGGGAAAGTTAAGGACTTTTTCAGCACAGACTGTGAGCAACGAGGAAAAAAATGAGACCTTTTCTCTCTCTATCACCCATCACCTTATCCGAGAAAATAACTAACTCCACCGCAAAAATTACGCCGGGAAAAGGAAACTCCATCGCAAATGAGCTGCCGGTGGCGATCGAAGTAGGAGAAGATCCTAGATCCATAGAGGAGGGAAGGGAAATCAGTTGGGCTAGACGAGTGGCGAAGGATGAAGCGACGGGGATTCAACCGCTAAATATGAAATTCCGACCATCAATGGACCAAGACGGGAGGAAGATACCAAAAATTGAGTACGCCGATGTTAGGAGAATGACGGAGAAATGGAAGAACTCTGCGATTGGCTACGTTATAGGTATGGATACTCAATTTACGGCGATGAAACGATTTGCGGAGGCTCGATGGGATACAACGGGAATGCTAGAAGTGCAGCGATTGCAAGGCGGAGTGTTTATCTTCCGATTTCAGAGTGAAACTAGCATGCTAGAGCAGTAGAAGCTTCTCCGATGAGTTTTGGGAATAAAATGTTCATCATGCAACCATGGGTGAAAGGAGGAGATACCAGGAAGAAAGATTTCAAAACTGTTCCGATCTGGATCAGACTTCCAGGCTTGGAGGTGCAATATTATAATGTGGAAACGTTGGAGAAAATAGTGAGTGCAATTGGGAAGCCGCTATATGCAGACAAAAAAACGATGGAGCAGGAGAGATTAGCGTTTGCACGAGTATGTGTAGAAGTAAGCGCAGGGGAGAAAGTACCAGAAAAAATCGAATTCATAAATGAAGATGATGTGCTTGTATCACAGCCAATTCAGATAGAATGGATGCCCAGCCAGTGCCTACACTGTAAAGTATTTGGACATCATATACAGAATTGCCCAAAACAGGGATATCCAAAGGGGAAAGGGAAGAAGACGGAATATATGCCCACAGGAAGAATCCTACAACTGGGAGTTAATAACAGTGTCATACATGGCCGTTATGAGGAAAGAAGTGGAAGGGAATAAGCCAAGGAAAGAGAGTCAGGACAAATGGAGAGTGGAAAGGTGCAATCAAAGGCAAAAGGAATGGAGCCAGAAACCCCTAAAAGTCTGCGGAAGCAGGAAGGTCAGGAAGAGTTGTAAAGTGAACTAGTGGTAAGGCAGAGCTTACAGTCTGCCTACACACCAGTGGCACCAGTGTGGCCCAGGAGCCCAATTAGCATGATGAACCCGTATGAAGCGCTATCAGAAAGACCACAATAAGAACAAAAGGTTACAGAAGGGAAAGAGGAGTCGAGTTTTGAATCTGAATCCCAAGAGGAGATGGTAATAGCAGAAGAAATACTGAAGCAGGAAAAGCAAGAACAAAAGTTTGAAAAGGGAAGGAAAAGTAGGAGGAGGAGGGGGAGGAAGAAGAGATACTACCCAAATTTCCTATGAAGATAAGCAGTTGGAATGTGAGAGGCTTAAACGACCCTCTCAAACAAAGAGAAATAAAGAAGTTTCTCAAAAGAAATAAAATAGATGTAGTAGGGTTAGTAGAGGTAAAGGTAAGAGAGAATAAGATTGAAAGGGTGGCAAAAAAACATTTTCCCTCGCTGGAAGTATTGCCACAATACAGGGGTGGTCCCACGCATTTGGTGTGGATGGAATGGGAGGAAGATGAATGGAACAGTATTGAAGGAGATGCCACAATGCATAACCCTCCAAATGGAAATTCTGAGGACGCAAACACGATTCTTGCTAACCGTGGTAAATGGGGCGAACAAAAAAGAGGATAGGACTGCCTTATGGAAGGCACTAAAGGAAATTCATCAGATGAAGCAGGGGGTCCCATGGGCAGTTAAGGGAGATTTTAACATAGTTTTAAGCAGTGAAGAATGGTGTGGAGGAAAACCAGTGGATCAGGATGCTATCCAACAATTTCAGAACTGCTTGGAGGAAACAGATTTGTTAGACCTTCCAGCAAGGGGGTTGCCGTATACTTGGAGTAACCGTAGAGAAGGGGAAGCAAGAATAATATCAAAACTGGATAGAGTCCTGGTATCTGAAAGATGGAAAACTGAATTTCCATACATCCAGTTAGATTTTCTATGTTTCCTAACATCAGATCATGCACCCGCTATATTATACATGGTTGACAAGGTAGGGGGACCTAAGCCTTTTAGATTTACAAGTTGTTGGATGAGACACCCGGAGTTCAAGACGATATTGCAAAATGCATGGAAGGAAAGGGTTGAGGGGAATCCACTGAAAGTTTTACACCAAAAACTGAAGAACCTGAAGAAACCTCTGAGAAAGTTAAATCAAGAACACTTCAGTTATATTTCAGAGAGAGTGGAAAGTGCAAGACAAGACCTAGAGAAGACCCAGACTGAGCTAGTGTGCCAACCTTATAATATGGAGCTTCAACAGAAGGAGAGGAATGAGCTCAAGATATATGCAGATCTACTGTATGCAGAAGAACTATACTACAAGGAGAAGGCAAGAGTAAAATGGTTGAAAGATGGTGACAAAAACTCAAATTTTTTCAAAGAAAAGTAAAAAGTCACCAAGTGCGAAATTGTATTTTGCGAGTTCAAAAAGATGATGGAGAATGGATTGAAGGAGAGGAAGAAGTGAAAACTGAAATTGTGGAATTCTACAAAAAACTATTTACTGAAACTGGATGGACAGTGAGCAACCTAGGGGACATTGGTTGTCGACCCTCACAGAGAGGCAACAGGAGAATTTGGTGAAAGAAGTGACAAAAGAAGAGATAAAGCAGGCAATCTTTGGAATGAAGAGTGACAGAGCCCCAGGGCCAAATGGCTTCCTAGTTGAATTCTTCAAAAGCAACTGGGAAGTGATAGGGCAAGGTGTCATTAACGGTGTGCAATGGTTTTTTGAAACGTATGAGATGGACCCAGCGGTAAATGCCACAACAATCGCCCTCATCCCAAAAAGGTAGATGCAGCCAAAGTCCGAGATTTTAGACTCATAGCATGCTACAACGTGATATACAAAATAATCACAAAGATCATGACAGCTAGACTTGAGCCGGTACTGCAGCAGATAATAGGTGAAAACCAAGGAGCCTTTCTGGACAAGAGGTTAATACAAGAGAATATATGGATAATGCATGATTTGGTCAAAAGCTATAAATCAAAAAGAGGTCCTCCAAGATGCGCCATAAAGATTGACATAATGAAGGCCTACGACACGGTACGATGAGGGTTTTTACTAAGAGCTATGAAAACAATGGGGTTCCCAACAAAGTTCATAGAGTGGACATGGCAATGTATATCTTCGGCTCATTTCTCAGTAAGTGTGAATGGTGAATTGGTGGATTTTTTTAAGGCACAATGAGGACTGCGTCAAGGAGATCCTATATCTCCTTACCTCTTCATAATAATCATGGAGGTAATTAAGCAAGATGCTGGGGAAGGCGTTTGAAGAAGGCAAATTATCATACCACCCAAGATGTGAATAGATGAAATTATCATCCACAGCTTTCGCAAATGACCTATTTGTCATGGCAAAAGCTGAGGAATCAAACTTAAAAGGCATAAGGATGACCTTAAACAAGTTCAGAGAAATGTCTGGGTTATGTTCGAACAATGAAAAGAGCTCAATCTTTGTGGCAGGATGCACACCAGAAAAGGGAGAGAGGATGGCAGAATCTATAGGCTTCCCTCTAGAGAAATTACCAGTACGATACCTTGGTGTTCCCTTGGTTTCTGGCCAACTGAGAGTAAAGGAGTGCCAAACATTCATTGACAGAATAACAGGGCGGGTAAAAAGCTGGGCAAACATGAAGTTAACATACGGAGGACGACTGCAATTAATAAAGTCGGTGATAGTAAACATCCAAGCTTACTGGTCAAGTGTGTATGTGTTACCAAGAAGTGTGTTGAAGAAAATCAATGGTATCCTATCCCAGTTACTGTGGAAGGGGAAGATAGGGCATAGAGGTGGTGCGAGGGTGTCATGGGAGCAGATAAGTCAAAATTACAGCAGAGGGGGCTTAGACATACCAAATCTCTTAAACCTCAACAGTGCACTCATGCTGAAAACACTCTGGAACATATGCAAAAACAAGGAATCTTTATGGAATAAGTGGGTGCACCAAGTAATATTAAAGGAAAGTACTGTATGGGACTATCAGCCGAAACAAACGGATTCATGGCTGATACGAAAACTGATGGGGCATAGGGAGAAGCTAAGGGAACAAACAAAAGTAGAAATTGGGGACGGAAAAGATACATCCTTCTTCTACGCAAACTGGCATCAAATGGGACCGCTATGCCATGTTGACGGGATCAAACATTTCCGTCGAAAGTTGATGCTACCAGACAATGCAAAAGTCGCAGACATGGTGATTGATGGGAAATGGAGTTGGGACAGAGAGAACCAAAGACTGGATAGCATATGTCAATCAATTATTAGACGGGTGGGTAAGCCACCTATGTTACAAGAAGCAGAAGATAAATTGAAATGGATGTTAGGTAACACAGGAGATTTCACGTTACGAAGTGCAACACAGTCGCTGGGTGTGGACAGTCAAGATGTAGCGTGGACAGAATGTGTGTGGTGGAGAAGAAGGATCCCAAGGTATGCTTTCATATCCTGGATGATGCAGTGGCAGAGATTGCCTACTGCGGACAGACTGCTGAAATGGGGATTGAAGATAGATGCCAAATGTTGTCTATGCAGGACCCAGAGAGACACAAACACTTATTTCTCTCTTGCAGTTATGCAAAAAAGGTATGAAGGGTTGTGATGGCTTAATGTGGGATGGAGGAGGTGCCTGTGGAATGGCAAAAGTACCAGTGATGGATACAGGGGAAGCCGGGGGGTAGTAAACTCCAAAAAGAACTAGTGCTGCTTGCAAATTCAGATGTCATTTATACAATATGGTGGGAACGAAACAAGCGTTAGGGAACACACAGAGCTGAGCTTATACAAAAAGAACACCATTCGGATGATCTATGCAGGAGAATGGCGGGGGGTGAGAAAGACACAAGCAAATTGGAATAGATGTATAGAGATGGGGATAAACATGCGAGTCTTCAAGAAACATTAGTATAATCCTAGAAAGATAGAATAGACATAGTGCTATTAGCGAATTTTGAAAAAGACAGGAAATGATATAATTACAGGTTTTCCTCCGCCAAAAGTGAGGGCTACGTAAATAAAATTTGTTTTTTTAAAAAAAAACTTGGATTTATTTCAATCATATCATTCATTTAATATTCCTAAGTTAGTAACTATCGCGAATGGTGTGAGTCTAACTGTCATTGGAAAAGGCACTGTTCAACTCACTGAGAAACTATTTTTATTTGATGTGTTATATGTTCCCGGTTTAAGTTTTAATTTAATTGCTATTAGTAAAATAACTGTTGATAATAACTGTTGGGCATTGCTCTCATCTTCTGAATGTCTATTTCAGGAGAAACATTTGTGGAAGATGATTGGCAATGCTAAACAGTTGAACAACTTGTATATTCTTCGGGTAGAAGATGAAAAGCCTGATTTTGGAGTGTTTTCACATCAGAAAACATTATTTTGTAAGGAAGAGGAAAGGAAACCTCCGGTTTTTGATGCATTCTTGGGTCAGGAAGCTAGATTTTGTGATAATGCTAAACATATGTCATGTACTGGAAGCAAATCTGATGATGTTAATTCTATTTTGTTATGGCACTATAGGTTGGGTCATCCCAACTTCACTTATTTGAAGAAATTGATGCCGCATTTATTTTCTAATATTAATCTTAGCATGCTACAATGTGAGACTTGTATACTTGCCAAGCAAACTAAGTCCAGTCATTTGCCAAAAACATATGAACCTAGTTGTCCATTTAACTTAATTCATTCGGATGTGTGGGGACCTTCTAGAATTGCTAATATCAATGGGGCTAGATGGTTCATAACATTTGTTGATGATCACACTAGAATTACATGGGTTTATTTAATGAAGAGTAAAGTGGAAGTATGACATATAATTCGGACTTTTATTGCTCTTATTAGAAATCAGTTTGGTGCTACAATTAAAGTACTTAGAAGTGACAATGGGACCGAATATCTTGATAGAGGAGTTAAAGAATATCTTGGAGAATTAGGTATTCACCATCAAACATCATGTGTATATACTCCCCAACAAAATGGGATTGCGAAGCGTAAGAATAGGCATCTTTTAGAAGTAGCCGAGCACTTATGTTTTCCATGAATGTGCCTAAATTCTATTGGGGAGAAGCTATACTTACGACAACATATCTTATTAATAGAATGTCATCACGAGTATTGTCCTTTAAAACTCCAAAAGAATTGCAGGTAAGTGTTTTTCCAAATACAAAACTGTTATCAGTTTTACCACTTAGGCTTTTTTGTTGTACTGCTTATGTCTACATTCACTCTAATATGCGTACAAAGTTAGATAGACACACACAAAAATGTATTTTCTTGGGTTACTGTAGTACACAAAAGGGATATAAATGCTACTGTCCATTGACAAAAAGGGTGTATGTTTCATTTGATGTGTTTTTTGATGAGGAAAATGCATTTTACTCATCTAAATCGATAAGTCAGCATGCCAAAAATAGTATTGATCAATACTGGAGTATTTTGGACGTCATAACCAGTGATTCTAGTAACAACCAGCATTTAAATGTTTTGCCTTCTCCATCATCCAGCACCGAGGTTGATCCTGTAAGTATTGAGAATCAAGATAAGCTTTACGAGGAAAGGCCAAGATTACCAATTACCCAATTTTATTCACGAAGGAATGCTACGCCAGTTGCTCCTGAACCAGGAAATAGCACGGATCCAGGTAAGTCCTGTGTCGATGACTTGCCTATTGCACTTAGGAAAGGGGTGAGAGAATGTACTAAGCATCCACTGTATAACTTTCTTGCCTATAATAAGTTAAGCTCTTCATTAAGGACTTTATTTGCACATTAGATCGTCAACAAATTCTGAAAAATATTGAAGAAGCATTAAGAATTCCTTCCAGGAAAGAAGCGGTAGAAGAAGGAATGGGAGCCTTGATCAAAAATAATACGTGGGATTTGGTTCCACTAAAACCAGGAATAGGACAGTAGGATGCAAATGGGTTTTTTCAATATAATAACACAAATGGAACAATCAATCGGTATAAATCTAGATTAGTTGCTAAATGATTTACTCAAACCTATGGCATTGATTATTTGGAAACATTTGCTCCAGTTGCAAAATTAAACACTGTTAGAGTCATTTTCTCATTAGCTGTTAATTTGGATTGGTGTTTATTACAATTAGATGTTAAAAATGCTTTTTTTAATGGTGATTTACAGGAATTGGTATATATGGATATTTCCCCTGGGTTCCAGGATCCTAAGAATACCCGTATGGTATGTAAATTAAATAAATCATTGTACGGATTAAAGCAGTCACCTCGAGCGTGGTTCAAACGTTTTACTACTGTGGTCCTTAATTTCGGTTTTAAACAAGCACATTGTGATCACACACTCTTTGTTCGTTTCTCAGATACTTGCTTACTTACTATACTTATTGTATATGTAGATGATATTATACTCACTGGTAATGATACCATTGGTATTAACCTAATAAAAGAACAATTATCTAAAGCATTTGAGGTAAAGGATATGGGACGTCTACGATATTTTTTAGGAATGGAAGTATCCAGGACTAAGAATGAAATGAGTATATCTCAAAGAACATATGTGTTGGACTTATTAACTGAAACAGGTATATTGGGGTGCAAACCTGCATCCACACCCATGGAACCCGGACGAAAACCAAAAGAGGTATGAGATATGACACCTACTGACCGTCTACAGTATCAACAGTTGGTTGGTAAACTTATTTACCTTTCACATACTCGTCCAAATATATGTCATGCAGTTAGTTTTGTTTCTCAATTTATGCATGATCCAAATAATGAACATCTTAAGGCTGCATTGAGAATTCTTAGGTACCTAAAAATTGCTCCAGGACAAGGACTACTATTCAAAAAACAATTGGATAGAGGTGTTTTGGTATATACTGATGCAGACTGGACTGATTCTAAACCTGATATGCGTTCAACAAGTGGATATGGCACATTTGTATGGGGCAATTTGGTCAGCTGGAGAAGTAAGAAACAAGCAGTTGTATCAAGTAGTGCAGAGGCAGAGCTACGGGCACGTGTGTTGGGCATCTGTGAAGGATTATGGTTAAAAAGGTTGTTGGAAGAGCTGAAAATAGAAGTAACGTTACAAGTTTAAGTATACTGTGATAATGTGTTCGCTATTAATATGGCGGAAAATCCTATTCAACATGATAAATCTAAGCATGTTGAGATTGATCGGCACTTCATTCGAGAAAGAATTGAAGATAAGACTATCAGTTTGAAGCATATTTCTACTATGGATCAAGTCGCTGACATTTTTACGAAACCTGTATCTGTACAAACTTTTGTATCACTTGTTAACAAGCTTGGCTGTATAAACATATACACCAAGCTTGAGGGGGAGTGTAGAAATACTAAGTAAAAATGTAATGTAAATAGGTATATTAGTGGAACCTGCAGATTGCAACTTTATTTCTTTTGTTCACAGGTAGCCGTTAGGATACCAGGTTACCTTGGAAGATATGGCTTTGTAAATAAATAGAGATCAAACGGCAGAATGTAAAATAAGGTTGAAAAACATAAAACATCAATTCTATTTTTCAACTCACTTGTCACAATACTTCTTCAACTGCTCTCTTTCTCTTATTCGTTCTTACTCTTGAATACAAGAGTCTTTATATATTTACGATTAAATTAAATTTCTATATTTATTCACAATGTTTATACACAAAGTTCCTCTCTGCTCTACCTCACGTTTTTCATCTTTGCGTTCTACATTTATCAGGGAATAAGAGGTTCCCTTGGTCCTTGAGTGTAACGGCTAAAACAAAAAGACCAGAGGTTGTCTGTCTCAATTGGCAGGGAGCCGTTGAGAAGAAAAGACAAGAAAAGGAAAGATAAAGAAATGCTACAATAGTATAATCAGTTTGCATAGTATGATACATATACATGTATTATATATGTATTTTATGTATGATATATTTTTGTCCAGAGATCATTGTATTTAAGCCGTTTAGTCTTCAACTTGTCCTTATATTTGTCAATTTCTCCATAGTCATATATCCAGTTATATTATTGTAGTTTCTCAGAACATCCATTATAAAAATAACAAGTAGTAATAAAATGTTACCATCAGATTTTTCTTCCACAAAGTACTTGTATATATAACAGCAATAAGGTTTCTAAAGCACCTGGTACAGACAACCCCAAAAGAAAGTCGGATTAAATATATACTTCACTTAGCATCAGAGGGACAAAAGAGGAAAAAGAAAAATAAATAATGCAAGTCCCTATTTACTAGTGAAGATTACAAAAATACAAACCTTCCATGCAACTTGTTATGTTCTTGTCGCTTAGAGAGAGACATTTTCAGAGCAGTTAATCTTTAGAGGAAGATTCTGTGAATTACATAAATATTTCTCACCTTTCTCATGAAAACCCACAAGCCGTGTTTACCTACAGCAGAAGAGGACAATGTGACTCCAGATTTTGTTAAGACAGAAAGTGAGGAACACAAATCACTCCCTTTCTTCCAACCACCTGCAAAAGGATATCGGATAAGTTCCAGAATATCATCTATTTTCGAATGTTACCTGATGGAGGAAAAGGAGAACTTGTGATCTTGAGTTTCTGCATAAAGGTTAGTTTGGAATAGAATTTGATCTCTGCAGCACAATATCCTGGACCCCCTGTGAATCCTGCAAATGTAATCATCCTGCAAAGACACCATGCTGCTGTTGAGTTCTTGTGCTTTGGTTGTGTTCCCTGCAAAATAATGTTAGTGGAAAAGGGGAAAAAAAAACTAGTCTTTTGTCCTTGAGTCACCTGCATACAAATTTGGACACCTGCACCTGCACCCCCGTGGCCTTTCTATGAAGAAAGACACTTGGACTTCTTGTTGGTCAGGAGCAATGATGCTTAAAGAAGCATAGAAACAGAAGACTGATGCAGATGCTAAGCAGGCAACACACTAACCATTAGATGATGCAAATATACGATTAATGATACCAATGAAGAATACAGACAGGATGATAGCACAAATCTTATATCCACTACCTTCATTAATTCAAAAACAACCAAGTAGTGACACCTCACTGTGCATTTTAGGTTTACAGTTCATAGGTACTCTTAGAGCATGAGTAACACATGACCATCTACACACTACACCAGCTTATATGCATCAACATGGAAAAGTTATCAGGACAACATAATATAAGAAAGCAGGGGGATACACTTCATAGAACATAGCCATTCCGAGGAATGGCACTTATCAACAACCAATTCTACCATTCCAACAATAGAACAAAAGACCAACCACATGAAGATATAGGGGAGTGTTTAATTACCTAATCATACATAATCTTAACCTTTTTAATCGGTTGTGAGCTGAGGTATAGATGAACCCATGAATTCAATGGATGCCTACTCACTCACTGTAAGCAACAGTTGTTGGGAGATTCCAAACCCTTGCAGACTCTGTTAGAAGGGAAGAAACAAACAGTGACAGCAGCTACCTTGAGTCCCTGCAGCAACAACTGGAGGATCTTCCACACTAAAGGAACCACAAATTCCAGGAACATTATTGGAATATAGCCAATATATTAAAAAAAACATAGAGGAGCCTAATAAATATAGACTTGAGTTGAGCAAGGTCATCATAAGCACAAGGAGAAGGAAAATACACCAAAAATTATTTTAGCATGCTGATAGTCCCTAGACAGAATATGCAAAACCTGGCATATCAAGCCGACTGAACTGACTATTGATGAGGGGCAACAAAAAGAAGCAACATGAATGCAGATAGATTTCAGTTACAATGGAGAACAATCTAAACCCAATGAAATAAGTAACAGCTACAGAGAGAAAACCCTTTTTAAATTTTTAACGTGCCTAATGGATCATGTTTTAAAGTGATAGGATGAACAGGCATAGAGAATTGATAGAAGATGAAAGCAGAGAATAACTATCACTAGCATTTTTTTCAAAGTATATTACTTCCAACCAGAAAAAAGGATAAAGCATACATGATAACATCCGTTCCAAGATTTAAATCAACAAGAATCAACAAAGACTCAAGGGCTTTAACTAACAAAACAT
Organism: Eustoma russellianum; assembly: GCA_036186865.1. NCBI lineage: Eukaryota > Viridiplantae > Streptophyta > Magnoliopsida > Gentianales > Gentianaceae > Eustoma > Eustoma russellianum. The sequence continues at coordinate 2,773,493 of AP025048.1, read as the reverse complement.
GATTTTGAAGATCAAGTGGAACTTTATGCAAACAAGATTACTAAGTTAACTTACTTTCTTTCTCATACACACTCAATTTTTTCAGCACAAGACCTTTTATTTAGCATATTATCCATTGGTATAGTTTCTGTAATAACCACCAACCATTACAAGGCAACTAGGCCTAAAGACATGCTAGGATCATCATCTAGCAAATATATCAACTTGAAACATTTAGGAAGCAACATCTTACCAGAGATAATAAGGACATGTATGGCACACACATCAAGCACAATAACAATGGCAACTCATGCCTTACCAATACTTGGAATGACTCAGAGGAGTTCTTGTGCATGGCTCAGAGGATTAATTAATCTCGTCCATAGCACAAGGAGTCTCTTGTTCATTCAAACTTAAATAGAATTACTCAGGGGAGTTCATGTCTATAACTCAGATGAATAGTTCAGAAAGACTCTTTGTAGCGCCCCGTCCCCAGACTAAGTCTATGGAACAGTTCGCCCTCTGTACTTTGCTACGAGAAATAGTAGGCGTCGATACATCTTATCCGAGACATAGAGTGATATAGCGGAAACATAATAACTTTAACATAAAACAGATACATCATTCGGAATAGAGTATAAACAACGGTTAGCGATATACAAATCACCTAGCAAGTCCAACCCTTAGAACTATCATGCTGGATCAAACAAGATGAGACATGATAAAAAAAATACATAATTATGAACATAAATAATTTTTCATGTCTCAGTTACGGAAAATAATTAACCTTACATACATAGTATATGCAACAACAAGTAAATAAAACAGGGCATTCATGGTATCATTCCTACGGAATTAAATCTACTCTACCTAGCTTCTTAAATGTCAACCGAGTCGTGTCCAATCCTAGCTTATAAATTCATGGCCTAGTCTAATCATCATATTCCTATCCGTAAATTTAATATTATTCCATTCATAATTTTCAAGAGCCTTATTTAATTATATCTTGACATTTCATAAAGCATAGTCTTAAAATGCATGACAAGAGCTTTCGTAAATAAAAATGCAAACATGATATGATGGCTATCTCCATGTAAGAACTATATCAACGATACACGGAATAATTCTCCAAATAGTCATAAGTACAAATATGGATTCCTTTGTTCCAACCAACGTATTACGCTATATGTACATATCACTAACGGTGACAAAATGCCAGAGATCCCTTAGGTCCAACCCAGGTGTTACACTCGGCTTATAATATAAACATATCAGAAACATAACAGAACATAACTTATGCCCATGACACCAACCACCCAGATCCTGGTGTCACGACGGCCACCAACATGTCGAACACGACATAATCATAACATAGGAAACATATCATGTCTTGGAATTATCCGTTTTGTTGATAAGTTCGTTACGTGACCTTAACTTTCTAGAAAAAACATGATTTTCATGACATGACATCGAAAACATGGTCTTTGTTTCAAAACGTCATTCTCGCTGCAAATGAAATCATTCTACTTTCATAACTTTAAAACTTCGGTTTTCCTTTAAAAACATGGAATGTGATGCAAAATCCTGTAATCATGAGTTTATTAATTCATTAAGTTTCCGTTTAGTCCCGTTTGGCGTATTAAACTTATGCTTAGCGAATCCCGTAACTTATTTCCTTGAATATACCAAATAAGACATAAAATCTCATTTTGCCCTTTTTCCTTTGGGTTTCGGTCCACACCCCAAAACAGCTCCTAGTTGGGCTATTTTCATACTTATTCACATCTTAAAATCCACCTTGCATCATCCTCCTAAAATCATAGCAAAAACATTAGTAACATTAAAGAATCCAAATTTATCCTAAAATATACTCTATAGCATAACGTGTCTCATATATGACAAGGACATGATTTTCACATAATATACACAACACAAATCATGAACATGCAGTTGAAATGAAACAGGTGGGGGATGTGACATTCCTACCCCAAGGCCAAGAGGTAGGGGAAGGTTTAATCCCCTTCACATGTTTCATTTCCTTCTATTCTTTTACTCCTTTACTCATCCTACAATTCCTAGGTTCCTTTTATCATATTAAATGATGATGTTCTTATGGTCATAAATATGTAGAACGTTCATAAACTTGTAACAAACTATTTTATTATGAACATGCTTTTCTTTTACCAAAAATTACATGCTTGAAAGTCAAAACACAAGAAAACATAATAGTTGGAGGAAATCATATTAACATACCTCCTTTTGTCTTCATTGGCAAGATTTACATACTTTCAAGGGGCCTAAAAACCGTGCCTTAAGGGGGTGTCCAAAACAGCCCCAATTTTGATTGTCATTCATGCATTACTTCAAAGAAGAGGTGGTTATCATATACTCAAAATAATACCCAATAACTCATCTTTAGTATGATTTATGATTCCGTTGATGGCCAAGTTCATGGGGAATTAATAAAATGATAAGTAAACATATCAATGAATGTAGCATACTTATATCATACTACATTTGTTCAAAAGAGAGCAAGATAGTCCACTTTAGCTAACATGCAACACACATTTTATGTAAAACTTACCACTAAGTTCAAGTACTATACATGCATGTACATATGAGACTTTATTCTAAGAACATCTTCACATGCATAGCTATATTAGATAAAGTTCAAGTTTCTAATCCTAGCTCATGTCATAATATACAAGATTTAATCTTCAACCACACATGCAAACATAACCTTTATAGTATTATAATAAGGAAATGACTTGAAGCTAGTCTTTAATGATCCTATTTATAGGTGAACGTAGTTTCTTAATTTTCAAAATAACATGATTGCTCTAAGAGAAGAACTTGCATTTTTAGCCTTGGTTTGAGCTTGTTCTTGTATTACACTTGAAGATTTCACCCTCCTTCCCACGTCTAGGGGTACGGTTTTGGGCATGGGGTAAGGGAGAAGATCAACAATTGGATAAATGGTACCTGCATAAGAGTTCTAAGGAGATTTCATAGGAAAATCATACTTTTTCTCTTGGTTGGATTAGATGCTTGAAGATATATCCATTTGCCTCAAACTTGAAGAGTTTTCCTCACCTCCTCTTGGCCTCCTGGTGAACGGTCTTGGTAGAAAAGAGGATGAGTTGAGCTTATTTGAAAAGGAATCTATTTGGAAAATAACTTGTACAAGATCTTACATTGGTTGTTTGATAAAAGATTGACTTGTTAACTTCACTTGTACTTGAATCAATCTTCTTCCTCTTCTCCTAGGGGTCACGTTTTTGTGCAAGGAAAGAAAGGACTTAAAGTACTTTTGGAAGAATGGAAGACTTGGATGCCTTTGAGAAGAATATTAGAGTGATGTGCTTATGGTTGCACGATGGCTTCTCCCCTCATCCTTCCTTCTTAAAAATCGGTTGGCACCATCATAGAGATGGTGCATGTGGTTTGCTTGAGAGAAGGGGTATGCTATGACAAAGGGAAGAAAATGATGATGCCTAAGAATCTTTTTTTACATGAAAATAAGACTTTTGGTGAAGGATTGCCCAATGCATGTTGTTGTGAGTATAGGATAGGTATCTTTTGTCTTCTCAAGGTTTGGGGAAAAAAATTATCTTGGAGGGGTTCTAAAGGGAAGTGGCCGGTTGTAAGGAGGGGTTTGGAGGGGTAGATTAGTAATTTTATTTGGTTCTAAAATTTTTCTTGGTGCATATCTTATTTTTGGTTTTTGGTTTATTTTCCTTTTTATTAAATGTTGTGTATGGATATGTGTGTACACCTATTTATTTAATATATATGCCTTGTACTAACTAATAGACTAGAAGTTGTGACACAATTATGTTCTCGATTTATTTTAATTAAAGTGGGTGTTTTCTATGTCTTGTAACATATATCCTTGTTTAATTATTCGATACGGTTCATGGGTCGTAACACTCTTGTCCATTCAAATAATAATGGCAACAATGGCCACAACAACAATGGCAACTAAGGCCTCAACATCTAGCTCAACAATAACTGTGTGAGGTAAAGTCCCTCCTTCGTTGAGAAGCAAAAAGGGTCTCATCCCTTGAGGAACTCTCCTTCCTTTCCTTTCAGTCAATTGAGGGGGCCTCAACACCAAACTTAATGGGATTCGGCTTATGGCTGACCAACTATAAACATGGCACACAGCTTATAACCGGCCAACAAACAAAGGCAACTAAGGTCTATACTTAAACAGGATGCCATAACAAATGCCTTATGTCAACATGCAAGATGCTCCCCTTGAAAATATACAGATTTCCATTAATTATTTCTCACAATATCAAAGTTAACAACAGATCATGTTACGAGATGAATAGACAATTCATAACCGTTCCTAAGATGACCAAATTCACAAGGAACCTTTAATCAACAGGTGATATACCAAACATAGAACATTTTTGTCATCATCAACAACCTACTCCCCTTGAAGGATTAGACATTCAAGGACTTTAAAGAAACATGATCTACAAGTTTGAAGGGTTAATCAAGATCTCAACCAACGACATTTCTGAACAACTTACATTCAACAAAAAACAGTTTGCAAAGAACATTAGTAACATCATGTCACCAAAACAGCATTTGCTCCTTTAGAATTTATTTCGGCAACTTCAAGAGAAAGGAAAGAGACTGATTACAAAAACATGCTGTTGTCACAGAAGTGGGAAGAACATAATATTAAACAATATATTTCTCAAAGAAAAAACAGAGGTCCTGAATCAGGCCTCCGCAAGGCATATTTATTTAAAATAGAATAACCAATAATGAGGAGAAACTGGTTGGGTAAGCTTTCTTCCTTTCAAACATCGAACTAAAAGCACAGGTCTAACATTAAGAGTAATACAACACCCAACATATATACATGACTAAAAATATATAAGATTACTTTCAAGAATCAATAACCCGTTGTGAGATCCCAATCAAAAAATTGAGCCTGATTTCAAACGAGAAGCAGCAAATGTATCAAATTTCAGCAACGAGTTTTAAAACAATCAGAGGAAGAACCTTAAACAATATATGTTAAGCCACAAGAAACATTTGAAATAGCTTACCAATCAATCATTGAATACCACAAAAAAAATGTACACAATATAATTTACCATCAATTACTCATATTTATAAAGATTTTCTTCAGACGAAATATGCAACAGGGGTGCAAGTCTAACTCAAACACTTGCAATGCACAAACACACAGCATCCACTAGAACGAGCAGGGATTCAATACTTAAGGATACAAGACTTAACATTATGCATAAGGGAACACCACAAATCAGGAACCATGTGTTCCATTTTTTTTATACAAACAATTGAGAAATGAATGTTGTAATATCATAAAACAGAGGATGAAGAACAGGGAGACATTTAAACATCTCAACAAATCGACATATATCACATAAAGAAGTAGGAATCTTAACACCTGGGTTAGAATAACCCGTTTGATGATGAATAGCAACAAAACAGCTTACTCAACCAGCGATCACAGATGGTCAGAGAGAGGATCTAGCAGTCCTACGACGTATGACACCACCACTGCATCCCAAACATAGAGCAACCTCGTTGAGGACTTGTATCAAATATATGATCCACATGCAGCTTGGTTAAACAGTAGACCAAGAACAAAGAATCAATTAAAAAAAGAAAAAAAGGGTATATTTTTAACTCCAAAAACAAAGAAATGATCATGAACTCTTTAAGTTAAAACTCTTCACAAGAATCAATAATTTCGCCATGGTGGGAGATTACCCTTTGTCTTGTCTGGTGATGCCACATCCATCCAAGGTGCAAAAAAGACAATTGCACAGAGGAGTCCAACGAAAACCGAAATTTGAAACTTCATTTCTGTGATTATTTTCTATCTTATAAATCCAAAACTTAGATAAACTTGGAATAATTAAGGGCACCTCATGACGCTCTATTTATAGCAAATTGAAACACCAAGAAGCAGAAATGGTCAAATAAGACTGCCAGTGAGCAGTATGAGCAGATTAATAGATTGCATATGTCGCTCTTTCTTGTACATGATTTTTCTCAAAGTTTTAGAGGCAACAGAATCAGAACAACGGAAAATGCTAGATACACACACCTAAACTTTTGGTAAATAGAAACTCTTCTACCTACTCAATGATGGAATAATCTGTCAGAGCAATGCTATTCTTGTCCCACTTTTCCATAGACCCTTTTGTAGATCAAGTCCCCCACGCTCTTCAGGTTTGGATGACTGAAAACATTATTCCTCTCAAAAGAACAAGATTAAGAAAATAGCTGTTGAGAACATACGCCAAACACAAAGGGTTAAATTGATATGAAAATAGCTAATGTTAATTAAAGAAAATAATTGTTTGTTTCGAAACAAACGGGAACAGCGAACCAAAAAACTCAGGTAAAGCGAATGCAGACTTGCAGGGGCATCTTCCAATGCCGGCTGCAAAGACAAGATTAAAGGAAAGAAAATTAGCACAATGCCAAGTTCAAACAATAAGATGAAATCACAATGAGGACGAACCAACTAGAACATAAAATAATAATATTACATGTGGAAAGAAACTTCGAGATTGAATTCAAACGTCGCAAGGTAATTCGTTCATTCAAAAGTCACTGAATGAAAGAGGAAAAATAAAACGAAAAAAGAAAATCGTAGTGTCTTGAAAATATATTTCCGTGAAAAAATGCAAATTTGACGATAAGCAATACTTGGGATCTGTGCACTAACCTCTTCCTATCCGAAAAAGAAGCTCCAGTGACGATTGACTGCAAGAAAGAACAATGCGTAAAGATAGGGATTATAACTAGTCAACCAAATCGGGTTTAAAATGTCCAACTTAAGAGAAAAAGCAACTGATGGAAGATCTCCGACGAGAAGAATGGAGTTGAAAAACAAGATGAAATAGCACCATAAACTTACCAGGGAAATCCTCTATTTAAGGATTAAATTGGAGAGGAGAAGAAATAATGTGGAAATTTAATCAAGAAAAGAAGTTTCGGAGGGGGAATTCTCCTATCACTAGCTTCAATTGAAAGGGAAGATGGAAGAGTGAAGGAAAATTAGAAACAAAAAAATCTGGATTATGCGAGAGGAGGGAGGAGAGGCATAGAACATATAAAGTTACAAGGAAAGTAGCAGTTATGGGCCCCACTGGCACTTAACAAGGATACCACGTGAATACTCCTGTCATGTATTCATAGACTTCACAATCAAACTTTTCTTTTCTTTTTTCCTTTTTTTTTAGTTACCAACTTTATAACCAACACTTAAAAGATAATACTAATTAAAATTTTACGCTTTCTAGAAAATGTCAGTTTTGCTTCAACGTTTTTTCAATAATACTTTTTTTTCGATAGTACTTTTTTCCTAAAAAGAAAGAACCTCTCTTGTATACCATTTTCAGTCTAATATTACTTGTAGTTTAAAACGTACAATTTAAATTTGGTGCGTTTCCTCTGGAAGATGTACCATCTGTGTCAGTAATTATATGGACATGAGAAAGACTACTTAAAGTCTCTTTGAAGAATCCCTCTTCTTGGATAACATTAGTTAAAGATTCTTCAAGCAAGGATTTGGTTTTCCTACCTGCATCAGCAGCTTTATAAGCTGATTCCTTCAACAATATATCAAGAGTAGAGATAGCTAGTATTCTTGTCTGTGGAAGGTCGCTTTTCAAATTCTTCAAGAAATGACCTGGACAGTTTTAAATATAAATCAAAAATAATGTTGAAGAATGCGACTTGCAAGTTTAGCTGTTGAAAGAGCCTTCTTTAATATAACAGAAAATGGCATGAAATACCAGCAGACCTGCAGTTTGACTAAGAATCTCTGATGAATTGGGGTCATTTTTAGATGCCATAGCCAACAGCAGCAAAATTCTATTGGCCATCAAATTATGCCTGCATCAGGGGCAAAAGTAAGTGCAAAAGAGGTACATCTGCGACGGAAATTATTAATATTATTGACTACATTAATGAGCGGCAGAGCCGATTCTAAATAAAGGAAAATTTTTATCACAAGAAAAATGAAAGTGTACCTCCAGTGTAGGTTACTGCTTTCAAAACTCAGTGATCCAATCTCTGAAACCAATTTCAAGAAATCAGTTACATCTGAGTTCTTGTTGGATGCCCTGAAAATGCTCATAAATACTCCAGAAAAATATATATTGAACTTGACAAAAAGCTGAAATACCAGAAAGATAATCAGAAACACAGGAGCCACTCCAATTTCAACAACTGATTTGACATCTCACCTCATTAATAGCTTTCTGAGGCTTAAGTGATTCGTGGTGGGAGCTTGGCCAAGCAAAAAGGAGCGTCAGGTACATATTAGGCATGATGAAATAAACAAGCATGGACAGAAACAAAAGCAAGAAAACAGTATCACATAGAGAGAATCCCAAAAAGAGACGAAGAGAGAGCTTTTGTATCCTAAATATTATACACAAAATGATAAATTTCTTTCAAGGCAATATAAATCAAGTTATAATAGAAAACGAAAAGCGATCATCCATAAATACCGTGGTCAAACGCTTGATAAATGTATGTGTTGAAAGCACTGCACAAGAACCTAATACCACATGCTCTGGTGAAGTAGAAGTCCTCAAGTTTTCTGAAGACTGTGTACACAATTTGAAATTGTAGATGGCCATCTTTTCATAATTTTCACAAGAGCTTTCCCAGCAAATCTGATGGACATTATAAAGGAGAAAAAAAAGAGAGATAAAAACATAATGCAGGGAGATATATATGATAGAATTGGGAGACAAAGGTTGAAACCAACCCCAAATGTTATTATATTTTCAAGATATGTTTGGCGCATTAGCATCAAGTAATTCATGAATTTGTAAACCAACAATAATAAGCTGCTTGCACATTGTTCTGATTCAACCATGAGATCCCCTATTAAATCATCTAATTCATATAGTCAAAAAAAGTATAAGACAAGTTAGTAAACCTACACGCGAACAGTTTCACAGCAGTGTAAAGAGAGATTGAGAAGATCAAAGCATACGCTCAGATGGAGACACATCGCTCAGAGTATGAAATAGATGATAAGATGCTTACGATGATCTCCCGTTAGTTTTGTAGATTAGTGCCCACCGAGGCCGGTAAGAAAACAACAAAATCTCAAAGAAATTTTAAAGATCTAATGATGATACTATGTTTAGCAGAACGAGAAATTTATGAGCTTCACCTTCTCTTTTTTTAGAATGAAAGGATACAAACGAAATTGACTGGAGGTTCTACTATGACGGCAAACTCCAATTTCCAGGCCTACTTGTGATTAAACCACTCCTCATATTCTGAACTGCCTATATATAGGTCAAACAAACAGGAAAATTAGCCATGAAGCAAGAAAAATCGTCTTATACGCAAATATACTACCGTAGTTTCCAAACGCATCCATACGAATAACAAGTGGCAATAAAATGCTATCATCATATTTTTCCTCCAACAAGTACCTGTATACATATATAACAACAAAATGAGATTTACGAACCACACAAGCAACAACAGTAGAAACATCTATTGAAAAAGATATCATTTACAACTTACTTGAAAGTAGCATGGATAACAAGAGTTGCCTTTTCTCGTAACTCCGTTGTGTCAATAACTGAACATGTTGCTCCAGCAATTAAAAATGGAACTTAACCAAGATCTTCAGCCATCTTATTTCTAAAGGTCGGTCTCAAATCAGGCAAGCAGGATAGAACACCTTGCAATGAAGAGTCAACACGCAAAAGAGTCATTTTCAAGTGCTCTTTCTCATTTCCTGCAAATACAAGTGAACAATCAGCCATGAAGCTGCTAGTAAATCCTTACAAGGACAGAAAATCCAATAGGAAATGATGGTATACATTAGCACCCATTGACGTCTAAGAGACCAATAGGAAATTAACACAATAAAATCTGTTACATTTCGGTAATAGGACCTGAATTAGAGTGCAGCTTCGATTGGCATATCTGATGAAGATCGTTTAAAGCATGATCAAAGTTCCAATTTAAAAGCTCCGTCGCAAATTGAACTTATTCATGGCATGGGATATGCAATTTTGGAGCAGCTAGAGATTTGGTGTCACGTAAATCTTACGTGCTAATCCAGTCCTCCAAATAAGTAGCAACAGGACGACAAAAAATAGACCTGCGAAATAATTGAAATAAGTCAACCATAATTTGCGTATACTCATCTCACATATACCCGCTATGGAAAGCTTAAAAATGTCTCAATCCCGCTACTTAGAGCTGCATCACAATGCAGCTTTCTACATATGAGACAACTAGACGCAACTGTAGTAGACTGCATGCTCAAGGAAATGGACAAACTGCACAGGGAAAACAAAGGGGGAAAGAAAAGGAACACAAAAAATGAACAAACTTGTACTGATCAGTGGGATAATAAAGGATCAAGCTTCCAAGGAGAGATATGACAACATGATCATCGGCACCATTAACCTGTGAAAAATAATAAGCCAACTGGTCACCATAAATAAAAACAAACTCCACTTTACTACAAAGTTGTATCCAACCATATAAACAACCTCATTCATATAGTTATTTTAAGTAGGATGATCCTCTTAAATCAATAATTATGAAGGCCCCAACATATCTTCTACCACACTAGTATACAACAACAATATTACCCATCGCCTTTTCTACCACACTAGTATAAGTAATGAATATCACATAAATTAAAATGACTACCCAACAGAGTTTGTGCTTATATCTCAAAAATAAACTTAATTCACCTAAAAAAACCAAAGTTGATACAGAGCTAAATATGTATCCCAAGGTTCTAAAGGATTTCAGAAGTTATCTTTGAAAGTGAAATCAATCATAAATTAGTCGTTATTGGACAAAGAAAAATGACAAGATAGCCAATTTGATAATTTCTCAAGCCATTCCGAAACTAAATGATAAAAAAGGGCGATAAGTTCAAGACTAGACCTTCCAAGATGTTAAATCAAACGCAGAAAAAATAATTCTTTGAACTCATCCTTATGGCGAAGAATGGCAGGACCTCCATAGCTGATGGCAACTGATATAACTTTCAGTTGATATTCAATAGACACTTCAAGAGTAGGAGAAAGTGCAGCTTTTTCCTGGAGGGAGCACAGAAAATGAAATTCTAAAGAATGTAGCAAATAATGAATAAATAAAATAAGGCAATGCCAAACACCAATTGTCGCAAATCAATAAACCTTGCTCAATCGCATGGTGTCAGAAGTTCATCTCCCTCCATAACATGTATTCGGTGTTCTTCGCAGAGATGACATGGCAAAGACTAAGAGTGGCTGAACAAGGTGGGCAACAACATCTTCAGGGTTTGTATGAACACAAGCAGAGCAAAGTAATCCAACCTCGGCAATTGCACCAGGAAGAACATTTGACATGACAAACCTGGTAATTTTGTTTAAAGCCTGTATTTAAAAAAAATACATAGTCATAACTTCATGAGGAAATTCAGTCAATAAAGCGACCCAGTTGGAAGTGGGATCCATTTAACATTTACTACAAATTTCTTCTAATGTAACACTTGAAGTAGACCTCCTCATATAATGGTTCTGAAAGACTTGCAAGTAAGATTTCCAGCATCCAGAAACAGTAGGGACCATCCTCCACCAGAAAGATACAACCGTAGTAGGTGAAGAAATTCCTTCACTCCTGAAGCATCCAAAGTAGGCATTATTGCAACTGAATTAGCAGGTGCAGGCATGCACACATGAAGATGAACTTGTGCATCAACATGTAAAAGCTCTGTTGCAAATTGAACTTCTTCATTGACTGGGATATGCCATTTTGGAGCAGCTAGAGATTTGGTGTCAGGTAGATCTTTCGTGCTGATCCAGTCCTCCAAATAAGTAGTAACAGGATGACAAGAAATAAACCTGAGAAATAATTGAAATAAGTCAACCATAATTTGAGACTGTTCGTCTCACACATATCCGTTCTGGAAAGCTTGAAAATGTCTCAATCCTACTACTTAGAGCTGCATCACAATGCAGCTTTCTATATATGAGACAACTAGACGTACTTGTAGTAGACTGCATGCTCAAAAAAATGGACAAACTGCAAGAGGGGAAACAAGGGGGAAAGAAAAGAAATACAAACAATAAACAAACTTGTAAGCTTCCAAGGAGAGATCTAAAGACATGACCACCGGCACCATTAACATGTCAAAAATCATAAGCCAGCAGGTCACCACAAATAAAAACAAACTTAACTAAAGAGTTGTATCCAACCATATAAACGACCTCATTCATACAGGTATTTTAAGTAGGATAATCCTCTTAGATCGATAATTCTGAAGGCCCCAGCATATCTTCTACCACACTAGTGTACAACAACAACATTACCCCATTGTCTTTTCTACCGCACTGCTATAAGTAATGAATATCACAGAAATTAAAATGACTACACCCCAACAAAGTTTGTGCTTATATCTCAGAAATAAACTTATTCACCTAAAACACCAAAGCTGATATAGAGCTAAATATGTACCACAAGATTTTAAAGCATTTCAGAAGTTATTCATTATTGGACAAGAAAAATAACAAGATATCCAAATTTGATCATTTCTCCAGCCATTCCAAAACTAAATGATTAACAGGGGATAAGTTCAAGACTAGACCTTCCAAGATGTTGAATCAAACACAGAAAAAATAATTTCTTTGACCTCATCCTTACGGCGAAGAAAGGGCAGGACCTCCATAGCTGATGGCAACTGAAAATACTTTCAACTGATATTCAATAGACACTTCAAGAGCAGGAGAAAGTTCAGCTTTTTTCTGGAAGGAGCACAGAAAGTGAAATACCAATAACAGAACATTTTTGTCATCATCAAGAACCAACTCCCCTTGAAGGATTAGACATTCAAGGACTTTAAAGCAACATGATTTACAACTTTGAAGGGTTAATCAAGATCTCAACCAACCAAAGTAAAAGATTACTTCGTTCAGAATAGTTATTTTTTAATCGACGGATAGGAGCATACTCTCAATCGGAATTGTGGGTAGTACTTTTTGATGATTTCTACCAACTAAAAGTCCCAATTCGAATTCCTTTTATGTATGGAAATGTCCTCTTGGATAACTTCGAGAATCCCCATTACTAATCCTTTGTGTAT